>OX336377.1:27713856-28351356 GCA_946902895.1 Fragum fragum | reverse complement strand
TTTGGAAATAAAAGTAGTTTCCGATTTTCGACGTGAAGGTTGATATCTTCACTAGTGATGATATCAAAATTTATTACACTGGGAAATCCCAAGGTTTCACAGATAGGAATATAATAAGTTAATTTAACTACAAGACTAGATTTCTGGTAAAGGTTGACTACACGACCTATCTTAAGGTAGAATGCATGAGTTAAGCTACAATACAAGATTTAAGCAAAGGGTTGAACTACAAAACTCCATTTTGGGTATGGGTCGAGCTACAAAACCAGATTTTAGGTATGGGTTGAACTACAAGACCAGATTTAAGGTAAAGTTTGAAGTACAAGACTAGATATTAGTTATGTGTTGAACTACAAGACCAGTTTTTAGGTATGAGTTGAACTGCAAGAGCTGATTAAGGTAAAGGTTGAATCAAGACTAGATTTAGGGTAACATAAAACTGCAAGATCAGATTTTATGCATTGGTTGAACTTCAAGACAAGGTTTAAGGTAAAGGTTGAATTACAAGACCAGTTTGAAGGTAAAAGTTTAACATCAAGACAAGTTTTAAGGTTTGGGTTGAAATACAGATTTAAGGTATGAGTTGGACTATAAGATAGATTTACGGTATGGGTTGATTTACAAAACTAGATTGAAGGTATGGGCTCATACTAATGACCACGACCAGGGCTATTATTTGGGTAATAAGACATTACAGAAATGAAATGTACTACCTTACAATGTACAGAAAACCTCGTTGTCTCGATAATAGATTCAAATTCGAACCAAATTGTTCATATTGTGTAGATAGATGAATGAATGGACATTCTGATGGACAGGTTGATAGATGGATGGATAGATGGTAGGATGGTTGGCTGGCTGGCTTGCTGACTGGATGGATCAATGAATGGATCAATGACTGGATAGCTGAATGGATGAATGGATGATTGGATGCTGGGCTTTCATGTACTCCCACAAACAAAATTTTTAAGAAAAAAAAAGAAGAAAAGTTTTTATCCTCGCGTAAGTAGATCCGTAAAATTTCACCCAAAACTAGAAAAATATTAGATTGTTTAAATTGATGGCATTAATGTATAAGAAATTAATAGTTTTTGCTTTCATTGAGGTATGAACCTAAAAATTAAATCACGCTTATTTAAGAACTCGCTTCGAATAATCATACAGTGTGATCAAGGTTTTGGTACATACATAAATGAACAACAAATATATCCTTTTCGTTCTTAAACGTCAGCGAACGTTTGACAATGATTAACCTGCAAACATCCATACAGATAATTCTTTATCAAATCTGAAAAAACAAAACAACAACAACAACAAAAAAACCCAATATCGTTTTTTAATTTCTTATAATTAAATGATTTAATGTCATCAAAAAATAAAGCATTTTCTTAAGTTTTTACTTGTTTCGAGCAAAGTTTCATGGAATTATTTTGTAAGCAAACGAATAAGTTGCGTGCTATTTTTTTTCAAGGAAGTATAAAAAATTCAAACAATTAAAGTATGTTTGTTTGTGTTCAATACAATAAAGTTTTAAGGAGTGAAAAGTAAGTAACACACTTGTTTAAAAACTAAGTTTGTTGTCAGAAAAGTGATTAAAAAAACAACAACAAAAAACAGATCTTTACGCTAATTGTTATTGACGTAATTACTTGTTTTTCTTTCACACGATACTTATTTACCCGAAACTTAGTTAAATGTATACGGGTAAGCATAAAATATCAAATCCCCTACATATCTGTTTTAATGGTTTCTTCAAAGATGGGAAGAATTAAATCTTGACATTCATAAGTTTTTCATAAAGATAAATGAGGCTTTAATACAGTATTATATATAACTGGTAATTGGTCCCAGATTTATGTACTGTACAGGTAAACGGGAAAAACATATCAGTGGCATGGAAATATATGCAAAAAACTTTGTGTTCATTTAGATTATTGATTGTTGGATGTTGAAATTTGAAACTCCATGCGTAGTTCAAATTCTGTTAATAGAAAACCGGTAGCTGAAATACTGCACAATATCAATTTTATCCGATCGTTCACGAAAATTAGGAGTTAAAATAGCCAATGAATAAGAGGCACCACCTAAAACAGGTTTTAGCGATCTCATTAATACAGAATTGCTTTTTTAAAAATCGATCTAAACACCGTATCTAAATTTCATGCATTTCTACGCATACTCATAAACTTATTGTGAAAACCAATGTGATCGCTCCCGTCTTGTCTCATCGCCGTTAGGAAAATAACTTACTTGCTGAATGCTCACAGTCTGTTTATTTCGTAAATATCACGAAAAATTGTTTAAAACTTCCATTATCTTGTATTGTAAAATATTCATGATGAATTGTCTAATGAATTGTCTAAATGAGAGAAATAATTTATTCGCGTTTCAAGATAGAATCTAGGTCGGTAGTCAGTCGAGTCAGGCGAATACATATAAACATACTAATCCATAAGAGAGGTAGTAAATTTCCTGTGCTACTGCATGCAACAGACTCTTTATATTCGTGAGTGGTTTAAGCGCATAAACTCCACAAAACAAAACAACCTTTCACCGCTCGAATACGAACGATATATTTGAAACATGCATACAGTACTTCATGTGTTATTATAATGAAATGCTCATTGTAAAAAGAATCTTATGTTAGTTTCTTTTTTTTGTCCTATTAACATTCAACCCATTACCACACAAACCCAAAAATTCACGCATTGATGGGATAAAGTAAATGAAATAAATGTGATGAAAGCAAAAAAACGGATTCGGGTTAAACATTAAACTTTGTTTACAATGTTAAGATACATTTCCAATGAACCATTTCAAGTTTTTTTTAATATCTTTAATATTTTACACAGGGTAATAAAGGGAGCCTTAATATAAAAGGCTGTATTGGTGGCGTATAAATTTCGCCAGATCAATGTTTGATTCGCCACCTAATGACATTTCGATGTTTTAAATTCATTTTCTTTATTTGTTTCTCATGTTGTCCTTCATTGTACTTTGTGCCGTTGTTCTCGACGTTGGCGCCGGGGTACACACCCACACTCACACCCACACCCCCACCCCCCACACAACAAAATAACAAACTTGGTGATAAATGCACTGTTTTTGTAACTTTACCGACTCTTATAATGATCATACATGGGTGGCATGTAGACATCATTATTGAACATAGCTACTTTTAATCGAACAAAATCGCTTACATGACTTTCAGTCCTTTTATTCCATAATATCACTAGGTTTGGTGCTCTAATTTATGGTTCAATGTATTTTCCAAGTACATCATTTTTTGACACCTTTAGCCATCTGATTGAGGACTGTATATCATACATATTTTATCATTCGTCTGATGATGAGAAAGGACTCATTTGCATTTACAAATGACGAAATGAATATTTGCCGAACACTTATTTTTAACATCTTACATGAAGATCTGAATGAGGCGTTACCAAAGAGTACCAATAGCATAACGTTTGGTAGTGAAAAAAAAAAAAAAAAAAAAAAAAACAAATAAAAAAAATCGAAATTTGAAAAAAATCTCTCTTTTTTCAACCTACATATATGTCATACAATCATGGATCATATTTCTGTTGAATTGAGAGTAGTTAAAACACAAGAGAAATTTAGATGAAAGTATCACATAAATTTCGACAAGACAGTAATCTTTCTTATTTCCGGTAAACAGGTCGAGCTTAATTTTTGGGCCGTTTTAAATGAAGCATCTATACAAAATTCTAGAAAAAGGTTGTAAAAATCAATATCTTGATATAATTTGGAGAAAAAAATCATAAATCAAATTTAAGTCGGAAACCTCGTTATATTTTCTATGTTTCTTTTCGAGACTTTGTGTAGATATTCATCTGAAAATACTGCTGACCCGACATACGAAAATGGACAGTCTGCAATCTGACTATTATAGGCAGCGTATTATCTCCTTTGATTATGATGTGTGACCCGACAAACTAAAAAGCAGTCTACTATCTCCCTTTGTTATGATTTGCGACCCGACACACGGCAAAAGGGGAATGTACTGTCTCCCTTTATTATGATGTGCGACCCGACACACGAAAAAGGGGCAGTGTACTATCTCCCTTTATTATGATGTGCAACCTGACACCCGAAAAGGCGTAGTCAACATTTCTCCCTTAGTTTTGATGTGCGACCTGACACACGAAAAAGGAGCAGTGTACTATCTCCAGTTGTTGTGATGTGCGACCCGACACACGAAAAGGGGGAAGCCTACTATCTCCAGTTGTTATGATGTGCGACCCGACACACGAAAAGAAGGAGCAATGTACTATCTCCCTAAGTCATGATGTGTGACCCGACACACGAATAAGAGGCAGTGTACTTGCTCCTTTTGTTATGAGTTGTGACTCGACATAGAAGGGGCAGTGTACTGTCTCCATTTGTTATGATGTGTGACCTGACGCACGAATAAGGGGCAGTCTAGCATCTCTGTAAGCTATTATGTGTGACCCGATGCACGAAAAGGGGGTAATGTACTATCTCCATTTGTTATAAAGTACGATCCGACACATGAAAAGGGGCAGTGTATTATCTCCCTTAGTTATGATGTGTAATCCGACATATGAAAAGGGGCAGTGTACTATCTCCCTTTGTTATGATGTGTGACCCGACAAATGCAAAAGAAGCAGTGTACTATCACCCTTTGGTATTATGTGTGACCCGACACCCGAAAAGGAGCAGTGTACTTCTTCCCTTAGTTATGATGTGTGAGCCGACACGCTTAAAAAGGGCAGTGTACTATCACCCTTTGGTATTATGTGTAACCCGACACCCGAAAAGGAGCAGTGTACTTCCTCCCCGAGTTATGATGTGTGACCCGACACACTAAAAATGGGAAGTGTACTACCTCCCATTGTTATTATGTGTGATCCTATACACGAAAAGGAGCAGTGTACTTCCTCCCTTAGTTATGATGTGTGACCCGACACACGAATAAGAGGCAGTGTACTTTCTCCTTTTGTTATTATGTGTGATCCGACACACTAAAAGGAGCAGTGTACTTCCTCCCTAAGTTATGATGGATAACCCGACACACGAAAAAGGAGCAGTTTACTCTCTCCCTTTGTTATTTTGTGTGATCCGACACACGAAAAGGAGCAGTGTACTTCCTCCCTTAGTTATGATGTGTGACCCGAAACACGAAAATGGAGCAGTGTACTATCTCCCATTGTTATAATATGTGATCCGACACATAAAAATGGAGCAGTGTACTATCTCCCTTTGCTATTTTGTTTGATCAAATACATGAAAGGGGCAGTGTACTATATCCCTTAGTTTTGATGTGCAACCCGACACTCGAAAAAGGGACAATGTCCTATCTTTCGTTGTTATTATGTCTTATCCGACACATGAAAAGGGGCAGTGTACTATCTCTCTTAGTTACAATATGACCCGACACACGAAAATGGACAGTGTACTATCTCCCTATTTTATTATGTGTGACCCGGCACACGAAAAGGAGCAGTGTACAATCCCCCTTTGTTATTATGTGTGGCCCCACACACGGAAAGGGACAGTGTACTATCTCCCTATGTTATTTTGTGTGACCCGACACACGAAAGGAGCACTGTACAACCCCCCTTTATTATGACGTGTGACCCGATACACGAAAAGGGGCAGTGTAATATCTCCCCTTTTCTATTATGTGTCCCGACACACGAAAAGGGGCAGTTTACAATCTCCCTTAGTTATGATGTGTGACCCGACACGCGAAAAAAGATCCCGGAAATTCTTTATACAAACATTTACAAGGACTAGACCATTTACAGAACTCTTACCGAGAAAAAAAGGATACCACAATGCTCAGAAAGATAGAACATACCTTACGAAGTTCTCTTTTTGGAACTTTTTTTGTACGATCATTGTCTCTTCAAGTATTTCGTGTATTTTATGAAATGATTTCTTCATTTATCAGTGTATAGACGAAATGGTTAACTTAAAAGTTTATTCAAGCATTTACACGGAGTTTCATACTCCTGTTTTTGTTAACGATATGATTTGATATATCTTTATTTAATTGCTTTTGCAAATCTTAGATTTGATATGCCATATATGGAATTTGTTACCGAAATATTGTAACTTCCGCTTGTTTGAATCGTAGTTAAGTCCTTGTAAATTGAAAATGATGTCTTAATATTTTACATTTTGAAAATCGAGGTATTTGATCTATTATTATTATGATCACAATGTATTTGAAGCCTAACGAAAACTAGATATAGTCTATCTGATAAATAAACGCACGACAGAAGTTCTTTGTTTTCTGATTTGCGGATCGCTGGTTACGCCCACTCACCTCCGACAAGGTACTTTGTGCAATATTTAAAACGACATTAATTTTCAAAATCAAGAATCGGGAACATTAAGCAAAGGGTAAATATTTGGTAGGCAACAAAAACGTTGAATACGCTGCGGTTATGATGTTTACATTTCCCAACAAAGAAAATGTGTGAAATGAATGCTGGAATTCTTAATTTCACTTAAGGTCTAAATGAATTATTTCATTGATTTATCGATTGCCTTATTTTTTTATATTTTTTTTATATGCAAATGTTACTTTACGGAAAACCCATTATAAACAAAAAATCCACAGTTTTACGTTCCCCAATAACATTAAAAAACAATGCAGGAAAATGTAAAATGACTTTTCATAAGCAAACTTAAAGTTTTTAATGGTTATTACCACATACAGAACTTGAAATTTAATTGAGATTCATCTACGTAACTTCTTTGACTTTGCTTAAGCCAAAATTGATTGAAACGGACCAAAGCGAAAAAAAAAGCGCACATTATACACCTGATTCGAAAGTCAAATTTAGCCTACAACTTTATCGCAAGAGTTAGCAAGATAAATTTCCATAGTTCGGTTCCCTTAATTATACATGCCAATTACATCATTCTTAATAATCAAGTTAAGTTGTTTCATCAAATTCGTGCAATTTGGTTGTTTGAAATGTGTTTGATACCCCCATAAATAATCATTATAATACAGTAGAACCTCTTAATTCGAGCGTCACTGGTTCGAAAGAATGTGTTCGTTCGAATACTTTTCGCGGTCCCGATCTTTTTCCTTCTTTATCTTTGTTAGAAAACTCTGTCTAATTCGAACGTCCAGTGGTTCGTAGTTCGTAGGCCATTTAAAGTCCCGAACGTATGATTTTAGCACAAACTCCTTGATTTAAGTCGTAGGTGTGATAAACACATTGTACCAAATCACCACTTACCTTGATTTTCACACCTGCTTATCTTTATGACAAACAATCTGTTTTCATGTACGTTTAGTTAAAAGGGGCTGTTTCGTTTGTAAGGTGAGTAATTAATCGAATTAAGGTTCCCGTAATTATCGCCGTTAATTCACTTTATATTGACGCACCCCCATTAGTATCAGTGTGATCGTCATCCCGATTAGCTCAGTTGGTAGAGCACTTGACTTCAAACCTCAAGATCACGGGTTCGAGCCCTGGGCTGACCATATCTACTAACAAACTAATCGTCTTTCGGATGAGACATTAAAACCGAGGCCCCGTGTGACGATGCTATCCATCGAGCACGTTAAAGAACCAGGCGGGGCTCTCAGTAGTTTCGTCTTGTATCCTTGCACTATCCCCCGTAACAACTAACCGTCTTCTGGGGGCGTCGCTCATATGGGCATGTGCTACGGTAGCGACGATAAATAAACGGAAATACACACAGTATCAGTGTATTGGTTATTTAGAAATTTTAACCATTTAACTTTAATCTGCAGTTGCTTTCTTCAAAATCGACGGTCCTTAATTTTATGATTTGATGATAGAATAATCAGAGTGATTTGATCCAATGCATTGCAAAGGGAAATCACTCTGATGGAGGTAGAAATTTGATACAAGTACTGTTTAAAGAATGCCAAAAATTAACACAGAGTTAAAAGCATAGAAATACAAGATGAGTATTTTTTGATTAATGTTTTCCTCAATTAATATCTGCAGGTCTTGTTTAGAAAAAATAATCAATTTAGAATCAATTCCTTAATGGAGGACAGAACAAGACCGTTTCCGATTCCGTGTATCTCAAACAGTTGACCACTTGCCATCCGTTTCGTTCGTACTACGCTTCATTCGTATAAATTTTCTCGGTCCCTTGCACATCGAACTACCGAGGTTTTACTATAATTATGATAAATGCGGATTTAGTCGATATTCTTCCACACAATGTATTTCCTATGCTTACTTGAAACGTTTTCTTTTGTTAATGTCTTGATGGTACGTGTTTAAGCTTATCTCAAATGAAGAGTAAATGTATAATTTCGTACCAAGATTTTAATATCAAAGTCTGCAAATAAAACTTGGTCCTCTTGAAGTTGTTGGTGTCTGAAAGACATTTTCTCGTAACGTTTAAAGTTAATTTTCAAATAGTGGTTTGAAACAGCCATATATTGAATCCTTATTTCAATGGTGTTTTTTGTCTTTTTTCAGATATTTAAAGAACAATAGGCGATTTCCGTAGGACAGGAATTGGAATCTTCATTGGTAAGTTGTTACACGATTCTAGCTCTATGTTTTATCATTTTTCGAGATAGTTCATTGTTGATATTGAATAGATTATCTTCGCTATAGGTGATATAAGTGAAGATAGAATTGTACCAAGCCCTTGTCTTCGTCCTGGCCTTCGTCTATATACCGATCCCAATCAGTAAGACAACTCATTTTAACACCGTGTCTTTGAGCTAATTTTTATCTTTAAACATGTTACCCCAGTGCATTTGATTTCGTTTTATTACGTTTAATACGGCCTACATATACGGGTTTATCAAGTCATCCAGCTTGGCTGATAAATTTTGAGGCATGGCAATTTTTGTAAATTAAGATTTTATGTGTGAGAAAAACAGATTAAAGTAAATCAGCTGCACCAACCTCCTTATTGTCGAATAACCGACTTTACAAAAAAGCTTAAATTACTACTTCTATCCATCGAATGCCTACGCTATAAAAACAGTTCTATTGAATTTCAGGAATTTTACCAACTCTGCATACATCTTAATCTATTTCAAATTTTAGGCTCGACAGAGCACAGGTGCTCATAATGAGCTTTTTAATCATCGATTGTGCGTCTTTCATCAATCGACGTCAAAAAGTTTTAGTGTTAATACTATAGGGGCGATAACTTTGGGTGAATCTTGATGAAACTTGATTATGATATTTGTCAGGTCATTTAAATAAATTCTATAAACACTGTTGAAATTTGGAACACTTTTATGAAAAACACGGGAAAGGGAGCGTTATTGACAATTTCTTTGTTTACAATCTAGCTAAATTATGATAGACCTTGTTCAGAATGTCTTTAGGGTCATAAAGATAAAGTCTGTTGAAAGTGAGACAATTCCATTGAAAAACACGAAAGAAGGGACCTTACTAACAATGTCTTTGGTTGTTTGTATTTCCGTTTATTTATCGTCGCTACCGTAGCACATGCCCATATGAGCGACGCCCCAAGAAGACGGTTAGTTATTACGGAGGATAGTGCAATGATACAGGACGCCTGCTTTCAACGTGCTCGGTGGATAGCACCGTCACACGGGGCCTCGGTTTAACGTCTCAGCCGAAAAGCAATTAGTTTGTTAGCTGATATGGCCAGGGCTCGAACCCGTGATCTTGAGGTTTGAAGTCAAGTGCTCTACCAACTGATCTAATCGGGCTGACATGTCTTTGGTTCACTCTATAGGGACAACAAACAATGATCAGTTTTGATGAAACTTGGTCAGAATGTCTTTTGGTCATAAAGATGAAATCTATTGAAAAGAAGAACATTCCATATGATAACACGATAGAAGAGCCCAAAAAGCAATTCCTATGTATAACCTACTTGGTCAGAATATTTTTCAGGAAAAAAAAAAAAAAACATTTGGAAGGTGACATCATTCTTATTGAAAGCTCAAGAAAATTGCCCCTTATGTCATTTCTGTGCTTCACTCTTGGGGTAACACAGATCTCAACAGTGATGAAACTTGGTCAAAATGTTTTTTTCAGGTTATAAAGATAAATCCTGATGCAAAATGATAACAAATGAATAAAAAATAAGACGGGAAAGGGGTACGAATGGCAAGTTTTTCGGTTTACACCCTCGGGGCAATAGCGGTGGTTCAGTTTTAATGAAACTTTATCAGAATTTTTACCAGGTTTTAAGGATAAGTTGTGTACATGTCAAATGAAGACATGAGAAACAGGTTGAGGGGCTTAATGACCATTTCTTTGAAAACACTTTTTGGGCCACTATTTGTGCTAAATCTTGATGAAACTTATAGAGACTTAGGACTACTACATGTTTTCAATTTAGAATGTATATGTATGTGTGCCAAGAAGTAGCGCCTTAATCTAATCAGAGTCTTATTTATGCGAAAATCTTTGTATGGCCACATCAATAAACTGTATTCAAGTTGTAGTGAACTCTTCAAAGTTACTTTAATTCTTATCACAATAACCTTTGGCAAAGAAGATGACTGAACAGAGCCATGCTAGCTTAGTATTTTGATCGTTTAATCTTCGTTATGAGTCATTTTAGATCAAATAAGACCTGTCTGACATTCGCTTCACTGCTATAGCCGCGATCGATAGCATTTATATGTATTACTAAATAAATGAGAGATTCAGCTGGACTTCAACCTAAGTTATTTCAACAGGCTTGGCGTTGTTAAGATCTTGGTCGTTGTAAATGATGAATTGCCCCTGTCTATCAAAAAATATTCATTTACCCCGTAAGTGATCTTTGATCTTCGCTGTAGTTACGACGTTTATATCGTTAACCATCGATTAACTTTATCTTCCTGACTACATATATTACAAACATGCTAAACTGAAATGCCATGTCGGAGTTCAGGGGGGCCTGACTAGCCATTCATCAATTTGATGTCTTAATGGCCGAGCTGTTAAGGCGCCTGCCTAGTGATCCGGATGTAACCAATTCCAACCCGCAGGTCAGGAGTTCAGGTGTTCATTGTCAAGAACATTAAAAGCCAGGTCTACCCAGCTTTAAAATGGTTAGCATTTGGTTTCTCTCAAAACAAATACAATTCTAAAGTACTTTTTCCTCTGTGTTCCTTCTCGGGGATTTGAAAACAACTAAACCGTCTAAGTTGTTGCATTTTACGCATTTTGCTAAATTTCTATTGTCGTTGATATTTACAAGAAAATCACAAATAGTTTTAATATGTAGTCGATAGACAATCAAAACAGTAACTACAGCTTATTTAAGTTTCACTTAAGAACTCTTTGTCACCAGGGGACGATATTATACAAGTGCAGCAAAGCTTAAAAGACCTGTCCCTATTTACAGTACAAACTCGTAATTTGCCTTCGAGCGACCCAAATTCACAGGCGTCACCTAGTGACATTAAACTTGTTATTCATTCTACTGGTCTGTCAGTCCGCTAGCTCGTCAGAATGCTTGTCTCTTAGTCCCTGTCTGCTTATATATCAGTCTAATATTCTGTTAACTTCAGAGACATCTTACTACATTACACTGGCAATGTTTGGCTAACCGAAGGGATATCTTTGACGTTCTCATAATAGAGTATTTTTGAGAAAACAAACTATTTCCATTTATTTCTTATACCATCATTTTTAGGAATTTAATTTTAAAATTCATATTCGAGAAACTTTTGTTATTAAAGTTTTGACTCAGGGAAATGACAAGTGATATTTAATTTTATAACTACCACAGAATTGACAAATTGCAACTGCCAATTTGACCAATCAAATAATTTATTTGAATCGGAGGTGAGCTCCGATATATTATTTTAAGCATTTTTGTCTGTCTAGCGACCTAAACCACCCATTCTATTTTTGTTACATGTAACCGACCATAAATTTTGTTGAATAACATCGTTTAGTATATGTGTTGACCTTTCTGTTGGAGGTCAGTTGACATGGCAAGAGATCCGACAATCATCAATGGAAATATACACCACACATAACACTAGTGCTCTATACATTTAAAACGAGTCATACGCTGGATAGTTCAAAAATAGATGCTTGGTATATTAGAACGGCCATTAACCCTTTCTTAGACATTCCCGCTTTTTGACACCACTTGTAAAAAGGTTTGGAAAGCATAAGAGAAAATGAAGAAAATGTTATTTCTTCATTATGTGAAATGTTTTCTACACCCAAAGACAAAGATTTTTAAAATTGAACAAACTAAAAGTTGTCGTCCGACACTTCTTTGAAATATGAGTCTAAATTTGGTTGTCTGTAAATGGAATAAATGTAAAGAAGTTGTAATTGATTAGAGATATTGTTTCCTTTGCAGCCGTCAAGGACTGACGAGGTGTATAATCTTTACAGGTTTTTCAAGGAATCACCGAGTCAATGTATTTATTTATTTTTAAAGGTCTCCTGAATTAGTAAAAATCTGTATATATCCTGAATTCAACATGCATTGCGCACATTTAAATACCGTAAAAGCGGTTAATCAACAACTTCAAAGCACTATTAAACTAATTCATTAGATTTGTGAGCTCTTATAAGATTAATGGCCGAATGATATTGTATAATATATAACCTATAATTAGAATTTGATTTTTACAGTTAGCATTGAAATTGAATCTTTAATTCGAGAAATGATTTTTCAATTCGCAATTCATACAAGTTGTTGAAGCGCTACGAAAACCTCTTGGCTACAGCTTGAATAAGCCGCAGATATGATATTTTGGTCGACAAACGGGGAAGTTGCGGCCGTAATAGCTTTCTTAAATAGGTTGACTGAAAAAAAGTGGAAGTTACACTGCGGTTGCTCTTAATTTCGAGTGAGATATTTTCCCAGTTTTAGTTAGAACCAATATAATAACAATAATTATAATAATGCGCATTGTACCTTTACGGACCATGAGTCTGACGATGTAATCTATAGATTATAAAAAATCCTCAATTACATCGTTCTAAATATTGAAATGCAGATATGATTACGCAAAAGTAGAAGATTGCTTTCTATTGATATACTTCCATCATACTTCCACAATTCTGTTGTGTTCAATTTATCCTCGAGTTATTATTCCTTAGATTAGAAAGACTTCCAGCCAGATGATAAAATACAAGTACTTATAATGTGTGCGGATCGACCTCGCCCGCAATAACAGATTGTCACAAAATGCCCAGTTATACGAAATAAGGCGTTTAAATTTTACATCCTTTCTTGCGATTATCACTTCAATTTGGCAAAAGTTTATTGTTCCGTCATCCATTTTAGATAAACTATAATTAACCAAACCTTTGTTTAAAACAGTTTACACCTTTGTTACGACACCAGATTTTCTTGTCTAGAGTATTGAAGGTTATCATTAATTTCTTATGATATGATTTATCGATCTTAATTTATTTGATAAAATTTTGCCCTGAATTCCGAAGTATTGGAACGGCAAATTTTATGCTCACTTATGAGAAAGTTTCAATTATAAAATCAAAGTACTTAAAGTACTGTAAGCTAGCAAAGCATGATTTCATTAAGTAATCTTCCTTGTCAAAGGTTATCATGATTAGTGGAATTTAGAAAATCTTTGCCTTGTAGGGTAGAAAACAGCGTGGATAATGAAGAAATTGCTTGTTACAAGCAATTTCTTCATTGTTCACAATGTTTTCAAAGCTATTTTCTTGAGATGCTTCAAAAGCGCGATTGAGTGGGATTGGGTTGAATAGCATGCTTTTGAAGGAGTTGTCTACAATTTGAATAAAGATAATTCATGAGGCCAAAAAGACAGAGTTTGCAATATCCCTGAAATGAGAACTACTTTTTATGGCGTAGGCATTCAATGGATTTAGTAGTTAAGCCTCCAGTGGCAATTTGCACTCGTTGAACTCCGAGAAGACCTTAGAATTTTGTCTGTTAACTTAAGCTATCAAAGCTGACGCTTTGCTAGCTAAAGTCGGCTTACATGAACAATACGAATAATCTTAAGAAGAAGCATTGTATATTCAACAATATTTTCTATCCTGTAAAATTCTTTTTTTTTCTTCAGTACTTTTTCAGTGTTTTTTTAGTAAACTTTTATTAATCTACTCCACTCTTCAATCCCGTTATCTTTGAGAGAAAAACGGTAATGGAATGTCAAAATTTACCTGAACACATTGACTTCTTTATTGAAAGGTATCTTGAATGACCTTACAATAACTATATTTACCTGAACATTGACTTGTTTATTGAAACGTATCTTATCTATCTATCTATATATACTGCCCAACTCCCCTTTCGGGTATTACTGGCAGGTGCGCGTCTGTGCTGGAATAAAAACTGTTAGACATTTGTTAGGGTGCAAAATTTTAAAAGTATTGTGAGTGTTAGATTAAAAGAGCTGATAAAACATATTTTGGTCATTCAGGGACGGCTCACTATCTGAAAAGACTCAAGACTCTTTTTGAATGCTGCAATATCAGGTTGCTGTACAATTGTTTCTGGGAGGCTGTTCCATAGTATCACTGTGTAGGGAAAAAAAGAATATTTAAAGTAGGCTGCATTTGTGTGGATCTGTCTGAAAGATGCTGTGTGCATATGTCGGGTGGTCCTCATTGGTCTTTCAAGATAAGCTGGTACTGGCACTGCAACAAAATTGTTAACGATTTTATAAAACATGGTGACTCTGGAGATGTCTCGTCTGTATTGGAGAGTTTCCCAACCAAGCTCCTTCTGCATGCAGGTAACACTGTCATAATAAGAGAAATTATTTTGAACCCATCTTGCCGCTCTACGTTGTACTTTTTCCACTTTGTTGATATAGGTTTTTGTGTAGGGGCTCCAAACTGTTGATGCGTATTCTACCTGGGGTCTCACTAAAGTTTTATACGCTATTTCTCTGATCTTCTTATTTTTGGTCTGGATGTTTCTGCGGAGAAAACCTAAAGTTTTATTAGCATTTGATGTTATATTGTCAATGTGTTTGTTCCAGGAAAGATCTCCAGATATTGTAACTCCTAGGTATTTGGCATTGTCCACAGTCTCTAGTACTTGTCCATGTAACCTGTAATCAAAGGAAATCTTTTTCTTCTTTTTAGTAATATTTAGGACAATGCATTTGCTGGGGTTAAACTCCATTTCCCACTTTTTCTCCCACTGCATTAACTTGTCTAGATCTTCTTGTAGGGTCAAACAGTCTTGTCTGTTGTTAATAGCTAAGTAAACGGCAGTGTCATCTGCAAACAAACGAACTTGGGATGTGATGTTATTTGGAAGGTCATTTATATACAAAGAAACAAAAGAGGGCCAAGTACAGATCCCTGAGGTACTCCAGACGTGACTGGTACTTCTGATGAGCATCCACCTTCTAAAACTACTTTTTGTGTTCTGCCTATTAGAAAAGATTTAATCCACAAAAGGGTAGCATTGTTAACACCATGTTCCTGCAATTTATACAAAAGTTTTAAGTGGCTAACTTTGTCAAAAGCCTTGCTGAAGTCTAACAAAACTAGATCAGTTTGCTTTCCTTCAGTCAGGTTTCTGGCAAGATCTTGGTTGACCTTACAATATCTAACTTCGTTTTCTAAGAAAACTGTGAATTTCTAGTCTATTTATTTAAACAACATAACAATATTGATAGTTTTGTTGCAATGTCACCCTGACCTAGTCCACATGTCTGGACAAGGAACAGGTGTTTCATTCTTTCAGTCTTTAGTGTAAGCAACTATAAATCAAAGGAATACTGATAGAATTGATAATGTATTTATTTATAAAGATTGTACATTTGGTTTACGAATCTTCCAAGCAGGTCAAAATATGACGAACCGCCTTTTTCAGTCAAAGAAATAATCGACCAGTCAAATATTTTATTCAGACGGAAAGTGAACTTGGCCGAGGTTAATTTGAAGCTTTTTTTGGTTTTTCGACTTAAACGTCGTAACTATGTCTGTAATTTCGATGTTAAATGTCGCAAGTCCACTATTGCACTTGTTCGTTACATGTTACCGGCCATGCGCAAATGCTACAAAACAACACCTTTTTGTATCGAGGTGGATCTCAGTGAGTGAGTGGGCGGGGCAAGCGGCCCGTCAATGATATTTATTACAAAATGAGTCAAATGATTTACAGCTGTGTAAATAAACTTCAGACTGTCGAATAAAGTGTGGCTAAGCCAAGTCGTCTGGACTCGTTTCACAACGCATGACAACGCATTTTCGTGTGAGACCAGTTGATTATGCTCTGCATTTACTATTCTACAGAAGGTAAACTGATACATAAATACATCACATCAAATAAAAAGAGGCAAATAATCAAACATTAAGTGCAAGTAATTTCGAAAATGGTATGAACTCAGTAAATGCGTATATATATTCATCTGCTCGTCTTACGCCGGTAGCCACTAGCTTTTTGAATGACAACCAATCTCCAATTTTTCAAACGCTATAAGTATGGCTGATTGAGATTCATAATTCTGAATTTATTCTACAAAGTCCATTTGGACATCAAACTAATAGTCGAGTAGGCATCACACATCGAAAAGATCCTTCTTTGGGGGAAAGCTGTTAAGGAGGGTTAATCTGATAGAAGATACCTCCATGGGTCTTTGTAAATGTCTAACATGAATTCTTAGGATTGTATGGATTAGTAAAATGTCTAGAAAATCTTCAACTTTCCATCACAATTAATCTCGCCTATACAGCTGTGGACCATGTCTGTGTAATGAGACGAAATTACCCCTGCTACTTGCACAGCTTTGTCTCATGAAAAAAAAAAAAAAAAAAAAAGAAACAAAACAAGAAACAAAACAAAACAAAAACACACACACACAAAAAAAACCCAAAACAAAAAACCGAACAAGAACAACAACAACAACAACAAAAAAAAATTGATTGGCTACCGTTGCTAAGCTGTATATTTTTATATAAAAAAAACCCGATTCGAAGAAGATGGGTTATGATGATTTACCCGTCCGTGCGTCTTTTACCAATATTTTCGTCGCACTTTTCTCAGTTACTACTCATAGCAACGACTTGATATTTGGTGTAGAGGTTCATCTAGGGGTCTTACATGACGCTTCTTGAATTTACGTGCGTAACGTATCTATTTCCTGTTTTACGATTTTGTTTATTTTCGGACGTTGACTCATATAGTGGTATTTTTTTCGTCGCTTTTTTCTCAGCATCTATTCATAGCATTGATTGGAACTTGGAGTGGAGATTCATTTAGGGGCTTTATATAGCGCTTACCATATTTTGATCTGCAAGTTATTTACTTTTTGTTTAACGACTTCGTTTATATTTTGACACCGATGGTAAAGTGGTAAATTTAGTCGCACTTTTCTCAGCGAATACCTATAGGATTGACATGTAACTTACTGTGCAGGTTCATCTAGGGGTCCTTCATGGGGCATTCCGAATTTAGGTCCGCAAGTTAACTACTTCCTATTTTACGACTTCGTTTATTCCCTAACATTGATAGTATTTTCGTCGCACTTTTCTCAGCAATTATTCATAGCACTGATTTGAGATTTGGTGTGGAGGTTCAGCTAGGGGTCCTACATGGTGCTTACCGATTTTAGTTCCGCAAGTTGACTACTTCCTGTTTTACGACTATATTTATTCTCGGACACTGATGGTATAGTGGTGTATTTTCATCTCACGTTTCTCAGCAACTATTCATAGCACTGACTTGAAACTTGGTGTGATGGTTCATATAGGGGTCCTACATGGTGCTTACTGAATTTAATTCCGCAAAGTAACTACTTCCTGTTTTACGACTTTATCTGTTCTTGGACATTGATGGTATAGTGGTGTATTTTCATCTAACTTTCCTCAGCAACTATTCACAACTATTAAAACCTGGTATGATTGTTCATCTAGTGGTCATACATTGCGCTTATGTCACTTAGGTCCGCAAGTTCATTACTTCTTGTTTACGAATTTGTTTATTCTCGGACATTGATGGTTTGGAGGCATATTTTGTCGGAGTTTTCTCAGCAACTATTCATAGCATTCACTTGAAACTTGGTGTTGAGATTCATCCCGTGGTCCTTCACTGCGCTGCATTTTTTGTCTACTTCCTGTTTTCTTACTTAGTTCGTTTCCCGCCAATAGTTTATTTTTGGATATTGCCTGCTATAGTTATATCTCTTCAATACTTGATGCAGTGCTTACTGAATATGTTCTGTTGTGGGAGAATTTCATTTTCATTGTAGTATGAAGTAGTGCATACGAGGGTATAGTCAGTGAGTTTTGACTCGCATATTGTCTCGTTATTCCTGAAAGGAATTAAATTAAAAAAATGAATAAGCTGGAAATGCAAGTTCTGTATAACTACTTTTTCTTAGAATATTTAATTCTGTAAACAATTCTGGCTTCAAAGGAACCGACAGATGGTGTAGACCAGGATCGGACTGTAATTTAATGTAGGCTAATCTTTGTCTTTACCTTCTGCCCAAACAGAAGCATTCCGGGTCCAGCATGATAAAGGTTAAGTTCCTATACATGTTTAGATAAGATAAGAAAAAATAGTTGATATGACGTCGGTTGGCAATCAAAATGTTGAAAATACAGCTGGAATAAAGTTTGGCTAAAGCTGTCTTTACGACAAGTGAAGTCAGTGTCACCCCCATTAGCTCAGTTGGTTGAGCACTCGCAGGTTCGATTCCTGGGCCTGGGCTATAAAAACTAACTTATTGCCTTTCCAGTGAGACGTCAATCTGAGGTCCATTGTGACGCTGCTTTAAATAGAGCACGTTAAGTAACGAGACTCCCAATAATTTTGTTTTGCATCCTTACAAAACTGTCTTTGGGTGAGTTACTCAAATGGGAAAATGCTACGGTAGCGGCGATTAATAAACGAAATATATACATGAGACCAGTGAAATTATTAAAACGATAAGTTCACTCTTAATTTTACCAAATCTGTGTTATATCATTGATGGTTACTTATTCTCTTACGCATACATATTTACTGTTTAAACTGTTTAAAATGGCGTACACTGAGAGAATGTTTTAGAGATTTCAATACGTTTGAGGACAAATAAATACTTTGGATTTTTTTACAGATTCTATCATCATACGCTTTTTTCAATACATCGATCTTGGTCGAGAATATTTATGGTCAAGAAGGCAAAAGACTACGTGACTTTGCCGAAGACAGAAAGTAAATGGCTTTAATTCATTGAACGGGGATATTTTCCTAAGTAAATTTGATACGTAGAACCAATGCAATGATGTCAAATGCCAAAGAAGACGTGAGACTTTCTTTAATGACGTTATGACGTCATCATGTTGTATTGACGTCATAAGTGATGTCATATATTCTTTGGGTTTTACCCAACGTCAGGGACTCTGTACGCCTTTTTAATGTTAAAGCAGCAATAATTAGAGAAACAGTATAATGATATTGCCTTTAAATTCGTCGCGTAGTTTCATGGATAGACCGAAATATTTCCCTTTAACAGTTGGATTGCGTGTAGAAAAATAATTCAGTGCTTCCTTAGCTAAAATGTGAAAATGGATCACAGCGAGAGAAGCTTTACGGAAAATAATACAATTAAGAAATTACTGGACGCTTTCAAAGGTCAAAACACGAGCTAGTCGTGTGGAGGGGTGTTCAGTTGAACTTCTTTTTATTCACAAAATAAAGCAAATTACTGGGTTTTTTATCGTGATTCAGAAACCTCCATACGCTGAAATTTATTGTTACTTTGCGATCCACTACATATATTTAGACTATTAAAAGAAAAAAAGAAATGGACGGGAGAATGGCCTGTGATGCACTAGTAACTAGTAAAGAATGAACTGGACGTCAATGGTACGTGAATTTACCGATTGAAGTACGCCTTCTCCCCGCAATCGCCCGGATTTTTCTCGTTATTACGTTCCTATAACGACCCCAAAAATAACATTTTACAGAATAATAAATTCTTGACGTCAAATAGCTTCACAATTCTTCCCCATCCAAAAACTTCTGTTTTTGTTATTATTGATTTCTATATTTCAGAAATAGAGCAATTGTCGTTTCACTTGTGGGATCGATGCATCTTTCATTTCGTGAACTGAAATATCATTGTATATCAAACTTTCTTCGAGTCATCCAGGAAAATTATTCCTGCTGTAAATAGAAAATACAGCCTGTAATTAAGGCTAGGCTTATGATCATATATGCATTATAAAGTGAAATGTTTTAAAATGTTCTTCTCTTAAGAAAGTTTTATCTGAAACAAGAAGAAAAAAGGTGATATAGGATTGGCCTATCAGAACTATATAATTATATTGAAATGGTAACAATCCTATTCGCATATTGGATATGATTGATTTTAAGAAGGAATATTCGATGCGTGGACGTTTTTCGCCAAGACGTTTTTAATTAGACGGAAAACGTCATCTCATCGGCTTACTAGCACCTCATAGAATCTGTAATGAAATGTTATTCATTAATCTTTGGAGTATTAATGCCTTTTCAGGGATGGACCGCCCCCCCCCCCGGGTATAGTTTAGAAAGTTTAATTGGGCTTAAAACTCGGAGTTTATGCCTGGGCGAGGTTTATCAGCTCTTTATGGAGTATTCAGTGAAATGTTAAAATTTCAGTGAAACTACTTACATATAAGTTGTAAAAGGATGTCGACTTTCAATCATGAACATAATCAACCTTTGGCTGTTACTTTTATACTTTTTCTGAAAATTGACCAATCCATTCTGGAGCTGCTTATCTCAACAAATGAATCAATGCATTTTTTGTTAGTACCTGGAAAGTTGAATTATTGAATCTAGGATTGTATGTCAAAACTAAGTGTTCCAAAGAGAATGGTTCTCTGCATCTCAGATCGACATATTTCTATGCATCTCTGAATGCAAGTACTTATATCGTCTCCGAAAGTCGTTAGACATGCAAAACAGCTGTATTTCCCCCACTGTTATAGGTGCTGACTTACACATTTTATGCTGTCGATTAATATTATATTGGAAGTCAACGCAAATTGACAAATTGGGCGACTATCTCTCAGTGTCTATTATGGTCATTGCAGTGGCTTGATTTTGCTATTTTCTGCAAAATTTTAGATCGTGACTAATTACAAAATTTGATTGGTATTTTTCAGCTTAGATAACATTTGAGTGACGTAGTTCAATACACCTTCTAATAGTCTGGAAGAAGCCTGTTTTCTCGCACTTGCATATTCTCCATTCGCATGCGTGGGAATGGCGGTCACGAAAAATTTCAAGTTAATTAAAATCACAGAAATTGTAAATAATTATGGAATATGTGGTTAAAAATGAACTTTAAATGTCTAAACGTGTCAAGCGTGTAAACGCCTGGAAAACATAAACAGAAAAAATCTCCGGATAATACCAAAAACCCAACTAAAACACCACGGACAATGGAAAAAGTGGCAGGTATGAAAACAACAATCCGGAAAATATCGACAATGGATAAAATTATTCACAAAATGAACAATACGGGACTGTGCAGGCAAGTCGTTGCATTAACAAAAATTTGCGAATACCCAGCCATTAATACCTAACGGGTCTCATATAGCGAACAGAGTGCATATACTAGCACCCAGGGCCAAATGCCGTTCATGACAATGCTAAACCATTCTCTCCCGATTATGACATACCCCCCATCCCCCATCCCCAGCTTATCTTCCACAACAACACTACCAACACACAGATGACGTCATCAACCCCACCAGATATGTTTTCAGGTATCATCTAGCGTTTAGACGCCTTAGACAGTAAATTGACCAAACTCGATAGAAAAGAAAACAATACAAAGGGAATTACAAACAGAATGAATTAAATGGACAATAGAATGAAAGCATTGAGAAAAAAGAAAAAGACTTAGAAGAGAGTAGAAATGTCGATGCTAGTTATTTTGATGATTTAAAAACAGCAACAACAACAACAAAAACCAAGAAGGATTTAATACCCTACTTGACAAAATGACAAAATGAAAAACTTTGAAAAAGAGCACAGTAAGAAAGAGCAAAGCTTATAAGACTAGATAGTTGTTTTGAAATGTCGTAGTTTGCGAGACCATTTGATTTTTATAAGCTACCCGCAGAGAAGGGAGAGAACTGTGAAGAGAAAATTTTAGGATTCATAGAATCACTCTTAAGTTAGAGGGAGCCATTATAGAAATAAAACTTAACAGAGCCCACAGAATAGGCAGATTTCACAAGGATTCAATAAGGCCTATTAGTCGCGAAATTCGCGTTCTACCTTGATAGAGAGCGTGTTAGGAAAACGGCGAACTCTTCAAAAGGTACGCAATATGGAATCTCGGAGCAATTTCCGAAAGAAGGGATGGAAAAAGGACAAATACAAAAAAACAAAAAAACTTATACCAATTATGAAATCAGCTCGGGACGAAGGAAAGGATGCGCGCCTGGTAGTAGACAAACTATATTTTGAAAATAAGCTATATTGTGAGAAAATTTGGGATTCGATTGAGAGTATCGTTAACTATTTAGTGTGGAATGTAGAAGGACTAACGTCACATAAAAGATCATCTCAAGATTTTGTTGATTTTCTCACAACGGAAACCTGGACCAAGAAATATATTAATATTGATTTAAAAGGATATCCTGATCCAATTCATTCGTATGGACGGTTACAAAATGAAAGAAATAGATCAAGCGGAGATGTTATAGTTTATGTCAAAAGAAAATATAAGAAAAGGGACACAACTCGTAAAAAATAATAATGACTCAATAGTTTGGTTAAAATTTGATAAATTGTTCTTTAAAATAGAATCAGATATTTATATCGTTGCAATTTATATACCCCCTGAAAGTTCATCATATCACAATCAAAATGATAATTTATTTGACATTTTGGAAATTGACGTTTTGCATTATAGTAGAAAGGGAAGGGATTTTTATTGCGGCGATACAAATAGCCAGGTCGGAAATAAATGTGATTATATTATTAACGATTTACCGTAACCGAGTGAAGATAACAACTGGACCATACAACTCCAATCCCGCAAATCGACTGACTCAATATTAAATCGATTTGGCGAGTATCTCTTGGATCTATGTAAATCCAAAAATATTGTCATAGTAAACGATAAATATGCCGGCAAAATTACATGCGTCACTCAAAATGGTCAGAGTACACTTGACTACCCTCTTACCTCCACAATTAATTTAAATTACATCAAGAAATTTGAAATTCTCGATTTTACCTAATTTTCTTATCATGCGCCCTTATTTTTCTCATTAAACACAAGGGGCCGATTAGTGACGAATATGATAGAAATAAATATGTACCAATAAATGAAAATAAAGCCGTTTCGAGTATAATAAATAGAATAATCAACTAGTCATTTTTGATATGAAAAATCTCTCACTCGAATACGTTGTTATGCATTAGAAAAACTCGTCCTTTTCATACAAAATATAACCAGTTGACTAACCTCTATTTAACACGAAATATGCACTGCAGTCTGATAAGCGGAAGAATGGATTTATCAGAGAAAATATGCCACACCCTGCCACGCCTATATTCGGGCGTGAATAAAAATTTATTTAACAATTTAAGAAGATGGCGGCCCTAGGAATATTTCTACCAAGTTTCATTTAAATCTGTCGAATGGTTTGGGAGGAGAAGAATTTTAAAGATTATAATGAAATACGCCATACCCTGCCACACCCATAATTGGGGGGTGAAACAAAATTTCTTAACAATTTAAGTAGAGGATCACTCAAAGAACATTCATGCCAAGTTTCAATGAAATCGGCCAAATGGTTTGAGAGGAGAACATTTTTAAAGATTTTAAAGTGAAAATAAGCCCAACCCTGATTTCAAATAGTCTTTATGAACTCGATAGAAGATAAATATTGTAACAAAGTCTGTCTGAAAGTTTCATTTGAAATGACGAGTGCAATTCTATACAGAATACCGGTAGAGTAAGGTGATCACAAACTTTAACCCATTTCCATGCAAGGACGCTTTTTGATACCTTTCAAGAAAATTGTGACAATCAATTTCTTCATTTTTCAAAATGTTTCCTACTCAGAAAGCCGATTAAAAATCTAAAATTTCAAAAAATTTGAATTGTCGTCTACAACTTCTTTCAATTTGGACCAGTCTTAAATTTTGTCGTCTGGTAATGGGTTAAGCCATGGGTTATGTCGGTAGCTGCAGGCATCGATCCCAAACCGTAACCTAGAAAGGAACCAGAGGACTAGTTAAAGGGCCAGTAACACTTTATCTTCTTCATATTAATTCAAAAGATACTAGGCTCTAAACACGTATGGAATGAGTCCCAAAGTAAAAGGAAGGTAACAAATAGCTTGTCGTACTACAGTTTGATTCAAGCTGCAGCTACGACGTTTTAGAAAAACGGATATATGCTACACTTTAAGTTTATTCGCCAAAAAAATTATTTACAAAAGCGGAATTCGCCTGCTCTTTTTTGTAATTTGCAACCTCTCGGGGTTTTTTGATCAAGTTCAGAATCTTCTCGAAAGTTCTCGAAAGAAAAATCACAAAAAACAATTTTCTTGATTATAGTTCGAATAATTAATACTTTTTTGTAATTGAATTGAACGTCTGCATTCTGTCAAGTTTGCTTTTTGTGAGGAGATTTGGTGGAGCAAAAGGTATACCTAAAAGAATTCCTAATTTAATAGAGGGTAGTTATTTGTTGTAATATAAGATCGATTATCAGACATTGAGTCCTCAAAAAAACAAAAACAAAAAAAAAAAAAAAAATAAAAAATAAATAAATAAAAAAAAAAAAAAAAAAAAAATAAAATAAAATAAAATAAAAAATAAATAAATAAAAAACATGAAAAAAAATCTTTGATGTTAATGAAATAAAAAAATATCACGCAACAATTATTCTATATTTCTTTGTTTGCCAAAAAGAGGCAATGTATGAACACTTTGAACCAAATGCTATTAAGCGCGTCACTACATGACAAAATGATGACGTGATCATTTTTTCGATCTCGCTGAGATGACGTTCGGTTACGCGAAGAGAACGGAAGCGGGGCTAAATGTATTAAAACAGTGAGAATCACCGTTCTGATAATGTCTCATTAGTTTGTCGGTAAAGAATCATCGAAAACTATCAGTGTTCCGTCTGGAAATATTTTTCCTAACCTATATGTCTAACCACAAATGTTTTAACGTTTGCCATTATCGGCATTTGCCGGAAAGCACGACTTCAAAAGATAGTTAGTGCATGATTAATTGGGGGTATGTTTTTTTTTAAATCCTTATCACCTTTTATTTCAAGGTATCAAAAGGGAATATATTGTTTTGTTAGATTATGTGAATAAGATCAGAGAATAAAATCCTCTTTCAAATTGGTAGGAGGTTTGGGAGACTTGCGTGCAGCTTTCGGACAAAACTATAACCATTTGTTTTTTTATGGATATTGATATATATATATAGGGTCTTTGTCTCTTTCGTTCAAGGAATTCAATGCTAAATGAATTTTAATCATCCGAATTCATAAACAATCTAGGTGCATAAAATACACTGGCAGCCATTAAAGGAAAAGGGATCACATACGGTTTACGAGACTGTTAGGAAAGTTCGTAGAATTTTGTTATATATCACACAATACAAAGCACTTTATTTCTACTACTAAAACTTCATCATCACCTTTCAATATTTTTTGAAAATCGAAATCGAAAATTATGTCCTTTTAAAATGAGAGTTAGAGGTACCCGGAGCATACCAAGGTCATTATCATCAAGCGTCCTTCACATGAAGCGACCGTCGAACTTTCCCGAATACACCAACAATACCTATGTATTTCTTATGTCTGGTCTTCCATTTGATGTAAGTTCTAATTGTACCAGTCATCAGTCAGTTATGATACATCAATTTGAGTTTGACGAATCGAAATGCTTTCAACTCAAACTCGCCTTCAACTAGGCAAAAACCCCGAAAACCCATAGAAGCTAAATCTAGACAGCATGATCCAATACATCAAAACCGACTATACTAATCTCACGCTGTGTATATTCTGCCCCGGGATGGGGGGGGGGAGTGAGATTTCGCATAACCACCTTAGAATTAACCGAAGCACATGCCCACAATGCATTTTTAAACAAAGCAATATTAGCTTCCTATCACATATAAGATCATCCCGGGTCGATCCAAGAAACTAAACATTTATTCGCCCGTATTTTGTCTAACACCTGCTTTCTCCTAGGTATTTTAGCTCACTTGAGCACATCGTGTTCAAAACGACTCTGATCAGAGTCTTCAAAGAAGTCACAGACGACAATTTCAAATTGTTGAAAATTCTAAAATATTTATCTATCTAGGTAGAAAACAATAAGGAAAATGAATAAATTGCTTGTAACAAGCAATTTCTTCATTTTCCATATTGTTTTCTACATCTATTTTCTGTAGCGATCTATAAAGGAGGGATTGTGAAGGAATGTGTTAAATGGGTTACTTCAACCTCGCTTCTTTATCATGATAACGTTTGACAAAGAAGATTACTGAACAAAACAATACTTTGCTAGCGCACAGTACTTTTCAGTACTTTGATTTTTTCATAGGCTGTTAGGTTTATCGTGAATTCTGAAATATTTCTAATCTTATTAAACATGTAGAACAACTAAAGAATGCTTAGTTCTCGAATTATGACAGTCGGGGAGGTATGGTATTTTATGGATATCGGAATATCTGAGAGATATCACGGGTAGGTTGTGCTCATAATGGACTTATTACGCTAAACCAAACCACCACTTGTCAATAAGGTCAGGCATTTCAAATTGTGATTGACCATCTTACATCAGACTATGAAGAAAAAAGGGAAAAAAGATAGACCATTTTTAGTTTACGCATTCCACACAGCTTTCCATCGTTTCAGCTATTCGCATGACAAAGAGTGTTCATTTAACTTGACGCGGATTTCGTTTCCACAAAAAGGAATCAAGATTGTTTTCATAAAGCTTCCGAAAGACAACAAAATTAATTGGTGTAACTTGGTTCTCAACTTTCATTCTGTTAATTAAAATGGTGGCTTGAAACCCAAGCTTGAAAGGAGATATAGAGAAACCATTCA
Source organism: Fragum fragum (assembly GCA_946902895.1). Taxonomy (NCBI): domain Eukaryota; kingdom Metazoa; phylum Mollusca; class Bivalvia; order Cardiida; family Cardiidae; genus Fragum; species Fragum fragum. Next base: position 28,324,373 of record OX336377.1, on the reverse strand, counting down.
GACGCCTTTGAGGCAAACTACTTTTAATCTTATAATTCTCAAGTAATCCGTGTTTCGTTTAAACAGTAGCGAACGCATGTGAACCTTCCAGTGAAAGTGAGCTTACGGATCTTGGCTAGATTGCGCGGACTATACAGACTAACAAAAGTCGAAACCTTTCGCTTTTTTTAGAATATCTGAATGTAGAATGGTCACCAAACCTTATTGCTGTGTGCGTGTGTTTCGTTTTCTGTAATTGACCTGTATTGAATCCTTACTGGTTTTCTGTTTTTAACGCATTTCCTGGATTTACTTTTACAGGTCACATTTGATATGATAAATATAACTGAAAAACAAGCACTTTCTGCCACTTTCTTTTTCTTTAAAAGGCTTTGACCCGAACCACCAAGTATCAACAATAGACATGGTTGAATTCTTTCAAAATATTTTTGAGATTTTTTGCATTGAAATATATATAAGATCAGCCTTTTAACTTTTTTATACTTATGCGTTCATGTTGCACCGAGTTACCGTGGAAATCAAGAGATAAAGAAGAAAGAAAATACAAAATATCCTTTATAGTGTCTTACTTCCGTAAATTGAGGTTCTTTTCCTTTTATGTTTTAAATTCTCATTTTCTTTCTTATAGTATTCATAAATTAGGACAAGATAAAAGGTCTTAACCGGCATCTTAGTTTCTTCTTTATGATTTCATTTAGATTTTTAGGTAAAGTAGTTTCGTTCCTAATTGCTCATAATTTCGAACAACAATTACGCCAAGATGCAACCAGAAGAACATGTATTATATCCTCTATATTTCTCAAGGGATAAATGTCACTTGTTACAAAATCATTACATTTACGACTGTTTTGTTCTTCACTTTAATTTAGTGTTCTTTATTTTTTAACACTCAATATGTAGGCTCTATGTGAAACAATATCGCCGTCGGATTATATCAAATTGTTTATGTCGAGTAAATGATTATTAGCCACATCATGTGATTAGCTAACGGTAACATTTCAAGGTAACATATAAAAATCAAATCTTAGATATTGGTACTGTCTCTTACAGATACTTTACGTGTGTAATCCTTATGCCAGGGTCTTAATTTTAACATCAAATTCAAGGCCAACTTTCATTTAATACAATAATTTAGACTCTTCTTTTAAGTGCCAGCGGCCTACTTTCTCTCGCTATTGCTGTTTCATCCACTCGCTTCTCTGTAAATCACACGTGTAATTGTATGAATATTTGGTTGTTATGGATGACATTTAATTACTAGTGCATATTTGTTTAAATATTTGATCCTTGTTTATCTTCAATCAACACATTTTCTAAATATATTTTCTAAATATATTAATAGGTTATACCGTTTCCCGAGCTGGTTTCTCAGATTTTGCTTTTTTTAAATGTAGATTTTCTCCTGTATTTCTTTCAAATCAAAACATGAGTGCCACAAAATTTTATTTTTCATTCTTAAAGAAGAACTATTGCTCTTTAACTAGTATTTTATGTTTTAACAGTATCTTGTCGCGTATTTGAAAAAAAAAATAATATATATATGTTAGCCAGGGATTCCATTAAAGTTTTGTTCATACATTTGAAAAGATGGTCAGATGTGGCTTACTAAAGCAGCACAATTAATCAAAGGACTGAAAGTACCGAGAAGTTGGAATGCGCTGAAAGGGTAATAACTGTGGAATTCGGTTTCAAATTCATTTATTACTTTCCGAGTAAGCCTCCCTCCTTTAAACTTAAACCAGCATTCCCATTCGTGTACATATGTGCGTGAACAACGCACAAAACATAAATCCACATACAAAAATCAAAAACTAGTATTGTCTTAACCCATTCCCAGACAGTGACGCTTTCAAATGACCCTCATTATGAAAGCTTTGGAAAACATTGTGGAAAATAAAGAAATTGCTTGTTTCAAGCAATTTCTTCATTATCCACAATGTTTACTGTCCAAAAAGATCAGGATTTCAAATATTTCATCAACTTACAATTGTCGTCTGCTACTGCTTTGAATTTCGACTGGTCTAGAATGTTATCGTGTTGGAATGGGTTGTAAGCTCGTGTCACGCACAGCAAAATTAGAATTTTCAAGCATAATATTCTCCTTTTGATCGACTTTAATACGTCCTTTTAACATCTTGAAAATAGAGAATAACAGCTTCTACAGTAAAAAATCAATGACCTCGATGGTTATTTGACCCTCAACTTGGCCAATTCTGTAACGATCATACTAAACACGGAGATTTTCACTTCAAGTTTATGAGTATACGTGTAAATTCGTGGAAATGCGCGGAAACTTGTTTCATGGTGATCGATTTGAAATACCGGTTAAGACTTAGGAAAAAAGAATATTCAAAGCGTTGTGAGTAAAATTCTCAAAAGAAGAAAAAAAAAAAAAAAAAAAAATAGAAGAAAAAAAAATGACGTTAACGTTATTGTAACGTTATTGTTTGCACATGGTAGTTTTGCCCCTTTCCTAATAATTCCTATAATATGATGAAGATAGTATCAAATTATCTCCGGCGCCCTGTAGTCGAGCGATTTTCCTTTTTCGTTATTCGGCTTTAGAACCGTAAAAAATCTTAAGTTAAAGGACCAAACTGAAAGCTAGATGACACTTGTTAAAGGTTTGGTGTGTTATTATTGATTTAAACTTTTAAATAACGACATAATAAAGCGTAATTATTTAGTAAATAAGTAGAAATCGGAAGTTGATATGTTTACATTCTAATTTTCAAAATCGTCTACTTTCGTTTTGCATCTATTTGATTTTTATTGAGTAAAAGCTTTAAATCCCACCATAATCGCGTTTGCTTGATGCCTACGAGCCCCCTTAATCGCTCTTGAATGTTTTAAAGCACTGGGCGGCGTGTTTATTGTAAAAATGAATTTGCGACCTGAGCCATATTTGTAAACATTGCCTGTCTATGGTGACATGACTACCACATGTAACTGGAGATCACGTGATTACCAAACACGGGACGGCGAATCGCAAAAAACAAATTACTGCGCTGATGATTACCTTATTTTTCAATAATTTAAAGCAAACTAAAGCGTTTTTATAAGTATCTAAACGATTTTTTATATCACCCTTTAAATGTGCCATACTATTGTCTTCGGCTACAACTAACTGATTGTCCGTGGCAAGTTGAGATGAGAAGTAACCCGAGGTGTACTCATATCTAAAAGATCACGTGATATGTGTTATCAAGAAACCCGAAATGAAATTGTCTTATGTTCATTTTGCGGTTTTGTTAAATCCAACTTAAAAAGTATATCAATTTTAGGAGACATTGTCCGTGAGACTAGAGTTGGTATCATTGGTATTCTGTTGTTAAAGAAAACTATCAGCGTATCTTTAAATACATATGAATTAAGTCTGATAACCATGCAAATTGATATTCTGTTTGTTAAAATCGGCAGTTCCCATGGATCAACATTGCTGATAAATGCCACGAACAGATTTAAGTTTTATTTAAATAAATGAGATTGTTACACACCAAAGAACAAAATAAAGTAAAAAAGAGTAAAACTCTATATATATTCTTTGTCGAGATTTCATCTATTGCGTGAGGATTCCCTTAACAATACATAACAAAAATAATAAGGCCTTCTATTAAAATATTTTCGATTCATACCAAAAAACAAGCGTCTTGATACTGTTTGTGAAAAGAATCAATATACATGGCGTTTATGGCTAAAAATTGAATAGTTCCATATTTAATATGTCAGTTGTTTGACCCCTTTTCATAAATTGAAAACAAAAATCTGTCAAATAACGAAAAAACATTCCGAATGTGACTGAAGATTTATTTGTTTGATTGTTAGGTTTCACCTTTATTGAACATTAAAAGACAACTCGTACTGATTCTTTGATCACAAAAGAACAAATATAAAAGGAATAAAAAAAGTAATTAAACTATAACATTGAAATCAAACACGATCTAGCTAATCTATCGCGAAGGAAGCCATTGAAGACCCTACAGACATTTCCTATTTACAAATATATGATTGCTTTTCTACTGAAGCCATATACTGCAAACCTTGGGCATCATCTGTTTGCCTTGTTTCGCATTTACAGAAGGTCACAGTCTCCTTTTTTGGGCTGCCTTTTGTTTGTCTGTTTTTATTTCGGATGATGAATGTGATATTCTATCTTTAATTTTATTTTGATTAATGCAATAAATCCATGAATACCTCTCCGTAGGAAACTTTTCAAGATTGGGATGGGAACCTTGAATACATTTCAAAATTGGGGTAGGGGCTTTTCAGACCCACTTTTGTTATATGAGACTATTCATCAAGCTTTTGTTTCACTCATACCATAATTATGGTGTTAAATAAACTGTGGCCACTGACCTGGTAGTTCAATTACTATATCAAACGATGTCACCTTATGGGCAACCCAGTAGGTTTATCTCTGCTTCTAGATTGATGGTAACCGGACAGGTATATTGTTATATGTGATTACTTTTAAAATTTGTTAGTAGCACGGATTTCTAGAGATCTGCAAAAATATTACTGGTTTTAACTGTCTTACGAAGGCTTCTAAAAACGAAGCATTAATTTCTGGTAAAAAATAAACGTCCTAAGATTATTACTCGTCGCCCCCGAATTACACAACAATTCAAAATGTTAAAGAAGAAAAGATGCCACTGCCACTGCCCCGAAATGTCTCTATCATAAGTGCATTTTTTTCATAGGTATAAATAATGTAGAATTAAGAAGTAGCAAGTTACATTAGAGTGATATTAGATACAGACGGTCACGCCCGCCGGAAGAGAAATATAGATACAGACGGTCACGCCCGTTGGTAGAGTGATATTAGATATAGACGGTCACGCCCACTGGTGGTGTGATATTAGATATTGACGGTCACGCCCACTGGTAGAGTAATATTAGATATAGACGGTCACGACAACTGGAGGAGTGCTATTAGAAATAGTCGGTGACGCCCACTGGTAGAGTGAAATTAGATATAGACGGTCACGCCCACTGATATAATGATATTAGATACAGACGGTCACGCTTACTGGTAGAGTGATATTAGATATAGACGGTCACGTCCACTGGTAAAGTGAAACTAGATATAGACGGTCACGCTAACTGGTAGAGAGATATTAGATATAGACGGTCACGCTTACTGGTAGAGTGATATTAGATATAGACGGTCTCGCCCCCTGGTAGAGTGGTATTTGATATAGACGGTCACGCCCACTGCTATAATGATATTGGTTACATACGGTCACGCCAACGGGTAGAGTGATATTAGATATAGACGGTCACGTCCACTGGTAAAGTGAAACTAAATATAGACGGTCAAGCTAACTGGTAGAGAGATATTAGATATAGTCGGTCACCCCCACTGGTAGAGTGATATTAGATATAGACGGTCACGCCCCCTGGTAGGGTGGTATTTGAAAAAGACGGTCACGCCCTCTGATATAATGATATTAGATACAGACGGTCACGCCAACTGGTAGAGTGGTATTAGATATAGATGGTCACATCAACTGGTAAAGTGAAACTAGATATAGACGGTCACGCTACTGGTAGAGAGATATTAGATATAGACAGTCACGACCACTGAACTAGTGATATTAGATATAGGCGGTGACGCCCTCTGGTAGAGTGGTATTAGATGTAGACGGTCACGCCCACTGGTAGAATGATCTTAGATATAGACGGTCACGCCTACTGGCAGAGTGGTATTAGATATAGACGGTCATGTCCACTGGTAGAGTGATATTAGATATAGACTGTCACGCCCTCTGGTAGAGTGATATTAGATATAGACGGTCACGCCCACTGACCTCCAACATGACAGTTCGACAGATGTAATAAACAATATAAGTAAAATGTGTTCAGGGACTTAAAATAAAGTGGAAACAGTATCTTGGCGACCTTAACGGTGTAGCTATAGTCTGAAACCTTTAGGTCACCAAACCAGCAAAAACACTTAATATCAATGTCGGAATTCAAAGTCACCTGCAGTTTAAATGAATATTTGACTGATTCGTCGATTCGTTTTTTATTGACAGTGGCGATGCGTCGATCGCTTTGGGAACCAGTCAAATTTTCAAGACAGAGTTTCCAGGTAGTAGACTAAAAATTTAAATTAGAATGTTCTTTGTGAACGATAACAACAGAATGTTTCAGCTGTTTCCCTCGTTTCTGTATACCGTTTCTTACATTCAACCCTGGAAAAAATAAATCAGATTAAGCCATTTTCCGAAAAAATGATATGTTTATTATTAAATGCATCGATTAATTTTTCTTAACGCATTAATTTGTCTTAAGGCATTTTGAATCTCATTTCTCATATTCAGATTGCGAGATTAATTATCATATCTATCATATCTTGAAAGAAATGCATTGTATGTATTAGCTTACAAGATAATAAACTTTTAGGGTGATAATCATGCCAATCGATTCTTAGAAACGTAATATGGTAAACATTATGTAAGAATTGAAACATTGAAATTTTGGATAATGTTTTCGACCTTTCTCCCGTTAACAGCGATCTTCTTTAAGCCAATATTGCAAATTTACGTGCAGTTGTTCTCTAGAAGAACTAGCAGAAGTTTAGACAGGGTTCATTGTATTTTCCATCCTCATTTCACGACGACATAATATTAGAATGCTCCTAATTGAAACAAATTGCAAACTACAATTAAAATATTTGCATAATAGAATAAAATACCTTCTATTTTAAGGAGAAATTACTTGTAATTCCTCCTTGTCTCACATTGTTTTCAAAATCTTTATTTCTGCATTGCATCAAAATGTGGGGTAATTTTAAGGGGATTACATTATTAGTATCCAAATATCTAGGTGACGTCCATGTGTGCAACTATAAACAATAATGTGTCACTTGGCTAAGACCGATCTACGTAACACTCACATAATGTAGATCGAAATAAAACAATTTTACAAGCGTAAAAGCAAGTCATTTAAAAAATGACCAAAGTCATTAACTAGTTGCAAAAACACAGCTTCGAATAATGAGATTTTAAAGGTTTTTGTTTGTAAATAAGTAACAATCCATCCCCTCTGAAAATTGAAGTATGTATAACATAACATTACATAGATTTTATTCTTGTGACTTGAACGTAATCGCTCATCGTCAAAACATGTGAATTTACATACATATGACAATGGCGAAAATGCAACATCAAAGTAATTGAAAAATACATACTAGGCAATGAGTATTTCAATAAACAGAAAAAGAAGTGGAAAAAGGTAGGAAATAAAAAGGGTTGTTGAAAATAGTATTAGTGATGTGAATAATTCAAGGTATGGCAGAATTTACGGGGTGTATAAAGAAGGACAGTCTAGCTTTAAGTAGGGTTATTTCTCTCCCAATACAACCGCCATCATAAAAAAAAAAAAAAAAAAAACTCAAAAGTTTTTATATGAAATCGACAACAAAAACCTGTATGGTATTCATAAAGGCCAAAAATAGTTCAAAGTTAACAAAATTGGTTATGATATAGATATTGATATAGATATTGATATAGATGCGAAAGCAGATGATAATTGTTGTTAAGTCATGGGTGCTTCACTGACTTCTTTCTACGGTTTGATAGAGTAATTGAAAATGAATGATTTTATAGAACTAAAATAAGTCGGCCGCGGCCATATAGCAGAGCGCAGTGGTACCGGGTTCGATCCCCGGTCGCGGCAGATATCCTTTCCGACATTTGTCTCCCACCAATCGGTGGATATTCGTAAAACCTAAGTGGAACGAGTTGGAGGCTCTGAAAGGATGAAGTGGCAGTATTGAATTAAGAAATACCAGAAATCCATGGTTAGGTGCTCCAGCCGCTTTATATGACCGAAATACTGTTAAAAGTGGCGTTAAACCCAATTCAAACAAAAGATATATAAGTCACATTATACCATTGAATGGATGGAAATTATATATCTTGTTTTTTCATTTTATTTTCATTATACAATACTCCGAATTTCCGAATCACTTCTTTGATTCTGTCTGTCTATCTGACTGTCTCTGGCTTTGTTTCTCTGTCTCTGGTTGTCTGTGTGTCTCTGTATCTATATACACACACAAGCTATTAGTTTAGGACGTTACCCCTAGTCTAGGTTACCGCAAAGATGAAAATCCAATCAGAACGAAACAGTAAACATCCCCTATCAGAAAAAGATAAGCAAATCCTTCTCCGAAATGTCTCCTTGTGAGGTCGATTGATACATATACCACAGGATTCATAATACTAGAGCTTATTTAAAAAAAACCTTAAAGGGTAAATGATCATTCTCTTGCGCATTGTGTGTGTAAACACACCGCCTGATGAACAACACAGAATGAGAAGATGGTCGATTGACGACCCCCCCTTCCCCCTATTCTCCGATTTGTATAGTTTATATAAATGGTGGTTAGATAACGGTATTCCGATATTGGGGATTAACCGAAATGCAAGTTTACGCCATAAACATTACAACAAAAGGAGTCGATACTATTCGTGACAGACTTTTTCGTCTAGTCAGCAATTTGAACACCTACTAAGTTCATTCATATGTCTAACCTAGCATAGACCCAGTCTAAAAAAACTAGTTCAGATTAGACAAATTTACCTGTCGGAGTTCAAAATTCATTTTCCATTTGATTACTTTTTTGATTCAGATGCGCAGTTGTCAACACATGACAATAAGCAATTTATCTTTTTGATTCTAACATGATCGAACAGTTTTAATATTATGATATTGTAAGGTTTTTTTACATGGTTTGAAACAAAAAGCGTATAGACTTTAAAAAGGCGCCTGAGCGCGTGACATATGTTAATTAAGATATAAGACGCTTCATGGGATTGTTTATTTAAACGGTGTCACAGATTAAGATAAAATGCTAGATTTAGCTGCAAGATTTTATGTCAAACAATCTGACATATTTGAAATTTATCAAATATTCGTTGTGGACTATCGTCAAAAGACAGATCTCGGCTTTCAACGAAAAGTCGATAGTCCAAATTTGAACCAACAATTAGTTCAAGTAGTTTTCGTTGGTAGGCGTTGGTAATCATAGCTTGTTTAAAATGGAGTTACGACGTTAGGTCGTCTACCAGCAATTCACTGGTTATTTTCTGTTCTCGATAATAAATTTTTCAACCTATTTTAACTACCACTTTAGAAGTCAGTGGGCTTTATCAGCGATCCGACAATCCTAACAAAAGTAGCGTCAAGTATACTCAGTGGGATTTATCAGAAGTCCGTCAATTCTATCAAAAGTAGTGTCAAGCATACTCAGCGGGCTTTATCAGCGATCCGTCAATCCTTTCAGAAGAAGAGTGGAGCACAGTCAGCGGGATTTATCAGCGATCCGTCAATCCTTTCAAAAAGTAGTGTCAAGCATACTCAGTGGGCTTTATCAGCGATCCGTCAATTCTATCAAAAGTAGCGTCAAGCATACTCAGTGGGATTTATCAGAAGTCCGTCAATTCTATCAAAAGTAGTGTCAAGCATACTCAGTGGGCTTTATTAGCGATCCGTCAATTCTATCAAAAGTAGCGTCAAGCATACTCAGTGGGCTTTATCAGCGATCCGTCAATCCTATCAAAAGTTGTGTCAAGCATACTCAGTGGGCTTTATTAGCGATCCGTCAATCCTATCAAAAGTAGCGTCAAGCATACTGAGTTGGCTTTATTAGCGATCCGTCAATTCTATCAAAAGTAGCGTCAAGCATACTCAGTGGGCTTTATCAGCGATCCGTCAATCCTATCAAAAGTAGTGTCAAGCATACTCAGTTGGCTTTATCAGCGATCCGTCAATCCTATCAAAAGTAGATTCAAGCATACTCAGTGGGCTTTATCAGCGATCCGTCAATCCTATCAAAAGTAGATTCAAGCATACTCAGTGGGCTTTATCAGCGATCCGTCAATCTTATCAAAAGTAGTGTCAAGCATTCTCAGGAACTAGACTACTTGTTGAACGGAAACTATTTCGAAGAAACTGGAAATCTTTACACAATTTTCTCGTGTCCCAGTCGAACGCTATCTTTCCCATCTAGGGGAATTACTGCCTTATACATATTCATACAAGCATCAGAACTGATATCGAGCACTGGGTTTTATAGTCGGAAACCTATCCTTACGTGTACAGTCGACCCATTCTCCCATTAGTTTATTTAAAAAAAGAAAAAAAAAAAGATATGAAAGTTTGATATCAACATCTCTACCGAGGCAAATAGTCACATCAAACAAAATTGGTTTCCTCTTTTAATAGACTTGACATATTGCTTGGTACTAGCTCTTTAGAGAAACATCAAGTAGGCCAAAATACAGTATAGAGAGACATCCAAAAATTGGGATACTTAGGAGAATGGTCGGCTAACATACCTTTTTGTAGTATATAAATGGATCTATTTGGTTGCTTTGCAAATAATTCTTTCATATTCACCAAATCTTGTGTTATTCGATTGGTCTAATGAGTTAAAAAACAACAAAGGATTTAGTTTAAATTTCGTAGCATATGAGTCCACTTGTAAGACCTCTTGTTTTTAAAAAGAGAATTGTATTCATAGCGATTTAAAATGGTGGCTTAATAGAGGTGGTCCTTGTGTATATTATTTACACTTTTTGTTTCTTTCTTGGTTAATTCTTTATAAAACTTAGCTTAAAGGTATTGCAATTAAATTTTCTTTCTTCTACATCTTCAAGTAGTAATCAAATTCGAAATAATGCGGATATATTTTGGAATATTTGGCTAGTTTTTACTTGAAGTACCAGAATGCTAAATCATTTTTTGTGATTACTGTAAAGCTATTATTCGTCTACATTTTTTACTAAAAACATGCATATACATTTAGGTAGTGCTTTTCTCTTAAACTTGCAAAAATTAAATTCTTTACAGTTCATGTGCGTGAGTAAATAATTAAAGCCTGTCTGACTAGCCTTACAACGCCAACAAACATTAAATTACGAAACCAAGTCTAGACATTGCAGTATTGCAGTCTTCATTTTAAAAGGAAGGATGAATTAGAAAACTACATTCGGTGTATTTGGGAATGATTTATGAATTCCTTACTTGAGGAAATATATATTAATTTTAGATAAAGTCCTACAATTGATAGAGTAGATGTCTATTAATTACAGACAAAGTCCTACCATTGTTATAGAAGGTGACTATTAATCATAGATAATTTTCTACCATTGTTAGAGAAGGTGTCTTTTAAATTTAGACAAAGTCCTACCATTGTTTAAGAAGGTGTCTATTAATTATAGACAAAGTCCTACCATTGTTATAGAAGGTGTCTATTAATTATAGACAAAATCCTACCATTGTTATAGAAGGTATCTATTAATTATAGACAAAGTCCTACAATTGTTATAGAAGGTATCTATTAATTATAGACAAAGTCCTACCATTGTTATAGAAGGTGTTACAATGAGTTGGTCGTTTTTCAAAGTTATACAAACTACAAAACATTATAACCCACGTAGTAAGTACTGATCGTTTCGAAATAAGTTTCAAAAAATAAACAACTTTAAAAGATTGTGGAATGTGCTGGCTGTGAAGACAAACCTGTTTATCACATGCACTAGTGTTGGTTCTCATGAAAGGCCTCGATCAAGAATGGCTTTAATTTGACGCGATCTCTTATTTGAAATTTAAGTTTGGGCAATTCCTGACTGTCCTTTTTTTATAAACGGTTAGCTTGTTCTAAGTCATTTATCAATTTCAATCCAAATGACATATATTTACAGTAATTTGCTTTTACCAAGAGCACCCCATGCTGGTGCCCGACGCCTGACTGTTTGGTGCTGGACTGTGGATAAAAAATTTAAGTCGAAAAGGAGCCTATGTCTAGAGTTGTCCCTCTTGATGGTATAGGTTGCTCTTTTGATACTGAATGTATTATCTAAGTTTCAAATAAATGCATTCAGTTATATCGCAACATGTCAAAATAGTTGCACCACAACGCAGACGACACAGACAACGACACAGAACACGACAAGGATATGACAAGGATATTGCGATACCTCAGGTTTTCTCCGAAAGCAGCCGGAAAAAAGGTGGATCACGGAACTAGTATGATTGGATTATTTGACGGTGTGGGCAATGTCTATAAGGCATGGTCCGATAAACTGGTTTCAAAGACTCTATTCGAAAGTTAAAATGAAATGGTGCAATGATTTAAGAATACCAAAATTAGGTAAGATCTTCTGCTGTTGTAAAAATGTTTACTTTCTTTACACAATCGGTAGCGTGCACAACAAAGACACAGACAGATACACAGACACAGACAGATACACAGACACAGAGGCAGTCAGACAGACAGACAGACAGACACACACACACGTGTGTAAGAGATAGAGGACAAAATACCAAGTAATACCGTTCTGGAATACTGGATCCCTTAGGGTGCATGAAAACCAAACGTTTGAAATAGTGTAAGAATTTTTTTTATTATCAAGCCATATTTTGTTATAAAAGTATAATCCTAGCGCTTTCGAAACTCAATTTTCAGGGGTCAATAAGAACCTACTTTATATTTAAAAAACATGCTTGTAGTTGAAATATCTATGAAATGGAAAAATGAAAAAAACTTAAATGATGTAAGCCCCTCTCAAACTTCTGCTACACATACTAATCGTACATTCATACTTGACTGACTTTCGAGGGCATTTAGAGCTGCAAACGGAACTTTCGCTGGTATTTTATTATTTATTCGATGTATAGTGGTAAAAATGAAAACGTATATAAGTAAACTTCCTGAAATAAGGGGCAAAGTTATTCATTTATGCCCCGCTGTTTGATAAGTAATTGTGACAAACATTTGCATCAAAAAGCAATCGTTGTTTATGTCGGATAATTTCGGTGTCAATTCCGTTTAATAACGGATATGCTTTCAATTAAACGATAAAGCGTTATACTCCAAGTGCATTACGGTAATTAAGACGCCTCTTAAAAGGGTCCATTCCCAAAGGAGCACAAAACTCTAAATGTTTCTTCACAGGTATGCGATCAATAAATATACAATGAACCTGTTTTTATCTGAATTTCCGAAACCAAACAGATCATTCGACTCCCTAGCGACTGAACTTGATTGTTCTGCAATGAAAATGCTATCACTTTTGAAGTTGACTATCCAAAACGACCGTAGCGGGACTGTTCTAGGAGACTTTCAGACAAAATGTGATTTTCAGCACATTGCAAATAAAATTGACATTAAGGCAACCCTTGTGCAAAATGCATGTACTCTTCAAATTTAATTTTGAAAAAAAGAATAAACTTGTGTCACATTAGTACATTGTTATAAGGCAGATCGCCACTGTTAATCCAAATGTCGATTAACGAAATAAATCATTTTTGTCAGGCAATACAATTTGTTTAGTGGTAAGACGCTTGACTCGGGATCGGAGGGTCCTGGGTTCGAATCTCGCCCGCTTCATGAGAACTTTTCGGAGCAAATGATTAAATCCACTTGCTCCTCTTTACTCAGGTGTATAAGTTGGTACGCATGTGCTTCAGCTGCACTCGTACCATATGTTAACAGCTGACTTAGAACAAACGATCGTATGGTATTTTTTGTAAAGTCGTTGGGCGAACGTCTGTTCGAAAACAGATGGAATTAATGTGTGTTTGTACTTCACTTAATCGTCGTTACTTAGATCTTACTTAGGTAACTATATATATATGTAGTACTTTTTAATAGTGGTATTCTATAACTGTCCCATTGGTGCTTTTTTGTAGATTAAAACCTAATTTCATAAGTATTTCATAGAAAAGGCATTATTAACAAAAGACATATTTTAATTTTCTCCGGTGATCCATAGTTGTGAAGTGGGCGAAAAAGATGAAATATAAATTTAATTATCAATAATTCACCGCCCCCCAAAAAGTTCTTCAAAGTGACGATGTAAAACTTTCACAAGCAATTTCTTCCTTTCCAACAATGTTTCCCAAGTACTTTGGCGATATTAAGGGGATGGGATAACGCTGTATACGTCAGCTCATCCCTGGTGGCGACACAAATTCTTTCTGACTTTCTCACCAAGGATGTAGTGGTAGTACTGGTGTGAGAAATACCAGGAATCCAATGTTAGGTGCTCCAGTCGGCAAGATGTGACTGAAATACTGTATAAAGCGGCGTTAAACCCCATTCAACCAATCAACCATTTTACACGATTAAAAGGTCAACGTAAGTACTAATTTTTTTCGCTTCAAAGATATTTCAATTAGCATTGAAATAGATAAGTGATAAAACTATAGAATGTGTTTTAAAATATTTTTGACACCTTTCAACAGCCTGTCATTTAAAAATAGTTTAACACTAATGGTTTGGCGCAATACACCAACTAGTCTTCTAAGCATTGCCATCAACGGTTGAATGAACTTTTTTGGCACGGTTTGTCTTCCGCTGGTTATATCTTTCGTATCTAGGACCCGGGAGGACATAAACGAAAATGATACGCTCGCTTTATAAAATTGCATTTTTGAAGACTATTTCAAGGGAATCGAAAACGTTAGAACCTCTCATTCCACAGCGATGGCCATATTGAAGACAGCATGTTGTTCATTCCAAACTGCTTTAGCTTAGAATTGATACGGACCCGAAGCAACCACAGTTGACATGTTTTCAACATATAAAATTCAACATTAAAGAGCTTGGGACTATTTTATACAAAGTTGTGTTCTGCCGATCTGTTCTGTGTAAACTTGTCACGACAAACACGGAATAAAATCGCAGTTAACGCGTATCTAGTGTTTGGAAGAAACAAACTAGAGACCCTGAATGGCACTGTACAGTCGTATTTATGTATGGTGAACTAAATCGGTCAAACGACCACTCTTAATCGTACATTCTAAACCTAACGCGTGTACGTATCGATAATGTTGGTTTAAAGTGCAATATTCAGGCGACCGGATTCAAAAGCTAAACGCGTACGCGTATAAATAGTACGTGTTCGCATGAAAATTACAACCGTCTTTTTAAGCGTTTGTGCACAAATATCAAGCGTACGCGTGTAAAACTTTTGAGCGTGCTAGCTTAAATTTTATGGGCTCAAAATCTACACCTGAACGGGAATAAAAATGTGCTTGTTTACACATGCCCCTTCAAGCGTATGCTCTCAAACATTACGCGTGCGCGCTTAAAAATATGCGTGCACACTCAATCTTTAAGAATGAAAGTTTAATTTGATATTTGTATCTTTGAACAAGTTTTTACATGCTTGAATTACTAAATGTAGACTTTTGACCCACATGATACACTAAACGTGACGTTTCTTAAGACGTTAAACATTGACGTAGTTAGACGAAGACGTAATTAGGCCTTAGCCTTTTGGTGCTAATGATGAAATGAGATTTGGTCAATACGATTACTCCTAAACTCCTGACTGCACCAAGGGTTCTAAAACCATATTTATGCCCCCGCATCGATAGATCGGGGGCATATTGTTTTACCGGTGTCCGTCTGTCCGTCTGCCTGTCTGTCTGTCTGTCCGTCCGTCTGTCCGTCTGTCTGTCTGTCTGCAAAACTTAACCTGCCAACTAAACATTTTCCTATAACTTCAACCCCAATTAAGTTACAATGCTTTCATTTGGTATGTAGATAGGTCTCAACAAAGCGCAACTGGGGAAGCTAATTTCATCAAGGTCAAGGTCAAAATTTTAACCCTTTTCCCTAAAACAAAGCAACAAAATAACAACAAAAAAAAAATCACCCGTTTCTAAAAAATTCCTGTTTTCGGGGGCATAGTGTTTCACAAACACATCTTGTTGTTATGTAATATCATATTCTAGGAAAAAAGTTGTACGGTCAAATTGTCCGATGTGATTATAGTGTTTCTTGTTTCCTAGCGCTTTACATAACATTCAGGAGAACTTTGATATTAAGTTCCGTTAATTTGGCCGTAGCCTTTGTTATTTCCGTGAACGAGAAGCTGACTCAATTCCTCGACAAAATCTCACATTGTTAAAGATGATTTGCATTGCACAATTAAAGGTGCAATACATTTCTTTTTTATAAATTTACTTCAGATATGTTCTATTGGCAGAATAAACTTGAGACTTATGATATTTTCCTCTGTAACTTTGATCAAAGTGAACTTCGGTTCAACACTATGTTAGTAAGTAAGTCATGTGTTAAGTGAACAAGACACTTTAGTGACTTACGCCAGGCTAGAAATGGGGCCTACCCTATCAAAATGATGCATGAAGTATCAATTACCACTAGAGATCATAATTTGCCCATTATCACTCAGTTATGGTGCCTGGTCAGAATTTGGTCAGCAGTGTAGAATACAGATGGTTTCATCTTACAATTGAAATTTCATATGAAAGACACCTTCTTACCTTGTAGACAGAATTCAGTTTCTCTTCAACTAGTTGAGCACTAATAGTTATTTGTAGCAGAAAAAAAATATGCTGATATGCTTGAAATATTTACGGAATACCCAATGGTCAGTGGGTTTTTGTGTGTGTGTGTGTATTAACCCATTACCAGACAAAGTAAAAAATAGACTGGTTCATAGTCCAAGACGTTGCAAACACTTATTTCTATATATATAGTTGATTAAATTTAAGATATCTTTTAGGATTTTTGGGTACAAAATATTATCGATAATGAAGAAATTGCCAATAAAAAGAAATTTCTGCATTTTCCACAATTTATTCCATTTTTTTTCCCCGGATAGGCATCAAAAAGAGGGATTGAATGGGGATGGATTAATAAAGCCTAATATAATTGAACCAGTGGACAACATTTCATAAACAATTTCTCAAGTATGTGATCAGATATTGAGAAACATTGGGCAGTTGCAGTGTAAAAGAATATTTACTTATCAGCTTAAGAAGCTTAGAGTCTATATCTATTAAGAGCACGATATTGACTCTGATCAGACTGTGCACATTTATGGTCTGGTCTAAGACTTTACCCGGTGCACATGTGAAATCATTTGAAATGAAATGCACTAGCTCAATAATAACCTATTGAAAGTTGTTTTTAGCCCACCTGAGCATGAAGTGCTCTGGGTGAGCTATTGTGATCGGTCATCGTCCCGAATCTTTCCAGAAAAGGGCTAATTCTCAGAATGTGGTAATTCATTGAACTTTTATGGTAGAGGGTCAATAGAGGGTCAATAGACATTTATTCATACCAAATATCAAAGCTCTAGGCCAAATGTTTTGGTAGAAAAGGATTTTCAAAGATTTCCTTCTTTATTCCTTTGTAAAATCAGGGATTGCATAGAAAAGGGCCAAATTTCTGATTTTAGTGATTCTTTGAAGTATTTTGGTAGATGGTCAATAGGTGATATTTTGTACTAGATATCAAAGCTCTAGGCCTTATATTTTAGGAGGAGAAGATTTTTTAATAATTGTTTACAGACATACGGACGCGGGACATTTACCCATCACAATAGCTCACCTCCAGCACATTGTGCTCCGGTGAGCTAAAAAAGCCTTCTTAAAAGGATTGTGTAAGATGTCCCATCATTTACCATTCAAGGGTTATTAACCATATTAAAAGTTTTTAATATAAATTTAGTTTTTTATTTTATATTTAAGTTTGACATTGAAAGATGATCTTTAGAATATCAGTAATTTGTAATTTGCGACTTTCAAATGTTTAGAGTATTGGTGAATTTAAAGTCGAAAGAAACTAATCGAAAAATATCGATGCATTATTTGTCAAAGCAACTGACTGATCTTCTTTTTAATTATTATCAACTAGCTAGGTTATTACATAATTTTTATAATCCTGAAAAATTAACCTTCTCTTGTACAAACTCGGGATTTTAAGTCGCTGTGATTTTACACTTGACAAAACATTGTGACAAAAGAAGAAATTGCTTGTCACTAACAATTTCTTCTTTCCCAAAATATTTTGTACCACAAAGGATGATTTAATTTCAAATTGAATCCAATTTACATTATCTTCTGAAACCTCGTTTAATATAGACCGGTCTAAAATTTCCAAAAAAAAATTGGAAAGGGTTAAAACAAGTAGTTCAAAGTGAAAGGTACTTGAAAAATAACATTGGAAACAGGGTTGGGAAAGAGGACATAATTATGTTGTTAAAAATAGATCTAATCTTCACCTTTTTGACATGAAATATATATTTAAATGTATCTCAATTTTTTCAAAGCAAGTAATTATATGGAAACAGTTAACAAATATTATGTTACATGGACAACAATTTAGGATTCAAGTTATCAAAAGGACGGGCTGTTCTGCTAGGGAATGACAGTAACAGGCTTATCAGTTACACCGGAGAATTTATTGCACATGTCCTGTTTAATAGTGTGATAATTAGGGTCAAGCTGTCTTCTGTTGTCAAGTTAATTTGTTCTGCATTCCTGCAGCTCAAATCTGAGCAGATTGGGTACGAAAGTCGCTAAACTGAAGAAGAGGATACCTTGATTTTGACTCCATTTTTTGTGAGTGTTTCTTCTTAAATAACTAAACTTATACTATTTCATCACTTCTGGGCTAGATGTAAATCGTATTACACACTTTTATCAATATTAACATAAAGCAGTATAATCGTCCATGTTCTACCAAAAACCTCGTAATTATAGATCGGTAAAAAGTTGTAGTTACGAAATTTTGGTATAACACAGACGATGTGTAACATGGCAAAATGTTAAAAAACACGTTTATAGGACAATTCAAACAAGGGGACCTTCTGATGAGTGCGAAAATTATCAACCATGATCGGACAGCCACTTTTCCCCTTTATGTAGATTTTTTTAAATATAGAATGGTAATTCTACCTTATTAGTCCCGAACCAGTTTTCGGTTTAGGGTCTAAAGGTTTTGTCGATCCCGTCCGTCGTCCGACAATCCATCTGTCCGTCTGTCACACTTTTGTTCAGACCATATCTCCTAAACCATATGTGCTAGCTACTTAAAACTATATACTCTTATAGATCGCAATGTGGAGAAGTGCAATGTACATGAACCTTTACTACATCCTGTCCTTTTTTGAGTTAACTTTACATTTTTGTCAGACACATGTCTCCTAAAATAATAAATGCTGACTACTTCAAATTTATTTTTTGCACTTATAGATAACAATGTTGATAAGTGTCATGTTCAAGAACCGTTTCTCTACCGAGCCCATTATTTGAGTTAATACCATTCAAACTGTGTACACTATGTGGAAGAGTGTCATGTACACGAACCATTACTCTGCCTCGCCGGTTTTTGAGTTATTGCCCTTGTTGTTTTTACCGTTACATTTTTATCCGGAAGATATCTCCTAAATCATAAGCACTGGCAACTTCAAACATTATGCACTTATAGATCACAATGTGGAGAAGTGCCATGTTCAAGAACCGTTACTCTGAAGAGCCCACTCTATGAGTTAATGCCATTTCCTGTTTTTACCAATACATTTTTGTCCGGACCATATCTCCTAGACCATAAGCGCTAGCAACTTCAAACTTTTTACACTTATAGATCATATTGTGTGAAAGTATTATGTACAAGAACCGTTACTCTGCCATGCCCTTTTTTGAGTGATTGACCTTTGTTATTTTTACCCTTACATTGCTGTTTATTGAGTTTGGAAGCATTTTCTGCTAGGGATGTCAAAACCAATCATTGCTTTCATAATCTTCTTTTATTTATTGTCTTCGCAATCTTGTCTACTTTTATATGTCCAAATTTGGTAAACTCTTTCCCAAACCGCAAAAATTTAGACTAGGACAAATTTAAAGCTGCTGCAGACGACAAAATGAATGTTATTTATTAAGAAATAATGAACATTAAAGTACAAAAAATACCAAAGAAAAAGGAGAAAATGTTAATTATCAGTATTTTTTTCTTTTCTCTCAATGTTTACCTAAGCTTACTCTTAGGGACGTCAAAACTCGGTCTTATTTTGGAAAAGATAACTATGAAAAATACATTTTTAATCCGGTGGGGCATCGCAATACGACATGCACTTGTTTTGTAATCCTTTTGTAGGAACAACTTCTATTGACCTCTCCTAGAATCTTTCTGATTTTCTGATATTTGTTTTGTACAGTTCCAAGATGGATCTTTTTGTTAGACAGGCAACATATAGATAACATATATATCGTCACATCGACTATGTTACATGTATCACCAATATCTCCCAATGGAGCTATTCCATTACCGATTCGTTATTTAACGACCCAGCTCTAGTGTGTATTCATTATCCTTTGATCTTTACCAACATAAAAACGAGCTGCATTCGTGTTATATTGTAATGACATCACGCATTTTAAGTCTTTTCCACTGAAAGTTAATTAACACAACACTGTGGTCATGCGTTTTGTCTTTCAAGTATTCATTGGTATACAGATATATTTCGCTTGTGATTTCCACGTTTTATCCAACTAAGAAGTGATGATGATGACACAGCACAAAAAAAAAAAAAATAAAAAATAAAAAATAAAAAAAAAAAAATAAAAAAATAAAAACAAAAAACACCACCACCACCTTCACTACCACCACCACCACCAACAACAACAACAACAACAACAAAAAAAAACACCGGCCGTGCATCTTAAACCTTATAATCGTTTTACAGAAGGGAAAATACTGTTATGAAACTTTATAAGGGACAGAGATTATAATATATTTCTAAACACAACTTAAAACTTACTCAAATTTCTTGTTGAAACGAAAGGTGATCTATTAGATATCTATTAGATACCTTGTTACGGTATTTATTTGAAAGATTATTACTTATCAAAATCAATGTACAGATGGAATTGAAATAAAACATCTTGTATAGTATCTTTTTTTTTTATTTCGCAGTAGATTACGATTGTTCTGTACTACATATATTATAACAAAAAAAAAACTTATTAGATTTCGGGATTCAAAGTTCACTCTCGGTCTAAATTAATGATTTGATAGGTCAATCGATCTTTTGGTTTTCAGCGGCGATCTGTCAATTAACTTTGGTTCACTCCGACTACGCCTAAGGTTACAAAATAAAAATGGCAGGAATAACAACTCCCACAACAAGTTACGGATTATTCACATTTATTATTGTACAAATTCAGAGAATAATGACATGCTGTGTCTAGATACTCCGTGGACAATGATGTTAAATTCGTCTTCCAGGAAAATCTGTCTAAACTACGCCACTTCATCACGTGGGAAATTTCAAATGATTTGCTGACGTTGCATTTGTCTGAATATTTCTATTCTCATGAAGGAAAAAAGTTTCCGAAAAAAAAAAAAAAAAAAAAAAAAAAAAAAAAAAAATATATATATATATATATATATATATATATATATATATATATATATATATATATATATATATATATATATATATATATATATATATGTGGGATAAATTGTATTCAAACAGTGTAAAATATATGGATTATCAAGTTATAACCCTAGCGCTTTCGAAACTAAAAGTTTCTTCATCAGGGGTTCAATGACAATATATATATTGTGGAAAAAAATTGTCAACGTTTTCTACCCCAAAATACAAAATTTAAAAAGCTTATTAAAAAAAAAAAAAACCTATCTTCTTCAACTTCTTAAATTCTAACCCTTCTAGAATCGTGTTGTCTGGTCTAATGAACAAATGAGTAAAATAAATGAAACTTTGTCAGTTATTGAGGCGTTTGCATTTTTTGTTTTTGTGAACTAACATTTTTTGTCATTTAGTTTTGGTTTTCCTCGATAATCGATCAATAAAAAAACAAACAAAAAACAACAACACCAAAAACACACACAAAAAAAACCCCTATGTATTACGCTAGTTATCTTTAAGTAAAAATTCAAATTGATTCTGTAATGAACATATATTTAACTACTGAAGATATCAGCTGAACATTTCTAAATAACTTAATATCCACCATAAACTTATAAGACTGACATTGCATGAAATATTCCAGAACAAGCTATATATTATACATTGTTGAGACGCTTTGGGGATTTACCGCCTAGAATTTGGTATCACGCGATATTCAAGTTAAATATTAGCTAATTGCATTGTCGATTTAAGGAGGGGTCTATTTCATGATCGGGCGCCAATTTAATAAAGATATTGTCTTTACGTTTTTTCCCTTTATTTTATTATCTTAGCTTACCTTTTTTCAATTATACTATGACCAACGTTCTTGAAGTGAAATAACCATAAAACTCGCCAATGCATCCTTTTATCCTATTTGTAAAGGACTCGCTTGATAATCTTATTGTTTTATGATTACTGATTCAATATCGCCCGATTCAACCAGTTCGTCATCGTGTCGTACCAAGAGTGATGAACAATAAGGGTGATCGCGATTTTTCCTTCACTAGAAGGATATTACTTACTAAGTTACTCACGGCCAAACCGATTGAATGAAGCATTGAACGTATTGGAATGGATTATGTAGAAATAGTTATTTGACGCTAATCTTGAATTTCTATCAGCATTCGATATAAAGATCTAAAAATATATTGATATTGCCTTTTCTCTTTGGTATATTTAAGGCGACAATCTGGCTACCAGACTGTCCTTGAAGGGAATCTTTCCCAGGTTGGATAAGGGTGTCAAAAAAGGCCTTTGACTCTAAAAAGAAGGGCCGTTTCTGTTCATAACAACCTACAATCATGATTAAAGTAACATACACGAGGAAAAAATGTTACACATTTAAGGTCGAAACAAAAACGACTGCGGTCACACTTGTAAGCTGGCTCAATAAATTACTTATATATCTGAGCCGTAAAGAAAAAATAAAATCTGAGGAAAAATCCATTTTTCTATAGATAATATCTCCAAAGCCGGTGAAGGTCTTCTTACCGTACAATACCTTAAAAAGAAAGTCTATAGGATTGTCTAATTTTCATACGAAGTCCCCATTTATCTTCGTTTAAAGTTGTGTTAGCTTCATGTTGATCAAAACTTGAATTTCCTGTAGCCAATGCTGTGCTAAACTCTGCTACAAAAATTACAGAACAGTGCAGTTGACAGATCGTCCTATCGACAAGAAGGTTCTTTTCGAGATTAACGAAAATAACGAAATGGTTGAATGGCGATTAATTCTTTGATTGACTACGCGATCCATCAGTTGACAGATCACGATGGCACTAAAAAAGATAGACAAACAAATATTACATTAACATCGAAAGTGACATTTATATCAAGCGCTTTTGTCGGTTTGGCAACTAAAACGTCTTAACTACAGTCGCGTTATTCCAGCTGAATTTTAGACGTTTAAGTCACAAACCAAATATTTCATTTTCATTTTAATTATTGTTTATTTCTTTTCTCTTATATTCTTTTTACTACATGTTACTTACATCAATTTTGCAAGTAACACCGTTTAATGTATAAGTCGTGACCAACGATCCGTCAATTATTTAGATAACAAGAGGCAAGCGAATATATAGGAGGCAAGTCGAGCTTAGCCTAAATAAGTAGTTTTCATATATTAAACTAAGTGCATGAATTTGGTAGCGACTTAGACATAAGACATTCGAACTCATGTTTAATTACTGAATTAGACATTCAAATCTGAAAATATAAAACCCCAATTAGACATGAGACATTTGATAAGACATATGCCCGAACCCTTTTTTGAATGTCTAACACTCGAATTAGATATTAGACATTCGATTAGACTTTCGCCCGAACCCGTTTTTAAAGTCTATTGTCCGTTTAAAACAGACTATACATTCGCCCAAATTCGTTTATGGTTGCCTAATACTCGAATCAGACAATGTACATGACCCGTTTCTATATTTGTTTTACACACAATTTAGAAATTAGACATTCAGAAATGAAGAAAGTTTAAACTAGCAAACATCTTACAATATGATAGATATTGATATTCATGTAAGTGTGAGTGTATACCTGTTAAACCTGTTCTAAGACGGATTATAAGTCTCTGGTTTCTGATCGTCGCCAATGCTTGTTTAGACTTTTTAAAAGGAGTTGACATTTAGAGCATTTACAAACTCGTCTGGTGGCGAATTCAACGGGTTTACAACCTAATGCTAAATGAGTTACTCCGAACTTCTGTTTAAGCACATTTCTCCAATAGGTTTAGTTGACTACCCTTTTTTTGTAAATCGGAATCAGTTGACTGTTCGTAACCATGTCAGCTGTTACTGGTCGGTATTAATGGTAATATAGACATAACTGTTTTAATCTTTCACTGTATGGTAAATTTTGCAATGCTTTAAGTAGTCTTCCGACTATTTGTCTCTCACCAATGGGTCGATAATCGTAGACCTATGTGGGATAGCAGCTGGAGGCTAGTAAAGGATGTAATGGTAGTACTGGTGTGAGAAATACCAGGAATCCATTGTAAGGTGCTCCAGCCGCCGCGATATAATTGAAAGATTGTTGTACAAAGTATATCCTTGGTGAACGCCGCATATGGCTTTTGTAGATGTAGATTCTTGCCCCGTTTATGATGACTGAGTCATGCTTATTAAGAAATATTTAGTCCATGCAAGTGTTTTACATTTTATTCCTTATTTTTCCAATTTTTGTCATAACTTTGCATTGAATATTGTGTAGATGGCTATTCAAAAGTCCAATAATGTGGTATCTATTTCTTTTAAGTCGTTCAAGGATCGTGTCCAGTATTTCATTACCTCCAGAAGTTGTTGTGTACATGTCTTTTTATTGGTGGATCTAACTTGGTCTTTGCTTAGAAGATTTTTTTTTGTATAAGTATTTTTTTATAAGATTTGAACATAGGAACATCCGTTTCGTTAGAAATAATTTGAATTCTTCGACGCCTAGTTAGGGGCTTATGTACAAACAAACTATTGATAGTTTATATTTATTACATAGTTTGATAATAATTCTCACTGTTTCTATTACATGACTGTCAATATTTTCTTCTGTGGATCTATGTTCTTCTTAGAATAGATTATGACTCTTTTCTTATATATCTTTTGAATACATAGGTCATAGCCATTGATGTTGATGTTGTACTATTTGATAACTCAAATTAGATGGATTTAGGATTGCATTCTGAAATTGCTTTTACTTCTGGGTTCATTTTGAGGATCGTTATCTTGTTTGCATGTTTGTACGTGTGGGTGAATTCGTGTTTAGAATAGGGATTTGTTATTCAACTAAAATCAAAACATATCCACTAATACATATTTACTTCTGGTGAAGACAGGCTCTCTTTATTTTGAGATGCTTCCAAATGCTGTTTTATCTATAATAGTGGTATTTTGCATTTTTTTAATAAATGTCAGATTTTTGTAGTTACTGTTAAAAGATCAATCGATCTTTAAGAAAAAAGCGATTGTATCAAGAGAAAGTTAAGTCAAGAGTCAGGGTAACCGTTTCAAGTGTCTAGTCTATCTTAATACTAGACTGGTACCGCCATCGACTTTACACTAACTTCTTTTATTAAGTAGACAGTGGTACTCTGATAAACAAACAAAAAGATATGTAAATTTCTTTGACTGATTCAGAAATAATTGCTATTGTTTCAACAGATTCGCACTAAAATAATTAATTTTACAGGAATCAAATGAAGGTATCATGCTCATGAAAGTCAAGCTTTTTTACTGTCTTCGGGTCAACACTGCCAAATCTCTCTCTTTCTTTCTCTCTCCCCCCCCCTCTCTCTCCCCCTGTTTAAATATGTTTTGTTAATTAGCCAGTGGATAAATTCCCGAGCCGTACAGCTTACAATGAACTGTATTTTATGTATTGCACAGTAAAGGAATGCCGTGTGAAAAGGCGAAATCGATTGACACCAAATAAAACACCAAAAAATCCTTCCATGTGATTTTCCTTTAAAATCGTTTTTTTTTTTTTTTTTTTTTCCAATAATTCAAAAGAAGTGGTTACCACACGAATAAGCTTTTTAACCCAGCCGAGAATTTAAAAAGGAGAAAGTTGTACACGTTATTTTATCCCGAATAGTTTTTTTTTTTTTTGTTCAGAGCTTCTTTATACACGGGGATATGGAACTCCGTGGTCTAGTGGTAGGACACGGAACTCGGGATCGGGACCCTCCGGTCCCTGGTTCGAATCCCGCCCAGACCGTTGGAATTTTTCTGAGCAAAAAGCTTACTCCTAATTGCTTATCTCTTCTCGGGTGTATAAATTGGTCTATAAATGGGTACCTGTGAGGTTTTGTAGCCAATGTACTGTGGCTGTCATGTGCGCCGTATGTAAACAGCCGCCTTGAATGATCGGGGCTTAAAGCGTAAAGTCATTTGAATACGCAAATCGTAGAAAAAGACTATAAAACCCAAACTTTTTAACGTTAACATGTAGACGTACTTTGAGTTGTCAACTGCAAACTCTTTGAAACTCTTAATAATTTTTCCGTCAATGCATTTCATCACTACAACGAAAGTAAAATCTATCTTTCTATCTATCTTTCTATCTATCTATCTATCTATCTATCTATCTATCTATCTATCTATCTATCTATCTATCTATCTATCTATCTATCTATCTATCTATCTATCTATCTATCTATCTATCTATCTATCTATCTATCTATCTATCTATCTATCTATCTATCTATCTATCTATCTATCTATCTATCTATCTATCTATCTATCTATCTATCTATCTATCTATCTATCTATCTATCTATCTATCTATCTATCTATCTATCTATCTATTTATCTATCTATCTATCTATCTATCTATCTACCTATCTATCTATCTATCTATCTATCTATCTATCTATCTATCTATCTATCTATCTATCTATCTATCTATCTTTCTATCTATCTATCTATCTATCTATCTATCTATCTATCTATTTATCTATCTATCTATCCATCCATCCACCCTCCCACCCACCCACTCACTCACCCATCCATCCATCCATCCATCCATCCATCCATCCATCCATCCATCCATCCATCCATCCATCCATCCATCCATCTATCTATCTATCTCTCTATCTATCTATCTATCTATCTATCTATCTATCTATCTACCTATCTATCTATCTATCTATCTATCTATCTATCTATTTCTTGCTTCCGATAGGTTTTCTTTCGGCATGGGGTTTCTCTATGATATCGTTGAATAAAATCCTTGGCTATTTTTTCCGACGTCAAAAAATAGTTTTTCTTCCCTAGGGGACTGTATTAGAAGTTTATTGTTGAATTTGGCGCTTAAAATGTCTGAGTAATCTTATGAATTCAGATTTATTTCGATTTAAATCCGAGAGGATTTAAATCTCACGTTGAGGACGTGGAGAAAATTAGAAATATTTCATGTAATCCTTTTTTTAATATAGAAGAGATCGTATTAATCCGTTTAAGTTGATATCTTAGGCGTTTATCTAAACCAAATACCGGTTTGTTTTACTGTAATTGTTGTTGTTTATATGTTTATTTATTTACTGTTTTCTTTATATCTTCTTAATATCTTTAGTCAAATATAGCGTAGAAGATCCCGCATTTTACCAACAGAAACACACAAGCTGAATATAGTACCTTACGTCATGAATCTTTAAAACCTTGGAAATACCTAAGTAAAATAGAACCAAAATGCACAAGGTAAAGGAACAGATATATACAAACACCCAAAAAGCTACTTGAACAGCAAGGTTCTAGTGCCTCTTATATCGTAGGTTTCTTTTGGTGATCAATCATTTAGAGGGTTTCATACTGTCGAAATATATGTTACCCCATCGTCCTACAATGAATCTTACGGTAGTTTCGTAACCATTTAGTTGAAAAAGAGTTTCGGCCCATTATATATCAGTTAGGATTGGTATTTAAAAATCAGGTATTATACGGTAAGAAGATCATATTAAATTTAGAACAACAATCTGCAGCAAAAGCTGGGTCTATACTTTTTCAATTTCTCATAGCACATAATTCATATGAACGGTTTACACGAGATCAAATAGACACACGAACTCCGGGTGAAACTGTAATGTTTTTACAGTCCGTGAGATACATTTTCAAGACCGCTTGGAACATTGCAGTCAGTCGATGGGGAGGAAGTCTAGTATTTCAGTCTAAGAAATACTTTTAGTACGATTTTGTTCTTGCATTTCTCTGATTTTTATTCTTAGACGAACTGATCAGAAGCATTCAAACGTAACTTTGGTGTCATTTTATTTCTTAAGTTCTCTTTTTAATTAATTTATTCAATAAACGGATTGCCTCTGCAAATCGAAAAAAGCCGACTGACCAATTAAATCATTATTCAAGACCGAAGTAAACTTTGAACTCCGACATTTCTGTTAAACATTTTGTTGGTTTTACAACTTCACAGTCGTTACCACAGTTTATTCAAGCTGTAGTTACGACTTTTAGGTCGGAAACCAACTATTTTGCATTTTTGTTACATGTTACTAAGCATATATTTTGCCATACAACCCCGTTAAATATTCTACTAGAACTTCTTATCGGAGTGCATTTGGGGTTACCAGGGATCGATAATTTGTTTGATTCATCTTCTATTTGGTTGCCTAACTAAGGATTGTTGTAACGATAATGGCGAGACGATAAAGGTTGTGCGGAATTTGAACTTTGAGTGAATTTCAGCTGTAAGGGAAATTATCGTCTGAATGAATTGGAACACAGACACATTTATCAATGTTATAAATAAACCATGAATTAGGAAATCGACTGGAAGTTAGAGGACAGTTGTGTTGTGCTACTCCCGTAATTAAGGAGATACTGACTGTCACCGGAAGAGATGAGACTATTGTTATCTTCGCAAAGCGATTTCAAAAGTGCGCCGTAATGCAACTAAGAATAATCTTACACCTCAGGAAATCGAAAGAATAATTTAAATTCTGTTGTCAAAAGAGCTGTGCCTAAACTATCCAGAAGTATCGGTAAATTGTTTATAATATGGATATGTCCTAACATCTTTTATAAACTCGAGGATTAGAAACTTAACTTGGGCTTCCTCAATTCCACCGCACAAGACCCGCGCAACCTATCAAACAAGTGGATGGCTAAAAAAAAGGGTTCGTATGGTCTTGCTTTTTTAATGTAAACGACCCGTCTAAATTCCTTAAATCTTAAGGAACTTAGGTACATGCCAAGGTCTTGATGTTTCCCACTCCTATCAGAATAGTAGAGAATTCTTGATGAATTTCTCGAAGCTATAGCAGTTTTTATGGCCATAATGTGTTGTCGAAAGACTGTTTGGTCGTTCTTCGAATAAAATCTAATCACCTATCATCACCTCAGTCCTCGGTCGATTTTATGGGACCCTTCACTGGTATGTGGTGTTTAAGGTGTTTAGGTTGGATTTAGAGTTGCCCCTATTCGTTTGTATTTTCTTTGTCCCTGTGGCCGTGTCTAGTCTCCCCTTCCCAACCCCACCCCAACCCCTCAAAAAAAAAAAAAAAAAAAAAAAAAAAAAGTAAATAAATGAGACAGGAAGATGTATAAACTTTGTCTTGAAAAAGGTTATATACATTCTTTCACACACATACAAAAAATACTTATATTTTACAAAAAATATGCTTATTTTCCACATTATATGTGTGTCCGTTGATTCAAATACTTCATTTAAAAAGACGCTAATTCAAACATGATGACAAGTTTAAACTTCCCAAAAGACTTCTATATATATCAATCTTTTTTGGTTTTAAAACTAATGGACTGTCTTTCTTCTCGGTGAACTGAACACAGGATACGATTTTGAAAATTACCAGTCAACTGAATAGATGTAACTTAATTTACAAACTAAGATCTACCCTAGAATAATTACATTGCTAAACGATAGAACTTTGACAAGGTGAACGTTCTGGTATTAGACATCTATTCAAAGATGGCATTTATTGTGTTTTATGACGTCATAAAACGTGTCTGAGTTATAAAAAGCATGCAATCTTTCACCCATGTCCCGATAGATTTAGAATTATTCTCGCATTTAAATCTAATAAGATTGTCTCATTGGATGTCTAGTCAAAATTAAGCGGGTTGCTCAAAATTTTTATCACAAAAAATGTCGTATCAAATGATTTAAATCTGAAAAGATGTTATGCATTTAATTTATCAATGTTGTTAGCCACACGTCAATGATTATTGTCAGCAAGATTCCTGCGATGGTAAACATTGATATCATCCAAAGTACCAAGACCGCCATTGGCTTACATTTAACCCTTATCATAATGAATGAAATCCTTTTCATAACAACATCTAAATCGAAGGACTTCAACACTGGAATCATTAGTCGGGGTCAATAATTCTTCCCAAAAATGATTTAATAAACAACTCTGACTTGACAAGAACAAGTAGGCGATGTAGACCAAAATCAGGCTGCATTGTTATATTGACAGAACAATGTGATCAACCATGGATTTTTACCCGTTTTTGTATTCATTAAAGTAAAACCTTCTTAATCTATAATATGTAAGACTAAGCATTAGATTTAATTGATAAATATTTTACTGAATCAGTGAAGTAAAAGTGATAAAATTTGTGGTTCGTTGATAAAAGGGACACACACCCCACCCCAACACACACACAAAAAAAGAAGCATTCATTCAAAACAACACTTGCTTCAATACGAGCGAAATGTTGAAAAGAACATTATAGCTAAAGCAAGCAGTCAGAATTTCACCGCTATTTATTGAATAATGCTTGTTTATGGGATGTAATTTCATTGATTTTGTGTTTTAACTTGTCCGTAGAGGCAATTATCTCAAATTGTCTAGTCTGTACAAAGAAAAAAAAATGATTATCTATAATGGTGTTGTAAAATAAGTCTTATATAAGAAACTGTCAAATGTCACTCGATCTCTTGAGACCAAAATATTGTGTAATTGATGGATTACGGCTGCCAAACAAACAATCAATCGACCAATCAAATCATTCAGTCAGACCGGATGTGAACTCTGTAAGCCAACATTGACTGACATTCATGTGAAGCATTGTCGTTGGATGGGTAAATTAAATATTACAGCTGATTCATTTGACCATATTGCAAGTCGTAAAACAACATGCTGCAGTCTTATGTCAACTGCACTGTCCATTTTAATAAAAGCTACTACGGTCCGCGAAAAGTAGAATCAATTAACGATGTATGGGGGGGGGGGGGTAGGTGGGGTACATGTGACTACTGTAAATTGGGTTTTATTAGCGAGGGTTATATTTTCGCAAATATTCGCGAGACAGTGAGCTCTCAAGATTCAAGAATCTCTCTTAAATTCGGCTATAACGTACACAAAAATACAGAGAGCTCCGAAGTAAGCCACGGACCGACGAAGATCAAATATTCACATATTTTGGCAAAATCCCACTTATTTTCATTCATGGGGATCATCACGTCCTCAGCCTAAAAACCGAATAAATAAGTTTTGAGAAAAGACAAATCTTTAGCAGGCGGATTGTTTTTTTTTTATAACCTGCCAATTTAGTCCGTTAGTCTATTGAACTCAGGTATAAAAATATAACATGGAAAGCATAGGAGGTGATAAAATTCTAGGCGACGGCAATTAAACAAGAAAGAGCTAAAAAGTCACAAACAATTGTTTATTGTATAGACTCTTAGAACCTTTTAACAAACTGAAAGCATTCGATGCTAAATGAATCAAATAGAATTAAATGTTCTGACACGGAATTAAATTATTTCATCATATGACAGTTTGGTAAACTGATAATTTGATGCATTATTGGGTTAAACGCACATACATTACGACCTTAAACTTCCATTTGATAACGGCGTTTTAGTTCTTTTCAAAACAAAACAAAAAAAAATTCTTAAACTTCAATGTATACTTTGCGATCTTAGATCGATTTCACAAGAGAAATCATCATACTATGAGAAAAGAGAAAAGGTAAAAATGTTCTAAAATGGATAACAAGTAATTATTCTATTCATAGGTAGGTATAGAAATGGGCTGTAATCGTATATATTTTCTTCACCGGTGTAATTCCGGGAATACTAACAGAAATCACCAAAGTATCATACGGCCACTCGCTAATTCATGAGCTCGCTAATATGTTTTTGGGTCCTGCCCTCACGAATATAAGACGTCGCGAAAATATCCCGATTTAAAGTAATATATTTTACTCGAATCTTAAGTGTAATTTACATTTAACACGGACGCAGTGCGATTTTAAAGAGGATAATTTTGATGTTAGATTAGCTGTTCACATAAACTCACTGTGACCATTGAGCTTTCTGATAAGGTCAAATCTCAAAAAAATCCTTGAGGTGCCCGCATGGCAATTGACGGATAGCTCTCCAAGCCAACTTTCTTCGACAGGAAGTTCGATTTAGATATCAAACGACATTATTTTGAGGAATTTATGGCAAGTAGAATATAAAATTAAAGTGATGTGAGCACTGTAATCGGTCGCCGCTGAATATTTGAGTAGAGTTTTGCATTTGTAAACGTTGTTGGCTAGATCTAAACGTCGTAACTACAGTCTGTATAAGCTGTACTAACAACGTTTAGGCCTCAAAACAAACACTAATGTTTGTCATATATGCAGGGTTCAAAGTTCAATTCTGATGTAAATAAATTGAATAGATGTATTTGATTTTGATATCGATCATTCGATTAACAACCAAGATCCATCAATTCTGTCCCTAGATCTATCGCGCCGTCATAGCGCAGTCGGTAGCGCATCAGGCTCCTAATCTTCAATAATAGGAGGTCATGGGTTCGTTCCCCGGCGTCGGCACATATTATTTCCGACATTTGTCTCTCATCAATAGCTGGATAATCGTAAACCTGAGTGAGATAGCAGCTGGAGGCTAGGAAAGGATGTCGTGGTAGTACTAGTGTGAGAAATACCAGGAATCCATTGTTAGGTGCTCGTGCCGCCGCGATATGACTGAAATACTGTTGAAAGCGGCTTTGAACCCCATTCAATCAATCAACCTAGATCTATCGAATCTAGAGATAGGTGCGGAATAAGATTGAAAACTCTGCCTCCTAGGCATCACCTAGGTATATTTAGCTCACTTGAGCATATCGTTTTTAAAATGATTCTGATCAGATTCTATAAAAAGTTGCAGGGAACAATTTCAAATTGTTTAAATTTCTAAAATATTTATATCTCTTGTAATAAGCAACTTCTTCATTTTCCACATTATTTTCCAGAATTATTTTCTTAAGGGGTGTAAAAAGGAGGGGTTGTGTGGGAAGAGTTAACTCCTTAGTTAGTTATTTCTCGTTCATTTATCATGATAACCCTTGACAAAGAAGATTACCTAATAAAACCAGGTTTTGGTAGCTTTCAGAACTCTAAGTACTTTTATTCATACAATATTTTACTTGTCTACGCTCTTTTCGACTTACAAACCCTGTCTAGTAAAGGGTGATGGAAATATTTTGACAACTTTATCAAAATACTGCATCTGCATATTAAACTGGATTCAAATTGTGTACATACAGTGTACACTTCTTTTTATCGTACGGAGGCAATAAAAACCTTAACCTATAACCAGATAGCAATATTTTAGACGGCTGACGTAACTTAAAAAACTTGTGCCACTTTAAAACAAATATCTGCTGTTACTGCGTTTTCTTCTGCGTATTAAAAAACCACTACTTGATTAATATGTTATTGTTAAATATGTATAGAAATCTTATTTCATGTGTAATAATAATTAAAGGACGTTCTTCATTTTCTACGATTCACACACACACACACACACACACACACACACACACACACACACACACACACACACACACACACACACACACACACACACACACACACACACACACACACACACACACACACACACACACACACACACACACACACACACACTCTCTCTCTCTCTCTCTCACACAAATAAATAATGACAAAGCAAAAAACTGAAATTCTTTAAAAATTTCTTCGTCCCGCGTTACATTTTATTCTAAGCTTTGCAATATTTTCTTTTTCGCATTTCGTTGAGGCTGCCATACGTTTAAGCAAGCGTATGCGGAACGTTTTGGGTTTTCAATCATATGCTCCTACCATGCTTGGTTAGCTATGGGTACGCTGCGCAGACGTCAGCAGCACGCTGTATTACGCTAGCATACGTCATGATCCGCTGAGTATAGCGAACATTTTTGTGAATGCACAAAATTTCTCGACGTATGCCTACACGCTGCGTGTACGCTCCGTACGTCGGAGACATGCTCTGCGAACGTTCACACACGCTACAAGCGCGTTAGAAACATGTTGGGACAAAGTTTAGCGTGTCTCCCTTCTTAGTGGTTCCGCGTCCTCCATGTCTTCGATGATATGATCAAGAAATAGCAGGTACCTTGTGTGATCACTTTTTATATATTTTTCTATAACACGCTGACAACAAGTTATCGGTACATTACGAACGCGTTATGTATGTTTCGAGAACTGTAAGTCATAAGCACGTTCTAATAACGATACACATCTGAAATTACTGTCTTGTGTCGAAGTTGTAAATTATTCGATGTGAAGATGTGAACTAATTGAATTAATGTATAATTAAAGGATCACTGGTCACGCCCTCCAACCTCCGATAATGTATTTTTACTGAGGTATCCAACTACACCAATCGGCGTCAAAGACATGTATATGGTCAGAGACATCAAACATGAAGAATATGGTAGTTTTGTAAGTTAAAGTCGTCATTACCGCTTAGAACAATTATCTGCGGCTCTCAAGTCGCTAACCAAATACAAATATTTGAGATAAATGCCACATGTTAGTCGTTCACTTCAGATTGATTGGTTGATTGATTGGTCAATCAATATATTGAGATCGACAGGACTTTACGATCCGCTAGTTTTAATTGCTACCTAATTGTTTGTCCTGGGCTATAAGTGACATCATTAATGATAATTCATAATTTCATGAAAGTTACTGTTCTGAAAACATAAGTATTTTTTTGCTTTCCCTTTTTTTTGTAATTCAATTTGGTACATGAATGTTAAATCACCCATAAAACTTTTCACTCAAAGAGACACAAAACGAACGAACGCTTTTGAAGTTTTCGAACGATTCGATATGTTTCTTCTTTTTATATCGTGAAATGTCGAAAAGAGTATTGTCAATAAATTAAGCGAAGAAACGCACTGAGAACAAAGTTTATATCAAATTCGTTTGAAGAGATGGGGAAAATATCGATGTTATGTGTAACGTCAAGAGGCATTAGTAGCGTACGTTACCTCGGCTACAAGTTCAAAGAAATTTCAGTTGACTAATAAAATTGCGCTAAAATTCAGAAAATAAGAGCTAAATAGGGTCAGAAGACATAATGATAAATTAACTGCAACAAGCAATTTCTCCTTTTCCCATAGTTTTCAGTTGTCGTATTTCCCAAGAGTGTCAGAGTATGTTATAGTCTAGTAATTGGTTAATTAGTACTAAATGGTACATTCATGGAAATAATTTCTTTCCATGGAGTGATACGGTTCGGAAATTTGATCATGTGACTCCTCTGGCGCGCGAGAAGGTCGACTACTTCATCATCACGTGGGTTACTCATGTAACACAATTCGACTGCTGTTTTTCCTTTACTTTGCATTGCTATTTTTTTAATTGAAATATGCAATGAATATTTTGTTGTTGAGGTAAATGAATCGAATGTTCAACCCTTTATTGAATGAACTGAAAATTAAACTTTGATCTATGCAAAAAAGTGCATGTTTATTATTATATAGCAGCAATATCGAGCCAGTTTGTTTACAGAGTAGTGCGTCCAGGTAAGCTAAAAAAGCTTTTGGAAATTGGGTCAATTTTGTGGTGACCTAATTAAATCAAAGTACTGAAGAGTACTGTGTGCTAGCAAGAATTGTTTTGTTCAGTAATCTTCTTTGTCAAACGTTATCATGATAAAGAAACGAGATTAAAGTGGAAAAAAAGAGTTAACCCATTCTCACATAATCCCTCCATTTTACGCCCCACAAGAAAAAATTTGTGGAAAACAATTATATGAAAAATGAAGAAATTGCATGTTTCTTCATTTTCACATTGTTTTCTACCTAAAGAGATAAATATTTTAGAATTGTCGTCTTAAACTTCTTTATAGACTCTGATCAGAGTCATTTTGAACACGATGTGCTCAAGTGAGCTAAGAAAACTTAGGAGATGAACTTGTATGCAGAGTTTGCAGTATTCCTGAAATACATAAGAACTACTTTTTATGGCGTAGGCATTAAAGGGATTTAGTGGTTAAGCCTCCAGAGGCAGTTTACACTTGATGAACTTTGAGACGACCTCAAAGTTTTGTCTATTAACTTAAGCTATCAAAGCTGACGCTTTGCTAGCTAAACAGGGTAAAAAGAAAGTTTGTTGATTTGCGACCTAAACACCTTTAATAACCTTTAGTTTAATCAATAAAAATACTTCAGACCAATGTCAGAATTCAAAGTTATCTTCCAGTCTATATGTATGATTTGATCAAGTTTTTGACTAACAGCATCGACACGTCACTGATGTGAGTGAGACTGAGACTTTAAGAGTTGTTTATTGTAAGTTGTGCACCCAGTACGGCTGCCACATGGTCTCGGTACGACGTCCTCGCGCTAAACGTAGGCTGATTCCGTCAATATGTCGTCGGTGTTCGACCAAAACCTCGTGACTACAGCTTATAAAAAGATGCAGTTACGATGTTTTAGTCGAACACCGTTGATTTATTACCAAACGCCTCAGAGTAACCTTTCTATACTCGAAGACCAATCTACCGAGACCCTTATAGCCTATACAGAGGCTACGGCGACTAGAAGGTTTAGCATTATACTTTAAATACAAAAATGTGCTCTTCAGTACTTTAGTCGACAAAACACTTTAAAATATATCTTGTCATGTGACTTTAAAATTGATCTTAGCTCTAAATGATTTCTTAAACTTTCGGGAAGGTATGATCTTTTATGCAAACTCTATCTTTTTCTCCTGAAAATAAGAACTGTAGACTAAAATAGTAAGGACTTTAGAGCAGCGAATTTCGTTATTTTCTGCATAAAAATGCAAATGGAGGACTGAATAAGATCAAGTTGAGACAGAGACGTGTAATTAGAGAAGCAACCTTACAAAATTGTACCCAATATTATATAATGTTTTGAATGTGTTGTAGAATAAAACACGGATCAACCGAGGGTTACATAACGGATCGCTGGTCACATCCGACTAACCTCCAACAGAAAGTTCCACTTCTATTGTAAACAGTGTCATTTTGCAAAAGTTGTGATCAGTAACACGTAAAAAAAGTTAAAAGACTGGTTGAAGAACTAAACGTTGTAACTATAACTTGAATAAGTTACGACTTTTAAACCGAAAAAAAAAAATGCATCTTACAAATTACGGGGTTCAAAATTCTTTGCCGGTGTAAATGAAAGATTTGATTGGTGCATTGTTTCTTTAACTTTCCACCGCGATCCATCAATTTGAGTATCTCGTTTTATGTTTGGTGTTAACTCAGTACTTTAGCTAGAGAAAGGACGATTTCAATTCTATGTTGTGACTACTCATTGGAACCGTCTTACCAAGATGACATCAGATTTAGGTCGCTTTAGCAAGAACGAATCGTTGCTGTTTATAAAAGATATTTTTCTTTATAGATCGATTAACGGAGACAAAAATATAGTTTCAGTACAAACAAAAAACTCATAAGTGATTCGCCAACAATTCACAAAATACACTTAATTCTACTGATCCAAGGTCATTCTACCTTACTTAACTGTATTCATTGGATTTCAAACCCGAATTTCTGGTTTACTACATTTGCATTATTATCATTATTTTTACTTTTAAATTATTTGAAAGTATTGTGGTAAAGAGAACAAAACTGCGTAACTGCGGCGTTAGTGCAGCTTTAGTTACAAGGTTATGATCGCCTACCGACAATACATCCCTTTATTTTGTTAACTGATTTCATTAGTAGAGTTCTATAGATGACAGTCTTTGCGTGTCTGTTCTAACATATAAGGAGAAATACAGACGGAGTTCTATACAGTGTATTCCATCAAACGATATATCAAGAACCCAGCAAAATGACATGCTTTCCATTTGATAGATTTTTTATGTTTATCCATAATCAAAGCTCATTCATCAAGCCTGCAGTGCATTAAGATGAAGACTTATCAATTATTGGAACCGATTTACCTCGTTTCATCTTTTTTCCTGGGAATTTGAGTGCCCCGCGTTCTGGAGACCTTCAATCTTGTAATCAAAGGAATATCGGAGACGTCTTAGACTGCGAGCATTTCGAGAAAGTATGAGACACGCGTTTTAAAAGAGAGGCTAAGATATATTTTTATATTTCGAGAGATACTAAAGCAGGTGACACCTGTCACCACAAGAGAACTCTATTACGGTCTATGTCATGTTACATTGATAAAGTGTGTCTGCACGATATCTGTTATCGAGTGAACCTGCCACAACGTAGCATTGTTACTTGCATGAAAGTTATATAGGGAACGAACAAGAATATCGTTGAGAAACATCTCTCGACGTAGCATATTTCTTCGGGGTATCTGTTTAAAAGAGGCACTAGTTGGGGAAACATATAACCTTAAGCTCGTATCCCTCGTAATGTATGTAAATGAAATAAAATTTAACCCGTTAAACTAATAGGAACCATTTTAGATCGTCGCCTTTTGTCAGACCTTACGACTCGTGATCTGAAGGTTTTAGGTTCGAGTCCCACCGTCACCAAGGTCTATGACCAGCCAGCCCAAGTCTACTAAGATGAAGAAAACGGTGGCAGTGGGTTTAAACACTGTCGCTTTGTCAGGGACGTGAAATCATCTATATTGTGAGAGCGATTATATAAGCTAAGGCTATCTCGCAATCGTGCTAAAATGAATTAGTATAAACTTATATTGCAGACTGATCTAGGTCGATAATGACCGCCTTCTGTAAATTATCTGAATTTAGAATGGCTATTTAACGTCGCCATTTCACGACACCATATTACAGTTATTAGAAATATATATAATGGTTAATTTTGGCTGGGTCCATTCTCTGTTTTGAAATACTTCTATTCATAGAAAACTTTCGGATTTCCTCTTCTCGCTAGACGGGTATCGACAATGGGTGACAAAAAAACTCGTAACTACAACTTATGCAACCTCTAATCGACGAAATGTTATTACGCTTTGCAAAGCGTGGTAACTCTATTAAAGCGTACGAAAAGAATTTGAAACGGATCAAACAGTAATCGATAGCAACCTAATCGAATTCGAAACAGTCGAATTTTAACCTAAACGAACATATACTCACTCGAAACAACGCTCGTCCTGTTTCGTAGCAAATAACTGTACAATAAGAATAACACCCTCACAATACAGACGGGAAGTTAAAAGAAAAATTAATTAAACTTATTATATCGAGCATGCGGTTAAGTGCTACAGAATATTTCAGGAAACTCCTCGCAGTCGCAGCTGTTTAACTGTTAAACTATTACAGGTATGTTCCGTAAAAATAAACATCTAGTTATAGCTTCTCTTCATTTAATCTTCATCATTTGTGCCAGTCTCTGGTGCATTTTCTAAATCGATACAAACCCATTAACTTACGACAGGAATTTAGAATTGTCCAAATTCTTATAGGTTGCAGAGGTTGCAGACCATGTCATTGTAGACAGGCAATTTATCATTTTCCATCAATATTTTCATTTTCTATATTCCTTTATTGTACCAAAATATGGAATTGTGTTGTAATGAGTTGAAATAATAGTTTCACGTTTATCACGTTTATCAATGAACACAACGTAAACAATTTCGACCCTGGTTAGTCTATTCAGTTCGGATAGACAGTGACCAAGTGTTTTCGAGATACCCCCTTTGCGATATGTTTCACAATATTTGTACACCATACCACAGAATTACAATCATTCTACATAGGAAACATTTTTGTGAGAGTCCGAACTGAATCGGCGAAACTTTCTGAAAATTCCATCGCAGGTAAAAATGGTTGTTTATTATCACGTGCCAATTTACAATAAACAGTATCCTTATCAGAATTGCTTGTTGCTTTGAAAGAATACCAGGCCCTTTATGATCACAGACAACGCCTTTGAAATTTATTTCAATGCAATGTGGGCGTGGTTTTCTTTCCTAATTTAACTAAGTAAGTACTTTTAGTAAGTTTAAACACACGCACACGTTTTTGTCTGACTGGCTAGAAAGTTAAAAACAACCTGAGCTTTGAATAGATCTGTGTATGAACTGCATGAAATCATCTTCAAAAGAACACGTTCAGTAAAACTTGTATTAAGCGACCACTCAAGGAAAGGAGAAAAGGTGGTCGCTAAATACATTTTTAAACATAATTCTTATCTACCAATTTGCTTGCATACATTACCTATTGCAGAATTCTCATCCAATCCTATGTTGTTGTAAATGAGACGATTCAATGAGTTTAAAAAAAATCGATTTCAGATCCTTTTTTTTTTTTTTTGCCTTTTTTAAATTCTTTTACTTCTCGAATGCTTATAAAACTTTGATTATAGTCGATTTATAAAAATAGTCGCTTAATAAAAGTGGTCGGTTAAGCAATATCATAAACCCTACGTTGATCTTGATCAAAAGTGACGTAATAAGTCATGACCTCCGTGACGTAAAGAGTGTTTTCATCCCTTTATTTCGTCTGATAATCGGCGATTATAAATATACAATTTACACAAAACATACACACACAAAAATAAAATTTGTCTGATTATGACGTCATTCAAAGTTGAGAACAAAAATGCAAATATTAACAATAATAGTTTATTTATTTAGAGAAGGCAACATAATAAGGCAAATAGGCAAACAAATCTTATTTTCAATATGGCCTACGTATTAACATAAAAACAACTTAATAGGTATTAAAAGAAAGAAAGAGAGAGAGAGAGAAAAAAAGAGAGAGAGAGAGAGAGAGAGAGAGAGAGAGAGAGAGAGAGAGAGAGAGAGAGAGAGAGAGAGAGAGAGAGAGAGAATTAATAGAATGAGCAGGTTTTGAATGAAATGAGTCTTGAATGATATCATCGGCGTATAATTATCCCCATATAAAAAACAAGAACCAGCAAAAACAAGAAACGAAAACAGCATAAAGTATAGTTACAACACCAGAATCTAAAAGTTTCGTGGTAACTTATCCTGCATTTGTTATGAGCATTTTATCTATATATTTTGAAGTGTAATTCTAAAATCTGCAAATATAGCATCACAGTTATCTAGTTCATTTTAACACTTAGGGGAAACACTGTTACAACATGTGCCAAGTGTGGTCATTTGTAGGCTAATACTTATGTTTAATCATTGTCTCTAACATTCTTATTGACGGATAGCCTTATTCAAGCTGTTTTTACGACGTATAGGTTTCCAACCAACGGTTTGTCCTTTGTTTTATGTTCTTTGTGATATATTTTGAAACACAACAACGACAAAAACCAATTAAACTTGTTTGTATATGGGTTGGACTGCCTTATCGGAGGCCGATCAATGAATTCTACCAGAAAGGTAAGGCACAAACCGACTGCCTCGATGGCCGATTGGTATAGGTGCTTGACTCGTGATCTGAAGGTCACGGGTTCTAGCCCCATTGTCACCAGGGTATGTTCATGGACAAGACACTCAATAGCCAGCCTCAGCTGTAGAATTGGGAAGCAGTGGGTTTAGTCACTACCTCTCATTTAGGGACGTGAAAACATCTGGGTTGTGGGTTTCGAGAGCGACTCTATGAGCTTAAAGCTTTCGTCGCAATCGAACTAAAATAATTATGAACTAAAAGTGTGTTATCAATGAAGTATTGATTAATTGTAGGTGAAAATAATGAAAGTACAAAAAGTAGAGTTAAGGACGTCTGGACGAATGGAATGAAATTCAAATGATTTAGGAATGGAAATGAATTAATAGAATGAGCAGGTTTTGAATGAAATGAGTCTTGAATGATATCATCGGCGTGTAATTATCCCCATATAAAAATGTGTTTTCTATTATGAATAGACTTGTTTAAATTCTCGTACCAAACAGATACGACAAATCAAGGTCAGCCAAAGAAATCATGAATTACTTTTAAGATATGGATTGAATGATGAATTTTGAATGAGGTTGAGTTGGGTTAGTTTTGATTACTCTTAGGTGTATTTCAATTTTTATTTCAACTCCTTCGGTTAACAAATAATAAAAGAGTATCCCACAAAGAAATGCAATTAAAGCCCTTTAAATAGCCTTTGATAATGTCGAAATCCACTGGCCGTCTGACCTCGCCTCGTTTGAATACGAATCGTTACAATTAAATTTACTTGATTAATATAGTTCAAGAATAGCCGTTATTGGAAATTTCAACTTATTTTGCCTTTTTTCTCTGAAATTGTTTGCATTTGTTTAAAAATGCCTGCCAGCATCTCTCGCAATTTCAAATAAACACAGATTGAATCTATTTTCCAGATGTAGAAATCTTTTTAAATGTTCAAACGAATTTGCCATATCTAATGTTTTAAACATTGAAATCAATCGGGGCTTTCCATATTCTTTCGTTCATAAAGATCACACAGCAAATTAATCTAGATCTCACATTCAAGTATGATTAAATCTCGTTTATTAGGTTAAATCCCTCGATTTATCTATTTTTGACAAGATGTAAATTTAACGATAACAAACCATTTTAGTGTTTCAAATGGCTGAAAGTATAAAAGAGTCGCATACTTATACTCGGTAAGAGCTAGAGGTCCAAGCAGAGAAACAGCGTTGTGAACAGGGTTGTTATCTCCACACACCGTTCTTTACAGACCCTCGTTCCTTTCTTTCGACCCCAGTCCCCTTTAACGCCGGCTTGGGTATTTAAGCATTGTAATAGAATCAATTATCTTTTTAATTGAACGTTATTATTGCAAAAACGTTGAATATTTGAAACAGATATAACTATT
This sequence comes from Fragum fragum, assembly GCA_946902895.1. Lineage (NCBI taxonomy): Eukaryota > Metazoa > Mollusca > Bivalvia > Cardiida > Cardiidae > Fragum > Fragum fragum. The sequence continues at coordinate 28,281,669 of OX336377.1, read as the reverse complement.
CTTATCCATTTCAGCTTCAAACAAGAACAAACTGAAATTGGCTCGCGTCAAGGTAAGTTTGTATATTTGTTTAGTTCAGTGTAAGGTCGGTTACTCATTAATTTAGTGAACAACAAAAGCTATATTTTCGTGAGTGGTGGAGCCATGAGTAAATTGAGTCTTTGGTTTTGTTTTCAGGAGGTGATCGATCTTACACGTATTTTTTTTTTGTCTTGACGTCAAACAAACATTTATATTTTCGGGTCGTTTGTGAGTTTTTGTTTTATTTTGTCTATATATATGTTTGTTGGGATTTGTTATTTCATTTGTTTTGATTTTGTCGTTTTGTTTTTTAACCACTCAATGTTTGATATGCAATAAGAAAATCAAAGGACTGAAAGTCCTGAGAGCGGTTTTGCTGGCTTATCAGTAACCGCGCTAAAAATGCCAAAATGCATCATCAATATGAGTAAATAAATCGTACACGTAAGTGGGATGAGCAGCTGGAGGCTCGATAAGGATGTAAAGGTAATACTGGTGTGAGAAATACCAGGAAACCATGGTTAGGAGCTCCAGCCGCCTCGATATAATCGAAATACTATTAAAAGTTGCGTTAAAACCACATTCAATCAAACAGGACCCTTTTGCTTTTTACCGAAATCGCTGTTTTGATTTGATCAAAACATTTTCTTTAATATTATTTCATCAGTTGGTGACAATTTGTGGTTGTGTGATAAAAGGTTAAATCATAAAAGGTTAAGCAATCAAAGCTAGCATTCAATTCTTTTTGCGTTGAGTATATTATTTTTACAATTGAAGTACCACATGTCCGTTCCAAAGATATAGTCGAATTCTAGTGTGTTTTATTCGGTGGGGTTAAATAGGCACTTGAATCGCGAGTATAACAGCTGTAACTTGTAACATATACTGTGTATACGGGGTGTAAAATTGCTCAGTCCTGCCAGGTCAAAACTAACAGACAGGATTAGGAGTTTGTTTACATGTATTCGCCTACTCCACTAACCACTGACCTAGATTCTGTCTTGAAAAGCGAGGAAATTATTTCTCTATTTAGACAATTCATGAGACAATTTACTATGGATATATCAAGTCGAAGTTTTAAACCATTTTCCTTGATATTCACGACTAAAAGGATGTTGTTGGCATTCAGCAAGTAAGTTATTTTCTTCATCAGCGATGAAACAAGATGAAGGCGATCACATTGATTTTCACTTCAAGTTTATGAGCATGCTTGGAAATGAGCAGAAATACGTTAAAATTTGTTTCCGGTTGTTCGATGTGAAATATCGGTTTTGTCCTACAAAACCGCTAAAAATCGAGAAGAAATTGTAGAGCTAACTTACGCTAGAATATAGTGAAATCCGCTTATCACGATATCGATCAATTCAGCCCGTTATATCTCTTATGGGGAAATAGATTTTATGGTACCGACGGGCTATCGTATAAGAACGGAAATCGGTTCTATCGGTTCTATCGATATTAAAATAAGCATTCGACCCAGGAAATCCACAACCGTCGATTCCATGATAAAGCAGGTTTGTGATTTTTTGAAAATGTTTCTGACGCAATCCTGATTATGGTTACCTATAATTTTTATGTTTTGATATTGATTTGGAGCACACAGAAAACCTAAACGAATGCATAATATATATCTTATTTATAATATTTACACGGTATCAGCAATCATTCGCCATTAAATACGATTTAGCATTAGGTTGTTTTTTTTTTGTTCCATTTCACTATCAAGCTAGAGCCAAAACATTCTCATTCAGTTCATTCGAAAGGGAATTTCCAGCTCGTTTTCGAGACATACTTACAAATCCTATTCGACATGCGACTTGTTTAAGATATGTGCTGTAACATGTATAGGTTTAATGGTAACATGGCAGAGGACGTGACAAAGGTCTTTTTAGTGACGGACCGCAAAGGCAAAGATCAGCCTACATTCTAAAGCAGTCCGATCTTCACTTACGCAACCTGCTTGTCATTTTATCTACAGCTGAAAATTTTTGACTGTTTACCTCGAAATTCAAATTCTTTAAATGCTCAGATAGTTGTTTTATCTCTCTTTTCCGGAACTGTTAAATCACAACCAACACAAGAGGACCAGGATGGTCCTAAATTGCTCCCCTGAGTATGATGGTTCATGTATTTATTATATATACAAAATAGCAATACCCTCTGTCTAATTATTTTGGAAAAGGATTTTCTCTTTTAATCCTAGGTTTATTGATGATCCAACCATATTACCCTAATTTCCTGAATAAGGCAATGCTTTGAAGTATAGACATCAATACATACCAAATATAAAAGCTCTAGGCCTAATGGTTTAGGAGAAGACGGTTTTCAAAGATATCATTCTTTATTTCTATCAAAAATTAGGGATCGCATAGAAAAGTGCTTATTTTCAGAATACAGTAATCATTGAAGTATTTTGGTAGAGGGTCAATAACTGATGATACATACCAAATATAAAAGCTCTAGGCCTAATAGTTTGGGAGAAGAAGACTTTAAAAGACTTCCTCCTTATGCCCTTTTAAAATCAGGGATCACTCAGAAAAGGGCTAATTCTCAGAATACAGTTATTTTTTAAATATATTTATAGAGGGTCACTAGATGATGATATGTACCAAATATCAGAGCTCTAACCCTTATGGTTTGGGAGAAGAAGATTTTCAAAGATTTCCTTCTTTAATCTGTGTAAAATCAGGGATTGCACAGAAAAGGACTAATTTTCAGAGTACAGTAATTCTTTGAAGTATTTTGGAAGTGGGTCAATTGGTGATGATACATACCAAATATAAAAGCTCTTAGCCTTATGTTGGGAGAAGAAGATTCTCAAAGATTTCCTTTCTTTAAAGTATTTTGGTAGAGAGTCAAAAGGTGATGATACATAGCTCTGGACCTTCTGGTACGGGAGAAGAAGATTTTTAAATATTTCCTTCTTTATTCCTTTGTAAAATTAGGGATCGCACAGAAAAGGGCTTATTTTCGGAATAAGGTAATTCTTTGAACTATTTTGGGAGAGGGTCAATAGGTGATGATGCATACAAAATATCAAAGCTCTAGGCCTTATGGTTTGGGAGAAGAAGATTTTCAAATATTTCCTTCTTTATTCCTTTGTAAAATCAGGGATCGCACAGAAAAAAGCTAATTTGCAGAATACGGCAATTCTTTGAAGTATTTTAGTAGAGGGTCAAAAGGTGATGATACATACCAAATATCAAAGCTCTTGGCCTTATGGTTTAGGAGGAGAAGATTCTTTAAGATTTCCTTTGTAAAGTCTGGGATCGCACAGAAAAGAGTTAATTTTTAGAGTACAGTAATTCTTTGAAGTATTTTGGTAGAGGGTCAATAGCTGATGATATGTATCAAATATCAAAGCTCTAGGCCTTATGGTTTAGGAGGAGAAGATTTTTCAATAAATGTTTACGGACGGACAGACGGACGGACAGATGCTCAGGTGAGCTAAAAAGCGTATATGAAGGGACATTTATCCAAAATGTCAAAAAAGTCAAACCAAAATAATATGACATGACTAGCATTTTAGGAAAGAGAATCTTTAGTAAACACGTTAAATTCAAATAAAAAAGCTTGGCAGTGAAATAACTACGAACCTCGACGAATTTGTATACAAAAACATGTGAATTGATACAGAAAATATCTAGGTGGATACCAAACATAAGTCTAGGGAGGCCGAGGGGACGTTGGCTAACAAATATTATTCGGGAATCAAAGTACTGATGATGGACGTCCGTGTTGACATAGTAGAGTGATATGTCCATTTTGATGTACACAATGGCAATTTTCATAATCTTATTTAGCATAACCTCTCGCCTAGCTTGGTTTGTTTAATAGATACATGTAATAAACGCTGTTTCTATTCTAGGGTCCTGTGCACGAGCACAAATTCGGGAAAAATGCTATTGTCACACGCGTCATTTGTCTTATGGCTTTCACCTCAGGAAATATGATAAATAATTTGTCTGTAAAGTTTGCTGAGCAGCTACACATGTAATGACCCAAATTTATCGTTGCCCTTGTATATATGTTACTGGTGTGTAAAATGACAGGAAGCCATAGTTTGGTGCACCTGCCATCCGGGGTCTTACTAAAATACCCCTGAAAGTCACGTAAAACGAAATTCACCTGATCGCAGTCTAACTAGCTTTCAAGATCAACACTTTTCCGAGATTATCCTTTCCCGAAGACATTCCACAGATAATTAAGATGTTTAAGAAACTTACACAATGTTAGGTTGGAAATATCAATTGATAATTATTACCTGTAAGAAACAAGTGAGAGATTTTGTATATCTTTTAAACCGTCCGTGATCCGGTAGAAGCTTTACCCATTCCCACACAATCACGGCTTTTTACGACCGTTGAGAATTGCACAGACAAAACATTGTGAGAAAATGAGAAATTGTTTGTTTCTCAATGTTTTCTACGCTATCTGAGCCTTCGTTTTCAATCTCGGAGCGATTTGAATCGTCTTCTGTAATTAGTACAAAAGTTTCTCACTTCAAACTTCCGACTTCATACTTCCAACTTCATACTTCAAACTTCCGACTTCATACTTCCAACTTCTCACTTCCAACTTCAAACTTCCGACTTCACACTTCAGAGTTACTATGTATGAAGTGTGAACTGTTAATTCTTGATGTCATCACCGGTCTTTCGTACTTCCGGGGTATAGAGCTGTTATGATGAGTTCTCAAAGCAGAAGGCAAATTATTCATAACATAATTGAAAGACCCCGCGTTTTTTGAAACCGTGACTGCATTTACGCTAAGCGGGTTATTGGTATGTGTTTTCCTATTTAAGAGGAGTCTTTACGCGTTCTACGAATTATATAGAATCCTCGTACTTCGTCATTTGCATAATGTACAGCTTTTTTGAAAACAAGAGGACCAGTGGCCCTGGCGCTCACCCGAGATAAGGCTCGTTTTTTGTTCGAGGCCGAACATTTAACTAAAATCAACTTATGTTACCATGCCAACCAATGCTTTCATCAGATTTTCATTTTTTCTTAGTTAATTATTAAAAGGGGGCAAACTAACGTATTTCTGCCCAACTTAGTTTAAATTGGCCAAATAGTTTGAAAGGTTGCTTCCTTTATTTCTTTTTTAGCCTAATCACCCTTTGGCTCTGAAATTTTATCAATTTTGAAAGAGGTCAATGTACTGATGATTCATGCAAAATCAAGATTCTTCCACTTCTGGGCCAGGAGGAGATTTTTTTTAAATTATACTCTAGTTGTCAAAGCAACCAGAGTTTTCAACTGGTTAAAATTCTTTGGTTGAAATCGGCCCAGTGGTTTGGGAGGAGATGTCGTTTTAAATATCATTCTTTATTTCTATATAAGCAACCCATCCCTGGGACTCCGCCCCTGGGGACCCGAGGTTGGTGGTTTAAGCAAAGAAGTCGGTGTCTTCCCGATTCTCCCACTTTTGAAAATCCAATTATACCATTTACCTGGTGGCAAGAGGTGGGTAAGGGAAAATGTCTGAATACCGTTAGGTTCAAATTATATTCCACATGTATTTAAATTTAATTGAGAATTGTGTTTAAATCTGTAATTCTGGCGTGAAATAAAACATGAAACCTGAATTAAATCATAAATCAGCTATCTTTAGAACCAAGGACAAGTCATGACCACAGGTTCAACTTAATACTGAACTCGAACAGAAACTACACAGACAACTACGTGGAGCTCCGTGGTCTAGGGGTAGGAACTCGGGATCGGAGGGTCCCGGATTTGAAATCCGCCAGCACCCCGGGAATTTTTCTGAGCAAAAAACTTATTCCACATTGCTTCTCTCCACCCAGGTGTATAAATGGGTACCTGTGAGGGCTGTAAGCCAATGCGCTGTGGCTGCCATGGGCGCCGTATGTTGACAGCAGACTTGTATGTCAATGATCGGGGGTTAAAGTGTAAAGTCGTTTGATTACGCAAGGCTTAGAAAAAGTCTATGCACCCAAAACTTTAACTTTTTTAAACAGACGCTGGTGATACCTTCCTCGTGGAGAAAGACAGACGAAGATTTCCAAAGGTTGGTCCGACGCCATGTCGGAGGAACAAGACATCTGAAGAGAAGGAAGTATCGCCATATCGACAAGCTGTAGCTTCGTATCTGTTGCGTTTATAGATACAGAAAAAAATGCCTTCTTACAAACTTTGTATGTCCATGTGTCGAAAGATTTGGACATTAATAAGATTTCCTTCGAAACTACTGTAGATCTAGACGATGAAATCTACAGAATATAAAGGAACTGGAATAAGCTGTATACGGGTAGTTAAATAACAAAATGCCCCTTGCTTCGAGTCAAATTAATGAAAAACATTAAAACAAAACTTATACGGTTTAATTTTTTAAATCTATACCGAAACATCTGTAGAACGGGGGTATTTTGTCTGTCTTTCCATTTTTAAAGCTGTAAAAAAAAAGAGAAGAATTCTTTAATGCGATAAAGTAAGGTAGAATGACCCAGATTCAGAAACGACAATGGATCGGTATAGGCTAAATTTCTCTGCTATACACAATTCTACACCAATCCTTTTTCCACAATTCCTTTTATCACAGAATTACAAGGGTTGAAACAGTGAATTGTTTTCTGAACTGTTTTCTATTTCCAAATATTTTCTTTGCGCAACAGGCATTGCATCCATACAACATATCGTCGGATGATCACCAAAACCTTGTAACTTTAATTTGAATTTAGCTGTAGTTAAGAGGTTTTGGTCGCGTCCAACGATACCATTCCTGGTTAATTCTTGAGAAATAGATAAAATGGTTGTCTGGAAAAAAGAGTAACTGCAAGATAGCATATGAAATGTTGTGAGAATGAGGTAAATGATTGTTACAAGTAACCGTTACTTTTTTCACAATGATTTCTTTTCTCTTCTGCGATCAATGAAAGGACATTGTACGGCATGGGTTAAAATGATTTCCTGATTCGAAAACCACTATTTCTATTTGAAACGCTCTTGGAATAGGGTAATAGAACCAAACGGTTATTTAGCCCCAGGCAGGGATTATTTCATGCCTTAACTGTATCGACTTTCTATCGATATTTTCAAATGTGGGAGAATCGGGAAAAAACCAAGAAGTCAATGTACTGACGCTTCATACAAAATATCCAAACTCTAGGCCCTCTTGGTTAGGAGGAGATAATTCTTAAAGATTTTATTTAAATTTCAGTTTTGTTGCCATGGCAACCAGAGTTTTTAACGGATTTCAACTATTTTAGCAATTTTCAAAGGGCATCACCCAAGGAACATTCCTGCCAAATTTGGTTGAAATCCGCCCAGAGTTTGGGAGGAGATGTCATCTTTAGATTGTTGACACACGACGGATGACGCACGACGGGCGCCGGACAGAGGGCGATCAAAATACCTCATCATGAGCACTTCGTGCTCAGGTGAGCTAATAATTAATCGGACCTAACTGAGCACTACTTCTCTTCTAATATAGTAACATTCTACTTGATTTTTGTGTCGCCTCATAGGCGACACTAATTGTGGTATACTCATTCTAATTTTAGACATTACGTCATGAGGGAAATTTAATTTTACCTGTATTCTACACAACGATTGTTTACAAGATATATTTTTAAAGCAGTACTATAAACCCCTTTATGAAGTTCATCTAATCTGACAACTAGCCGAAATTTAATGAAAACAAAGTTTTAACTGTTTTATTTTTTGCAAGTTACTGGAAAGTCCCTTCTTCCGGTTTGCCCATGAACGGATACGTCTAAAACCCAACCGATTATACCGATATATGTTTTATGTTACACGCTACTAAATTCCATATTGCATTGTGCCTATTTTTTTTTAATAAATGCTAAGTACAGATACGTGGTATTGTGTACATTGTGTTACATCTTATACTTTAACAAATAGGAAATATCCGTAATAATCCTGATTTTTATATTTTAATTTCGTATGAATCAATTCACGTAGAAACGGTCCGCTAAGATTTGGTCGTGTTTATCCATACTAAATAGATATTGTTCACGAGAATATAATTTTTACAATTCCGTTAATTTGAGCGGGCTTTTAACGGCTATATCGATAAAAAATCTTAAATTTCTTAAAAGATAATTACCCTACCAAATTCCCCTCTTATAAAATTTCATATTGGTTCAAATTGTAAAAAAAATATTTTAACAATAATAGTACTTGCAAATAAGTTGAGTCAAAGCGCTGAAAGTACTGATGCTGGACGTCCGTATTTGCATTGTAGAGTGATATGCCCGTTTTGATGTACATAATGGCAATTTTCATATATATTATCTTTTTTAGCCCTTTCCTGTTCAAATCCTGGATTTTACGTCACTTTGATTCTATACTTAAGAAAACATTGTGGAGAAAGAAGAACTTGCCTGTGAAACTATTTTCTTCTACATAGGAAAATTTAATTTCAAATTACATCCGATTTTCATTGTCGTCTGCAACATCGTTTATTTTGGATCCGTCGAACATTTCAAAAAGTGGGAAATCTCTCGCCTATCCTGGTTTGTTTAATAAATACATGTAATAAAGTTTTGAGTCCTCAAGTTCGGAAAAAAATGCCAGTGTTAAACACGTCATTGTCTTTCACCTATAGAAAAAAAAGATGAGTAATTTGCCTGTTAAGTTGGCTGAGAAGCTACACATGTAATGGCCAAAATTTATTGCAGTTGTACATGTTACTGGTGTAAAAAATGACAGAAAGTCATGGTTGGGTGGACCTACCAACCGCGGTTTTATTGAGAATTATAACCTGCAAGAAACAAATGAGAGATTCTATGTATCTGTTAGACCTTTCGTGATCCAGTAGAAGCTTAACCAAGTTCCCACACAATTAAGCTTTTTTACGCCCCTGAAGAACTGCATTAAAGAAAGCATTGTGAAAAAAAGAGAATTTGCTTTTTTTTCCACAATATTTTCAACACTATCTTGGACTTAATTTTCAATTTCAAAGCGATTTGATTTTTCGTCTGTAATTTGTTGATCATGGATTAAAGAGGCTAATGCAAAATAATTATAACTGTAGTATCACTCCCGCGGTATATAGGTCTCAAAACAAAGGGCAAATTACTCCGCGTTATTGAAACCGAGACCACATCTGCGCGAAGCGGGTCATTGGTAGGTGTTTTTGTATGTAAGAGTCTTAACGCGTTCTACGAATAAAACAGAAAACTCGTATTACGTCATTTTCAAAAGATACGGTTGTATGGAGGAGACAGGTTTTGAAAAATAAAATTCATTTACTTTCCCTTAAACTATTTTGATTATCTACTACAATACATGCACAAGTTATAGTAAGTAATGCAAATTCAATTTTGTCCATACTTGTAAAGACAAAACTCAATTTTCATCACTCACTACAACTTGTTCATCCATGCAACAATTTCAACGTTCCTAATTTCACAAAAACATAACTTACCTAGCTTTTTTTCAATTTTTCAAAGATTTTTGATTTTATGAATGTCATGGCTTCAAAAAGCTTAACTAATTCTCCAAATGCCAACCCGGTTACATTGACTCTCAATTCTGTGGTTGTAAGATCAATCATCACCTCGGCAATTTGAAAAAGTTATTGTGGCATGGCTCATTTATCTTCAACCAAATCATAACAAGTACATGTATGCCTAAGTTGGATAAGACACAGATAGCTCAGGTGAAATGTTTTCGCTGTACTGGTGTAAGAAACAACAGGAAGCAATTTGTAGCTGCACAAGTTACCACAGTATAACTAAATACTGTTGAAAATCACATTTAATCTCGTTAAATGAGAAAAACTCATATTTCGGAATGAAAATATTTCTATCATGCATATATTAAATGACATGGACTAGAATTCATTTCATTTTGTTACAAATAAAGGGTAAGTGTTAAGCAATAAGTATTACACAAGTACCATATTTTGAAAAAAAAAACATTTTTTTTTAACTGAAAGTGTCAATTCGTATTTAAAAATATTATTACAATTCCGTTATATTCCTTAGACATCATTAAGACCTGTATAGTGAATAAGACTCGTTTACCTCTAGTGTTCATACATGTCAAACAACAGTTTTAGCAACTTTTTTTAGCTCACTTGATCAAGGTACGATAACGACAGTTATTTTTTAAAACATTGCCTTTTTGAATTTTTAGTTTTGCTGTTACTATGAGGGAGAATACTCCAACTTTTGTTAATTTTATCTTATAAAAAGTTTATAGATATCGTTGGCTTTTTCATTTTTGTCGAGCCAGCGTGCGGTGAGCGAGATATGGTTGTCACAATAACGGCTCGGAGTGGGTACATTAGTGCATCTGTTGGTCACTCAGTTAGTCCGTCCGGTTTTGTCTGGACAATTACATCTACATTTATGAATGGATTTCGGAATAAAGTTGCAAAATTGTTTTACATCATGAGTATATGTGCTTCAGATAGCTCCAAGGACAAGGTGACAGATCAAGGTCAAACGTTTAAATAAGGGCTCGACAGAAGTTGTCCAATGACAACAACCTATTATTTTTAGATAAATGGTATATATCCTGACATCACAAATCATTGGTTAGCAGTGTTTATAAGCTCAGCTGTTTTGGCATAGAATATTTAGCTTTTGTGATCTCGTCACCAAATTCGCTTTCGTGCATTTGTCAATGTTGTTGTTGATGTTTGCATGACAAATTTTATAAGTCATAATGTATTACTATTCAATACATGCACTTGCAAGTTCATGTGTGTGTTCAAGAGCACAAGAACAATTCGTTCTATGATAGCCCTGAACTCTAGAAGCATTTTTCTGAAGAACTGTGCTTCTCTTTCATCTTGGACCTTAGAGTTTTTCAACATCAAGATCTACTTCAGTGTTCTTCTTATCTACACTAGTAACTGGTGCTGTTGTCATGCAACTGTATCCATTGTAAATTAGTCAGTGCAGGTGGTCGTCTACTTTTTTACGCACCACCCGCATCGACCCATGGAGGGATAATGGTAACCGCTGTCCGTCTGTCTTGCGAGCTATAAATTTTGTTATGATTATAAGAAGTATTTAAAATTTTTGATAGGACAAAAACCGTTTAAGCCGGACCTTAACCCAACAAGATCAAACATTTGCAAGACATAGCATGTTCAGCCATTTAATGTTCAACAGTTTCATTTAACGTGGTATTGAAAGATTCTTGCTATACACAAATCTTTGGAAGACAGTAAAAGCTTAGATCAGCCTGCATAGACATGTAAGCTTACCTCAGTCTTCGCTGCCTATATGCTACGTCAGCCGGGTTAAAAGGTCCCAATTTGAAATAATATACCTTCAGCAATTTCAAAAAAGAAGACTGTTCACACACAAGTTTTCAAATATCGCCTTATTTATTTTTTTCCCCAAAATTATAACATTTCATCCACTACTTAGATATTGACCTTTAAGGGCGACACAATTCCTTTGCTGTACATTACAGCAATTTTTTACTTGTTCATACTGGGTAACACTGATGGACGAGTGTCCGTTTCAGCCTAGAAATAGTAATGGCCAGCTAGACTATGATTGGTCAGCTTTCCTCACGTGATTTGGGCGCTTTGCAAAGTGCCCGTTAGAACTACAACATCGAAATACGCAAAGGGTGTAATATCCACCAGGACCAGGGTGCTGTTTTACTAAAGTTCGTTTTTCATAAGTTTTTGCGTTCGTTCAAATTTTAATCGTAAGTGCGTTTCACTAAATATGTTCGTAACAAACATTAACGTTACTTCTTGCGCAAAGTTACGTTACAACAATATAGGCAAGTAGGATCGCAAGTCTTTAGACTAGTGAATTTGGACATTCATCATAAATCTTACATGTACTAAGTACGGCATTGTATGAACTATCTATTTATATCGACCCTTTTTGAAAATTACACTAAATAATATAATTAGCCGGCGAAGAGAAATCTACTTATTTCTTATTTTAACATTGGACCATCAGTTACAATTCGTTAAAATATGATATGAAAACGCACTTAGCAATAACGTAATACTTATCATGAACGTAAAGTTAATAAAATTCTTCTATTTTTAATTCATCATGTGCATTTCATTATAAAACATTAAAAAATATTACCTATTTACCACATAGTCCTGCTTTTTGACGCCCTGAAGAAACATCGTTAATAGAAAAAATGTAGGAAAAAAGAGGTATTACTTATATAAGCAACTTATAGCTCAACTAGCCGAAGACCGCTAGGGATATTGTCATGGCGTTTTGTCGTCCTAATGTCCGTCAGTCCGCCCATAAACTTTTTCTCTTAAAACGTCTGCTCAGAAACAACATGCTGGAATCCAATCAAATTTGACCCTTAATCAAATTCCCTCGAAAAATTTTGGTCGGACGAAAGGCATAGCTTTAATGTGGGGGGCCAATTTCCTTACATGGTGTTTAGACAAAAATTTAAATACTTCCTGTCAAAATTCAGTTGTTTGATAATCATATAACAAAATTTCACAGAAACGATGATGGGTAACACCTGGCATATGAATTAGAAAAAATGATCGTGGGTATCGGTTTTTTGGGCATGGCTAATTTCCATAAATGGTATATAGTGAAACTTTAAATTCCCAAAGTTTTACCTGATCGATTTCAGCCAAATATACCAGAAATGATCGTTGAGTGGCTCTGTATCAGATGCTTTGGAGAGAATTTGATTGGTTGAAATTCGTGGCTTTCATGTGCGGGCAATATACGTGTTTTTTATGTAAAAAAACAAAAGGATGTATATGCTGCTCAAGAAGGCGCAAAATTCTCGCAGATTTGTCTCCTTTCAAAGCTTAGAAATACTGTCAAATATTACTTATCGCAAATATTTTCTTTTCCTTATGTGGGACATGCATCTTAACTTTTGTTATAAGTTCTGCAAGCTCTATGGAGCTTTTTTTTTATTTGTTTCAGGCATACTTACATCTGACTTAGAAAACGAGTTTACGTCTTGACTTTTGTAACATAATGGATAGTTTGAAATTATTATCTGCAAAAATTTCCAAGATTTTAGTGACTAGATTTATTTTCCGGATATAGCTAAGATGGTTCAGAATACCTTTAAATTTCTGAAAACAGTATTCTTTATACCGGTATTTTCAACCTGTAGCGCGATACTGGCGCTCAAACGCCTATAGTCCATATTCTAACAATTCCCTCTACACCTTGTTTTGTCATCTGCATCTTCTTTAAGTTTCAGTCCAGTCTAACACCTTTGTCGTCTTGTTATAGGTTTATATTGATAAAATTCTTGAGTTCAAAGTATCGATACCAGTAAAAATAATTTGTCCTGTACAAGACCGCATCATAAAAGCTAAATATGCGAGTTTATCATTTAGTTCATAGAACGAGATAAACATGCAAATAAGAACTGAGAAAATATCAAGTTAGGGGAAACAGATGGGGAATATAGGATCGATCTTTCAAAATATAGAACCATGCAATGGGAAATATTCCCGGGAGAGGCCATACTTTGTTATGTTGACATCTTGCAGGTGAGAAGAATTCATTTTCCAATTCAGTCCCGTTTAAGTCTGTCATGGTTCTACGATTGTGACAATATTTCATGCATATAGCTTCTTTTAAGCCGTTTTCCATGGAATACCATGGTTTTGAGAGTATCTTTTTTAAAAAGTTCTGAAACGTTAAAAAGTACTGATCTCGGAAGAAAGTTAGATTTCGATTAAGTAGATTTACTTCATTGTCGCTTTCGGTATTTCCAAATTTCAGTAATACCGTGGTCGGCGAATTAATCAGCCATGGCTACCTTTCATTTGTTGATGTACAACTAAAATATTAAAGGACGGGGGTCCGCAATGACCTGCACGTGGTTATCTTTCATTTTCCAATTACCATATATTATCTATGTATGTCGTAAGAATCATTTCTCGTAAATAGCTTCAGTCTTTCCCTCTGTGCTTTATTAAAAGTGGGTGGGGTAATTTACTATAAAACAGCGTTTTGCACTTAAGATACACTATTTTCGATAGAAGCTTGTGTATGTACATAGGATATCAAATCCTATATTGGTATGATGAATAAATACACGTTTGTGACTTAATCTGCAGGGATTTGATAATACTTCTCTAGATTTTATTTGGTACAATCTTTGCCAGGTTGTTTAATAGCGTTAAATATCATCCCAATTAGTGCTTTTTATGTATACCTCATGTAGATGACATAATGATATTGTCTAAACTTTATCTTTTTATTTTTGGAAAAATCACAAAGGGCTTAAGGTTACCTGCTCTTGAAAATCAGAAACTAAGGGTTTATTTCTCTGCTATATTAAACGTCTAACACCGTAAAGGGCATCTCAAATACAAAACTGTTTCATAACAAGTTGCTCCACCAACTTTTGACAAAACATACAGGGAAAAGGTTAAAGTATTAACAAGAAGATATTTTGTCAGCATACTTAGATAATATCATTGTTTAAAAATCCAAGGTAACCACGAAAAGACCCTTATGGACACCCGTACTTTGGCCATGAGCTGCTCTGCAAACTATATAGGCAACTCGCATATCGTGTTTCCATCGGTGAGAGTAAAATGACACGTGTGGTAAGGCAATTCTATGCGAAACTGGGATCATGCACATGGCACTAGAATAGAAAACATACTGTCTTACGTGTACATATCAAGCTAGTTGGGCTAGGTAAGACGATTCCCTATAATCAGATTATCTTTAAAGAAAGCCACTTCCTTTACCAAAATGGGCATATCACCCCTACAATGCCAACTGAGGCGTAAACCATCAGTGCTTTCAGTGATTTGATCAGAAAAGCCATTCCAACAGACTTTGAACAAATAGTTCTTTCTTCAAAACACTACATTCCACAGGGATATCAGTTACTTGCAAGATGCTGTAATAACACGCTGTCTCAAATTTTCGGTCACTTGACCTGTATCATAAAACAAATTTTAACAATGTAAGAATATATATATATATATATATATATATATATATATATATATCTTTCCGCTATTGATTTCTAAAATGCGTAATTCAATAACAACAATCCTCCTGATTTTACATTTCGCTAGCTATATCTTCTAAAGAACGTGATCACTTAAGTTTCAACAGAATATCTTACTCAATATTCAGTTTAAGAATTACGAAGACGATGATAGTGTTTGTCTACGATTGATGGTGCAAACATCGTGTGGACGGCACAAGCACGGTGTTTCCGAACAAACCGAACGTAGCACAACCACAAAAATTTCGATAAACTCGTTAACGTATTGATTTATACCTCATTAGTTTCTTGGCCCTGAGTTTCTTTTCGTAATGTGGTCAAACAATATTTCCGTATAGTGTTTGTCTTTCCCTTCTGTATGTCAGCTTGAACGTTCAGGGTACTTGATTTTTTGATAGCTTTTATTTTGTCTTAGTAATTTTATATAGCATTTCCTGTTTACAATTATGCTATGTCACAAAAAAGACAAAATGTCTGGTGCATAAATGACGTCATTTGTTACTGATAAGTATTCATGTAAGCAAGTAAACAATTTTCAAGTGCAAAAACAACAAAAGCGAATTTGGGTCACTGTAATGCCAAAAGATTTGTTTCCAATGTTCCTCTCCTTTCCCAAATACATCAGCATATATTAAAGATGCGTCCTGTGAAGGCTTGGAACGGATGCCGTGGTAGCACTGGTATGAGAATTATGACTAGAAATGCATTGTTAGGTGCTCCAGCCGCCGTGAAACGTGGCTTAAACGTCTTTCAAACAAACATATCAAACTGAATTTTAGTTCATACATCGATAATTAAATTTAGTTTCGCCTTTCATGATTCATGTCTTATTTCCTGAAAATATTTTCATACTTCTATGGACAAAATTTGAGCATACTACTATGTAATATGCTTGCGCATAGATAAGATCGATAGTATTTACGCAATACTAGTTCATCTTTTGCTTTGTTTTGCTAGATTACATAAAACCAAATGAAATGAAGACAGAAAAACTCTTTAAATCTAATTATTTCAAATTAACATTGTTAAGTCATACGTCAAAATTTCACCACCTGTTTTATTTAACTACTCTGTGCGTATCCATACTTAAAAGTTTTAGACTTAAAGTTTTTTCATGAAAATATGAAACCAACTTTTTAGCCAACTAAAATGAAATACTACCTGAAATCTTAGTATGTGAAAGGTGACCGACATATATTCTAGATAAAACATTACCAGTTTTACAACGAGGTGTAATAAGTGGTCGATTATATATAGAAATGACGGATCGCCCTCTCACTCCGACAGGAAGTTCAACTCAGACACAAACGGCATTATTATGTAAAAAAACAGCCAGTAGGTTAGTTGGCCACCTAAACAATGTAATTATATCTTGAATAAACTGTACTTACTACTTTAAAGTCGTAACACATATGTTGGACTTCAAACTTCCTATCCGGCCATTATTAATGATTTGAATGGTCGATCGAGATCTTGATTGACAGCTGCGACCCGTCTATTCACTCCCCAATAACTAGGATACGATCTCTGCTATATTACAGCGAGATAATGTGTGCGCACGGTACCATGATATAGAGAGAGTGTATCTGCTGGAAGTATCTAGCTCTAGAATAGAACAGGGGATCATTTAGAAACACCTCCTGTTGTCTCCCAATATAAAGAAGCAGGATTTTTCGTACATTGTGACCACTTTATCGAAGCGTCAGTTAATTGTGAACAAAGGCATTTTTCCGCCCATTCTATTCACTTGGGTATTTATGGGAGGTTATTCACTCTTATTATGACAGTTAGATCGCTTCCGCCTGAACTCTAAACTGTGTAATCGATTACGGCCCTCACTTGTGAACATTATTCCTGAAATGTACGAAAATTTAAGTCTGTCGTGTACTGGGAAAATCTTCCTTCACTTTATAGTAAATCTCATTGAAGAGCACGTTACTTTAAGAAATGTAAACTTGGAATACTATTTCATCGAATTAATTTAGACTAGAATCCTGTCTACCTTCAACGAATAACTGTTTTACTTGAATCATTACCAAACGATAAAAAGGCATAAGTGGACAAAATAGAAATGCAGGCTAGTCAGTTATACGTGCATAAGAAAAAAATTATACATGTGGATGGTAAATGCTTTACGTACAATTTGATCTTTTATTTTCAGCTTGTACAAGGGATATTACTATGAAAGCCCATTTTCAGAAGAAAACAACAACAACAACAAAAAATTGAAAAATTAAAAAAGCGCGAATGCGCATATGTCTATGGGCAGTTATAACTGTTCGCACTGAACCATTGTTATGTAGACGTGCAGGCATTAATCATTTGATGTAGTGTTGAAAAAATAACGTAAAACAACCATTTCATATAAGCCTGTTTGGCATCGTAATACTTGAGTGCACACCAAAGTTATTTTCAACACCTGACAAGTATTTAGTATGATAGACATGTAATTTCCTAGCTAATATCAAAGTGGGTTTGAACAGTTCTGCACATGGGTACCCGCTGTTTTGTATCTCTTTTGCATCGTGGTAAATTGGCTCTTCAGCATCGATGATAGACATCGGTTATCTTAGAACATTAAATTATACAAAATATGTCGAAAGATTCTGCACATACTGTCGGCATTTTATGAGATACCTAATCTGGAAAGTACACCAGGGGCTGCAATATTTGAACAGAGTTAAATGTTCTCAATTATTCGCAATCTGTAATTGACGATCATTTAATAAAAGCATGTTAGTCAACATGTGTGTTCTTCCAGACAATATCATCGACATACACTCATTTACAACGTGTCATATATCTCACCCAAAACAAAAACGTCCTGAAATAGTTCAAAAAGGTCATTAAGAAACACGCGTTCTGAATTGTTTTCTACAATTTCACTGAAATTTGACCTGACTAAGCCTTCATATTAACGGAATAGTAGCTCATTTTTCGACAAACAAACTGGAGAACCTGTACTAATGACATCGTAGAGCCGTCGCTGATTAGCGTCTTTGTTAAAGTGGATGGTGGTACCAGTTTATTCGCAGATGGGACGGATTTATAATTTTTTACTACCCCCTCCAAATAATAAAGACCCAATCAGCGAAAGTTCTTTAAGTCGATGCAACCTTTCTGCAGGTTTCGGTATCTTTAAAGTTATCTGAACGCAAATATTTTTGTTATTCTGAATTAATGAGAGCGCGAATGTAGTCAATCACTCAGCATATGATGCCAAATTGAAAATGAATATTGCGGTAATGACCTACTCTTAATGAATTTCACATTTGAGAGAGTCGAACTGTAATTAAATGTAACATCACACATCATCAATTAATCTTCGACGATTTCAAGGAAATAAAATTGAGAAAGTAGATAAATGAAGAAATGATGAAAGCGGTATTTCAAAAAATTGTGATAGTAGACAAGTCTTTCTGCCCGATTCTTGTTTTCAGGAACTAAACATTTCTAAAGCTAAGCGAGAATATCACTTAAGTCCCTCGACACTAACAGAAGCTACACTGTAAAAAATATAGCATGATTTTACACCAAAAGTGGTGGCAACTCACCTGCCACCACTTTTGGTGTAAAGTAACACTTTAAATTCAGGGGAGATACTAACACCAAACAAAGTGTTAGTTAGCCGATGAACAAGTGAAAACTTTCCAACAACATACAAGGAAACGCTTCACCTTAATGAGAACTAATCACCACAACTGGTGTTGAAGCACACTGCAAATGTGGTTAAACGTTTCGTTAAAACATGGAAAAGTAACACATTAAACGTTGTAGGGTCATATCTTAAAATAAACATGAAAGAGGGATCTTATTTCTTATTTTTTCAAAAGATAATATATTGTTTGGTAAATAAAGGTTATTTTTTATATTTATTAAAAAGGCAAAAAATAAATAAATAAAAAAAAAAGGGGGAATTGAAATTGACGTGAGTGGTTTTTGAACCCACGCGTAAGGGCATTTACATACATAGAAGCACAAATTTATTTTTTTCTTCTTTCTACAGTTTTATTTTCTGCCAATCCAACCATATATGACTTTCTTCCATTCTCCAACCATCTGCTGACATCTTCATCTGCATACCATGCTTTAAATAGTTAGACATCAGTACAAACAGATCAAATAATGTTATAGAGGAACGCGTACTTACCCTTACTCCTATCGGGGCTGGTTAGTGTGTTGTGTTTATTCAATTAATTTATACCTTTCACTGAAGATTAACACTAATATAGTAAAGTCTCTCTGATTTCAGGGTATGTTAACACTGCTGGTTTAAAATATTGTAGACAAATTTAAATTTTACATAGAATTGTGCAGGGTGTTTACTACTGAACAAGTTAAGTCAATCTATATTTTAACGTATGATAAACCAAATGCTTCAATTAAGTGTAAAATGAAGGTTTAAACCCACAATGGTTTGATGTTTCACCACTGTAAACAGTAAAGCCTCTCTGAATTTGGCGTAAATGGAACACTAATGGTGTGAACTATTGAAATATATTGTAAAAGGAAATATTATACCCAAAATGATTTGAGGTTTCACCAACAAAAGGGAGAAGTCTCTCTGAATTAAGCGTATTTACAGTTTACACTAAAGATGATGTGAAGTTTCTTATCGAAATAGTAGAGTAACACCAGTAAGTTGTTCATTGCTAATTATATATACCCTGAGAGGAAAATATCATCTGAAATTGCAAAGTTTCACTTGGTCTCCCTTAATCTCTTTTTATTTATTTATTTATTTATTTATTTATTTTGGCTTAAAATGTTACTTTACATCAGCGGGAATTCCGATCTGCCTTAATAGTGTAAACTTTCCTATCAAAGGTGTAATGTGATACAAAACACCAAGTTTCGTGTCATATTTAGCAAAGAATGGTGTAAGATTACACCCATTTACAATTGGCTTTTTTACACCTTTCGTTACTAACTTTACACCATCTATTAGGGAATACTTACTTCGGTAGTGTATATCTGCTTTAAAATAAGAGTAAACTGAGTTTACACTCGTTTTCGTGATAACCAAACACACATAGTGACGTAACCTAACACACTTTTTTACAGTGTAGCCAGAAACATGGACTTTGAAAACACACACACACACACACACACACACACACACACACATAAGGAAAACATGTTATAAATCAAAGACGATTGGAACCAGTCAAATAGAAGAGATATTTGTTTATTTTGTGAATAAAAAGCCTGTGGTTTTCACACACAAAATATATACATAGCTAGAAATGAGCTGATTGGTCCTATCTGTAAAATATATATATATCCATTACCCAATTAAACCATACTGTTATATCGGAAGTGAACTTTGATCTCCAACATTGGTCGACATATATGTGAAGTTTTTTTTCGTTGATTTGACGTCTAGCTTATTCATAAGAAAGACCCAGTTTTTGTTTTTAGAACTAAATAAATAATTTATAACCCAAAAGGGCCATTTAACATTGATATATGCACCCTTATGTCGTTTTGTCCCATTTGTCCACACCCAAAACCTTTTCAAAACCTCTCTGTAAAACAAGTCAAATAATTGAAGATTAGTCTTTCTCTGAAATCTGGTGTTAGGGACATTTAACGATACAGAAAGCAAGCTGATTCGTTAACATGTCTAAAATAAGATGAAAGTGGCGTTTATGCAACGCTCGCCTCGCACAAGCGTCACACAAATGCAAAGAGGAAAGAGTTAGGATTTATAATTTATTATCTACAGGATATAAGAACCAATTCATTACTTACTACGCGTAAGATGTTTTTCAATAACTGCAAGATCGATTATGACTGCTGCCAGTAGGTATATCAATCAACTCATGTAACCTTTATAGTACCTGGATAGTTAAATAGGTCATTCTTATCGTGTTTACAGATGTTTAACAAATACTTCTTTCATAATTGATGTGTGTGGTAAGAGGAATAAAAATAAACTAGTAATTTGGAAACAACAGGAACATATCGATGGCAATTTTCTCGGCGTAAATGGTATATTTTTGGCCAATTAGCCCATTACCATAATTGCCATGCGACAAATTCTCAACTAGTCCTAGTTTGAAGAGGTTAAAGGATGATGGCATCCCAATTCTAGCGCAAACGGAAAGAATGAAGTATAGAGTATATAAAAGTGTGAGGACCATGTTTTCCTCAATATAATCACTTGGTGACTGTAAGAATAATAGGTTAAACACGCAGCTATAATATAAGGAGGAAATCTAAAGCACCTATATGGATGTTTTTCTTCGAGATCTACACTACGACCTCTTTCATGATACATCGATAAAATAATTCTGTCCGATTTATGTTACAACGAATAAGTTGGGGGACATTATGTTACAGCTTATCATTTAAAACTCTATTTGGAAAGAAGGAAAGTATCGTTCAGAAACACGTTTCGTTGTATCGTAATTCTCGGGATGTGTTGACTAGGATAATAGTATGCTGTATTTTCTTTTCCCTAAGAGGGTACGGAGTATTCCCAGCGTCTGTCCTAATGAAACATTGAGGTTTAAGTTCATGATACAATATGTTTACAAAGCATTATACCTGTTTTATTCTTGGGGGCTGAACAAATTTAAACCGTAATGTTCTACCAAAACTAGCTACATGTTACTCCAAGCTGTTGTTACGAGGTTTTGGTGGAACACTGTCGATGGAATGACCGTATTTAAGTTGTATGAACAAGACCCTTTAGTCTGATTTGTAATTTATCTTAAAACATACATATTGTAATATCATAAAATATGGCAGTAAATTTGTTAAGCTTAAGTTTTTAATTGGTCGTAGACCAATTTATATAACCATAATCTCAAGATTGAGTCGCTGCAGTTTACCAAAACTGCCTTTAGCCCACCTGGACGTATATTCTGACGGGAAAACAGAAAAAAATATTTTCATTTTACAAGTTAAGAATTATCAAAAGGAGTAAAGGAAAACTGGAAGGTCACACGCTTTAAAGATGCATGCTTCAAGGATTTTCCGCTAGTGATGAACGCGTCTAACCAACCCTTTCTTTCAATCATATCGAGGTGTAAACAAAGATGATAACTGCCATTCAATTATTTTCCAGCCATAAGTTAATCAAAATACTGAAAGTTCTTCTGGAGAGCAAATCTGATTATTATGCTTTCAAGCTGTCTAAAGAATTCGCCCTAATAATAGTATCAATTGTATTTTCCTTTGTTTATAATCAGCGCTGTTTAGGAACTTGTTAATTTCTGCCCAGAAAAAGGAAGGTTTTGAAATTTCATGAACCTGCTGTCAGCATTTGCTCTTAAGCTTAAGTTATCATATTTCCATAATTTTTCTGTTTGGGCTTTATAGAAAAAGCTTGCAGGGACGATCTAACCATGACTATATAACAATCGAGAATTTTTAAAAATTTAGTTTTCACAAAAAGTTGCTTATTTGTCGGTACCCATGTTGCATCAAGGTCTTACGTTCGTGTAAAATAATACTAGTTCTAATTAACATTCACGGAAATATCATACACTTGAATAGAACCTACGTGTTGTGAAAGTAATAGAAATTAAAGTTGTTTGACCCTAATTCTAATGTCGGAATGCAACGATATCTCCAATTTCTCAGTGACGACCAATTACAGTGCGTACGACACTTTGATTTTATACAGCTTGGTTTCGAACTGCTCGAGGATTTCCTGTTCAATCCCTAGTCTTTACGTCCCCGCGTTTCTATACGTGAGAAAACATTGTGGAAAAGAAAAATTTTGTTAATGTACAATTCATTTAAGGATTAAACCACGATTGTCGAGGTTAACTCATAACGCCTAATCCTCACGGGTACCCATTGAGAAGAGCAACCTCTCTCCCACCCATCCCGTAGTATAAAATAATCCCCGGAGTACGAACCAGGGGCACTTCTATCCAAAATCCCGCGTTCTGCTACTTCATCGCGGATTCTTTAACTATTTAAGTACATGTAATTGCCTGTATAGGATTGTATCCTAAAGTATACGTTAATTATTTTCTTTTTGATAGAGTTGCAGTTTTATAAGGCATATTAATTTCTCAATCATGAAAATGTTATTTCTTGCAAGCACCCATTAGGACGAAGACTGTTGTCCACAGAAAACTTGTGTTTCTGTATTGTGTGCTAGGAATATCAGA
This sequence comes from Fragum fragum, assembly GCA_946902895.1. NCBI lineage: Eukaryota > Metazoa > Mollusca > Bivalvia > Cardiida > Cardiidae > Fragum > Fragum fragum. The sequence continues at coordinate 28,258,564 of OX336377.1, read as the reverse complement.
CAGATCAGACAGATTTACTGTTGTGAAAATTCTTGTGCTTGTCACAGTGTGTTTATTTATCGTTGCTACCGTAGCACATGCCCATATGAGCCACGGCCTCAGAAGACGGTTAGTTATTACCGGGGTAGTGCAAGGATTCACACCGAAACTGCTGAGAGCTCCACCTTTTTCTATAAACTGCTTGATGGATATCACCGTCACACCGGCCTAGGTTTATCGTCTCATCTGAAAGACAGCTCGAACCCGTGATCTTGAGGTTTGATTGAAAGTCAAGTGCTCTACAGACTGAGCTAATCTGACTGTCGTTTAGCATGCAAAATATACCACCTGACAATTACGCGAAACAAATACATAAAAAAGACAACGGACCTATCAGGGATCAACTGGGATTTTTATTACCAAATAAGTATTATCAATGTATACTGACCCTTTTTATTCAGAAAAGTAAAAAGAAGCGAAGAGTGTCGCCCATTAACAGTTTGTGCCATCAGGGCAAGCTGACCAGGGACAACACTTCTCGCATCAACCAGTTGGTCTGTTGTTGTGAAGTGGGTCACAAGTAGATCAATCTTTGGAAGGCCGTCCGTAACTGGGTCGCTTTTGTCTTTCACAAGGTCTATCAGGGCAGGGATCGAACTCTCCATTTATACGTCACATCACAAGCCAATAAAATGTAAAAATTCGGTGATCTCGTTTGTAGGCCAAAACGCTTAATGTGCTGAGATAGCCCGAATCCCTCGTTGCTTATATCGAATACGAAATTCAAATGACAAAACATTAACATGTTTCGATTTTTCTTCTCCTTCTTCTTTACTTAATATTTATTTTCGAATGTTTAAAACACTGCGCCATCAATATTAAAATGTCAACCAATTTTGGTTTTTTTTGACAGGTTGGGTTCAGAGTACCTCTCGAATCTGTTTTGTTATCACGTTTAAATAGTACAACAGTAAATACAAATATATGAAACCACACATCGTACATATCGAATATACTTGTTTTTTTTTCTAGGATTCCATGGTTGCCAATTTGGCTTGGCGATTTAGAGTATGGTCGATACCTAGAAATCTTGATGTGTGCAATGACAGACCACTGCTGCACTGTATTAGTATGTGCCACTAGATTTAAGCTAGACCGTATGTGATTATGAAAATTCGGGTGGTCGTCACAGTGTGTTAAATTTGTCTCAAAGTTTATACCTAATTCTATCACTTTCCTAAAATGTATTTTACAGCCAATTCAAGGTGAAGCGCGATTAAAATCTTAATGAAACTTTCGAAAAGATCTGCACACTGCCAAAAGTTTGACTATTTTTTTATTTTATTTGTGATCAGTGAAAAACAGTCAAGAGTTTATGCAAATGAAGAGATCAAACAGTTTTCTTGGACTTGTTCTAGATGAAGCGAATTCTTATAGAGCCAGGATGTCCTTTATTATCAGAGATAAGCTTTGTTATAAAGCAATAAAACCTACAAAATTGAGAGGGCGTCGCGACAATGTTCATTATAACATAAACGGTACTTGGAAAGAAATCGGAGATAAAATTCTGGATATGATCATAAAATTATAGCGCTTTCCCCGGATATACCAAACAATGTTAATAAACGCCTTGGCAATGATTGTAAGATTGTTTATTTTAGTTAATTGTATTCCGTCTCTTACTCGGTGTCTTCTTGTAGCAAGCTCAGTAGATCTTTTTTTTATCAATCGTTTTACAATTCTATTAACTTTTTTAAAAAACTTCAATTTTTATGTCTGTTCTATATATTGAGAATAAAAGTTTGAAAAGGTGGAAAAAAGAAGGACCGGCTATACAGGCGAATACAATATTCATGTATAACTTTTCGTTGTTGTGGCTGTAATCATTGGTAATTTCATGTCATTTTTAGGCGACCATTAAAATGCCAATATCTATTCTGAACTGGAAATAATTTCGAAATTTTGTACGATACCATTGCAAACACTGCTTTATTGTTTAATAATTAAGTATGAATAAATCTATCTGACGTATATCTTCTGTATCGTAGTAAGGCAGACATAAACCTCGTAACTACAGCTTGATTAAGTTTTTGGTGGACGATATAGCACTGTCTAGTAATTATAGCATCCTGGGCCGATTTTAGACTGGACTAATGGTACTAGAGAACTCGTAAAGTCTTCACTAGGATTCCATAAAACTGGACGATATTGGAGGTTTATTCGCTAGATGCAATAACGTAATGTCATCGAAGGGGGTAATCAAATAGACTCGTTACTCGTAAAACATATCATTTCTTCGAAGAGGAAAAATCACGGGGCATAATCCGATGTGTTTTCAAAAAGTAAATGAAAACTTAAGTTAATAGTGTTAAATACACTAGGGATAATACGGAAAGCACACAGAGATATCCACACTTCATAATTGAAAAAAAAAAAAAAAAAAAAAAAGCGAAAGATTTCTAGAGTTGTCCTAGGACTTAGCTGGTCTTGTTTTCAATAGCAATTGACCATTTAGAATATCATTGTCTTACATACATGTAGTCAAAATTTCTTTATATATTTGCCAGCTGACGCCATCATGATTACATTTAAGCACACGGTATTGTTGTTTATTCCTATGTCCTTGGTCATCACGATCTATTTCAACAAAAGGCTCATTCATCATACCATTCGAAATTTCCATTCACATCGTTCAAACCTCATAATAGTACAATGATGACACCGAATTATCGAGACAAACATTTCGTGATTTCATTTATACACCTATCTGATTGGTCCTCATAGATTCATAGGACAAACCGTATGTGATTATCGTTTTTTTTTTTTTCTTTGAATGGGGTTTAACGCCACTTATGACAGTATTTCAGTCATATTGCGGCGGCTGGAGCACCTAACTATGGATTCTTGGTATTTCTCCCACCAGTATCACAACTACATCATGATAACCGAGCCTCCAGCTGCTCTTTCCACATAGGTTTTCGATTATCCATCCATTGGTAGGAGACAAATATCGGAAAGGATATTTGCCTCGACCGTGGATCGAACCCTCGACCGCATGATTAAGAGACCGATTTGCTACCACTGCACCATGACCGTCGCGATGTGCTTACAAGTGGAGATAGCTTATGAACCGTTAATTTCATTCAAAATGATAACCGCTCATTCTGCTCATTTCGTTCTCAGGTTATTCACTTTATTAATTTGGAATGCGGAGCAATTCCAACTTAGATTTAACAAAACCGCAAAATGAACACAAGACAATTTCATTTCGGGTTTTTTGATAACACATATCACGTGATCTCTTAGATATGAATACACCTCGGGTTACTTCTCATCTCGACTTGCAACGGACATTCAGTTTGTTTTAGCCGAAGACAATAATGTGGCACATGTAAAGGATGATATAAAAATTCGTTTAGAGTCTTCTAAACATGCTTAAGTTTGCTTTAAATTATTGAAAAATAAGGTAATAATCAGCGCAGTAATTTGTTTTTTTGTGATTCGCCGTCCCGTGTTTGGTAATCACGTGATCTCAAGTGTTCATGTGACAAAAGATAGGCAATGTTTACAAATATGGCTCAGGTCGCAAATGCATTTTTACAATAATCACGCCGTCCAGTGCTTTAAAACATTCTAGAGCGATTAAGGGGGATCATTTGCATCAAGCAAACGCGATTATTGTGGGATTTACAGCTTTTACTCATTAAAAATCAAATAGATGTAAACCAAAGAAGAAGATTTTGAAAATTAGAATGTAAGCATATCAACTTCCGGTTTCTACTTATTTACTAATAGTCTGCCTCCCTTAAATCCTACGATGACTCCTGATGGCATTTTTTGTTAATGCTCGGCATCCATGCTAGAATTGTTCCTTAGACTATTACAAACAAGATAGGGGTGGATGCCCAGCGTGATTTTTTTATTTAAGGTCACAATGAGGTCAAAGGTCAATGAGTTCAAAAATCAAGAAAAAATGGCTTGTAGCTAAAGCAAATTTAGTTGCATCAACACATAATGAAAGCAATGTGAACAAAATCAAATAAATTGAATCAGGAATGAACAGAGGCTTACCCTAGAGCCTATATTGTCATTTTCAAACAGAATTTTACCATATTTATGCTAAAAAACGCTATTGCCAATAACAAAATAAAGCACAATACTTAACAAAACCTTTATTGAACATGAGAAAAGGTTTGTTATTACATACATATTATCCAAGCCATTCATGTAACTGAAAGTAGCTATTCTAGACTACTTTAAGCAATGCTTGCTTAGTGTCTGTTTCGTTTTCAGGTCAGAATGAGATCACGGGTAAAGTACGTTCAAATGTGTGAAACTTGCAAATACATGCAACTGGTGTTCATTGTACATTATTTTCATCTTTAATATTATGACAATAGGAACAAAATCAAATGCAAATAAGTAACAAGAGCCATGTCGGACATGGCAATCCCCCGCTGTAAAAGCTTGATAGTAAACTGAAGCCAATAACTCCAAGATAATACAAGCAAGAGTTGTGGTTCTTGTACACTGCACTTCTCCTCAATGAGTTTTATCTACCTATGAAGTTTCAAGTTGATAGCATTTATACTTTAGGGGCTATACTCTGGACAAGATTGGTGACAGAATGACGGAAGGACGGAAGGACGGACAGAGATCATTACTATATCCCCTTCACAGAAACGGCGGAGGATAAAAATGAAACAAATGATTACCTCAGCCCCTCAATTGATATTTATAGGTAAAACTTTACTATACATCTGCTAACAAGAGCTTTGCAGAGCGGCGCATATAAGCTCGATAAGGGGCATATAAGGGGCTTGTCAGTAACCTTGGCTTTTCAGGAACCTGAGCTTGAATGATAGCTAATGATTTTTGTTAAAAAAAGATCTTCTCACCTGAATAATACTGTTTACACTTGAGAAACAAGATAGCTTTATGATAACTTATCATTCAACATTATGTTAAATTCTATAATTTGAATACAATTGGCATAAAAAATGACCTTGACCAATGACCTTGAAACAAGTTTCAACAAAAAGTAATCACCACAAGCAATAAAAATATGACCTTGAAATCTGATCTTGACAAATAGATTACAATGGTTCAGTTTAGATTTTTCAGAGCTCAAAATGACCTTGACATTTGAATTCAATCAATTTCAGGGCAGATAATTCAAGGAAGCGTTTTGATTTTGTGAAGTGAGTCCTATGCTCAACTAAATATCAGAGATACATTATGACAAGATTCAGTTCAATCCAATATAATTTCTAGGAGTTGTGCACACACTAACACAAAAAACCTGTTATTTTAAGCTATATTGTTAAGTAAAGGGCAGATAATTCAGTAACAACTTGACATATCAAACAAATTTTAGTCCTAAGCACAACTAGGAATCATACAGAGTCATTGTGGCAAGCTTCAGTTCATTCCCATTCAAAATGTAGGAGAAATAAAGCTCACAAGAAATAAAGGGTTTTTCGTTCAATTCAAGGGCAGATTATTCAAGATAACTCAAGATGGGCTGGAGCGATTTGAATTTCAAAGTTCTTATGCACAACTAGACATCATAGGGAGTGATTGTGCCAAGTTTCAGCTAATTCCCATTGATAGTTTAGAAGGAGTTGCGCGCACAATAAACATTGATTTTCGTTCAATTCAAGGTCATATAATTCAAGATAACTCAAGAATGACTGGAGCAATTTGAATTTCAAAGGTCTGATGTATAACTAGACATCATGGGGAGTAATTGTGCCAAGCTTCAGCTCATTCCCATGGATAGTTTAGGAGGAGTTGCGCACACAAAAAATTGCTAACGGACGGACAGACGGATAGATAGACGGACAGACAGACGGACGGACGACCAGGGCCTTAACATGATACGACCCTTCGGGCGTATAAAAAGCGCCCCGGCGCAATGCAAAACAAAGAAATAACACAATACCGTCAGTAATCATGATGAAACACAATGCTTCATAGAATTGTCATATACATTTTACAGTTTCTGATATACAGCTTGTATTACCACCCACCTTCTAATAAATGTCCATATGTGACTACTTTCAGAAACATGTTTGTAGGAGACCTTTTAAAAGTGTCTACAGGATCGGCCAGTGGAAATTGCACTGATTCCGCGTACTCGATAGCCTCAAAGGCTGCTTGAAGCCATACAGGATTAGCACATCCTGCTGCATCGCATGCATGATATAATGATGAATTGTATAATCAAGTCTCAGTAACACATTTTACACGAAAAACATAACTGTTTGCAACATATTTATCACTTAATCAGAATAAAAATCTTTTGACTTCAAGAAAATGAGGTGGTTTGTAATGTAGAAAGAGTGCACGTCGCCTAGCGTCCGGTAAACAAATACATTCAAATTGTCGCTTTGAAGCGGTGTAATTACTGGTACAGTGGCTAGCAGTGTGCACAGGGTAATTACATAAGTGTCATTTTCCTTTATAGAGGCTAATAACAAAACTATTGAACAGAAGTCTAGAACTCTTCTTAATCCATGCCCACTCAATGACGCTTTTAGACGTCCCCCAGAAAGTTTTGGAAGACATTGTGGAAAATGAAGAAATTGCTTGTCACAATTCTTCCCAGAAATTTGAAAGAATAAAAATTTCATAAAATGTAAATAGTCCTCTGCAACTTCTTTCAATTAGGACAAGTCTAAAATAATGCCGTCTGGTAATGGGTTAATATTAAAAGAATTCAAAACCTGTGTTGATACAAATATCAAAGCTTAGAAAAAAACAACAAGAAAAATCACCCGTTTCTAAAGAATTCCTGTTTCAGGGGCATGGTGTTTCACAAACACATCTTGTTTTTCTTGTTTTAGGTGAGAGGGATAAGATTTTGACCTTGACCTTGATGATATGACCTTCCCCAGTTGCGCCTTGTTGAGGCCTATCTACTTACCAAAAATTAGCATTGTAACTTGATTAGGGATGAAGTTATAGGAAAATGTTTAGTTGGCAGGTAAAGTTTTTGAGTAAAGTGTTAGGGAAAAGGGTAAATTTTGACCTTGACTTTGATGAAATGACCTTCCCCAGTTGCGCCTTGTTGAGACCTATCTACATACCAAATATTAGCATTGTAACTTAATTAGGGTTGAAGTTATAGGCAAATGTTTAGTTGGCAGGTTAAGTTTTGAATACAGACAGACAGACGGACAGACAGACGGACACCGGTAAACAATTATTACCCCGATCTATCGATGCGAGGGTATAAAAGGTCGTCTTTTCAATAAAATAAAGTCTCTAATGCAGTTTTCAGAAAATTTAGCACAATTAGAATTAATAATACAGCATGTATAGCAATTGAAAATATCACAATGACGATTATAATATGAAAGCACACCTATTTGACCTTTGGCCTTGCTGTGGCCTTAATTCTAGGTTTCAGACTGGGCATCCACCCTGGAAGGCTTTGTCATACGCTAAAGAATATAACTAGCATGGATGCCGAGCATTAACAAAGAATGCCATCAAAACAATTTTCTAGAGCTAATACGAATTATAGTCGGTAAACTATAAATAATTACGCTTTATTATGTCGTTATTTACAAGTTTAAATCAATAATAACTCATCAAACCTTCAACATCATCTAGCTTTCAGCTTGGTCCTTTTTACTTAAGATTTTTAACGGTTCTAAAGTCGAATATCGCGCGACTACAGGGCACCGAAGATAATTTGATACTATACTATCTTCATCATATTACAAATTTTTTTAGGAAAAGGGCAAAACTACCATGTGCAAACAATAACGTAACAATAACGTTAACGTCTTTTTTTTTTTTTTTTTTTTTTTTACTCACAACGCTTTAAATATTCTCTTTTCCTAAGTCTACACCGGTATTTCAAATCGATCACCCTGAAACGAGTTTCCAAGCATTTCCGCAAATTTCGACATATACTCATAAACTTGAAGTGAAAATCTGCGTGAGTTTAGTATGATCGTTACAGAATTGGCCGAGTTGAGTGTCAAATAATAATCGAGGTCATTGATTTCTCACTGTAGAAGCTGTTATTCTCTGTTTTCAAGAATCTAAAAGGAGTTCACGTATTACAGTTGATCAAAAGGAGAATGTTATGCTTGAAGATTCTAATCTTGCTGTGCGTGACACGAGCTTATAACCCATTCCAACACGATAAAATTTTAGACCAGTCCAATTTTTTGGACAGAAAACATTGTGGATAATGAAGAAATTGCTTGTAACAAGCAATTTCTTTATTTTCCACAATGTTTTCCAAAGCTTTCATAATGAGGGTCATTTAAAAGCGTCACTGTCTGGGAATGGGTTAAGATAATGCTAGTTTTTGATTTCTGTATGTGGATTTAGGTTTTTGTGCGTTATTCATGCACATATGTACACGAATGTGATTGCTGGTTTAAGTTTAAAAGAGGAGGCTTACTCGGAAAGTAAATGAATTTGAACCGAATTCCACAGTTATGGCCCTTTCAGCGCAACCAACTTCTCAAAACTTTCAGGCCTTTGATTAATTTCGCGATGATAAGAGTGTCGGACCAGTCACTTCCAGTGAGCTCAATGAAGCAAATATTTGAAAAGGGATCGGGTTTAGCAGAGGTCAACTAGATGAAGTATAGATGAATTTAACATATAGTAGAGCATAATGGTAATACTAGATTAAGAAAATATAAAATGAGGAAAACGTGTCGACCCAGGGCAAGATACACGGAAAAAATACTTACTCGCCAGTGCAAGCAATCATTTATTCCATCTTGTTTTCAAGAATTTCCAAATGAACCCTTTTGCGTGACAGGTCAAATATCAAACGATAGGTAAAAGAATCAGATCATTGAATTTATTTTCCATACAACTTAAGGAAAGTCAACTGAACCGATGCAATGCAAGTAGGCAAATATTTCAACATATCCATGGAAAGGGAACATTTGAAAAGAGGCGACCCAACTGTCATGATATTGAATACAGAGTGGCTCATTATTCAAATTGATGGGTATATTGGTATTTAATGGAAGTTGCAGACAGAATAAAATCCTGTTTGAATACTGCATGATTCCCATCTGTCGACTTAAGATCTACATTCTGATAGAGAAGCGATTGTCAAATATCGATCGAATTTGTGTCATTCCAAAACAAATTTAGTCGCGATATATATAGGTTAGCCGCTTACCCTAGTAAACCACTGCTTGAGGACCACATTACAGAGAGAGGTGTTTCTCAACGGGTTCTTTATCTATCTCTAGTTTTAATGCAGATGCTGTAAATTGTTGTCTTCTTGCAAATACATTATATCGTTCTTAAAATGTGTCTTGCAGAAGCATTGTCTCCCTATAACGTTGCAGACAATATAACCTCATTCTCTGAGAGTAAGAACTGTAGATGAAATTAAAAATGCAGGGAAATCGCCACGCCCATTTCAAACGGAAACCCGACAGGACTGATTGTCTGAGATAACAGACGATATCATTTTGTTGGTGCCTGGAGTACAGACAGAAAGTAAAGTCGTGGGTGGACGTCTTACATCCAACATGAATAAGGTGTAGTTACGAGGTTTTGCTAACCATTCGACGATGTATTTGTAAGTTTAGTTATGTATTATTACCGGTTTAACTTCAATTTAAAAATTCCAAAAGCCTCAAGGGTATGACCAGAAGTTCTCATACATTCTCTTGTATATATATCTACTCCCTTTTAATTACCCAGGATTGTTATGTCGATAGGTCAGCGCGAAACAGAGGTAACTGCCTATAAACATCGATGCCTGAACCATCGATATGTCGAATTCATCACGGCCACATCTATTGTCAAGCTGCAATCTAGCAATATTATCGACGATGTATAGAGCTGTAATCTCCATCAAAATACGCTATACACATACTTGTTTATAAAGTTTGACCAAAACTAGGTAAAACAATTTACAATTTTAACAAGTTGGTGAATACAATATTTTCACGCGTTGGCTTTATACTTGTCGTTGCCAATCCTTCAGTTAATTCACAGCTTAACTGATTTCTTGGCCTTGGAAGCGAAACTTTGATTTAAATGTTCAGCTTACACAAAATTTTGTCGTAAAAGAAAAGAAACATCATGCATAGAACTGTGATTTAATCAAATATCATTATTTAATAATTGCAATACTTCAAAATAGAGTATCTTCATTGGCCCAAATCGTATCACGTGATCAAATCAATTGCACTTTATACCTCAATAAAAGACAGAACTATTTTCGACAAAAATAGAAACAAAACAAGGTCAGGGATTTCCGATATTAGGAATTCCCTTCCAGGTAATACCCAACTTGTTTTGTTACTATTTATAGTCATCACCCTTTGAATTTCGATTTCCTCGAATTCCTTTACACTTCCATGGATTTTCAATAAATAGATAAACAAATAGTGTCCTTATAACAATCATAATGTTCGTTTTCAACATGAAGGTTTCGAATTACTCACTTTATTAGCCGTAATTCCGAGATGTCGAATCGGCTTCGCCACATCAGCATTCATCGTGTCCATGTGGTAGGTTTATATTTCTTGTCTATTACAAAGCATCTATTCATAATTCTAACTGTTATCGACCCAGATATCATAATTTACAGAGTTTAAAGTAAGTGTTTGCTCATAATAATTCCAAATAAATCCAACGAATGTTCGAATTTACATTTAAAAAAACCCAAGCGACGAAATAAAATGTCCGTCGTTACAACGACTCGAGCGATAAACTGTGTCAATGTATCCATACGCCTGTCAAAGAAAAAGTAACTCCGCCCACAGTTCGTTTATTTGTTTTTATTTTCATCTCTCTATCCGTTTCGGATTTGAAAATAGACGTATTGCAATTATATGGGCCGAGAGTATTTTTCACTGCGTTTATTGGAGTATAAAGTGCTATTGCCTTAGCACATGGCTTAAACATAACGCCCTACGGGCGTTATGTCATGTGCTAAGGCAATTGCACTTTATACTCCAATAAACGCAGTGAAAAATACACTCATCCCTATAACAAAGCTAAACAATTATTGCAAATTTGGTTGGAGGGAAAATACAACAATTGCCGGAACGCGACAGCCAATCAAATATCGATCGACCTATCCAATCAGAACTCCAAAATTGGCGATGAATTTTGCAAAAGAAACAAAAACAAAAATTTCCGTTTAATATCTACGTCGAACTTCTGTCGGAACACAGTGGGCGGTGTCAGCGATACGTCAATTGTGAAACCTCTGTTTGTGAGAGGTACTTGTACGTGTGTGTGGGTGTGTGCGTAACACTTGCAAAAGCAAGACAAGCCTAGGTTATAAACACTTTCTAATGCTGGGAGAACTGCTAAGAACTGATACGAAATGTCTCATTTGAAAATTAGTTTTTACAAACCTTTTCGCACCGAAATATCGAGTAACTAAACTTTCACACATCAGACTATATTCAATGTAAGAAATAAACGAGCAGAATCCTCCTCCGTAACTCGGTTATGGCGAACAAGATTTGATTTGATTTGAATGGGGTTTTACGCCGCTTTCAACAATCTTTCAGTTATATCGCGGCGGCTGGAGCACCTAACAATGGAATCCTGGTATTTCTCACACCAGTACTACCATTACATCCTTTCCTAGCCTCCAGCTGCTATCTCACATAGATCTACGGCGAACAAGATACACTGGTATATCTATGTCGCGAAAAGATCTTGAAAACCGACGTTAATGAACGTTTTGGACACAGCGAACTTGTCCATTCTCTTTTATAGTCATCATTTGTAGCTCCAATGGCTGAAAGGCAGCGGGCTATTGTTATGACACGACGTCCGTCATGCGTGTGTGCGTCCGTCAGTCAATCCGTCCGTAAATTTTTCATTTGAAAATCTTCTCCTCAGAAAGCACTGAATAGAAGCCGACCTTATTTTACAGAAATATCATTGGTTGAACTTTTATCAGATTCTTCCAGAGAAGTTTGATCTGATGAAAAATAGAAGGGCTCTTTTCCATATATGGTGAAAGCTTTGAAAATCTTCTTATAATAAACAAGAAGATGGATTTTTACCAAATATTACAGGAATGATTCTTAAGTGAGTCTTTACCAGTTTACCTAAAACAAATTTGATCGGATAAAAAACATTCTGTTTATGGGCGAGGCTAATTTCCATTTATGGTTTAAAGTGAAGTTGTTCTCAGATAATTGTGATTTGATTTCTACCAAATTTTAGAGGAGTAATCCTCGCGTGAGCCTTTATCAGATTCCACAAAAATATAGAATTAATGGGGGCTAATTGCAACATATGTTGAAAGGTTTTGGAATCCTCTTCCTAGAAATCAGCTGATGGACTTCATCCAATTTTATAGGAATGATCTTTGGGTACACCTTTATCAGTTTCCATCAAAGAAGTTTGATCGGATGAAAAGCATAGCTTCAATGGGCAGGGCTAATTTCCATATATGGAGAAAGCATTGATAATCTTTTTCTCAGAAACCAGAAACTTTTTATAAGATGATTTAAAAGAATTTCAATCGGATGTTAAACATGGCTTTAATCAGCGGTGCTAATTTCCAAATGCGGTATATTGAAAACTATAAAACTGTTTTTCTCAGATTGTTTTTAACCAAATTTCAAAGGTATTATTCTTTGGGGACCCTTTATCAGCTTTCTTCAATGAATTTGATCAAATGAAATGGGGTCGGGGAGGAGGGCTAATTTCTGTATATGGTATATACTGAAAATTTTCCAAGAATTTCGACCATATTTTAGAGGAACGATCCTGGCGGGACTCTTTGGCAGATTCCTTCGTATAATTAAGAGTGGTTGAAAAACGTGGCTTTTATGGTCGTGGCCCATGTCCATACATGGTATAAAGTGAAAATTTAAAAACAGTTAATACCTTTTCATCTGACTTAGTAATTGAATTTTACATAACATGACTTGCCTTTTGTATAACAATGAAAAGTTTAGAATGCTTCTCTAGAAATATTTCAAGACTTCAGTGACTAGATTTATTTGTGGAAAAGCTGATTCAGTTATTACTGAATTCCCGAAAACATCATTTGCTTAATCAGTAAATCCAGGCCTGTCGAGCGATACAGGCGGCCAAGCGCCTATAGTTTATCATTGTCATTTGTTATTACCTTTATTATTGTGGAGCTCTTGGCGATCATATATACTAAGGGAAAAAAGTTTAGCAATTTTTTTTCGACCTACATTATTTTTCAACGTAAATGTATAAACCTTATAAAATCAATCTCGTTTGCAATTTTTAAACGCTAACTAATTAATTATGCATTAAGAGCACGTTTTCCTCGCTTCCAAAGGCTGTCTGACGCAATTTTGCTGAAACACGTTCTGCACGTGGTTCCTCATGTACGTGAATTCTACATCCACAATATCTATCCCAGTATATTGGTTAGCATCAATAACAAGATACCTCATTAAAACATTTAAAAAAAATTCAAATGGGACGTCGCCTAGGGCTTAACTTAGATAAACGAAACGTAGCCATCGGTATGCTGGCTGGTGGTATGATAGTAAAAGAGCTGGCTCAACATTTTGGCTTGAGCCAAAGTTCCATTTTAAGACTTAGAACAAAGTATCGTCAATAAGGCACCGTCAAAGACAGGCCATGTTCAGGCAGGCCACGTAAGACTACCCAACGTGAGGACAATTACATCGTGACGTGTTCACGGCGTAATCGCTTCCTCAATGGCACTCTTATAGCCGGTTTGGTCCGGGAACACGGGTCTGTGCTCGTACTGTAAGAAACAGACTTCGTTCGGCACGTTTACGCGCGCGTCGACCTTACGTTGGTATTCCTTTGACACGTGTACACAGACATGCAAGATTGAATTGGACAAGGGTACACCGTCGATGGCCAAGACGAATGTGGAATCAGGTCCTATTCACAGACGAATCCCGTTTTAATTTGATAATTGCGGATGGCAGGGTACGTGTTTGTAGGCGTGATGGCGAAAGAGTGGATCCCGCCAACGTCATTCAACATGACCGTATTGGAGGCGGCAGCGTCATGGTCTGGGATAGTGTATCATACCGTGGCTAGACTGACTTGGTAGCTATTCAGGGAAACTTGAAAGCCTTTCGATACTGCACCGAAATTGTCCAGTCAGTGGTATTGCCGTTCTTACGTCAAGGGCTTGCTACCATTTTTCAGCATGATAATGCCCGCCCACATGTCGCTCGGCACACATTGGACCTTTTACAGACTAATAATGTTGATGTGTTGGATTGGCCAGCCAAATCACCGGATCTGTCTCCGATCGAACACCTTTCAGACCATCTGGGTAGGAGAGTAAGAGACAGGAATGACGTTAATAACGTTAGAGACCGGAACGTGTTCTGCGTCAGGAATGGGGTCGTATCCCTATTGCCATTAATCGTAGGCTCATTTCCAGCATGAGAAGACGCTGTGATGCCGTTATTGGCGCAAACGGAGGACACACAAGATATTAAATCTTTGTGTTACTTTTACTTCCCTACCCCTACCATGTTTGACGTTGTACAACAAACATGTATGACCTTGAAATCATCTAATTTTTTAAATACTGTGGCTAACACATAAAAGATCGATGTGTGAAAATATGGTTTGAATCCAAAGCTAGACACCGGAGAAATTGTCTGTAACGTACGAAATTGCTAAACTTTTCCCCCTCAGTATATTGTGTTTTTATTGATTCAGAATACACTTTTCTTTAGAAAGTAAGCATAAATAAGTAAACCGTGTTCTGATTGTTGTAATTACAAGAAAGACCAGAAACATTACCACTGTAGATTTCTTAAGATATACTGGGCGACTTTAAAAAGCAATACCTGTAAGAATAACTTGAAGTGATAGATAAGAACATTTTCCAGACTAAGAAATACAGACTTTGGTAGAAGGATAAGTCACCTCACATTGAGCATAAACTTTTTCCCGCAAATAACTAAAAAAAAAAAAAAGAAACCAAACAAACAAACAAACAACAACAACAACAAAACCCAAACAAACAAACAACAACACCAAAAAAGATTTTCCCGTTGCCCTACGGTAGGGATGATTTATTTCTTTTCAACCGAACCAAAAGCCAAACAAATTTTAGTGCAGATTTCATTAATCAAGCATGTCAGCGATCTGCCAGAGTGATGCCGGCTGGCGACAAGTTGAGGAAAGAAGACGCCAGGCACATATTAAACCAAGCCCAATGATGCCTATATGAAAGCGAGCGGTTGATAAGAAAATACGCCAGTATATGTCATCTGGATCCCTTGGTGTCGATTAAGGCGGCCAGTTGATAAGAAAAGACGTCAGGAATATGTACAACCCAACCCAATGATGCCGATCATGGCGACCAGTTGATAAGAAAAGACGTCAGGATTATGTACAACCCAACCCAATGATGCCGATCATGGCGGCCAGTTGATAAGAAAAGACGTCAGGAATGTGTACAGCCCAACCGAATGATGTCGATTATGGCGGCCAGTTGATAAGAAAAGACGTCAGGAATGTGCATAGCCCAACCCAATGATGCCAATTATGGCGGCCAGTTGATAAGAAAAGATGTTAGGTATATGTACAACCCAGCCCAATGATGCCGATTATGGCGACCAATTTAGGAGAAAAGATGTAAGGTATTTGTAAAGCTTGGACATAAAATTTGTGTATCTTTTCTGACTGTAGCAAAAGATTGGATAATGGCTGCTATAGCAAGAAAAGATGACATTGTCAATTATCTAAATCAAAATTACTTTGTTTTGTTTTTAAGTCGCGCAGTATATAGGCTTTGTCGTGGCTTTCTATACAATTCTCATCTAATATTTTATTGTATTGCCCACAATGCTTTCATTCCGGTATTTGAATACGATGTATTTACCATGCTTTCGTCGAGAACAGCCAATTTCTTACTTGACAACAATTATCTTTTTTGTTGAGTCTAAGTCAATGTGAATAACGTGTTAGTGTGTGGGTATTGTTGCATTCTGTTTAACCCTCTATAAATTCTGTTAAGATCTCCGAGCCCAAGAGAAGTAGATGTAATACATAATCTATGTTTTAATGCTTGTTTGGGTTCACAAATAGTTCGATTATACTCATGTACATAGCGTGTTTTAATTCTAAGTCTAAGAAGCTGAATAAGAAGAATCATATAGACTTTCATTCAGGGACCCCGAACTTTCCTTTTGAGAGTAATACCATCAACGTTTACAAAGCTTTGTTTAGTTCGTTTATTTAACAACTACATGCAAGGATTTTTAGCCAAAGGTATGTTAAATGAGATGGTTTTATAAGTCGAATGGTCGTATACCAGGCTGTATTGTTATCAAACACATTGAAGTTTCTCTGTATTTTATTCACGGTATGTCTAGTTGTATTATCATAAACGGAACAATTTTGTCAGATGTCAACGGGATTACGACAGAAATCTAGCAGCAATTTTCTGCTTGTCTGTTTATTTGTCTTTTCAGTCTAAATGTCAACCACGTCTAGGGAAACATAGTTTCTTAACTGCAACTAGTTTGGTAGAAAATAGGTAAGACTTGCTTTGAAACAGCAGGTTTTGGAAATCATGAGAAAAATAAAGAGAACATTGGTCACGAAATACCAAATTAGTTAAACCAACACGTTAGTCTTCTATACCGAGTTTTTTAATGCTTTAGATGACGTCTTTAATACATCAGAATTCATAAACGCGAATTTGATATCCTTTTTTTTTTGTCAATGTGGCTTAGTGCGTTAAATAATTGTACTCTAGAAACTTATTGAATTAGAATTATTCTCGGATTAATTAATGCCGATTGGAAATGATGTCATTATATGCATTAAGACGTCAATTTCACGGAAACGAAAGGCGTTGTCACACAGGCTTCAGTTAATTTACATACTTATTACACTAGTGTAATATCATACACGAAATATAGTTTACCGACTATAATTCGTATTAGCTCTAGAAAATTGTTTTGATGGCATTCTTTGTTAATGCTCGGCATCCATGCTAGTTATATTCTTTAGCGTATGACAAAGCCTTCCAGGGTGGATGCCCAGTCTGAAACCTAGAATTAAGGCCACAGCAAGGCCAAAGGTCAAATAGGTGTGCTTTCATATTATAATCGTCATTGTGATATTTTCAATTGCTATACATGCTGTATTATTAATTCTAATTGTGCTAAATTTTCTGAAAACTGCATTAGAGACTTTATTTTATTGAAAAGACGACCTTTTATACCCTCGCATCGATAGATCGGGGTAATAATTGTTTACCGGTGTCCGTCTGTCTGTCCGTCTGTCTGTCTGTATTCAAAACTTAACCTGCCAACTAAACATTTGTCTATAACTTCAACCCTAATTAAGTTACAATGCTAATATTTGGTATGTAGATAGGTCTCAACAAGGCGCAACTGGGGAAGGTCATTTCATCAAAGTCAAGGTCAAAATTTACCCTTTTCCCTAACACTTTACTCAAAAACTTTACCTGCCAACTAAACATTTTCCTATAACTTCATCCCTAATCAAGTTACAATGCTAATTTTTGGTAAGTAGATAGGCCTCAACAAGGCGCAACTGGGGAAGGTCATATCATCAAGGTCAAGGTCAAAATCTTATCCCTCTCACCTAAAACAAGAAAAACAAGATGTGTTTGTGAAACACCATGCCCCTGAAACAGGAATTCTTTAGAAACGGGTGATTTTTCTTGTTGTTTTTTTCTAAGCTTTGATATTTGTATCAACACAGGTTTTGAATTCTTTTAATATTAACCCATTACCAGACGGCATTATTTTAGACTTGTCCTAATTGAAAGAAGTTGCAGAGGACTATTTACATTTTATGAAATTTTTATTCTTTCAAATTTCTGGGAAGAATTGTGACAAGCAATTTCTTCATTTTCCACAATGTCTTCCAAAACTTTCTGGGGGACGTCTAAAAGCGTCATTGAGTGGGCATGGATTAAGAAGAGTTCTAGACTTCTGTTCAATAGTTTTGTTATTAGCCTCTATAAAGGAAAATGACACTTATGTAATTACCCTGTGCACACTGCTAGCCACTGTACCAGTAATTACACCGCTTCAAAGCGACAATTTGAATGTATTTGTTTACCGGACGCTAGGCGACGTGCACTCTTTCTACATTACAAACCACCTCATTTTCTTGAAGTCAAAAGATTTTTATTCTGATTAAGTGATAAATATGTTGCAAACAGTTATGTTTTTCGTGTAAAATGTGTTACTGAGACTTGATTATACAATTCATCATTATATCATGCATGCGATGCAGCAGGATGTGCTAATCCTGTATGGCTTCAAGCAGCCTTTGAGGCTATCGAGTACGCGGAATCAGTGCAATTTCCACTGGCCGATCCTGTAGACACTTTTAAAAGGTCTCCTACAAACATGTTTCTGAAAGTAGTCACATATGGACATTTATTAGAAGGTGGGTGGTAATACAAGCTGTATATCAGAAACTGTAAAATGTATATGACAATTCTATGAAGCATTGTGTTTCATCATGATTACTGACGGTATTGTGTTATTTCTTTGTTTTGCATTGCGCCGGGGCGCTTTTTATACGCCCGAAGGGTCGTATCATGTTAAGGCCCTGGTCGTCCGTCCGTCTGTCTGTCCGTCTATCTATCCGTCTGTCCGTCCGTTAGCAATTTTTTGTGTGCGCAACTCCTCCTAAACTATCCATGGGAATGAGCTGAAGCTTGGCACAATTACTCCCCATGATGTCTAGTTATACATCAGACCTTTGAAATTCAAATTGCTCCAGTCATTCTTGAGTTATCTTGAATTATATGACCTTGAATTGAACGAAAATCAATGTTTATTGTGCGCGCAACTCCTTCTAAACTATCAATGGGAATTAGCTTAAACTTGGCACAATCACTCCCTATGATGTCTAGTTGTGCATAAGAACTTTGAAATTCAAATCGCTCCAGCCCATCTTGAGTTATCTTGAATAATCTGCCCTTGAATTGAACGAAAAACCCTTTATTTCTTGTGAGCTTTATTTCTCCTACATTTTGAATGGGAATGAACTGAAGCTTGCCACAATGACTCTGTATGATTCCTAGTTGTGCTTAGGACTAAAATTTGTTTGATATGTCAAGTTGTTACTGAATTATCTGCCCTTTACTTAACAATATAGCTTAAAATAACAGGTTTTTTGTGTTAGTGTGTGCACAACTCCTAGAAATTATATTGGATTGAACTGAATCTTGTCATAATGTATCTCTGATATTTAGTTGAGCATAGGACTCACTTCACAAAATCAAAACGCTTCCTTGAATTATCTGCCCTGAAATTGATTGAATTCAAATGTCAAGGTCATTTTGAGCTCTGAAAAATCTAAACTGAACCATTGTAATCTATTTGTCAAGATCAGATTTCAAGGTCATATTTTTATTGCTTGTGGTGATTACTTTTTGTTGAAACTTGTTTCAAGGTCATTGGTCAAGGTCATTTTTTATGCCAATTGTATTCAAATTATAGAATTTAACATAATGTTGAATGATAAGTTATCATAAAGCTATCTTGTTTCTCAAGTGTAAACAGTATTATTCAGGTTAGAAGATCTTTTTTTAACAAAAATCATTAGCTATCATTCAAGCTCAGGTTCCTGAAAAGCCAAGGTTACTGACAAGCCCCTTATATGCCCCTTATCGAGCTTATATGCGCCGCTCTGCAAAGCTCTTGTTAGCAGATGTATAGTAAAGTTTTACCTATAAATATCAATTGAGGGGCTGAGGTAATCATTTGTTTCATTTTTATCCTCCGCCGTTTCTGTGAAGGGGATATAGTAATGATCTCTGTCCGTCCTTCCGTCCTTCCGTCATTCTGTCACCAATCTTGTCCAGAGTATAGCCCCTAAAGTATAAATGCTATCAACTTGAAACTTCATAGGTAGATAAAACTCATTGAGGAGAAGTGCAGTGTACAAGAACCACAACTCTTGCTTGCATTATCTTGGAGTTATTGGCTTCAGTTTACTATCAAGCTTTTACAGCGGGGGATTGCCATGTCCGACATGGCTCTTGTTACTTATTTGCATTTGATTTTGTTCCTATTGTCATAATATTAAAGATGAAAATAATGTACAATGAACACCAGTTGCATGTATTTGCAAGTTTCACACATTTGAACGTACTTTACCCGTGATCTCATTCTGACCTGAAAACGAAACAGACACTAAGCAAGCATTGCTTAAAGTAGTCTAGAATAGCTACTTTCAGTTACATGAATGGCTTGGATAATATGTATGTAATAACAAACCTTTTCTCATGTTCAATAAAGGTTTTGTTAAGTATTGTGCTTTATTTTGTTATTGGCAATAGCGTTTTTTAGCATAAATATGGTAAAATTCTGTTTGAAAATGACAATATAGGCTCTAGGGTAAGCCTCTGTTCATTCCTGATTCAATTTATTTGATTTTGTTCACATTGCTTTCATTATGTGTTGATGCAACTAAATTTGCTTTAGCTACAAGCCATTTTTTCTTGATTTTTGAACTCATTGACCTTTGACCTCATTGTGACCTTAAATAAAAAAATCACGCTGGGCATCCACCCCTATCTTGTTTGTAATAGTCTAAGGAACAATTCTAGCATGGATGCCGAGCATTAACAAAAAATGCCATCAGGAGTCATCGTAGGATTTAAGGGAGGCAGACTAATAGCAATAGTTATAGTTCAACGAGTATATTTCATTCCAACACATTGCGTCATATTATAAAGGCCATTTATGTCTCTCCATATTCTATTTTTATATCATAATAATGATTATCTTACAAAGTTTATAACAAAATGCCGTATCTTATAATGACAAACTAATTCCGATTTATTTTAATCTATTTTGTATACAAATGAGAGGAAATGAAAATGATAAAAATTTGCGACATAAAAAAAAGAACAACAACAAAAAAAAAACAAAAAAAAACCACACCTCGCCCTCTCCCTTTCAAATCACTAATATGAGAAAATTCGAAATTTCCAATTCGATGTTTAAGCGTATATCCCATGAAAATAAATGTTTCCATTGTTTAAAGCATAAGAAAGCATCCTAGTAAGTCAGATTGTATAGTCGTTGGTAAATAAGAATAAGCTTGTAGTTTATCTGTAGAAAAAATGTTTCTTTGACTGAAGTTTCACCTTTCTTGAGTGGACATAAAGTAAACAGTAATTATAGCTCTGGTGTTTCTCATGGCCACGTCGTATTGATCAATCAAGAAGCAAAATCCAATCTGTCAACGGTTATTGCATTTTTGTAATTTCTAATAAACTGACCGCATTATTCAGTTGTTCAGGAAATTCCAGAGACACCAATAGATTTGACGTCAAATTTTGCATCCGTATACTTTTCACCTAGCAGACGACAGTAAAAATGTTTGTACTAAAGAAGTATGACAAAAGTTTATACGTTACAATTCTCTAAAATTTAGTTTGTTTCAATGAAAGTGCCTTAGATGCCGCAATCATGTTTTAAATTATATATAAGAGGTCTAAGCCGGTTATTTCTCAACGATCCCTTATGCTGTACGTTCAATTTTTTAATTTACATTTACTCTGCACATTGGAATAGTACACTCGAGGCGATTCAAATAAGTACCAACAACACATCGTAACTGTGGCTGGAATAATTGAATCTAAAATGAATAAATGAATAAAGTGCTAGACTCCCTGTGATTGGTGTCAAATTAAGTATTTAGTTACTATAAATCAGGATTTACTTCGTTAACAATACGGAAAAACGGGGTTTGCATTTTTTTTTATTTTTTTTTTTTTTGAAAGTATCATGCAATGCACCTGTAGAAAAGTAGTTTCACGTATAAATCCTAAAAGAAAATTTGGCCTGAATTGAAAGTTCGTGTCAAAGTCAATTAGTAAACGCATATCTCATATTCTTGAAAATAATGGATTATTTCAGAGAGACAGCTACTTGTACTTGCACTGTCTATGATTTCTTGCAGAACGAAATCTTTTCTTTGAAAACCAATAAATTGTAACAAATTTCTTTTTCTATAAAAAGACCCGAAATATTATCGTAATGTGAAGTGATCTATTCCAACAAATGCATTTTCTAGTTTCTTAGAACAGGGGAAAGTATAAACGAAAATGAATAAAAAAATAATGGATCGAATATAATTTGAGAAAGAATAAATTGCGCACGCCATTGTTTTAGAAGGACCGAAATTCAAACGCGAGATATAATACTGTCACAATTTCGGAGTCGACCGAATCAAATTTGTGTTAGTTGTATTGCTAATTTGGAGGGGAGGGGGGCATTCACTTTCGGAAATAAGTATTAGTAAGTTGACGTTGATTTGCAATTGGTTCAAATTACGTGTAAATTAGAAAGTGTGCTTCTTTAGATGTGTGATGGATAAAACCGGAAGTTTAAATACATGTAGATAATTCAGAATAAAAACAAATCTTCCTAACACGTTTTATTTTGATACCTATTATCTTAAACACATTCGTTTTTGCTTATCATAAAACCATGAAAATATTTCAGATATAGCCTGAATAAGCTGTAGTTAAATTGACACTTTTTACAATCTTTAAAGACATTTCTTATTCTCAGATGTGTTTGGCTGCCTGAAGATTTTGACGAATGTCTGGCCATCGCATTTATCATCTACAGCAATCGTTTATAACTTTAAAGTTTTTTAGCCGATTCGTTGTCTTACTCTGGTTTGCTTTGAGTGAACGAGAAATTGCTTTTTTATGTATACAACAATTTGGTCTTTTAACGACTATCAATCTTTTTGTAAAAGAAAGAAAAGACCATTTATCGATATCATTTAGATATTCGATGTTTTATGATAATTGACCAATCGCGGCTGACAATCAAATATTTGGTCGACCAATGAAATCATTCATTTAGACAGGAAGTTGCTTTGAACTCCAAAATTGGCAATCATTTATTTGAAGAATTCTGCTGGTTTGGCGACTAAGTCGCAAACCAGTCATCCTACTTTTTTGTTACATGCTACTAGCCATAAACTTTGCCAAATTAATCCTTTAGATATTGAAGTGGAACTTCCTGTTGGAGTCAATGGGCGGGGCCAACGGAGACAGTGGTCGGGGCCAGCGATAAGTCTTTTGTAGACGATATTGATATCTTTCTTTGGCTAAAACAGGCGATCGATACAAATTTGTCAATTTAATTTAAACCCCTGCTACAACAGCTTCATGTAGTTTTAGAAATAAATTGATAATATACTGGTTGTTATGATCATTTACTTGCACACAAATGATATTTCCCATTTTGTCAATATAATTTCACGGAAACGAGACAATGCGACTTTTAATTCGTGGAATGCTAGTCATGAATATGGAATATTACAGTGAATAACCACAGACAAATTCGTCATAGAAATACAAAGCAAAATGGCGGTTACCGGAAATTGATTCTACAAGCATTCGTCGCCAGATGTCAGTAGGGTACTATTATTGTTTAGCCAAGGGCAGACCATGACGAATTGAATCTCCATGTTTTGTCATTTTGCTTGTTTGTTTGTTAGAATATCTAAGACTGCTTTCAATTTTTTCCAAGCTATTTGGCAACCATTATTCAACCTCCTAAACTGAGCAAGGGTTATGTGGATAAAGGGAGAAATAACTTGTGAAGGCTGTTTTTTATTTCTCACAATGAGTTCTTCTATACATTACATTTGTGTCTAATTCAAGAACATTAGATACTTATCAATGGGAAATCCCATCATTCCAGTTGCCCCATTGAATTTATCTATTAAGGTTCCGTAGCATCTCAAAAATCTAAATTCAAAAATATGAATAATTGTATAATGGATTAAATGCAACTAGAGGTTACATGGTATGATCATCCGATCTCTGACGAGCTGTGAGTTTGTAAATAACATGGAAGGTAATTTGAGAAAATGCATGGGCAAACAGGATTTTGTACCTTAATGACTCCCTCACAAATAAAGTCACCCACATCCAGGTAACTAAGCAAATGAAGATATAGTTAGGTTAATCGACTGTTCTTTGCATTCTGCCGTCCAAAATGCCAGTTGTACGGTCTAGATCCTGATCAGACTTCCCAATCCGCGCAGTGTGACCACGCGAACCCTGTAAGGCTAAATGTTAGCTAGGCTTTAGAAACACTGTTTTAGAAATATATACATATATGATAGGATAGATTAACTATTATAGATTCAGATAATCGTCTAAGTGTAGAAATGTTCAACATTTGTCAGCCAGCGTAATCAACGCAGACTGACAAGGGTCTATGTTTTTCGCATTTCTCAAGAGGACCCCTTTTCACCTGACCGGTAACAGTTGTTATGTTTGGTCAAGAAGAGCAAGGACCAGAACTGACATCCATTTATGACAGATTTATATGAGCAATTTCCTGGCGCCTGACTTTTTCCTACGATCTATTTAGGAATATGTCAATACTAATTGATGGCAATCGTTTGTATTTATGCAACGATTTCTGGCATTCCAGATTATTTGGTGATTTTCTTGTACAAACGGGAAAAAATGTAATTATTCGTCGTACTTTGGGTCCAAAGTAAACTTTCAGACAGCTATTGTTTTAGGAAAATGTGCCTCTTCTGACCTCAGATTCTTCTTAACGTCTTGAACTGGAAAAGAGGTGTGAGGTTTATTATCTTAAGAGAGAGATTTGCTGGTCAATTACAAAACTCTATATTACATGCCAAAATAGCACCCGTCTCTAAGATAATCAAAGTTTCGTCTGTCGGTCGGCTTGAAAATGCTAAATACAATTTAATTATCTATTCTCAATCTAAAGAAAGTTCTCTTCTCGGAAGTGACCGATTGCCGTTGTCAATCAAATACTTTATCGTCCAATCAAATCATTCATTTTGACTGGACGTGTCCTACATTTTTATTTCGAGCTTTCCTGTTGGTTTAAAGATTCAAATTTCGCAACTAAAGCTTTTTCAATATGGTGTAACGAGGTTTAGATCGCCAGCCAAAGACTTGCATTTTATTTTATTTTCCCTGAGACACAGTAAAGAAAACAATATCGTTTAAACCTCAGCCGAAATGCCATGTGGGAGTCAGTGGGTGTAGTCAGCATCCCTCTATACTGATGAAAACGGTTTAACGCTCTCTCACAGTATATTTATGACACAATTGATTTATCTGTCATTTATATAGAAAGCAATTATGAATTCCCATGTGATTCCAAGTTTTATTATGAAATCACCAATTCTGTAAACTGTAAATATAAAATAGTTTTGTTACGTAATTTATTCTCTGTCACTGCTTTTAAAATGTCTTTCACAATTTTGAAAACAAGTTTATGATGTTGAGACTATACATAATAGATGAATTCTCTCCGAGAAGTTTCATAAATTTTCAATAACAATACGAACTATTTCTCAGGAATTTTGTTAATGACATGTTTATTACACTAGAAATAGAATTGTTAAACATATGGTGAGAATTACAGTTGAAAGTTTTGGTACTGTTTATGAAATGGTGAGGCCTTACCCAGAACTATTTGGGAACTCTTAAATGTACTGTTTAACGAAATTTATTGGATAGTTGCAGTGGAGCCTTTTTACGAATAATCACTAGCTATAACGATATTTATATATGATTGTGCTTACTGCAGTCCCATGAGAAATGTTATAACTACAGTCTGCTTCATTTAGCAGACAGACCGTCAGAGGCATAATGACGATGATGATGGTGAGGATGATAATAATTAAATAATAATAATAATGATAATAATGATAATATTCATTCATTCACCTTAATTCCTCCATAGGAAACTAATCTAAAAAACGTTTTTTAATCGTCAATGCGATTTTTTTTTTATATACATGTGTCGTATTTAATATATACACATTATTGTCCAATATTATGGGAAAAATTCTGCATATAAAAAATGTCGGCCAATGTCGGAGTTCAAAGTTCGCGTCCGGTCTAAATGAACAATTCGAATTCAATAAATTCATTTCAAATGACATAGGAGATGCACCATTTTAAACATTGATTAACCATAACTGTACGCGATGTCCTACGGTATCCAAATAGGTTTATTTTTGCTAGGTGGGTTTCTGTAAAAATAATTCAAGCAAAAAAAAAAAAAAAAAAAAAAAAAAGCAAAAAAAAAAAAAAAAAAGAAAGAAAGAAACAACAACAACAATCATCAAAAATCCACCATCAACAAAAACCCCAAATAACAACAACAAACAACAACAACAAAATCCTACACACACTATGCATTGAATATCAATAAACATTCTCCACTCTAGAGTTTTTGCAAAACGCGTAATTTAGTGTGATTTTTATCCCAAAAAAGGATCGGAGTTTGTCTTTTTTTTATACCATTCAAGTGATTATGAGCTAATTCATTTCTATATATAGTTGACATATATTTATAATATAACTTAAAGAAATGAGTAAATGTAATTTCTTTCAACACCCAAGCAAACCATAATATTTGGAGGGATTGATCTATTTTTAAAACGAGTCTTAGTTAAGATATGATATGATTTCTAATTTGGGCTTTTTTTTTTTTTTTTTTTGACTTAACGAAATGAGCCCATGACAATCCCGACAATTACAAACGTGATCCGAGTAGAGAATCTGATCAGCCTGCGCGTCCGCGCAATCTGATCAGAGGCTTCACTATACGGTGGTTCAAACTTTCTTTGGATGGTTAATGACTATTCTAAACTGACTGTGTGCCAGTCCAGGCTGCGCAGTGTCTGTGCTCCACGCACATCTATAACTGTTAGTATTTTCAGGCTTATATTACGAGACGTTTTCTCAAGCAGCTTTCCTTGTTGTCTGTAGCGAACACCCATCACGAATACCGTTTTCATGTTTAATTGTTGTCATCTGACCGCATTCAGTATTGCGATATTTCTTGAAATTATTAACAAGTCTTTGAGGGTTAAAGATGAGAAAAAGAATCTGTCTATTGATATTCTTTGGGACAATCTGATCTTAGCCTCGTCCAAAATAGAAGTTTATTAACCTCGCCAAGTCTCGGTTCATTTTGTCTATTATAGACTCGATTAAGATCAGATTCTCAATAATATCCCATGAAAGGACCTTTATTTTTTGTTCAAGTTTTGTGGTTTTGTCAAAAATATACGCTCTACTCGCAACATAAGCTAAACATGATTGATCTTTTAAACCACTATTTTCTCTTTTTTCAGACACGCTCCTTTTTAGCGAGCCCTTTATTATGGTAAGTACATAACCTTTTAAGCTTTTGAATTAAAACGTTGCCATTTTCCCCCTAATATTTATTCATTTTAAATCAAAGCCCATTTTACTGAAAGACAACCATTGGTTCTGTTTTCTTGATGAAACCGGAAGTTATGGCCTGAAGGCGTTCTTTTTTCTTGATTACAGAAAGTACTTTTGGAAGATTAATGTTCCGACTGCAGGCTATATGGTTCTTCTTGGCCATATACTTGGCGGACCAATTTCCAGAGATGACCTTGTGTCGGCTGGTTACACGAGTAAATAAGAAAATGAGCCCGGTTAACTTGACGACTTTCAGATCATCAATTTCATTAAGACCGGCAGTTTTCGGAAAAAGTGCATTCAATAATTTAAGATTTTCATAATGCCTTCATCCTCTTTGTTTGGGTCCAAGGTATGAGAAAACAAAAACAAAAACAAAACAAAAAAAAAACAAAAAACAAAAAAACAAATAAAAAAAAACAAAAAAAAAACACACACACACTAACAAAAAAACTACTTCAAATGTATAATCTTTTCCTTGAAAAGGAGTATGTTAATAAATCTTAATATTCAAGCTGTAGTTATGATGTTTCGATCGAAAACGAAGGTAAAATCTTTATTTCATGTTTCTGACCACATATTATACTAAAGATTGTAGTTAATTACCTCAGTCTAACTGTCCTATTGATGGGCTTGACCAGGGATCTGTCAATTATCATTACGGTTATTTCATGTTTCTGACCACATATTATACTAAAGAATGTAGTTAATTAACTCAGTCTTACTCAGTATTTCCGTTATCGATACATTATACATATGTACATTTGTTTATATGTCCGTTCTCGGTATATCATACATATGTATATATGTCCATTATCGATATATCTTACATATGTATATGTATCCGTTATCGATATATCATACATATGTATATATGTCCGTTATCGATATCTCACACATATGTATATATGTCCGTTATCCTGGAAAACTTATCGAAATGACGTGTCACAATGATATTTGAAAATTTATATGCATTAATAATGTCACAAATGTCTGATTCTTGCTTCGCCTAGCAAGAAAAAGGGAAAAATGATTAAACTTTGTGGAAAAATATTGTGGAAAATGAAGAAGGTACTGACCCCCCATCGAGGGAATTCTTTAAAAAAAAAGTAACTACATTTTTCAGAAAAAGGTATACAGTAAAAAGATTTTAAACTGACGACGATTTCCAATGTTCGTTTTATACATATTATTTAATTAAAGGAGACATATGAGGAAAACAAGAAGCCAGACAAATAAATAGGACCAATAGCTCAACGTCAAAGTATAACCAAAGTCGAAAAAACTCATTTCAAAACCAATCAGATTTGTTACCATATCAACGGACGTTTTGCCGATTTCTAATACTAATTTACATTGAGCTGTCTCCAGTCATTTGTACATCTTCATTAATCGAAGAATTGAGTCGTTACATGAGAAATATTTTGGATTTACTTCTAAAACCTCGTAACTACAGCTTCGTTGAAACTGTAGAAACGAGGGTTTAGAATTTAACCGACTCTTTAACAGCGCTTGTTTTTTCTGTGAACAAGGTTGCAAAACAATACCGTAGAAAATCATGCAGATTCTCTACCATTCAGGGGTCTTTTAAATTCCAGGAATATCGGGTATTCATAGTGTTGATGGTTCTTTTGTGATAAAATACTAGTTCAGGCTTGCTAAATATCTAAGAAATAGATAATAAGCGAACAGCTATTTCCATTTCAGACTGCACAACCCGCGCAGTCTTAGAGGGTCGTTTAAACTCGAAGCCTCAAAACAACCAACTATGTTCGTTGGGTCAAAAATAACGTAACGACATATAATCTCACGTTAAAAAAGTAATATCTTCCCTAGATCTACGCTACTGCCTCTGCGATAAAGTGCGCCTGCACTATACCATGTTACAACGATATAATGCGCATGCACGATACCAAGTAACAACGATAAAGTGCGCCTGCATGATACCATGTTACAACGATGTAATGCGCCTGCACGATACCAAGTAACAACGATAAAGTGCGCCTGCACTATACCATGTTACAACGATATAATGCACATGCACGATACCAAGTAACAACGATAAAGTGCGCCTGCATGATACCATGTTACAACGATGTAATGCGCCTGCACGATGACAAGTAACAACGATAAAGTCCGCCTGCATGATACCATGTTACAACGATGTAATGCGCCTGCACGATACCAAGTAACAACGATAAAGTCCGCCTGCACGATACCAAGTAACAAAGATAAAGTGCGCCTGCACGATACCATGTTACAACGATAACGGGTGCTTGACTCAGAGAAAACAGTTTTATCTTCTTAATGAAACTCAGTAAAGAAAGAACAGTTGTATGGTTCAGAAACACCTCGCTATCTAATATAGTTGTCGGGGAGTAAAAATAGAATAATGACAACAATATTTTTGACCTATATTGTATGTTAATCGATATATAAATAATTGATAAATAAAACAAATGATTATAATCGGACTGGTCTGACCTTAGTAGAATACTTGAGTGATTCAAGACTGGTAGGGTATATTAAATAACAAAATAGAAGAACGATAGGTTTCATGACGTAAATGCACGAACCCTATTTGACGAAAATCTCATTTAGGACCACATCAGAACCGTTACCAAGTAAACTAGCGTTTTACCGATTTCTCTGCGGTCTAATTTACATAGTCTTGTCCAAAGTCATTTATCCAAAATCGTCAATCAATGATTTGGGTCGGTTCTTCTGCTACTAGAAGACAATATATCATGCACGCATCAATACTTCCCCATTTGTCAGATAAATCAGTGTTTTGGGAGATGTATATTTATGTGTGTATCGTTAGAGATTCACCAAAGTTACCGTCACAAGTCGGAAGACCCTCGGCAGCTTTAATGTCCCAAATCTGACCGGTATTTTTGTTCTTGTCGCTTAATTGGTTACCACTTTTTGTTAAAATATTAAAATATACAAAAAGGAATCGAAATTATGAAACACACACACACACAAATTGCAAATAGTTTTTAGCTAGCAAAGCGTTAGCTTTGATGGCTTAAGTTAACAGACAAATTTTTGAGGTCGTCTCAAAGTTCAACGAGTCTTCAACTGCCGTTGGAGGCTTAACCACTAAATCCGCTAAATGCCTACGCCATAAAAGTAGTTCTTATGTATTTCAGGAATGTTGAAAACTGTATTCAAATTGTGGTGAACTTTTAAAAAGCATTCTATTTAACTCATTCCCACTCAATTCCGCGTTTTAAGCATCTCAAGAAAAAAACTCTGGAAAACATTGTGGACAATGAAGAAATTGCTTGTGACAAGCAATTTCTTCATTGTCCACAATTTTAGCTAACCAACAAGGATTTTTTTCTAAATTCCACTAACTTCTTCCATCTTCTTTCAATTTGAACCAGTCTAAGACTTTGTCAAACTGTAATGAGTTAAATCCTGTGTTATTTTTGCCTAGTTTATTTATCATGATAACCTTTAGCAAAGAAGATTACTTAACAAACTATGCTTTGCTACTTTGATTTTTCTTTACAACAGTTTTTTCACGGTTCTTGTGTACAAACCGGTTCCCCTATTTTGTATAAAACTTCTGGTTAAGACACAACAAGCTAAGGAAACCTGTACACGTACTCTATATTAGTGTATTCATTTGACGGATTACGTCTGTCGATATAGAACAAACCCAATCATACATTAATATCGAATGTAAACTTTGAACTCCAACATTGGTCGACATTTATATAAAGCATTTTTGTTAGTTTTGCGACTTATTCTAACTAAAGTTTCGACGATTAGGTCGCCAAACAAATACGTTATTTTTTTTTACATGCTACAACGTTTGATATCTTAGTCAAACTATCTGACGTAGCTCGGTTGGGGTAGCCAACGATCACTACGATCGTATTGCCATCGCCTAATAGCGATAAGTTTATTTTATACCTCTATCAATCGTGAACAAAGTTGATTTTATACTTATTAGATTTTAGAAGATAGAAATCATTAAATAACAAGTCAATCTGAATTGCAATATTAAATCTTTGAAAAAGATGTTTTTTGCGGAATTGTTGATTTATCTCGGTATAAGATTTGTAATTCATTATGTGTACTCTATGAATATTTGTATACCCGTGCTTGTCGAGTCAGAAGGGCCTTGTAATAATCAAAATTTGCCACATAGCCTTCAAGGATTTAACCCTTTCCCACTCAATCCCTCCTTTTTACGCCCCTCACAAAAAAAGCTTTGGAAAACATTGTGGAAAATGAAGAAATTGCTTAGATCAAGCAATTTCTTCATTATCCACAATGTTTTCTATCCAAAAAGACGAAAAAATTTAAAATTCCATCAACTTGAAATTGTCGTCTGCAGCTCCTTTGAATTTGGACTGGTCTAAAATTCCAATGTGTTGGAATGGGTTAAATGTAATACTTATTAAAATAGTGCTGCTGAGGAAACCTTCATTCCGTTTACACCAAGTCATACTGGCTGCTGGTTTCATCGTAGTGACAGTCTAGAAAGATATATATTACTTTAACAAATAAGGAAATATATGAATGTTAAATTGAATGCATGAATAAAAGATATAAATCACTCGAAAACGAATGGATAAATGATTCAAAATAAAATTTTGATAGCATTTTTGCAAGTCAATTCAACCCATTACTACCTATACTGTCCACGCTTAACAAATAAGGATAACAATGTGAGAATTAGAGCAATTGACGGATCAACCAGACAAAGATTATCCAATAATATCATTCATTTAGACTTGAAATGAACTTTGAACTCCAACATAACATTATGCCTTGTTAGAAGCATTTTTTCTTCTTTTGGCACTATTTTCCACAAAAAGCTTATAATTTTCAATTAAATGTAGTTTGAAATGTTATCGCTCTCCCCCTTTTTTTTTTATAAAATTGAAGCAGTAAAAAATAATGGTTTAATTGGTATGACATTTACGAACACATAGAAATGATCGCGTTTTCTTAAAATAGCAAAATTCAAAACACATGGGCCCGCAAGAGACAACATTTGGTAGACAAGATTGATCTTTATTACCATCTGTTGCTTGTGGAACGTTATACATGTACGGCTTAGAACAGCGTCAAAATTTACGAGGTGAATTATTTCAGAATCGATGGATCGCGACGGTAAATAAAAAATCGCATATGGAATTAAACATTTATAGTAAAAATAGCATCAAAATTTACGAGGTGGATTATTTCAGAATCGATTGATCGCGACGGTCAATCAAAAAATCGCAATTAGTATGAAACATTTATGGTTAAAATAGCGTCAAGATTTACGAGGTGGATTATTTCAGAATCGATGGATCGCGACGGTCAATAAAAAAAATCGCATATAGTATAAAACATTTATGGTTAAAATAGCGTCAAAATTAACGAGGTGGATTATTTCAGAATCGATGGATCGCGACGGTCAATAAAAAAAATCTCACATGGAATTAAACATTTGTAGTAAATATAGCGTCAAAATTAACGAGGTGGATTATTTCAGAATCGATGGATCGCGATGGTCATTTAAAATCGCATATAGTTTTAAACATTTATAGTAAAAATAGCGTCAAAATTAACGAGGTGGATTATTTCAGAATCGATGGATCGTGACGGTCTGTAAAAAAACGCATATGGAATTAAACATTTGCGGTAAAAAAAGCGTCAAAATTTACGAGGTAGATTATTTCTGAATCGATGGATCGCGACGGTCAATCAAAAAGATCGCATATGGAATTAAACATTTGTAGTAAAAATAGCGGCAAAATTTACGAGATTGATTATTTCAGAATAGATGGATCGCGAATGTCAATAAAAAAAACGCATATGGAATTTAACATTTATAGTAAAAATAGCGTCAATATTTACGTGATTGATTATTTCAGAATAGATGGATCGCGAAGGTCAATAAACTTATCGCATATGGAATTAAACATTTATAGTAAAAAAACAGCGTCAATATTTACGAAGTCGACTATTTCGATGACGGACGCGGCTGTCAATAAAAAATTCGAATGCCCATTCAAAAACATATCCTTAAACAAGAACATTATTAAAGCTGTAGTAAAGACGTTAAGGTCTTTAACCAAGGATTTTTTGTTATCTTTCATCCATGTCAATGACTGTGAATTTCTCAAATTAAGGTCGTGTATTTCCGGAGTCGATCTTCATGTCGTAGCACAGTAGACAAGGCAAACGAATCGTCAATCACTTAAAAAAATGGAAATTCATAGAATATGAGTGTTGAATACAATTAACGGTCCACAACACATGGGTGAATTGCTTTACATATAAATCAGTCCCAAATTGTGGTACACCTATGAAATCGTAAAATGTGGTGATTATTATGAATGTGTTATTTGTTATGAACAGAAGAATATTGTTCTGAAGAGTATTATCCAAGAGCTATACTGAATGAATTCGAACGTTAAATTCATGAAGTTATTAAATGGAACTTACTATAGTAAAGACCTGGTGGCTATAGTGTTGTGAAATCAAATTTGTCGTATTTTATGCAAAACAATCAGCCATCTTTTAGACTCTATTCCTATCAAATAATCCTTTTAAGCCAATAGATTGGAGACATAAACTTAAGTCTGTTGTTTATCACAGGAAACTGATTTGTTAACCATACAGTCACTAATTTTGATGTTATTTTATTCGTGCTTTACGTAAGAAACAACACAAGCGAAAAGGTACGATAACACAGCTGATTCGATGTAGAGGAACTATTTTAGAAGCAGAAAATTTGTCAAACGTTAAAAAAACAATAACATTTTTTTTGTAGTGAAATACGTCATGCATTATGTGCTTATTTGCTTATTCATAGGCCAAAAAGTTACATTTTTACGGCGGAACGAAAGAGCTCGTATTGTTAAATGATGTCGATAAAGACAGGTTGAAAAAAAAATAAAATAAATAAAAAATAAATAAATTAAAAAAATAAATAAAAAAATATAAAATGAAGGAAAAGAAGGTTCCAAAAATGAATAAGAAATAATATCAACCAAGAAACTTACACTTCATACATAAAAAAGTTGGATACCCTTAAGTTCCATTACGAAAGAACCCAATCAAGACTCACTGAAGACTTGAAATCTATTTAACATGTCAAAGTTAATTAAATCAGGTGGAGAGCGCAATCAAACTGTCTCGTCGTGGAAAAATCATATTCAATAAGATATATAATCTTGCCGGAATGTGAATTGGCTTCTTATAAGATTTTTCCGTTATAATTTATGATCATACTTCTGAAAGTGCATTTGAGTAGCAAAAATAGAATACAAAGAAGAGGGTCTACTTCAAATAGCCGTCATTAACCGTCAAGTAGACTTCATAGTTTGTAAAATATTTCCTGTTTAACGATTTTTTATCAGTTCACCTGATCAAGTTGTAGTTTTAGGCATATGAACCCGATCTAAAGCGAAACTCGTTTCGAGTAGTTTGTGCTAATCGATGGACAACCCATGGCGATCCGTCGGACGAGATAGTAGATCATACAAGAAAGTGCTTTTTAACTTATTTCGATATCAAGATAGTGAACATATTACGTGTATTTCCATGTCCGACTGACTCGGTTGAACTAAACCGATGACGAATAATTTTGAATGACGTCATCCATAACGTCATACGCGAAAACAGGTGACAAAAGATACTTTACAGGCCAGTAAGTAAACATTGTTTGACGTTTATATATGAGTAAATAGTCTAAGCTTATGCCTCAAATTTTCCTCTTAAAGAAGAACTTAATACTAGATGAATTCTGTCTGCAAGTGGCATGGTGTAGAAAATAAAAGAGAGACTGCTCTGAGCTAAGATTTAAACGCTTGGAGTAATTTTGTGTAGAACCAAATGTTGAATTATCAGTTTTATTAAAGTCTTGATTCTAACAATGTGGCTAGTATCAGTCTCAAATCAAAATCCTTATTTTAGTGTGCCCTTTTTTTAAATCATAACACATGGGTCCTCACCGGCCCAACGACCGGGGGCGTAGCGAGGCGAAAATCTTGGATTCTTTGTGATATTAGGAAGCGAACATGTCTTTACCTAAATTAGAAAAAAATATATAGAATTAATAGGAATCAGAACAACGGAAAGAGAAGAAAGGGACAAATGTTCAGAAAGAAGGAAATAAATAAAGGGAAAAGATTTTTTGGGTGATTAAGTAATTATGACCAAATTTCTGAATAACAGCATGAAAAACATAACGGGAAAAGAAGGAATGCTTGTAACTAGCAATTTACTTATACCCATAATGATCTCTACACAAATTACATGTGAATAAATACAAAAAGAGGGCTGAATTTCAGAAGTTGTTAGGACTTCGCCCCTGAGAACTTTGAATTTTTAAGGAAAAGCTAGTAGTAGCTCCAATGTTATATGTCCTTCATTATTTTGCCACATTTACATTTCCCATTTGAAGCCTGTATTTTCGAGTATTTGGAAGAATATAAAGAATGTTTGCAGAGAATTATTGCCCTGATATCTCAGAATAAAAACTTGGCCGTAATGTGATATTTCGCATTTAAAATAAATTTCAATCTTAAACCCGACTTTCCGTGAGAAATACTTTCTCTTAAATTTCACGATTAACTTTCCAGAAACGTACTATAAATTGACGTAAAACGATTCGCCTATGTTAGTTGGCACGCTCTTCCATCGATCCTATCTTGTTTGTCCTCCATACTTGATATATCGATCTAAACGTCTTTACTACAGCTTTATTTAAGCGATAGTAACGAAAGTTGGGTCTTCATAATATGATATATTTGAAAAAAAAAAAAAATCGCACAAAACGATTATAGGCTATGGTACACCTTTATTTTGACAAGACTTCTTGCGATACATGTTTTCACCACTTTCATGTGTAGTCTATCCTTTTTAGCAAGTAGTTTAGTTTCATTTTATTCTGATTATACTTAAGGTTATCGCTGGTTCGCTCAGTAATCTACAGGACTGATAGTAGTTCCAGTGTTACAGGTCATAAGGGCCTGGAAAACAGTATGGAAAAAGAAATTAAATATAACAAGCAATTTCTTCTTTCACATCTTTAAACCAACATTACTTCGATTGTTTAACTCACAGTACATGCTGACTTAACTTTGTAAAATTCAATTTGAAAAGGTGAGGGTCTTCCGTCCGTTTTCTGTCAGTCAAATTTTCTACTCTTTAACTAGTAAGCTGATCAAGATGAAACTTGACAAGAATGATCATTACAAAAATTGTTACAATGGTTCAATTTCATGACAAATTTTGGTGGCAATGACATTTGAAAATGGGAAATTTTAGTTAATCTTTGAAAGTCGTTTTTGTTTTGTTTTTTTTTTTGTTTACAGAAGCTACAAGACCAAGGACATTCTTTTTTCATATATGCATAACCCCATTGTTCTCTATCAAAAAATATACCTCTCTTTGATCAAAATGACCCTTCCCCAGAAGTGTAAAGTTTCAAAAATTGCTCAAGTGGAACAAGCTCAAAAGTCTTCCCATCCTAAATTATTTGCCAATTGTATTCATGTGTCAGAATGTTATACTACTAGACGGTTTTGTTTCACGTAACATAAAATTATGACTGTTGATTAAAAGCAGCCCTAAAACACAAACTAAATAAATACATTTTAGCAAGCTGAAATAATAGATTTTCTGAACCATATTGCATTGTATTTGGAATGTACAATACGTTTTTGGAATTACGCCACTGTCTCCGAATCCGAAACTTTGGGAAAATCTCAATAAGAGCGTGGTCTTAAGTCTTCTCCTCCTAATTCACAAGGCCTATGGCATTCAATTTGTTCAACGGTTCTGTACCAAATTCTGGTAAAAAATTACCCCGCTCCAGTGGTCCAAAATTTGAAACAACAACAATTTGTAACTAAACAACAACAACAAAAAGAACACACAGAGAAAACAAGGGCTCGTATAGAGTAATCTTAAAGTCTTCTCCTCCTTAACTATAAGATCTAGGGCAATCATTTTTGTTATGTAGCATAACTAGATAGTTTTATATTTTTACGTACAATTATGCCACTGAGTTAAATAACGAGTATAAATTGGAATATGGCTTAATTTGAGCGAATTTGAAACTCGTCTCCTTAACTAAATGGCTATGGATTTATATTTCAATTGTAGAAAAGCCTGATAGGTATCTACCACGTTTGATGAAATTATACCTCCTTTAATAAAAAATCTTTTCTACCCCGAAGGGGGTCCAAATTTGAGGGGAAGAATCAATAAGAGCAAGTTCAAAAGTCTTCTTCTTAACTATAAGGCCTAGGGCATTCATATTAGGAATATATAGCTAATCCACAGCTCTACCATTTTTTGTTAAAATTATGTCCCTGGATAAAAGACGGCTCAGCTAAACGGACCCAAAGTTGGAAAAATCACTCAACTAGAGCTAGCTTAAAAATCATGAAATTAAATAAATCTTACTGTTGTAACACAATTTTGGAATGACCCATATTAAAAGAAGTTCCAGAGGACTTTTCGAAGATTGCTTAAACTTAAAATAACGACCAAAAGGCGTAGAAAATATTGTGGGAAAAGGAGAAAATGTGACAAGCAAATTATCCTTTTCCAATAATCTTTCAGAGTTTCATTTCTTAAAAGGTAAAAAATGCCGGACTATGTGATAAACTAAAATTAAGGAGAGAGAGAGAGAGAGAGAGAAAAGTTTATACATTTTTGACTATATATCATTTTTAACATACCGGAACACATGTATCAGACTACCCGCAGACGTGTCTTTGTGTTTTCGCATTTTTCATGGAAAACCGTGCCAAACTCGTGTTATTTTCAATGAGGCGCGACTGTGGGAAGATTTGTTTCTTTCAAGACCTGTCATTCATACCACAGGTAGCATTATTTACGAGCTATTTAGAATCATCAGGGTGTTTTCAAAATTCAACCAAAGACACTATAATTGATGAGATGTTTGATTTAAAAGTAGGATCAACCTGGAGGCATAATTCTAGTCGAATGATTTCGAGAAAACCCGAGCTATTGATGTAACATTCATGCCATGTACATCAGTTTGTCCGTCTCTGTGTATAAGTTTTTTTGAATTTTTATTCGCTATCAAAATAGCAATCTATAGCAATAACGGCGGAACTTTCAGATAGTGTATTATAGTCAGGTTGTGACCGGACAGAATGTCGAGTTATTTACGTCATATAGGCGTCATCGGAGCTGACGTTATCGCTGACGTAGGCGTTGTTGGAGTGATGATTTATGAACTTGGTCAAGATATTTTTGAAATGAGGCAGGTATTTTTTATATCTCTAGAGCAATCGATCCTAGGCATTTTTGCATGAATTATTACCCTTTACAACTCGGAATTTTCACTTTCCAGCACACCTATGGGCCTGACATTCGTAAAATCTTGTTATTACTTGAATTCGTCATCATTAGGATAGTGATAGAAATTGGGTTTTTTATCAGGATGATAATTGTGATAATACATGTAATAAAAATTCTAAATGAAAAAAAGGATGATACTAGTCGTAATTACAAATTGTTACAATAGATAAAAGTGGTGATGACGTAGATGCATAACAGCAATACATCATTGAAGGCCTCATTGAAAATAAGTATTTCGTCGTATTTTAACTGAATGATGTGTCTTAATGAGTAACCTTCGTTAAAGATATCATTATTGTTATAAATATCAAAATATGTTCGCTTACGATAAAAATTGGCAAACAAAACATGGAAAAAGACTCATTATATAGACTAATACATACGTTCTTTTAATCAAATAGAAATTAGACAATTATACGACACGGTCTCGTTTTTCCATTATAATTTTGGACGTTTATTTATGTAAGATATTCATTTCAAGCAGAATCATAAAAGTACCTGAAAAATGTTAAATGCACCACTATTCCGAAATAATTTCAAGAAGATAAATAGCAGTGTTTCCTATGATGTATGCAGTGATTTTAATCGTTTTAAGTCGGATACATTTTCGTCAACGTTCGTAATTTATAACGAAATTCCTAGCTAGTGATTTTGCGTAGTTGTAGATTTCAAGTGATTTTTATCGCGGGGATTAATATAATAGCCACATCACTAGTCACTGTCACGTGATGTAAACATGAACATATTTGCGTAGGTGACTTAAAATTCAGCCACTTTTATCGTGTTAGAATCGATTGATGGAACTGTCATAGTTGTTTTCTCATAATAAGAAGGTTTCGCCCTCGAAATTCACCAAGATCACCCGAAACTAAGCGCAAACACACATCCATGGAAAATGCAACATTTCATTATAAGGGCTTTTTTCGGGATCAAATATACTAGCCAGCGCTCCCTTCTTGAAATCCGCTTTTGACAAATGAATGAATTAATATTTTAAACCAAACAAAGGACAGTTTCCACAAATCAAAATTTCAGACTGGTCTGAATAAATTGTTCAACAAAATGAGGATATTTCATTAGGTTGTTAACCTAATGGTCGATAGAAAAGGGAGAAATAACTTTTGAAAAGCGATTCCCCCATTTTAAGTCTTTTGTCAACACTATAATTAAATGCGATCCAATGTGGGACTGTACATAAAGCAAACTATAATTCCATATAAACCAGATTTGTGTCGCGTCAGGCAATAAAATGATATTCCGGGTGTTCCGTAAAACTTGAAAATGAGATTGGACAAATCAGAGTTCAAGTAGATATAGCATACTGAAAATAATAAGGATGATTCTAGATACTTGAATGGTACCCTTGATTTCAGTTTACAGAGTCGGTCTTCGTTCACTGAAACTTGACGGGGATGTTCCTTTCGAACAGAAAAGCAGAACACAATAACAACAACAATAACAACACAATCTTTGGACAAACCATTTTGATGGTCCATTTTCTAACACCTAAAGCAGATACCTAGTATCCACACAGGGTTTTATAGTTTCATTAAACTATGACATTTTTAGCTCACGTGAGCACGTAGTGCTCAAGTGAGCTATTGTGATCCCCTTTTGTCCAGCGTCCGTCCGTCGTCCGTCGTGCGTCGTCCGTCAACAATTTCTTTAAACGACATCTCCTCCAAAACCACTGGGCCAATTTGAACCAAATTTGGCAGAAATGTTCCTTAGGTGGTCCCCTCCAAAAATAGCTAAAAGAATTGAAATCCATTAAAAACTCTGGTTGCCATGGCAACAAAAGTAAAATTTTAAAATAATCTTTAAAAATCTTCTTCTCCTGACCCAGATGGCGTAGAGCCTTGATATTTTGCATGAAGCATCAGTATATTGACCTCTTTCGAGAAAGCTAAAATCGTGATCCTCGGGTCCCCAAGGGCGGAGCCCCAGGGGGGTGGGGTTTATATTGAAATAAAGAACGATTTTTAATGACATCTCCTCCCAAACCACTTGGCCGATTTGAACCAAATTTGGCAGAAATGTTGCTTAGGTGGTCCTCTTCAAAAATAGCTGAAAGAATTGAAATCCGTTGAAAACTCTGGTTGCCATGGCAACAAAAGTGAAATTTGAATATAATCTTTAAAAATCTTCTCCTCCTGACCCAGATGGCGTAGAGCCTTGATATTTTGCATGAAGCATCAGTATATTGACCTCTTTCAATAAAGCTAAAATCATGATCCTCGGGTCCCCAGGGGCGGAGCCCCAGGGGGATGGGGTTTTTATAGAAGTAAAGAACGATTTTTCATATGACATCTCCTCCCAAACCTCTGGGCCAATTTGAACCAAATTTTGCAGAAATGTTACTTTGGTGGTCCCCCTTAGAATCAGCTAAAAGAATCGATATCCGTTTAAAACTCTAGTTGCCATGGCAAAAAATTGGAATTTCAAAATAATCTCTAAGAATCTTTTCCTCCTGACCCAGAAGGCGTAGAGCCTTGATATTTTGCATGAAGCATCAGTATATTGATCTCTTACAAAATAGCTAAAATCATGATCCGCGGGTCTCCAGGGGCAGACCCAGGGGTGGGTGGGGGTGGTGGTTAAAGGCATGAAGCATCAGTTCACAGACTTCTTTCTTATTTCTGAAATTATAACCCATGGAAAAAGTTTTTTCCTTCTTTCAAATCAGCACTAAAGCCTTGGAATTTGAAATTAGACTTTTGGATCGCCAGGTTCATAGTCTTTATATGTAATTGTGGCCCACTTGTTTCATAATCCTAACCTTAACATGAAATTAGACTGTTGAAAGAAAAAGAGCCTTTATCTCAGGTGAGCGCCCCAGGGCCAACGGGCCTCTTGTTAGAGCAAGCGGTGAGGGTGGGATGTGTTTTTTTAATTTTTAATAAGTCGCTAGAAAAAAGACATTCAATGCATTTGAAATTATTTAAGTTTAGCTTCGTCTATCAAAATTGTTTGTTTTCCGAATCATTAGATTTTTAGTTTCATACATAAATGAAAACGAAAATTATGTTCTTCGTCTCTTAAATGCGAACGTATGAAAAGAGATCAGATGATAGAATTGTTACTTTGAAAATAATCAAATAGATTAATAGAATGACAATTTCGTGAAGAAAATTGGAAATCCGCGAAGTTTCGACGCTGGTCAACATGCAGTTTACAAAGGTCGGTACTTTATTCATTTCCTGGGATCATTTTTCTATTGACTATTTTAGACCCATTACCAGACAACAAAAATTAGACTTTTACATATTAAAAGAAGTCGCAGACGACATTTCATGTTGACGAAATTTTACAAAATATATTTGTCTATCTGAGTAGTAGAAATTGAGTCAAACGTGAGCATTTTTTCATTCTCCACTGTATCTTCACAGGATTTTTATCTTTGCGGGCATTTTAAACGGGATTGTGTTAATGGGTTAATATTTTTCTTTCTGGATAGAACACATTGTGGAAAATGAACAAATTGTTTGGTTTCCCAAGTTCTTTCCTGACAGGTGTAAAAAGAGCGGGATTGTGTTGTTGTGAGTTTGAAATAAATGAGCTGTTCAAGAAAATCTTTGTTGTTCAGAACCCAGTACTTGTTATCGTTCTATAGACACTAATATTTCTCATTATCATTCGATCAGATCAGGAACTCTCATTCACATCTCCGAGGTATCCATTATTTTATGCGTCAAATAGAATTAATCCGTTGAGACGAGATCTGCACTGGGGAATTATTACCATCCAACTATTATGAATTGTAGTAATTCATTACTGTTCCGAAACGTCAAGTTTGTAATTGAGCGACGGAGCGGTATATCGAATGTAGGATGTTGCTTATTTACTTTCTATAGCGACTTTGTAATTATCTTACAATTCATTAAGAATATGTTGAAATTGAAGTTCATTTTACTCACGTCAATCATAAATCGTTCGTTTATTATATATTCAAATAGCACTACATGTCTCCGCAAAACACTCTAAGACCCTTATTTGATTACTCTGATTCGAAGTATTTGAATCGGTTAAATTCATAAATATATTTATGCCCCGCATCGAAATTTCGAAATGTGTTGTCTGTCTGTATATCTCTCGATCTGTCTGTAAGCAAAACTTAACCAAAGACTTAATATTTTGCTGTTATTCATACACTGTTCGATAATTGGCTCATATTTGAGATGGGTTCCTTGCACTGTTAACATCAGGTTTATGTCACCCATTAATGTCAAGGTCAGCTGCTACGGGAACATGGTGTTCCACAAACATATCTTTTTTTAAAATATAAAACAGAAGGAAAACAGTGCGTCGTAGGTTTTCTACCAAAA
This sequence comes from Fragum fragum, assembly GCA_946902895.1. NCBI lineage: Eukaryota > Metazoa > Mollusca > Bivalvia > Cardiida > Cardiidae > Fragum > Fragum fragum. The sequence goes on along the minus strand of OX336377.1, from coordinate 28,215,679 downwards.
CTTCGTCACTCAAACTGTAGTTATAAGGTTTTGCAGGCCCCCAACGAATTCTAGCTAGTTTAATTCAGGCAATTAGTGTTTTTTGTCCTAAAAAAAACCTTCCTAAAACAGTTTGTGATATATGTGTAATACTTTCAACTGTTATTTTAAAAACTCACAAGAAAAAGATATAGCTTGTATTGAATCGCAGTCTCGACCATATTGTTGTCTGTTGATTTCAGTCGCCGTCATAGTGCAATCGGTAGCGGATCAGACTCCCAATCCTCAATTATGGGATTTCATGGGTTCGATCCTCGGTGGCGACATATATCCTTTCTAACTTGTGTCTCTCACCAATGGGTGGATGATCGTAAACCTAAGTTGGATAGCAGCTGGAGGGTAGGGAAAGATTCATTGGCAGTACTGGTGTGAGAAATACCAGAAATCTATTTTTAGGTGCTCCACTCGCCGCGATATGAATGAAAATCTGTTAAAACTGTTAAAAGTGGCGTTAAACCCCATTTAATCAATCTGTTGATTTCAACTGATTTGTACTTAGAAGGAAAATGGTAAATAACTAAAGCAGAATAAATCATTTTTGTAAATTAGACGCGAGAGAGAGACAGAGAGAGAGAGGGGGGAGAGACAGAGAGAGACATAGAGACAAAGAGAGACAGAGAGAGACATACGGACATAGAGACAGAGAGAGACAGAGACAGTGACAAAGAGAGAGAGAGAGAGAGAGAGAGAGAGAGAGAGAGAGAGAGAGAGAGAGAGAGAGATTTGTTGCTGGTTGCGTATTGTGAAAATGTTCCCGGTCTATGAATGTTCCTGAGATTGCCATGGTCGTAATCATTCATTTCTTCAATCGTAATTAATCCACTGAGACAGTTTCTGTATTGAGAGATTATTAGACAGCATTAAGCTTTTGAAAACCATAAATTACAGTGATGCATTATATTCCTTTCTTTTCTGCATTGTAAATTGTTCACCGTTTGGACATATTTCGAAGGACACAATTAATTCAATCTGCAGTTTAGGTCGCCAACCAACGGTTTGCTGTTTTTGCCTAGCATCGATATGGTCGGGCATATTGTTTTATTGATGTCGGTCTGTATGTCCAATTGCCTGCGAGCAGTAAACCAAATGCGAAAACTTAACATTTGTTGTATTCATGTCAATACCGTTGAAGACGCGTAGCTCATAATTGGGACATAAGTTTCTTGCATTGATAGCCATCAGTTGCTGTAAGATTTATATACTCAATCTAGGTCACGGTCAATGTCAAGGTCAACAAAGGACTTAACATTTTGCTATTATTCAAACACCGTTCAAGAAACATGGCTCATATGATGGACATAGGTTACTTTTATTGAGAGGCATCAGAACTTTGTAAGGCAAGGGTCATCGATCAACACCAAGGTCAGCTTAACGCAAAAACAAATCATTTTTCTGTTATTCAAATATCGTAAATTTACATGGCTCATATTTTGGACCTAGGTTTCTTGCATTAATAGGCCTCAGTTGGTTGTAAGTCATAGGTCATCAATCAAGGTCAAGGTCACCTATCAATGTTAACTTAACGCAAAAACCCTCTGCAAATGGGTTTCTTGCATGATGGACATCAGTTGGATGAAAAATTTATGTCATCAGTATTAGGATACTTGTCAAGGTCACATTTGCGAAAAAGGGATGTTACGAATTCAATCTTGTTATATTTTTTCCATATTAATTTTCTTGGTCGTAATTTATGTAAGCTAAATTCGTCGTTTGATATCTCAGTGAGATCAATATGTCGGATGTCAGTGGACATAGCCAGCGACCCGTCAATTCAAACATCGAGAAGATGTTATTTGCAAATTCAGTCTTTCATATTGTTGACAGCGTTGTAGTTTTACATAATCCATCTGGAAAATTGGTACAAAAGTGTAATAGTACCGATCCACAAAAAGGTGATTTATTGAATCCCTCTTATTACCGAGGAATCATCCTTATCTATGTAATAGTCAAAATATTCTCTTTAGTTTTAAGAAGTAGGATGAATAATTGGTGAGATTCAGGACAAGCTTTTAATGAAAACCATTATGGGTTAAGAGAAAATAAAAGTACTGTAGATTGCATCTTTTTACTACATATAGTCATCCAAAAATGGCATTAAGCGTCACTCAAGATTGTAATGCTCTCAAATGATATTCGATTCGGTTGTTCGAGATGCACCATGGATAGGATGTGTACAACAAATTATCCCCAATTGAGCTATTCGGATGTATGTGAGGTTACCCTGGGCTTAAAACAAGGGGAACTACTCTCTCCATTACTATGCAATCTATTCATTAATGATGTCAACACTGAGCTAGATACGAGCAATTTTACTAAATGATTTCAATTATTTATATATGTATATATATATATCTCTTTGCAGACAATATCGTCCTTTCTACGACTAATCCAGAGAGTCTCGAATCCGAATTCAATATAATTTACAATTATCTTAACAAATCGGGTCTAAAATTATATGTAGTCAAGACAAAAATCTGCATATTTGAGTGCCGAAAGAGGAATAACAATTACACTTGGTTGTTTTATAATAAACAAATAGAAATTGTTAACCAGCTTTAATACCCAAGAGTGACTTTGTCATTTAACGGATCAATGAAGAATTCGGTTAATGCTTTATACGAGCAAGTACTAAAAGTTTATAATAGTACTATGGCCTGATTTTAAGGCTGAATTTAGACTTAAAGTATTCGATATAATGATTGTTCCTATTTTATAATATAGTTCTGAGGTATGGGGTTTGTATGAATTTAAAGATGTCTATCGCTTGCACGGCCGATTTTTGAAGAAACTGTTAGGGGTGAATAAATCTACAGTAACCGATGCGTTGTATATGGTGAACTGGATAGATATCCGCTATCTGTAAGGAACGATCACCAATCTTTTGGTTGATAATGATAAATAATTCAAAATCGCAAATGCATTAACTATAAAAAAAACGATAGGATATGATTAATGAATAATCATGCGCTATCCATATTAAAACCCTAGTAAGCAACCTATGGTTTTTTGTGGTTTTTTTTCATGTCATAGACAGTTTTGATAATCGAATTAATTACCTCTCTCTACTAAAACAACGCCTGAGAGATCAGTAGATCCAAAGATGGCATTTGCGCTATCAATAATTCACCGAAATTAGCATATCCTAAAACTATAAAGAGTCAATTTTATTTTGAAAATTATTTAGAAGACTCGTTAAAACAGACGATGTGAAGCATTGGATTATCTTCTCACAAACTCGAAATTGAAAATGGTAGATATCATTCAACCAATCGAATCTGAAAACCACTTCTTACTATCTCGTCCGTTATACCTCGTTATTCTTAAAAATGTTTTTGGAAATGTATCACCAACGATTTGAATATGAATATGAATATTTTCGGAAGAATCTCGTCTAAAATACTTAATACAGCTAAATAACTCAGGGATGCCTTCAAACTGCGAAATGAAACAATCTCAAAGTTATTGTCTCAAGTATGAGGACATTCATTTGTATTATCGTCCTTTCGGATGAGAACCCTAGTAACTGTAGTTTCAACCAAGATGTGGTTGTCCCGTTTTAGATGTAAACCGGCTATGCACTGATGTTTTATATTTTGAGCTTGATTTGCACTTTTCTATTCCTATGGATTTTTAATTTCTGTTTGTAAATGTTTGTGCCATTTTCGATTTGTACTAATGTATGTTTGAATAATTGGATGTTTATGTTTGTGCCATTTTCATCTTCACTTTGTTATAGGCCAATGAGCCGATTATGTGCTGATTTGCTTATTAAATGAAATGAAAAAAAGTTTATCAACAGAGTTTGATTTCATGCAATCAACTAATTTGATAAAGAGAAAATTAACACGCATTGGTGTTAAAGGCATTTAGTTTTCACTCACCTATTTTGATTAAAGGCGGGACTTCATTTCAATTAAAAATTAGATCAAATAGTTATCCGATAATGTGCACTGAATTTGTTTAGCTTTTTTTTTTTACTTCGGATTGAAGCAACAATGAATGGATTGGAATAAGGCTATCCCATCAATGCTGAACTTTATTAATGAGAATTGAGATTTTCTACATTATAGCTTTCTTTTCGTAATCCGATTTTTACTTTAGGTAATTATGCGAACTATATTTAACAAAGAGAAACAGTCAATGTATTGTCACGCAAAAAGGGAGAATCTCTTAAGCAAGCATTTGAGAAAGTGGTCTCATCAAGCGGAGGTCATTCACAAATGGTATTTTGAATAGTAGAATGACCGTACTAGATGCAGAGTGAACGTTTTTTTACCCTTGTCGATATGCGAAGTGGCGGTGTGATCTGAATCGATTTTTTCGAACTTCACCAGATTGTCCCTTTTAGTAATACGAATCAATAATACATATATGATATTAATCGAGGACACTGTCTGATTTCGATCAATTTAAGAAGTAGTGGAAGACATTTTTGACATTTCTTAGACAAAATGCAATTTGTAGAATGACACGTATTGACTCAGGAGGATACGTCGTAGACGCGTTACATTCCCTTTGTGAAATCATTTTGTCTGAATCTCTGTCTAATTTATTATACTTTCTATGATTTCAATAATGTGATTAAAGTTCAAGTCTGCGGTTGTTTTTTTAAACTAAAATGCCTAACTATAGGAATTCAGCGGTTACAGGTGCACTTATGAGTATTGTTATACATACAAACCATATCGAGCCGCCGTCATAGCGCAGTTGGTAGCGCGTCGGACTATCAATCTAGAGGTCCCGGGTTCGATTCCCGACGGCGGCACTCATCCTTTCCGACTATATGTCTCTCACCAATGGGTCGATAATCGTAGACCTATGTGTGATAGCAGCTGGAGGTATTGCCTTTCCGAGAAAAATCTTGATGAATTAATTAGCCAGAAACTTTTTCCTTTTCCGCTCAATTTCTCAGCAACATTCTGAATGGACTTGGTTCAAACTCTACAGATATACTAGACAGCAATCAGAGATGTAAATATTGTAATGTGGTTGCGGTCCATTTACCTTTTACATAGTTTTAGCTTATTGTAATATCTTGTCCGCTTACTTTGGATGGATTTGATTCAAACTTATAAGGTAGATGGGATATCGGGCAGAGATACGCTCACTGTATTTCGTTAATAGTCCTTTGGGTTTTCACATAGTTATTGGATGTTGACAAGCATTATTGACGGATTAATTATTTAGCAACTGCTGAATTAATTTATCAATCACACAGAGTAGACAATTTTTTAAGTTGAAGTTTTCTCTGTAACGGTGCCTTTACTGAACTGATCTGCATGAATTGTCAAATTTTTGGCAATCTATTCTTTTTCATACCAAATAATAAAAAGCTTATCTGTCCGTTTTTTTCTTATCCCGACCTTTATATTAAACCTCAAAAGTTATTTCATAACAGGTGACTTTAAGTCTGACTAAAGAAAAAACATCTGTAGGTCTTGGCTTTTTGAGATGACTACAGAATTGATTTTTCCCACAGAACTACCACTGGTTTACAAAGCGAGGAGATTTGTCGTAGAATCACTTCTTAAATTACGTCATCTGAATGCGTTTTTTCTTCAGATATGATTTTAAGGGATCTTAAGGATTTTTGAAACTTATCTTATGTGAGAGAAAGAATCTGTAAATAAATCTTCCTCGAGACAGTTTGAACTCGTGTAGAAAAAAGTTATAAAGCTAGCCAAGGTTCGTCTTTAGTTTCCTACTAGGCTCGTACAGCTTATCTCCAAGGGAATCCCATGACAAGGCTACAACCATATCACCTAGTGTTAGGTGCATTTGTCTTGTTTCTACTGATCCTCGATTTTTTTTGGAGGGGGGGGCTTTTTTGGTGGTACATAGCATTCAATTAACGTACTTAAGAGAAAAAGAGAGCGAAAGATAACGCAATTATCGTAAAATTTCTTTGGGTCAAAGAAATGAAATAAGCCCATTGCGCAGCATGTTAATGACTCAATGAAATTTTCGTCTATCATCAGTAATTCAGAATTAGAAAGAAAGCTATGTAATGTGAAATAATGCAAAATGATTAAAGTTTCCTCGAAAGTTTTCAAATATTCTCTCCGACATTTGAGAGTCTCATTGCTCACATCAGTGGTTGAATTATCGTCTTAGTTGGGCGAGCGAACAGTTGAAGGCTAGGATATGATGTTCTGATGTGGGAAATACAAGGAACAGTCGCTGCAATATGACTGGAATAATGTTGAAAAGAATGTTAAATCCTATATATCCTTTACGATCAATAGCAATTTAACACACTTATACTGGATTTTAATGTCCAAGTAACACTTAATCTCCAACAGAATAATTCGAAAGTCACGAGGATTTAAAAAAATTATATTCTCTACGTCTTACCGACACCATTAGAAAAAAAGTATAAAAGAGTTTTAGCCTTGAGTTAAAAACGTTAAAAATGATTTTTACCCGAATGACAAATAGATTAAGCGAAAATTTGATATAAGAGATTCATAAAACTGAATTAAATACTAAAATTTACATCTCACTGAAATGAAAAAAAAAAATAGAAACTATAGTTACATGCATGTCTAAATGTTAATTGTACTTTGAATTTGTGCTGTAATAAAATAACAAATGTTCTTACTCCGTAAAATTTAAACTTTTTTTCTCTTTCGGCTATATAAAACAATTAAACCAACAAGAAGAAGCCGATCTAAACACCCCTGCTTCATATTTGACAATAGCTTGCTTAGAATATTCATGAAAGGAGATTTGATTTAAACGGATTGAATCTGATAAACTACCATGTGTTGCATTCATATGATTTCACAGACCTTACCAACAAGGTTAGTTGTCTGGAATGGTAGTGAAATTAATTTCAAGGGTAAATACATTGTGGTTAGACTGGCACAGATAGGTCATTATTAGGACTGGTTGTCGACATGAGGTGACAGAAAAGTCGATATACAGTCCTAAATTAACGGTCATTTCTTATTGTCTAATGTCTGCCGTCTATTATCAGTAGAAAACATCAAGTTGGTAGGTGAAAATTAGGAATTAATTTCTGTGGATAAAGCACTTTCGGTGTTCTCAAATTTCATTTAATAAAGGAAATTTAAGCAATGCAAATCCTTCTTAGTCAGTCGGATGAAATACGACAGTTTATGGTAAAACCATCGGCTTGTCTGTCATTATGTTTGATAGTTTATAGTCAAAACATCAGAATTACTTTCGTTATTTTTGATATTGTATGGTCATCAGAATGTTTATCATACGTTTGAAAGTTTATGGTCAAAACATCGGAAAGCCTGTCATTATAATTGATATTATATGCGCAAACACAGGAATGACTGTAATTACAATTGATAGTTTATGGTCAAAACATCAGAATGTCTGTCTTAATGTTTGATAGTTTGTGTACAAAAAACCCCAAAAAACATCGAAATGTCTGTTATTATAATTGATAGTTTATGGTCAAAACATCAGAATATTTGTCATTGTGTTTGAAGGTTTATGTTTAAAACATCGAAATATCTGTCATTATAATTAATATAATATGGTCAAAACATCGAAATGTCAGTTATTAAAATCGATATTATATGGTCAAACATAGGAATGAGGTTATGGTCAAAACATCGGAATGTCTGTCATTGTGTTTGACAGGTTATGGTCAAAACATCGGAATGTCCGTCATTATGTTTGATAGTATATGGTCAAAACATCGGAATGTCTGTCATTATGTTTGATAGTATATGGTCAAAACATCGGAATGTCTGTCATTATGTTTGATAGTATATGGTCAAAACATCGGAATGTCTGTCATTATGTTTGATAGTATATGGTCAAAACATCGGAATGTCTGTCATTATGTTCAATAGTTTATGGTCAAAACATCGGAGTGTATAACGTTATATTTGATAGTATAAGGTCAAAATATCGGAATGTCTCTCATTAGATATTCATGACTGTGACCAGTCTATTTTTTTTCTTGTTCGATAAGACGGCAAATATCAGTGGACTCGTTTAATTTCATTAGAGATAACGAAGCTTTGACCAATTCGTTTGTAGACCGACTTTAATAACCCCTTAAATGTTCTCAATAATTTCTAAGACTTGATATTGAGTTACTGGCGCGTGATGAATTTGTAAATGACAAATACACAATCTTTAAGTAAGTTTTAATTGTGTTCAGTAAAGTAGATACTGTAATCTACAGCATTATTTCATTACTATTTCACGAAAATTCTTTAAGAAGACGGGCAAATATTTTTATTTTGAACGCAAGAGCACTTGTTGTATAATATTTTTTCCAGAAACACCTTTGATATGCTGACTATAATGATTACCTCAGAAACACTACGAAAAACCAAGTGAATAATTGTTCTACAAAATCCAAACAGTTTATTATGGACCAAAGTTCAGACTTGATCCTCCTTTCAGCCGTTTTTCATACCAAATCCAATGCCGTCCAAGTTTAGAAAAAGCCAATTTAATGTTTCAAAAATTAAAAAAAAAAAAAAAAATAATAAAAAACTATACTATATTTCTTAAATTATGTAAATGTACTCTATAAATGTTTGTTCAAACAACGCGAATTCTAGTCCGTTGTTTTATAATTATCGAATCCTTAATCTGACCTGAATTCAGACTATACAATAAGTGTAGTTGGATAAGAAATAAGAACATTTTAAGACACTCGAAACTCTTAATTCGTGCAATTTTGTCAGATGGAACAATTCCTTACCACTTTCCTTTCATGGTGATCGTAAAAATGAGATGAGCTAGGAAAGGATGTTGTAATACTAATGTAAGAAATACAATATATCCATGGTTAGGTGCCCCGGTTCCGCAATATGGCCGGGATACTGTCAAAAGAGGCGTCAAACCCCATTCAGTCAATCAGTCCTGTTTGGGTAATTTTCTTTAACCTAACTGATGACCGAACTTTTGGCGAGAGAAGAAAAAAATGATTGACAGATGGCCCTCCGCCTTTAGCCACGGTCATTGCATAGGCTTTGTTTTCTTTTATTTGGATTTAACAAGTTGTCGACAATGATAATGACATCTTTCAATACCCGTATTCCCAAGCTGGAAACGAACGTGTAATACCGTTTATAATCATCCCTACCATATCATTTGCCCATTTAAGCTACGCTCATATGGGCGGTTAGTTGTAACAGGAGATAGTGCAATGTTACAGAATGAAACCACTGAGGGCTCCGCCTGCTTCTTTAACATGATTGATGTACAGCATCGTAACACTGTGCCGGATTAACGTCTCATCGAAATTGTTAGTTCGGTAAGCCCAGGACTCAAACTCGTGATCTAGAGGTTTGTAGTTGAGCGCCCTACAAAGCGAGCTAACCGGCCTGACCTCGATACAAACAAATGTAACAGACAAGTTTGTAGGAATTGAGTAGATAATTGACGGATCGCGCATGTCGATCTAAAAATCGATGGACCAATCAATATAAACAGTTAGACAGGAAGAGAATTTCGAGCTCTGACAATGGTCGACATCTATGTGAGGCTTTTTTGGTGGTTATTCAAGCTGTAGTTATGACTTTAAGGTCGCAAACTAAACACAGTTACTGACAATTTTTATTTCTGTCTTGAAGTGTTTAGTTACTCACTCTAAATTCCTTACTAAGGACATTTTTCGTCTTGTCAATAACAACAGTTTTGGTTTTCTGACCCGTACAGCAAAAAGGTACATTCCGGGTGTTCTATAAAAACAAATACTTGAAAGGGGGATAAGATCTAGCAGAGGTTAACCATATGTCGCATTCCGAATGAAATCCTGTAGTAATGTAGCTTTGTCGTTCCAGATTCGAAAAGAATTGGACAAATAGCAAATGCTTTTGGCCCTTAAAAGCTTGCAAAGCCAGCACAGTCTGACCAGGTCGATATGTTCCTACTTTCAATGGGGTACATACTGGTCACATTTTTTATATATGGTGGAGCACAATCCCCTTCCCGAAATAGATTTCTTCAGGTTTTACGATACTTAGAACAAAACACTAAAGCAAAATTGACGGATCACCGGCCCCGCCCACTGACATCACTGGCCCCGCCCACTGACATCACTGGCCTCACCCACTGACATCACTGGCCCCGCTCATTGACATCACTGGCCCCTACAACTGACATCACTGGCCCCGCCCTCTGACATCACTGGCCCCGCTCACTGACAGCACTGGCCCCTTCAAACTGACATCACTGGCCCCCGCAAACTGACATCGCTTGCCCCACCAACTGACATCACTGTCATCACTGGCCCCGCCAACTGACATCACTTGCCCCGCCCACTGACATCACTGGCCCCACCCACTGACATCACTGGCCCCGCCCACTGACATCACTGGCCCCGCCCACTGACATCACTGGCCCCACCCACTGACATCACTGGCCCCGCCCACTGACATCACTGGCCCCGCCCACTGACTTCACTGGCCCCACCCACTGACATCACTTGCCCCGCACACTGACATCACTGGCCCCACCCACTGACATCACTGGCCCCGCCAACTGACATCACTGGCTCCGGCCACTGACATCACTGGCCCCGCTCACTGACATCACTGACCCCGCCCACTGACATCACTGGCCCCGCCCACTGACATCACTGGCCCCGCCCACTGACATCGCTGGCCCCGCCCACTGACGTCACTGGCCCCGCCCACTGACATCACTTGCCTTGCCCACTGACATCACTGGCCCCGCTCACTGACATCACTGGCCCCACCCACTGACATCTTAGACCCCGCCCACTGACATCACTGGCCCCACCCACTGACATCACTGGCCCTGCCAACTGACATCACTGGCCCCGCCCACTGACATCACTGGTCCCGCCCACTGACATCACTGGCCCCGCCTACTGACATCACTGGCCCCGCTCACTGACATCACTGGCCCCGCCCACTGACATCACTTGCCTTGCCCACTGACATCACTGGCCCCGCTCACTGACATCACTGGCCCCACCCACTGACATCTTAGACCCCGCCCACTGACATCACTGGCCCCACCCACTGACATCACTGGCCCTGCCAACTGACATCACTGGCCCCGCCCACTGACATCACTGGTCCCGCCCACTGACATCACTGGCCCCGCTTACTGACATCACTCGCCCCGCCCACTGACATCACTGGCCCCGCCCACTGATATCGCTGGTCACGCCCACTGACATCACTGGCCCCGCCCACTGACATCGCTGGTCACGCCCACTGAACCCAACAATAAGTCCCACTTCGACATTAAACAGCGTAATTTTGCAAAATTTATAGACAGTGAAATGTAACAAAAAGTAAAAATAATTTGTTGACTTAGCTATAGTTACGACGTCGTCAAATCAATAAAAAACTCTTCGCATGAATGTCGACCAATGTCGTCAATTGCTTCATACCGGTTCTAAATTACTTGTTTTATAGGACATAAAATCGAATTAGATGATATAAATGAATCCCTCTGCATGGATATCCATCTACGACGGTATAGAGTCAGGTCAGTTTGAGTTTTATCACGAGAATTGTATTATTAGAAACACTTTAATATAAATGTCTATATACAGGAATTCTGGAATTTAAGGTTTACAATGATAAATTAAGGCCATAATTAAAGGAATTCCATTAATTGTTATGATATAGACCTACACCTTCATTATATTCATATAAGCGACTGTAAAACTGACTTTAGAAGAGTTTATCCATGTAAATGGCAAATAAAAAATACTTTTAAAACAAGATAGAAATCACTTCATGCACTCGAAAAAGAGATAACTTATGTATAACACACACAGATATTTCATCATCAATTAAGGAAATTGGTGAAATCATTAAGAACATTTATATCACACTGCCGTTTATAGCGCGAACAGCAATAAATCTTTTGAATGCGAAATCGCGATCTTACCGAAGGAAAGATTTTTACGAGAATGATTTATGGAAGATTATCGTCTGGTGATTGATGCCTACTGAAATCTTCCTGTGTTATATACCATTTTTGGCCGAGGATAATGGTGAACAGAACTTCCTTTTATGAATCTACCAAAATTACAATCACTTGTAAAAGTACCTATGTATGTTAGGGAAAGAGGACAATTCTTTTAACCATGGTTTCCTCTTTGGCAGCCGATCACCCATTGTACATATAGAGAGCTGTTGTAAAATATGGCTTTTCAGTAATTGACGGAACAACGACCATATTGACCTCTGATATGAAAGTCCAATCTATGTGATAACAGACAATTTTTTTCACAATATGTGGTAAGTGGCATAAAGTTAGCGGCAAATAGATGGTTCGAAGCCTAAACGTCGTAACTATAGCATGTTCAAGCTGTCGTGTAGGTTGCAAAACCAACAAATATGCTGAACATAAATGTCGAAGTTCAAATTTCACTTCCGGTCAAAATGAATGTTTTGGTTGGTCAATCGATTAATTTTGGTTTACAGTGACGATCATTTAATTATTTCTAAGGTTATTAGATGGCCCAAAATAAACTCATGGTATTGTAACACTAAGAGCGTCAACTTTTGTGATAGATCTCTATAATAAAGACAGTTTAAGTAAATAGTGCAATATAGTGATAGGTGTATACATAGGTAACACAGATAGAACATGAACAAACATACAAATAGTAGATTAAATACCCGTCCTAATAGACCAATATGGCTTGTTCTTTAAATAGTGTAGCTGAATTTGGACCGAGTTGTTTTGGGGGTTACTCATTCAACACTAAGAAAAAACAAAGCTATAATGATCGGGGGGAAAGTTTAGCAAGCTCGGAAAAGACTGCTTCCTTTAAAAAAGTACATACAAATCCTATAAATAGAGATATGCCTCGGGTTTTCATTCAAACTATTGGAGAAAGCTGTAAAATTTATTCTAAAACTCTGGGAGATTTATTTTCTTTATCACCTGAAATGAGACTGGTCAGTGGACGACAACTATGTAGAGTAACTAGAAACCTGTATTTGACAGCCCTGTACAATTTATTGGTCCAGTAGCACCCAGAAGGGGTTGAATTACAACGTTGTGGTAAAACGGATACCTCGGGATGAAGATTTGTAAGAACCGGTTCGTTACGGTCTCAGTTACCTTACGGCTGCGTTATATGTGACTGATCATTCTTTATAGTATGAAAACCACCACCGACGGTTCTTACCTTTGTACCAGCCTTAAGCTTATCTGATCAACAACAATAGACGCGTGGATTAAAGTACCATAGCTACTACTTCTAGCAGTTCTAGAACTGGTTCAAGAACTTGACGACTTTTATTACAACAAGATGGTGTGGTCTAATGGATTACAAGATAAGAAATCAAAATAATAATAATAATAATAAATAAAAAAAATATTCATGTTATTTTAAATTCAGAGTCATACTGATGCTTCAAAAATGTTTCTTGTCACATTTTGCTATGTTTATAATGCTATTTAAGAATTGTCAATACAGCAGATAAAAACTTTATGGGTTGCGTAAGTCATAATCAAATGCCGTACATTCTCTGTAAATATTATTTAATAACAAGTACTATTTTATGGTATGTATAGATAATTCAAATTCTTCATATCTGCAATCAAATTTAAAATTGTGATAAACTAAATAGAAAAAAGCAAGAAGTACAAGAACAAAGGAGGTTTTTGCAATGAACACAAAGTACTAGAACATTCATTGTTTTGTACTATTCTAGAACTTGCTAAGTATTTAACTAAGTTCTAGAACTTTGTAGATTTTAGCATCAAAATTGAATAACAATGAGGTTCTAGAACTCAAGTTTTATAAGTTCTATAACTTGATTAATTCTTGAAACAAGTTCTAGAACTCGACTAATTCTTGAAACAAGTTCAAGAACTTTACAGGTTCCCAAGCCAAAGTTAAAAAACTTCGAGGTTCCCTCTCAATTCTTTTTAAATCTCTTACTAAATGCTAATCTATCTAAACATTGTTTATTATTTTGTATCTTTATGTTTGATTAATTTTTAGGCGTTGACATGTGTCTTAAATCATTGGAATTATGGAAAAGTATTTCCTGCTTTGTGATGTCGGGGCAAATATAAAATTTCGTTTTAGATCAACTATTTGGTCCAGTCTTCATTATCAGACCCACAGGCTGAAAGCCAATTAACTTTTGTCATGGCGGTGTGTTCGACGTGCGTCTTTCAGTCTGTGCGTGCACCCTTTCGTCCGTAACCTTTTCTTTATAAAGCATCTCCTCAGATTTGCACAGTTTTCAACCAAATTTCACAAGAATGGTCTATGGGTGGCGTATTTCTCAGATTCATTCAAATAAATTGGATCGGATGAAAAATATGTTATGATATATACATATATTGATATATCTCGTTATAATATCAGCAAAGCGGGGGAAAAACAAAAAACAAAACACCGACTTTATGTGGAAAGGTTTGATCCGTTAGCGCACTAGTGGGCTGATCTGCCAATAATAGATAAGGGCAGAAGTTACACCTCCGATAAACATCAAACCTTTCTGATACATATATGTCGTGTATATATATACATAAATATATATAAATATATATATATATCCCATATTCGCGCTTTGATTAGAAATAAGACACCAAAGAGCCTCTTTTGTCAAAACTATTGAAAATATTTGTAGATGGCAGAGTATATCGTGTATATGAGAAATCTAGACAGAATTCGCTAGATGCTTTTTCGAATCCTCTTCCTCTACATTTTAGCTAGCAAAGCGTCAGCTTTGATAGCTTAAGTTAACTGACAAAATTTTGAGGTCGTCTCAAAGTTCAACGAGTGCAAACTGCCACTGGAGGCTTTACCACTAAATCCGTTAATTGCAAGCGCCATTAAATGTAGTTCTTGTGTTTTCAGGAATATTGCAAACTCTATTCAAATTGTAGAGATCTCTGTCAAAATAATGTTATTTAACCCATCCCCAATCAATGCCGCTTTTTCAGCATCTCAAGAAATAAGCTTTGGAAAACATTGATGACAATGAAGAAATTGCTTGTAACAAGCAATTTCTTCAATGTCCACAATTTTTTCTACCAAACAAGGGAGAAATTTTCTTAATTCCACCATGGTTTGCCAGCTTATAATACTTTCGGTACTTTCATTAAACTGGGTCCTCATTTGTCCGAGTGTAATCGTCTTTTATCGATTTCATATAGCCTATCACGATTTTTTTAAAAAGAAACTGTACCTTGCATGTAGAGGATATTATTGTCAAGTTTGGTGATTGAAAAACAAACGGAATATTGATTACTACGCAGTGTTTTATTGCTCAGTTATAGACGCATTTGTAAATGAATTGATATTTCCTGATAATCGTTTCATGTTACAATTCTAATGATTGGAATATAAACTTGGCATGGAAGGTTCAAGAAAGCTGCGTGGTCCTAGTCTTCATAGCGTTGTAGCAGAGAACGGTCAACCATGAGATCGTCATTCGAAGAAACCCAACTACTTAAAATCTAATCCCCTTTGTATAATCTCGACAGGCGTAACGCGTACTTTCGACTGGTAAATTCTAAATCGGTACAGTAAGCTCGCCCGTAATGGCTGTAGTTTTCGGTAAAAGGAATCCTAGATAACTGTTAGATACTCCATCCACTGTGATCATTATTATCATATTTGCATTAAACCTGTACAACTACTCGATAATAAGATTTGTAACATTCTTATTTTTTACAAGTAAAAACTTTAACCTTCTTGTTTTCGGTTAAACCGACTGAGAGAAAATCTAGAAACAATGGGTAAGGGTGTGCTGTATCTAAACTTAAATGTTTGATCTTGCGAATATCGAACTGTCTGAAATAGTACACATCCTACTTAATCAAGCGCATACAAACTTTTCTACACGTGAAGACGTAGTCTGCCTAATAAAGCATCAAATGATGCATTTGATCCCCGGCGATGATACATATCCATTTCAACATCTGTCTCTCACAAATGGATGGATGACCTAAAGGGGATAGCAGCTGGAGGCTAGGAAAGGATTTAGTGGTAGTAATAGTGGAGAAATACCAAGAATCCATTGTTAGGTGCTCCAGCCGCCGCAATATGACAGAAATACTGTTAAAAGTGGATTTAAACCCCATTCAATCAGCATTTTAAACCAGATTGCTTACGTCAGTGCAGGATTTTGGAAACGCGCCTTTTCCACAGACCTTTAAGGCAATTTGTCAGGGTCGGCGAGGAAAGAAAATACAAAGGTAAATATATTGTTTCGGGACTAGCACAGAAAGGTCAATATTAGGACTGGTTTTCGACATAACGTCAAAGGAAAGTCGAAATGCAGTCCTAAATTAATAGTCATTCCTTATTATGTAATATCTGCCTCTGCAAAGAACAACATGAATATTTGTACATTGTGGGTCCAATCAAAAATGAATAGATATCAAGGAAGTAATAAAAAAGTTACAAAGTATCGCAAGACTGTTTACCCTTTTAGCAACAATTTTGTTATTTTAATGAATGTTTCTTAACAGTGTTTAAAGATTAAAAACGCCATACGCATACGTTTCTAAGATTTAAATGTACACTTCTGTTGGTACGTGTAATTTTGTATAAGTTTAGCACGTCAACTTTTATCTATGAGAGTTCCCATCTATTATTATTTCTTTAGTTTATTCAAGTCTTTGACAGATTCACGATTTGACTGTCATTAAAGGCTCTTTTGGTCACGTAGAGACAAAAACTCACAAAAAGGAATCCTAAATTCTTCGAAAATTTTGTGTTTGGACAAATAGCTATTTCAAATAATTGGGTCTGTAGGGGTCTGTAAAAAATATCGAATATTACAGGATCCCTTTCTGTGAGAAATTCGGAAACTTTAGATATTGATGAGTCGAGTGTTCTATCTTGCTCGAAAACTGGAGTCATCGAAATCAGTGTCACATGGTTATCGAATCACTGCCCTTCACTATAAATAACAAAAGTTCAATGAATTCGAGGACAAACAGACTTAGCCGCTACATTGTATATCTTTGATGTTGTCAGTAATTTGTTAGAAATAGTCATTGATTTCCTGGCTTCAAAGTGAAAATTGTCCCCCCCCCCAAGAAAAAAGAATTAATTTATTGTGAAGCAATTTTTTACTTCAAAGATAACGAGAATACGATGAAATAAGTCAAATTTGGTTTTCGTCCCTACTTCCGTATACAAGGATGAGTTTTGTGGACATGAATTGATATTTGTAAAAGTACTGGGTTTGGCATTTTTGAAGACTTTTTAGGAAGAATGCAATTGTTGTTTTTAGACAGTACTTTTTATTAAAATACGTGAATGTACCCTCCGAAATTATAGTTGCTCAAATATCTTTGTGGGACTTTATTCATGATCAACCCTAATGAATAAAAAAGTTGAGTTTGGACTTTGATTATAAGTTTCTCGTATTAACATGACAGCTTTTTAGCGAAGAAAGAAGATCGCGGTGAGTGTAAAAAGACAAAACCAATGCAAATTTTTGTCAGATAGAACAATTTTGTTGCCACTTTCCTTTCACGATGATCTTCCTTAAATTGGACTGATGGCCGAATTTCTGTCGAGTTAGAGAAGAAATAATTGACTGTTTGATGGATGTTTCGCCTGTAGTCGACCATTAGCCATGAACATTGTCTGGGCTTTGTTTTCTTTTATTTGGATTTAACAAGTTGTCGACAATGATAATGACACCTTTGATTATCTACGTTTTTAAAGCTGGACATACGACTGTTTAAAAGATATGAGGGATGGTCTTAAATTGAATATTTGAAGAACGTTAAATGAGAATACAATCAATGATTAATAAAAAGGTATTTTTTTTTTTTTCATGTGGATGTACAAAATATGGGTGCTGTATGTATTCTGTTGAATTAGATTTTGATATTCTATTGACTTAAACATGTGTTCTCTAACATGTTGGACAATTTTAGCACTAAATAAGGTGCATCGTTACGAAAAAAAGGTTTATGTTTTGAGGTACAACTCTTCTCTTCTTTTATGTATGAATCTTTAGGGCTATTGATCTAATAAATAAGTTCTACCTAGTATTTAAAACACATACGAGCGTTATAAACACGGAATGACTGCTTCAGCCCAGTCCTAAATGACTTGTGTTATAGGACAGGAAATCTAATTCGATGATATAAATGGATCACTCTGCATTCAAATCCCTGTAGGAGAGAATAACCCGGATATATCAGGTTTTGTAACGAGATCAAAGTTTTTCCAAGTCCGTCGATTCGATCAGGCTTTATATATTCTTTCATGCAACTTTCATGAACGAAAACATTTTAGAGAACATTGGGCAAAAATAACATATTTCTTTTGATTATCTATAATCTAACGATAATAATAATGACATCCATACGCTGGTCACTTATAATACAACATCACACGTATTATAACAATAGCATAATGATTAACTTATGTATAGTTAGGCCTTCTGGGCCTATATCTGTTAAAGAAAATGTTAAACATCACCAAATTGATATATATCTAATGCATACCTTTATACTTTTCTCCCAATGTTTCCTATCCAAAATTTTTATTTGGCCATATGCAATATGTAGTTTTAGCCTAGAACCTAAATGCTAATCCACAATGATACAATGCACAAATTGGTTGATGTTTTATTTTTGGCATCACTATCATCAGGGCTTTAACACGGGTCCAAAATTAAACAAGATGTAAACCTTTGCCTTTGAGGGTAGAAAACATCGAGGATATAATGAAGAAATTGATTGTAACATGCAATTTCCTCATTTTCCAAAATGTATACCAAAGCTTTATAGCTCTCTTGACAGGTAGTGCTCATATCAGCTTTTAGGACCGATGAATGTCCTTCATCTATCGTCAACTTTTGCTTCAAACAGGATCTCCTGAACTGCTGGTCCAATTTTGAAATAACTTCATTTAAATGTTTCTGGGGTGGCCCTTTACCAAAATTATTTATATCGTTCCGGTCCAATGCCCTAAAATGGGTTCAAAATTTGCAAATTTAAAAAATCCTCTTGTCTGAAACCACAAGGCCAAAACGCTTCCATGTTTCGTTTGTGGCAACATCTAGAAGATTTCTCCCAAGTTTGCTCAAAATCATGACCCCAAGGGTCAAATTGGCGCCGCCCCAGTGTTCACTTATTTTTACACAGAATTTACATAGGAAAGTAAAAAAAAGTTCTCTTTCAGAACTACAAAACCCAGAGTTTAGATATTTGCATGTAGCAGTACTTAGTAGACCCCTAAAAAGTTTGCTTAAATTCTGACTTAAGGAGTCATACTGGCCTCGGCCGAGGGGCCGCTAATACCTCTCTAGGGGTTCATTTTTCTCACTTCCTTATACTTTCAACTAAATAGAGTTATAAAGAAAACATCTTTATATTTCTTGTTTCATTAGAAACAAAGGACACCCTTATAGCCTGATGGCTGTCTTAGCAAACTATGACTTCCTTAGCAACCAGTTGCTATCTTTGCAACCGTTACCTTTATTTCACAAGAGACTTTTCACCAGGGGAAGGGGAGGAGGGTTCAAATCCAACTCTTTGTTTATGTGTGGAAGCAACCTAGCTACTAAAAACTTTTTTAGCTAGCAAAGCGTCAGCTTTGATAGCTTAAGTTGACAGACAAATTTTGAGGTCTTCTCAAAGTTCAACGAGTGCAAACCGCCACTGGAGGCTTAACCACCAAATCTTTGGAATGCCTGCGCCATAAAAATAGTTCTTTTATATTTTAGGAATATTGCAAACTCTATTCAAATTGTAGAGAACTCTGTCAAAAGCATGCTATTTAACCCATTCCCACCGATCCCGCTTTTTAAGCATCTAAAGAAAAAAGCTTAGGAAAACATTCTGGACAATGAAGAAATTGCTTGTAACAAGCAATTTCTTCAATGTCCACAATGTTTTCTACCCAACAAGGAAATTATTTTCTAAATTCAACCATGCTTTGCTAGCCTTTACAGTACTTTCAGTACTTTGATTATTGTTTGTATACGATTATTATTGTCTCGTCACTTAGCACTTACATTATCAAAATTATTTTATTAACCACCATGCTACTAGGGAACTCTGTATTCTAGAATTTTATAAAAGTCACTCAAGTGAACAATAAAGGGCTATCGTGGCCCTCTTGGGTTTTTTCTTAACATTTCAAAAATAATCGTCCTTGTTTTGGAATGAGTGAAAGTTGGATTTACTGGGAGAATTGCTACCTTAATGCTCTTATTCAATGCATTTAAATGTATTTTCATTTAAAGGGAATATGAGTGTCGACATCAATGAAGTTATTTAAACATTTATTTTCTTCAATTTTTTAAAAAAAGGAAAAATTAATTTTGTCGACCTTTGATAAAAGGGGAGTATCCGTAAGAATGTTAAACTATTATTCCTGCGGGTAAGTGGTAAACTTAAGTTTGTGTTGAACCCAGAAGTAGCATTCATGAATTCATTGTAGTTTCTCTGTTTCCGTTAAATGACACAGGCGAGTGCGATTTGGATCTTCTTTGAGCAGAAGATCACCTGCGAGAGACACCTATTATCTAAAGATAAGTAGTTCGCTTGAATGTGATGAGTAGCTGGTGGCTTGAATCGAATGGTGTGGTTGAACTTGTGACAGAAATGACGGGGGGTTGGGCGAATCATCTAGCGTCCAATAAGCTGAAATACTGAAAAACTGTTAAAATTGCTGTTAAACCCATTTAAACAAACATAAACCCTCTACTTCGAAGAGGTTTCTGGCTATCCCGATTTTACAGAAGTAGGAGGCCTCTGCTCAAGTTGAAGACTTATTTCCCCCTTTTAGTAGATTATAAGATACAATCCACACCCACCCACCCTACTATTCCATAAATGCACGGTTTATATAACCCTGGTCTGCACTTCATTTTTTTTTTGAAGATTTTAAAGAAAATATTTTCGCCCCTTGTAAACAATACCTAAGAAAGCAGAAATCCATTTTAAAACATCATTAAGAAGTCTCCAGTTACGTCAATGTAAGAAATCACACGCTTTCATTGAATTCAGAAAACATGTGTACAATCTGAGCCAAAATATAAACAGGACAAGAAATGAAAGATTCTAGCCCCATCACTATTCCGCCACTTTATACGGTAAATCCATCTTTAATGACGGGTTATAGGGCTTGATGGATGACCCCAGTGGGAATTTAGTCTTGTATTTGATAGAGTGATTTTATTGTTCTGTGGGGAAGCTAAAATTAGTGACCGTAGTTTTTTTATAGGATCTATGCAGACTGTCAAGAGTCTTTCTTTGATCCGACTATTTTTACTATAGTCTTAGATCAAAATCATCAAGCGAACCTTGGAGAGCATAATAATTGTTCTATTGTAGTCGATGATAATATCAAAATGTCTCAAAGACAATCGAGTGACAAATTATTTACTCACAGAAACGTATGAGTAAATTCTTTGGAGAAAATTAATACTGTGCAGTTTATGCAGTCAAAAAGGCGCCAATTGAATAGAAGTTCTACTTATCTATTAGACCAGGATTTTCGCAATGGCTGATAGAAATTGAAGGTCCTCGTGTGAGAAAATTGTATTCTTTGCAAAAGGAATATTCTGCAATCTTTTCAAGATACATTTACATGTACAATGTAAATACACGTAAATGTGCTTCAGTTTATTGTACGATGTATGTGGGAGCAGCAGCTAAAGAGAAGTTGGTAATGACTTCGATTATTTGGGTAACGGGTTTTGGTACGTCAGTCGGGGTCAAAATTCCTTCAGACATTTGACACACATGTAGTTATTTGTTTTTCAAATATCATTTAAGAATTAGCAGCCTGGGGCCCGAATAGGATTTTGTGATAGTGCCTGTATGAGGAATACCAGCAGAACCCATTTTTTAGATGCTCCACCGAAACCCATTGTTAGATCGCCTGCAATGTTACTTACTTAATTTTCAAAGTGGTGTTAAACCTTATTCATTCAACCACTGCCGAATAACGATTAAATTGTCGGAGTTTAAGTTTTATTTAATATGTAGTTATGAACTTTTGGTCACTGACCGACGATATTCGTTGCAACACCCTACGAACAGTCTTCTGTCATATATTCTTTGCACCAAAGAGACCTATTTGTTGTGACGTAAGTTGTTTTATTTATTAAGATATTAGATTTCCGTTATAATTTAAGAAATTGATAAAACGTGTTTTGCTTTTAGGCAAATAGAATTTTGAAATATCAAAATAATTCTCTGTCTGTCTAAGAAAATAATGAAAACTATTTGAGTTTCCGAAAACAAAGAAAGACATTTTGCAATTTGGACTAGTAACACTCCGATAATTCAACCAAGAAATAAAAATGAAATTGAATTAAAGAAATAAGATTAAATTGAAAATAACTTTCGTCGCAAACTGATTATTTATTTGAATCGCATGTCTATGTCGATGATGTATTCAATTTTATTAACTTTTTTTTCATTAAATTTTCGGTTTAAACATTTTAGGCGGTATTTATCACGTCGGTGTATATCACGTTATATCTATACATCTGGTGAAGAAGAAAATATGAAAATGTCGGAAAGGAAAATATGAAATTTTTACATGTGCCCTGGCATCCTTCGATTGACTAATCAAGTTATTCATTTAGACAGGAAGAGATTGTTGATCTACGACATGTATGATATGCATTTTTATTCGACTTTTGCGCCTAAACTACGGCGATAACTACGACGATAAGGTCGTCAATCAACGATTTATGTTTGTTTCATATCCATGACCATATATTTTGAAAATTAAATGTGTTTGTTATTTAAGTCGATCTGGCTTTATGAATTATACATGGCAGATACGTTTCCTATCTTCTTCATGCAGTAGACATATTCCCTTTTTACAGAGTATTTTACAAGTCAAGAAAAGTCTTTCTTTATCCCCTTCTGGGAGTTAAGTATAGGTTTTGGTTTCCATAGGATAGACAGTTTTGACAGTTGGTGGACATTTAAAGATATTGTTGATGACAATATTTACTTTAGATAGAGATAAACGGACAGCTCTTGGCGATTTGGTTTCAATATTATTCCGTTTTTAGAGGTTATCAATACCTCATGAATACGTCTGAAGAGACATTTGTCTCTCTCCAATGGATGGATAATCGTAGACCTAAGTGGGATAGCAGCTGGAGGCTGGTGTGAGAAATACCAGAAATCCACTGTTAGGTGCTCCAGCCGCCGCGATATGACTGAAATACTGTTAAAAGTGGCATTAAACCCCCATTTAATTAATCAATCAACTGAACGAGAAAACAAGACGTTAACATGAGTGTTGGAGCTTATTCTTAGAGCAAACAATTATTATATTTCTTTAATACAGAAAGTAACAAAATTTGAAGGTTTTCGGCAAAAACTCTAAAAGTGCCTCAATGCATGGCAAACTTGTGATATTATTAGTTTATTAATTTTGTTTCACAAATAGAAGGCCATAGACCCATGAGGTACAAAATATACATTAACTACAAATATCGATATTTATTGTGAACACTATAATCATTGAGAGAGAGAGAGAGAGGGAGAGAGAGAGAGAGAGAGAGAGAGAGAGAGAGAGAGAGAGAGAGAGAGAGAGAGAGAGAGAGAGAGAGAGAGAGAGAGAGAGAGAGAGAGAGAGAGAGAGAGAGAGAGAGAGAGAGAGAGAGTTTGCATTGTAGCATTCAGCCAGGAGTGGGGTGGAGCATTTGCAAGTCATTTAAAAAATAGTGTGTGCGTTTATTTAATTTAGCATCTTATGTTTCATTAAAATTTGTTCCAATTGTAACATGGAATTATATTTAAATAATCAAAGGACGAAGAGTACAGAGAAGTTGGAATGCGCTGAAAGGGTCACTGTGGAATTCTGTTCAAATTCCTTTATAACTTTCCGAGTGAGCCTCCCTCCTTTAAACTTAAACCACTAGCATTCCCATTTGTGTACATAGGTGCGTGAATAATGCACACAAAAAATAAATCCACATACAGAAATCAAAAACTAGCATTGTCCTAACCCATTCTCAGACAGTGACGCTTTTAAAAGACCCCCATTATGAAAGCTTTGGGAAACATTGTGGAAATGTTTTCTGTCCAAAAGACCGGGATTTTAAAGATTTCACCAACTTACAATTGTCGTCTGCTTACTCTTTGAATTTTGACTGGTCTTAAATTATATCGTGTTGGAATGGGTTATAAGCTCATGTCACGCACAGCAAAATTAGAATTTTGAAGCATAACTTTCTCCTTTGATCAACTGTAATACATGAACTCCTTTAAGAATATGGAAAACAGAGAATAACAGCTTCTACAGTAAGAAATCAACGACCTCGATGATTATTTGACCCTCAACTCGGCCAATTCTGTAATAATCGTACTAAACTGTGTAGATTTTCACTTTAAGTTTATGAGTATATGTGGAAATTTGCGGAAATGCGCAGAAACTTGTTTCAGGGTGATCGATTTGGAATACTTGTTTAGACTTAGGAAAAAGAATATTTAAAGTGTTGTGAGTAAAATTCAAAAGAAAAAAGACATTAACGTTATTGTTTGCACAAAAAGTCATGGTAGTTTTGCCCTTTTCCTAAAAATTCCTATAATATGATGAAGATAGTATCAAATTATCTTCGGCGCCCTGTAGTAGTGCGATTTCCTTATTCGTTATTCAGCTTTAGAACCATAAAAAATCTTAAGTAAAAAGGACCAAGCTGAAAGCTAGATGACACTTGTAAAAGGTTTGATGTGTTATTATTGATTTAAACTTGTAAATAACAACATAATAAAGCGTATTTATTTAGTTAATAAGTAGAAACCGGATGTTGCTATGTTTACATATCTTCTACTTTCGTTTTGCATCTATTTGATTTTTACTGAGTAAAAGTTGTAAATCCCATAATTATCGCGTTTGCTTGATGCCTACATTCCCCTTAATCGCTCTTGAATGTTTTAAAGCACTGGGTGGCGTGATTATTGTAAAAATACATTTGCGACCTGAGCCATATTTGTAAACATTGCCTATCTATGGTCGCATGACTACCACATGTGACTTGAGATCACTTGATTACCAAACACGGATGGCGAATGACAAAAAACAAATTGCTGTGCTGATTATTACCTTATTTTTCAATAATTTAAAGCAAACTAAAGCATGTTTAGGAGTCTCTAAATGAATTTTTATATTATCCTTTACATGTACCATGTTATTGTCTTCGGCTACAACTAACTTATTGTAAGTAGCCCGAGGTGTATTCATATCTTAGAGATCATGTGATATTTGTAATCATAAAACCCAAGATGAAATTGTCTTGTGTTCATTTTGCGTTTTTGTTAAATCTTGTTATTTTTTTAAAAAAACATAAAAAAGACTCAGCGACAGGTTATCTATTTATACTGCAGAACTATCAGCAATTAAATACGCATAAAACTGAACAATACTCAACAAGCCACACAAAGTTGCTATATTATCTGACTCACTTTTGGCCTTACAATCTTTTTAAACTGAAAACATTATCTCTAGGCCTGATCTGATTGAAATAATCCTATCTCTAAATGATCAGTACCAACAACATAGTGTTGAGGTTACTTATATGTGGTGTCCAGCCCATGTCAGCATCCTGGGTAATGAATTGGCTGATGGCACGGCAAAGTTGGCTCTGTCAGGCCCTATTAAAGAAACCTACCCCAGGCAACAACAGCAATTTATTCTATCATTAAAAGCAAAATCAAAGAAACCTACCCCAGGCAACAACAGAAATATATTTCTATCATTAAAAGAAAAATGGTTTGTAAAAACAGCTGACCTAGCACTAGACCAATCAACATATGACTACAGTGTGGGGCCTTAGACGGCCAAAGAGTTACTTAGCCAATATCAGGCTGGATAAATGTGTGACGCACCTGAGGCTTGGCTAGTGAAAACTTTGAAAATCTTCTTGCCATGGAATGTCGGACATCACATTCTTAACATTTCTCCAAACTGTCCTTCATGTGGAGTCTGTAATACAGCTGAACATTTTCTGCTACACTGCAGCGTCCACAGGGTTGCACATAACAAATTTAAATCTGAGTTTCTGAAAAATAATATTACTTTTTCCATAGTAAATATTCTTTTTCCATCAAAATCCCTTCAGAAGTCTGTCTTTGCTTCATTATCAACATATCTGCTGGACTGTGAAATTTCCAGTAAAATTTAATCCTTCTTCCACCATAAATTTTATATTCATAATCTGAAATGTTCCATATCCAACGATGTTTAGCTGAACTTGTACTGTACACAACGAGCGAAACGATCAAGAGGATCGCGTTAAGCATCAACTTGACCGTAAACCCAGGCTGTGCAGGACCAGGGTTAAATCCTTCCTTAATTAAACTCATTCTGTTTCCACCTATCATACTCCTGAACTCCAAAAAATCCATTCTGTATATCACCGACAATCTCTAACATAACAGAAAAACAATAATCCCTGAAAATATCCTGTAATTCTGTTAGTGTTTTTCTCCTTTACCAATATTGTTTTGTTAAAAAAATACTAAAATTAAAAATCCACTCAAGTCTGCTCTGTAAACACAATTATTTGTTATACTAGATCAGCTGGAAAACACCAAAATTTTCGTGTTACCTTGCCATATCCTCTCCCTGAATTTTCCTTATCCAACCTTGTTCTGTTAATACGATCCATAACAATAAACAACACTTGTCCTTCACCTGTCGTCCATTTATAATCCATTTTTCGGGTATACATATACAACAATATTGTCCAATTACTATTAATTATGTATAATTCCGCTACCTTATTACAAAAATGGGCCAGATCATCATTTTTCATATGTAGCAGTCTGGTTGCGGGTTCATATAGAGATTTCCCGTTTCTAAAAATAGAAACTATGACCTAGAAATTGTGCGGTTCAGCTTCGGCGAAACATCATCCTCTTGTTTTTACGCACCCTAGTAGCTCAAGACCGGTCTTGCGCGTTTAGAAGTCGTCAAATGCGTCTAACAAATACCTAAAACAATATAGTTATCAATTATATTAATTATTTTTAATTTTTCAATATAACGAAAGTAGGGCAAACTCTTTTTCCATAAATTGATGTCCCTTTCCGGATGTTATTTAGATCAGCTAAAATATCTGACGTTTAATCTCTCCAGTTTACAAATTGTCAATAAACTTTTAATTTTACATACCTATACTTGTCAATACATCCAACCAATAAAATAATTATTATATCAAACTTGAATAAATACTTTGTAAACACAAAATCACGATAGAAATACACTTTAAGTCCAATTTTACTAAGACCACATGTAGCAGACGCTTAAAGAAAGGTGTTGATAAAACTCTGTTTTAAATTAGTACGGATAAATATACAATGTTGTATTTATGGTCACATGACTACCACATGTCACTTGAGATCACGTTTTTACCAAACACGGGACGGCAAATCACAAAAAACAAATTACTGCTCTGACTATGACCTTATTTTTCAATAATTTAAAGCAAGCTAAATCAAGTTTAGAAGTCTCAAAACGATTATTTGTATCATCCTTTACATGTGCCATATTATTGTATTCGGCTACAACTAACTGATTGTCCACGGCAACTTGAGATGAAAAGTAACCCGAGGTGTATTCATATCTAGGAGATCACGTGATGTGTGTTGTCAAAAAAACCCGAAATGAATTTGTCTTGGGTTTATTTTGCGGTTTTGTTAAATCTAAGTTGGAATTGCTCCGCATTCCAACTTAAAAATGAAACAGTGTTTTTCATACAGAACTGTGATTTGAAAAGTTTTTTATTTGAAATAACAATACTAATAACGATATAACTGTTGTCTTCATTAAAAAAATAAACTTATATCCTGGATTTCACAAAGCTTTATTTAGAAAATGTACCGAGAACCAATAATACTGTAGGCTATAAACTATTGTTGTCCGGGTATTAGTGTTGTCTTAAAACGTACCAAGACGGACATTACCTCAGGCTCTCAGTAAATTATTGTCAAATAAATGTCTATCGAAGACATAGTCAACCTCGCGTATATAAGAAAGTAGTTAGATTACAGAAATATAAATAAAAAATAATTAGTATAAAAAGATTTACCTTCCTTTCATTTTGATATTATTTCTATTTTAATTAGGTTTCCTATAAATATTATTATCAACGGAGATTTTAATTCTAGGGGCTAGCTATGTTGCAAATTTACTATAAGTTGATATTTGGACAAAAAGAAATAAAGTGTATCTTTTTAAACAAAATAATTTATAAATTGCTTTTTGGAGCATTTGATTGATTAACCTCTTCGTAGCATCCTGATAAGCACTGAAGCTTATCCTCTGTGTTGTCTATTTGTTTTGTTGTTGTTTATGTTTTTGTTCGTATACCTTTATGTCTAATGTATGAATTGTAAATGCAAATAATTGTTTCCAAAATGAACATATCATACCAGACGACCTTTCGTTTAAGAAACAGCCTGTATTTATCTCGCCGTTGTGTTGTCAATCATCACAGACTGAGGACCGTCTTTAATCAACGCCTCCGTCTTTTACATGGACACTGAGTGCAAAACTGAATAACTTAAGTATAGCTATGTCTATTGAAATTATTGAATTAGGGTTGACAAAAAAACAAAAAAAAAAAGAAAGAAAGAAAAAAAATTATCCGTATCATCATCTATTTCGACGAATGAAATCATAACAAGTAGCTAAAATGTACGTTCTAGCCACAATTATATGTAATCTTTACAAAAAAAAAAAAAAAAAGAAATTACGGCGTCAAGGAAAATTTGCATAAAAAAACCTAATGCTTGCATAGATTTAAATCCTTCACACGACATACAAAGTTGTTCATCCAACCTAATTTTAAAAAAGGGTAGTATCATAGGTAGTGAAAGGTGCTGAACTTTTTAGTTGGGTCCGACTGCACAACCATTTCTGTTGGACTCCACTATGATGATGATAAAAAGCCAACACAGTAGTTAGTACTAGCTACGGTCTGGAACACCATAGGTAGTAGTAGCACCAGACTGGAACACCAACTCAAGTACTAGATACGGACTGGAACACCATAGTTAGTAATATTACCGGGCTGGAACACCATAGTTAGTAATATTACCGGGCTGGAACACCGAAGTTAGAAATATTACAGGGCTGGAACGCCACAGTTAGTAATATTACCGGGCTGGAACACCATAGTTAGAATTAGTACCGGGCTGGAACACTATATCCCGTACTAGATACGGGCTGGAACACAAGAGTAAGTACTTGGTACGGGATTGAACAAAATATTTAGGACTAGATACGGGTTTGAACACAATAGTTAGTACTACCTACTAGCTGGAACTTAAAAATTAATACAAGCTACGATTGAGAACCATATTACTAGCTACAGGAGTGAACACAATAACACTAGCTACAGGGTTGGACACAATAGTACTAGCTACGGGGTTAAAAAAATAGTTAATACCTGCCACCAGCTGGAACAAGATAATTGGGACTAGTAACGGGCTGGGACATCATAGTCTGTACTAACAACTTGGTTAGACAATTGTTAGTACTAGATACCAGGCTGTAACACCATAGGTAGGACTAGCTACCGGTTGGAACTTCATAGTTAGCACTAGCTACAGGGTTGAATATCATAATAGTACCTGCTACAAGCTGGAACATAAATGTTATTATTAGTTACGGCGTTGAAACCATAGTACTAGCTAGATGGTTAGCCAATAGTAAATATTAGCTACCAGGTCGGAATGCCATAGTTAGAACAAACTACGGGGTTTAACACCTTAGTTAGTACTAGCTACCAGACTGGAACTCCATAGTTAGGTCTAGCTATACGAGCTGGAACAGCACAGTCAGTATTAGCAACATTAATAGTACTAGTCTACTTGGTTGAGCACCGTAGTTAGTACTAGCTAAAGGGTTGAAAACAATATATAGTACTAGCTACGAGCCTCAACACCATTGTCTCTACTAGCTACTTAGTTTAACACCATAGTTAGTACCAGTTATAGGGTTGCTCACCATAAATGGTACTAGCTACGAGGTTGAACACCATATAGTTAGCAATAGCTACTGAGTTGAAAACCATGGTAAGTACTAGTTACTTGGTTGAAACCATGGTAAGTACTAGTTACTTGGTTGAAGACCATAGTTTAGTCACTGTTATTGGTCTAAAAGTCGTATCTTCCCCTTTTAAACAGCAAAAGTAAAGAATTCCGTCTATCGGTGACCAAAATCTTTACAAATTCTACTTATCTTAGCTTTAGTTATTAGGGTTATCGTCGTCCATTGATATTTTTCTACGGGTATTTTTAAAATTGGATAAGATTTAAAGGAAAGTGCATTTGGCGTTAACATGCAGTGCGTCCCAATTTAGTATTGCCAAGATCGATATGCCCGAAATAGGCGCTAATTGCCTGTTTCCGAGAAAATGTGTGGTAAACTGTTTTTAACACTTTCACAAACTAGTCTTTCTTTCTCGATTTTAATATGTTACTGGATGTTGTTGTTGTACTTGGATGGAAAAAGATGACAATAAGTCATGGTAAGGCTTATCAACGCTATTAACACGTATCTGTAATACTGTTGATTATGTAATATACAACCAACGACGAAATTGTTTCCATCAAATCTTGAAATTCATTACCAAACAATATTTAAAAATGTCCTTCATGAAAAAAAAACGTATATATTTTTTTTTTTTTTTTTTTGTTATGTTCAATTAACTGTCCAATTGAGCGTAGAAGAAGTGTTACTAGAAAATCTTTAATCACTTTTTATCGAGCAGTTTCCGCTGAATTTACGCAAGAGTTCTTGTACGAAACTGTCTGTATGAATTTTCTAGTGTGAAATGTTCCTGACATCCGTTCTCTCTCGCTGTAAGACAAATCAACTCGAATTAACTTGAGGAATTTACAAAAACGAAATAATCTCGGCTAATTACTTTTGACATTATAGTTTTCAGAACGTTTCCTGCACTAATTTTATTCGTTTCAAGTATTTTCTGAAATATCTAATAACCATCCCAGTGTGGATTTGCCCAACATTTCCCGCAATTGAAGACGTTTATTTTAAACTACAATTCTGTCAATGATTCGCAGCTCTTTTTAATTGTACCAAATTGTGAAGAACACTGGTTTACTTCTACCTGTCCTAATGTCCCTTATCGCACTTTTCACGTCAACTGTGAATCACATAGATTTGAATCTTGGTAGGGGTCCTTCACGTCATTTATTAATTCTGGTCCCTCAGATATCTTCTTCCTGTTGTCCGACTTATGTTGTTTTTTTCTTTTGTTGTTGTTTGGGGGGGGGGCGTGTTGTTCTTGTTTCAAACATATGATTACAAAGTAACTCTTTTTAGCCGTATTTTTCTCTACGAATTTTGAATTAGAGAAACTTGTAATAGTACTTCTGAAAGAAGTCCGTCATGTTTTACAAAATTGCGATGTGCTTGCTATAAAATCTTTTCGCTTCTTCCTTTGCAACAACCATGAATCAAAGGATCTTAAAACTAGAACACTTATAGAAATCCTATTTGTAACTAAGCAAGCCCTATTCCGACTGTTATCTACTTCATGTTTTCTAACTTAGCTTCTTTCCTGCCATAGCACGGAAATATCAAACATTTGACAACTACAACCTAGTTTACAGGGCAACTACTTTTTTCTCATATTTTCACATGAAATAAACATGAAGGGGGAGATTTTGTTAAAGAAATCGAGTTAATCCAATGAAAATAAACCCACACATTTCGTATCTATGAATTCGATGGTTATTCTTTCCAGTTAGAATTGTAGTGGGGCTTGTGGAAAGATAGTAAAAGAAACATGAGAAAGGGAAGACTGCGGGACGTCAAGGTGATAGGAAAATGAATAAGTTTGTCATTAATCAACAGGCAAATCACTGTATACTAAAACTGATACCGAGTCTATCTGAGCAGTTTGAATGCAGTGAGTATTGCAGTTATAGAGGAAATGAGGAAAGGACATTTTTCATCACTTAAATTGACTATTAATTGGTAGGGGACCAGAACATCGTAATTACAGCTAGACGAAAGGTGTACATGAAGATAGTTTTTGTCGTTCACCAATATATTAATTTTATTTCAGAATGAAAAGCTTTATTTATTCGCGTTAAATGGCTACAGTTAGAGAAATTAAGTTAATGATACAATTGGTAGACTTTCCAGCAGGAAGGTGGGATGAAGTCGGTTTTCCTTTAATCATTAATTCAAGTAAAGAGAGATAATTACTTCCAAGAATTATTCTCATAAATATCATTCCCATTTCGTCAAACCCAATAGGATATATGGCTTCGGTGTTGATGATGTCATGACGTAATCAAATAGTATTGACTTCGTCGATGACATAATTTATGTTTAAGAAGAAATCGATGGGAAAAATCAGCCTTTGATGCACTTAAACATGCCCTTCTCCCCATACTCGTACGCTTATTGTCTTAAGCGAATTTCATCGGGAAAACGTTCGCTACTGTTTTGCTATTTCTTGGTTTAGTCCCCCAAAAAGCAGAACCGAGAGGGATATAACTATTACTCAATCGATGTAAATATATTGGTTGAAACAAACCAAGAACATTTAATATGATTTGCCCCCGTGAATTTGGGAAATTCTGAATTGAAATTACGTAAAGATTTTTTCTGAGAACTCCATTTCGGTTCCTTCTCAAAATACCGTAAAACATAATTTTAAAAAGATGAAGCAGCTTCGTTTTTTCTATCAACGAATGTAAATTGCTTTATTCTTACGCTATAGAGATTTTATTGTCAATTTCATATGCGCGTCACAGAATATTTTGTGGTATCATTGTTCCAAATCTATTGGTATGAGTAATGCCTGCGTGCCTCGAATAAGTTTTATTGAAAATAATGCATTTTATCGACGCGGAAACGACATTTTACAAACTTAAAGAGAGATTTATATTTCATCTCAAAAACCAATTACATAAAATTTGGGGTTGGCAGTGCCGCAAGTACTGATTATATTTATGGGGTTTAACTTCGCTTTGATCAATCTTTCAGTACGTCGTAGATTACTATTTATTTGATTACTGCGTTTCCTGCTTTTCATGGACATTAGGCTTGTGTACTGATTTGCTTTGAAGACAGAAATGATTTATCAGCTATGTGTTTTCATGTTTTATCCCTCTCTTATTTATGGGGATATCAAATTTTAATCCTCTGATTAAATATCAATATCGCTAACAACTATTTTTCAGTGGGCGATCAAGATCTCGTAGCTCGAACTTGAAAAGCTGTATTTTGTAAGCCCATTCAAGAATTCCTTCAGCTACAGTGGTTGTCAATAACTTGAATCGGGATAAGGGTTAAAATCTCTGTTGAAGGGAACGCAAAAAGTGGAAAATAATTCAATTTCATCTTGCACATTATCGTACTAGGCATCAATTTGTACGACAGCAATAACCCTGTAATGACGGATTAGTCTAAATTATGCAGTCTGGATTTTTTACAGCTCTTCAAATTAGAAAAGATACGAGGGCTAGGATTTCAGTTGGGTTTAGACAATAAATCAAGCAAAGAGGGAAGTGCGAATAGTTTTCACAATGATCACATTGCTCAGATTGAGCACGTCATTAAGGCTCATAATAGTCATTCTACTTACTACGCTCATTTTTATAAACAACCCTGTTAATTTTCGATCAATTGACCAACTGAATTGCCCTTTTCGCAAGCTCCTTTTAGTAAAATTGAAATTATTTAAAATGTTCATATTGCATATCCCGATTAAAACAAAAATATCCCCTTTGTCTCTTAAATGAATATTTTTGCAAAGTTATATAAAGTACCCCTTTTTATAGACGAATTATTGGTATTAATAGTGTTGGTTGTTTCTAAGGCTTAATCAGTCAGCCCGATTAGCTCAGTTGGTAGAGCACTTGACTTCAAACCTCAAGATCACGGTTCGAGCTGGGCTGACCATATCAACTAACAAAACCAATTGTCTTTCTGATGAGACGTTAAACCGAGGCCCCGTGTGACGGTGCTATCCATCCAGAACGTTAAAGAACCAGACGGAGCTCTCGGCAGTTTCGTCCTGTATCCTTGCACTATCCCCCGTAACTACTAACCGTCTTCTGGGGGGCGTTGCTCATATGGGCATGTGCTACGGTAGCGACGATAAATAAACAGAAACTACACAAGGCTTAATCAGCTCAATTGGTAACAAGATTGTGCTCTTAACCATGGTGTCGAAAATCTGCACGACAAACATTCTTTACGAAAATTGACGAAAGTCAACGTCGCATGCGTGATTTGTGTCTCGTCAATGGGTGAACCTCAGGTAGAGAGCATAAATAGGAGGAGCAGCTCGTGGTTCGGATATAATACCGTGGTTGTACTTGTATGAGAAAGATCAGCAATTCCCGCATCCTGAATATAGCTAAAATTATGTTGAAAGTGACGTTAAATACTATACAATCAACAAGTATATAAATGGCTAACACCTAATATGTCGAACCCAAATGTCAAATTTCTTTGAAACCCAAGCTAGGGACATTAACATTACCGGTTCGCTTTGATGTGAAAGACCCCAAGCTGAGTGTGCTATTTTCATTAGCGTTCACCAAAAAAAGACCGATGGAGATAAAAGAGCTTTTACCGACAAATAATTGACTTATTTTAATGGATTTTTTTAGAAACTTTCCATTTGTTTTCACTTAAAGCGTCATCGTCTTTGGTACTTTAATCCGTTGCAAGACGAGACATTTTTATACAGGCCCAAACTGAAGAAATAGCCGATGACAGTCCTATGTCAGTCGAAGGGAAAAGCTTAGAAAAATCGCGAAATTAGAAATATCGCGATATCGGTTGCGAGGAAAAGCGTAAAAAGAAAATATTAATTTCACGAAAATATTAATATTGCGATATGATTGGGGACATACGTACAAGAATGCAGAAATAGTAACACCGCAATATAAGTTACTAATTTAAAAGAAATTGTGATAAAAACCTAGAACTGTCGGGTTTTGTTTGTTTGTTTGTTTCATAAAATATATAACAATTATGGTGTAAAATCCAGAAACTCGTTTAATAGTTTCAGGGGTTTTTTTCTTTTCTTTTTTTTTTGGGGGGGGGGTTGTGTGTGTGTGTGTGTGTGTGTCCAATTATCTCGATAGCTTGTTCTCGACAGAAATATGCAACCATAAATTCCTTTCTCAATTTACAGCTTTGTTCTTCATTCCATATTTTCACTTTTTCAGTACTGTTCGTTAATGACGAATGCCTGTCTTGTCTATGTTATAGACTTGTCCGAATGATTCTGGGGTCCCTTATAACTGCTTTAAGATCCCCCAATAAAAAAGAGAAATACGGCAGTTCGTTTGATACATTATATGTAAAAAGCCCCAAAGTACTACGAGTGTTCACGATTGTTTCGAATCTATACTTTAGTATGACCTCATTAAAATCGTTCATTTTATCTAAACTATCAGAAAGTATTATAGACTTCACCTTTAATTGCGTTTGGTGATCACACAACATCATGATTTAGAATGTAAACAACGTTTAAGAAATTAATATAATATCTTTCCAAGTTTAATGTCATACACAATTGTTCATTGTTTTTCACTATTACTCAACAAGAAAATTATACGTCTTTTCTGTCTGGGAATAAGAGGAATAAACAGCCCATTAATTAAAAGAAATGCACAGTAAACTTATTAAGCTATAGAAGTTAATTTGCGTAATTGACTTCTTAACAATCTAGGTATTCTGTACACCAACTAAAGTGGTTACATCAATTTATTGTTGTTGTTTCTTTTTCTTTTTT
Organism: Fragum fragum; assembly: GCA_946902895.1. NCBI lineage: Eukaryota > Metazoa > Mollusca > Bivalvia > Cardiida > Cardiidae > Fragum > Fragum fragum. The sequence continues at coordinate 28,179,932 of OX336377.1, read as the reverse complement.
TTTTTCAGCAGCCGTCGGCTCGGCTTGAAATAAGTGGATGTTATGGTTATAGAAACGTCTTAAAACAAGGTTACATGAGTTCGCCGCCATGGTATAACCGCAATTCTAATGCAATTGGCGATAAACTCCATACAATGAAACGAAATAAAATTATAAATTGACAACTTTGTGTGCTACTCTGACAGTCTGTATGCATAAAATTGTTAGTTTTTAATTGACTTTGTGGTTTTAATTAGCGATTCTTTAAGATTTGTCCAATTTCACAGACGTTCTGGACACCAATTAAATAGTGATTTTAAAATCATTGTTTTTCTGGAAAGAAAACACTGTTGGTAATGAAAAATATACTTGTAACAAACTATTCACATCCATATTATTTTCCACCATTTGTGCTTAATGGTCGTTAAGAAACAGTATTCTTGAAAGCGCTTTGTCATAATTAAAGTATATTTTTATAATTGTCGATAAGACTTTCAGAAAAGACGTTGGTATTTTTTTTTTATTTAAAGCTTTTTGGCCTCGTTTAGTTATATCAGAGCTATATGGTTAAATGGTTACTTATACCTCTTCTGTATCATCAGTACTAGATTCGGACTCATACGCAAGGACATGACCGATCGAGCGGCCGAGATTCGAACCCGGGGCCTTCAATTAGGATAAAGTCATTATCAAACTACATGTTGTTGGTGTTCCTAAATAAATGCCTGCCCTATCATTTCAGGTACGGAATTAGATGGCCACTAACGAAAGTAAAGGCGCGTCAGGGCAAAGGTAGGATTATTTGATAACTGATTCGATTATTTAAAAAAGAGGAAAATAAAAAGACGCTGTATCCCCTTATCCATTCAAGTTTAATATCGGAATATATGAACCTTGGTAACTACATCAAGAATAAGCTGTATTTACGTGTTTTAATTAAACCGCTTGGTATAAATTCAGAAGATTCACTTCCAGTCAAAGGAATGATTCTCGGAGAGGAGATCCTTCAATTTCCGTTGTCGTCCAGCGTTGTCAAGAGCGGGTTTTAGGTTGGTAGCGCTCGGTGATTCGTCATCCTGAGAGCCTTCATTAACCAGTTTAAATCAAGGTTTTGGCTTAGAAATAAGGAATTCTCTGAGTTATTTACTTCCAATCAGAGCCATTGGGGCTTGTGTTAGAAAAAGTCCATTAAAATGATAATGTATACCGCTTTTACAATTGCCTTATTATAAACACATGAATGATTTTGATGGAATGTTTTAAACATATCGAAAAATGACATTTTCCCCTGATTATATGATATACTGGAGGGCAGAGATGGCCTAGGCCGCTCAACTGAGATTTCTTTTAATCAAAGAAAGGCTAGACTGACACCTCAAAGTAGGTTTTGTTTGTGAAGAAACAAGTATTGCAAGAAACTTATACGTGTTTAAGAGATTTAGGTCAATAATCCTTCGTTTTTCAAAAGAACCCACCAGTTTTCAATGCGCTTTATCCCTTTAACCTAACATTCATTCTGGCTACGTACTATCGAATGTTAAAGAAAAAACACAAAGAACCTCCCAATTCAATGGGTTAAATCCTATTGATCTTACAATCAATCTTACTATGATTTATTAAGATTGAGTCAAAATTATTGCCTCAATGGTATAAACAAAGAAAATGACACTAAGGTCCACTTTTCCGAGTTTTGAGTAGAACTTCCCACTTCCGATAGGACTCATCCTTATGACTTACGAATCATTCTGATCAAGTTAACCCATTCCCACTCAGTGACGCTTTTAGACGCCTCCAAGAAAAAGAGCTTTGGAAAACATTGTGGAAAATGAAGAAATTGCTAAAAATAAGGATTTGTATTTACACAAGGAATCTAAAAGTTTCACGTTCTTTCCTTACCAGTCAGCAAGCGATTTCTTCATTTACCACAATGTTTTCTTCCCAGAAAGTTGAAAAAATAAAAAAAAATGATAAACTTTAAATTGTCGTCTTTCAATTAGGGCCAGTTTGACAATTTGCCGTCTGGTAATGGGTTAAAAGAAGATTAGGATATTTTAATTGTCGACACCTCGTAACGAACGCAGCACAACGAAGATTTAAAGATACCAGGATTGCTGACTGGTAAGGAAAGGACGTGAAACTTTTAGATTCCTTGTGTAAATACAAATCCTTATTTTTAGGGACATTTTAGACATTGCGAAATTAATCGAATGTCATTATTTGGAATGGGACTCTGTATGACGTCTGTTTATTTTTACGCCAACTCTTTTGTTAAGCTCTAATTATCGCCTACAGACAGAAGTGTACGGTCTATGACCTATGTTCACACTTGAGAAACATGCTGTTTAATTACATGTGTGTTCCGGAAATTCTTGCGTAGATGAAAAATGTGAATTTTCCTATTCTAGACGAGGTTAAAGTTAATTTATTTCACACAACCAACTATGTTCTAAATAGCGAAAGTGGATGGTGGAAACAGGATCCGTAATCACGAGTTCATGCGTAGAATCCACGACTCTTGAAAATACGTCATCATTATCGAACAATATTGCATTTCTATTGAGATTCTAAGAACATATTGCTTTAGTTATTTTGAGAGTGAAATATGTTACTCGAATTTCTTTAAGACAACTTGATCTTAACCTGGTTCATAATACAAATTTTTAAAGGCCTTGTTTACTTACTTTGATATTCGTAAGTCGATTAATGTCAGGAAGGCAAGACATCACGTGATTATACTGGAAGTAACGAAATGAATGACCGCCATTGTACATAGTATAACTGATACTTAGGACAAATGAAATTATGTCGAATCCCAAATAGGACATGAGACTTTCTAGATGAAGACGTTATTACGTCATCAAGTCATATTGACGTCATAAATGAGTTTTTCCGACGTTAATGACTCGATACGCCCTTTCATTCTCATTCTTTAAAGGGAGGTATTGATGTTTCTGAAACCTGGATAAGAAAAAATTGCAAAGTGCGGAAAAATTTAAACGAAAATTTAATGCTTAAATTTGAATCAGTTTATGTCATGGCAGTAATCTTATAGGCTGAAAGTGGCTTTTTGTGGTTAAACATGAAAGCTGACCGAAATTCCAGTTTATTTAAGACATGAAGAGAATAATTTTTGTTTTCATGGAGGTATGAACCGAAAAAACTAATCACACTGTATGAATACGCGAAGGTTTTTTTGGTTCATACCTCCATGAAAACAAAAAATATGCTCTTCATTTCTTATAATTTAATAGCATTGAGCAAAAAATACAAAAGCTTTTCCAATTTTGATTTTTTTTTGTATGGGACTACTTTGTGCGGAAGCGTACAAAATCGCTGCGTGCTCAAAATTTTGTTCACGGAGTTATGAATAATTTTTTCGACCAATCAGAACGCTCGTTTTAGATAGATGAAACTAAAAATTAAATTTTTAGATATTACGGAATTCGGTTGTCTGCATCGCATGACCTCGTTTGCTTATGACCTAAGGTCAACGAAAGGTAACAAAAGCGAAACAGCGAACGTCCAAAATCATGACACATCAAATGGTTAGCGAAAAACTACGTTAAGTATTTACATTCGAAATTATGCCTACGACAGTTTTGGACTGATGTTTAAAGAAAAAAAGATCGGCTAGCGAAGATAACTCCTGATGACGTAATGACGACGATGGTTAAATGTTATTCAAACTAAATGCGAGATTCCGACAGGTATCCGCACCTCATGAATAACCCTATATGGTTTGCAACTGTCTCGGCCTTATCTTGAAATAGATTAATAGCCTACGTAGGCTTTTAGGGGAATAGCCTGTTTTTCTCTGATAAACGAGCTCTGATTTTGACCAAACTACTTTTCAGACTTTTGTTTTCAATAAGAGAATGAGAGTTGATAAAAATAATTAAAATCTGTGACATGAAAAAAACATTGTTACCTACCTTTAACGTTAAAGTTTAGATATTGATCAAAAATGACAGATTATATATATATATATTTTTTTTTTTTTAATTTTTTTCCTTCTCAATCCTTATCGAAAATGTATTGATAAACAGAAATATTTCCCTTTTACAGCCGGTATTTTGTTTGATTTTTTCCCTTCTCAATCCTTATCGAAAATGTATTGATAAACAGAAATATTTCCCTTTTACAGCCGGTTTTTGTTTGATTTTTTTCCTTCTCAATCCATATCGAAAATGTATTGATAAACAGAAATATTTCCCTTTTACAGCCGGTATTTTGTTTGATTTTTTTCCTTCTCAATCCATATCGAAAATGTATTGATAAACAGAAATATTTCGCTTTTACAGCCGGTTTTTGTTTTAAGAAATGAGCTCTGTTGCAGGAGAGTGTAAAAAGTAATGCTTTGCTTTCTGAAAAAAATCATAGTGAAAGATATTTAACGGAAAACAATACAATCTAGAAATGACTTGGCGTTTCGATAAGCCGAAACAAGAATAATCGGGTGTCTTCAGTCGAATTCCTTTATTTTCACAAAATAAATCAAATTATATGATTTAGAGATATAACTATCGTTACAAAGATATATAACATACTTATCTAGTAAAGCATCGTGATTTCGAAATTTCTTCAAGACAAAATGCATGTATTATGAAAATACTGTTAATCCTGTTTTCACGGTGGATTAAATTCAACCAACTTGTTGCATTATTTACCTTTGACATATCATTATTTCCGTGTGTTTTTAGATAAATCCCCTTATGTGAAACTTTTTCTAGGTAGCGACAAGTAACATTATTCAACTGTCAAGAATAGCATTTAGCCCGAATACCGTGTTCACTGAAAATAGCGTATACCAGTCAAGGTCAAATAACTCTGTCCTCCAAAACCAGCGTTGAAAGGTACCATAAAAAGCTGTGTACTACTGTGAGACATGTTATTCCGCAAGATAAGGGGGCCTGTGATGCACTAGTTACCTTAAGATCAGCTTGCTAATAGAAAATCCTATGACAGACCTTATATGCCTCATAGAAATTCGAGTGTCAGATTCTTTCAGATAAAATTTGGTACCTTTTCTTTTATCTCAGGAAAAATCGATCAAATGACTGATGACGTAATTTGAAAATGGATCCTTTACATGTTTGGTTAGGATATTCGTATAGAATGTTCTCTATTGAAAACCAGAAAAGTCTATTAGAGAAACAGCAAATTCCTGATCTGTTGTATACAAGGAGAGTCTTAGCCTTACTTTGATATTTTCGTCCTTGGAAGAGTCGGGTTTATCTAAATCGAGCAAATTCAAACTGTGGTTTCAGAAATTCGCGATCGGCCAATTCAATTTATTTAAAATCACTCAGTCATCATTCTATCATTCATATCATTCAAATAACCCAAAACGTTGAAAATATTCAAACCTCTACTTACAAAGGTAATTTCAGGCCAGGAAATCCCTCTAAGGGATTTTCTTGCCTCTTGCGACCAAAAGCGTTTCACGGATCAACCGAACCGGCGAAAGAAATACTACCTTAAGCTATTTCAAGACCATATTCCACCTATTCTAGAAAAGAGCTTCACGTTAATTGTGGAAATTAATAAAAAAAATGCTAAAAATTACTATTGTTTTGGGAACAGTCACCATTTGGTATATACCTATTCTAGCAAAGACCTTCACGTTTAATGTGGATGTTCATCAAAATAACTATTGTTTGGGACTACTTTTAAATTATCTAAGCCCAAGTTATGATGGCACAAACAGTCATCATACGACAATGAAACTTTTTAAATCACCGCATCGATAAATCGAGTGCATATTGTTTTTGCCATATTTTTTTTATCTGTTTGTCTATTACTCTGTTTGTCCGCCAAAAGCTTTTAACATTGGCCATAACTCTTGAATAGTAAGTCATATAGCTTTCACATTTCACATGATTATTATTTGGTCATTTTTCAAGGTCAAATATGTTCAAAATTTAAACTTTTACATTGGTTTTACTTATTTCCATACTGTGTCAAACAACCGTTTCTGAAAAATGGTAGTGGCGGGGGCATTGGTGTTTAACATATATACCTTTTTTCAATTGAGAATTTTCACCTTTTTTTAAATTTTCACGCATTTAAAATATCATGTTTTATGAAATACATCTTTGATCTGAAGTCAAAGTTTGAGTAAATTGTCACTTGAGCACGAAGATGTTTTATAATCTTGGGTCCTGACTGGACACACAAAATTTATAGTATAACTAAAACCATTTATTGAACTAAAAACAAGGAGGTTACATATTGCAAATCTTTTCATTCTGCAAATTCTTAGTATTTGTATCTTACAATTTCCCTAATTTCCTGGCCCTCAATACTATCAGTATACTTTGGTTATGTAATTCGTTGGCCGAGTTGAATTTTGAAGTATTTGACAAGTCCTAGAGATAATTATAACACGAAATTGACGTCCATTCAAAATAGTTCGTTCAACTTTCCATTCATGACATCCAAACTTTGTCGATTTCAATAAGTTATGAATTGTAGTTTATGAGCATATCTGTTTATGAAACAATGTACATATTTCATAAAGGGAGATAATCACTCATTGTTCATACTTTTATATGAACACTAGTTTCGTCCTAAATTCGCTGATTCTGTTCAAATCTCATATTAAGAATCGGGGCCGGCCTGTCACTACGACAGAAATAGTTATATGAAATGCATAATGTCAAAGTCATGAAATCAACACTTGCACACAAGATCTAGCAATACCCCTATAATAATTGCAATACTTCAAAATAGAGTATTTTCATTGGCCCAAATCGTATCACGTGATCAAATCAATTGCACTTTATACCTCGATAAAAGACAGATCTATTTTCGACAAAAATAGAAACAAAACAAGGTCAGGGATTTCCGATATTGGTAATTCACTTCCAAGAAATACCCAACTTGTTTTGTTACTATTTATAGTCATCCCCCTTTGAATTTCGATTTCCTCGAATTCCTTTATACTTCCATGGATTTTCAATAAATAGATAAACAAATAGTGTCCTTATAACAATTATAATGTTCGTTTTAAACATGAAGATTTCGATAACTCACCTTTATTAGCCGTAAATCCGAGATGTCGAATCGGCTTCACCACATCTGCATGCATCGTGTCCATGTGGTAGGTTTATATTTCTTGTCTATTACAAAGCATCTATTCATAATTCTAACTGTTATCGACCCAGATATCATAATTTACAGAGTTTAAAGTAAGTATTCGCTCATAATAATTCCAAATAAATCCAACTAATGTTCGAATTTCCATTTCAAAAAACCCAAGCGACAAAATAAAATGTCCGCCGTTACAATGACTCGAGCGATAAACTGTGTCAATGTATCCATACGCCTGTCAAAGAAAAAGTAACTCCGCCCACAGTTCGTTTATTTGTTTTTATTTTCATCTCTCTATCCGTTTCGGACTTGAAAATAGACGTATTGCAATTATATGGGCTGAGTGTATTTTTCACTGCGTTTATTGGAGTATAAAGTGCAATTGCCTTAGCACATGGCTTAAACATAACGCCCTACGGGCGTTATTTGCCATGTGCTAAGGCAATTGCACTTTATACTCCAATAAACGCAGTGAAAAATACACTCATCCCTATAACAAAGTTTCAAAGGAGTTAAGAGGTCCTTTGTAACTCTGTGGAAGGGATAATTAATGATCTTAGGGGTTTGGGGTCAAAAGTCCTAATCCCACCAGCGGCTACACATAGTTAAGTCGAATCAGTGTATATCGCCAAATTATAATTGACACGTTGTTCAAATTCAAGTACATTTAGACGATATAGTAATTCTGTTCCAGGAGAAATTAGTTGAATTAAAAAGATATGGAGCAAAGAAAATAATACAGTTTCTATATAAACAGTGCTGCCATACTGCAGTAGAGCAGCGAAGTTATTGAGTATTGTTATTCGAAGGTGTTTGATATAATCATTCTTGATTATTGTTGCTCGAATTTTGGAGATGTAGGTCACCGATAAATACGGGAAAAAAGCCATTCTGATAACTATTGCAAAGAATGGTATCGATCAATGAGAAGAACGAGGGTAGAAATGGGATAAATAAGATGGGAATTGTACATTTATGGACATAGAATTAGATTAGGGCCGAATTTATCGGTAAACACTGTCCATCTGGTAAACTTCTATTTACATATGAGACCGCGACACTTATTCCGAAGACTCTTTTAGATAACTAGCTATTTTAGACACGTACTTTTAAGTTTAGTTGTTGTTCCTTTGGGAGGGAGTCTTTCTATTTTCATAGATGTATGCAATCGACTTATACATGTTATTTTTCTGGATTTTTCTTGAGAAATAGGCGACAATGAATGAAGCCCAGTTGATGATGGGTTACAATAGCGAAATTGACAGGAAAGTCTATTGTTTCATTTAACTAACAGTGATTCTATATTTATATGCGTGTCATAACTTGTACGCATTGTTGACTTCAAGCGGCTCTTGCACAGACTATGAAAGAAAAATAAGTGATCGTAGTACAACCCAAATGGAACTGGAAATCATCGGGTGATAATTGCATCTAAAATGGTCTTATTTGTGGTCCGCTTAGGCTAGCGATTTAGCCGTTATCTACATTACCCGAAGACTAACGATCTCATCCAATAAATTCCGATGTTTCAAAGTAGGGCATAGTGAATGTATCCCATTAAGTTAAATGATAGTGAATTTAGATTGAACAAGAAGACAGAAAGTTATTGTGAAAATGATATTAATAACTATTGGAAAGCAGATAGTTTTCCTATGTCAAATTTTCATTATAATCTGTTCAAGGGTACCTGTAAGACATTTTTTCATTTCTTTTCGAATCGAACGTTGCGCTAAAATTTCGTATTTTAACATGATACGACAACAGCACAAAAAACAAAAGTCAAGTCAACAAAAAAATTATAACTACAGCAAGTTTAAGCTTTAATTGCATTGTTTTACCGCACATTGATGACAAAACCAAAAGGCGCAGTATATCAGTTGATTGAAACTGGGCGTATATTTCAACATACTAAGATTGGGTATAGAATGAAATAATTAGAGAGACAACAACAAAACAACGTTTAAACGTTGAAATGTTTGATTAAGCTTTTATGAATATAGTTTACTCTTTTAATATATACAAAAAAAAAACGCCTCTCTATTTTAAAGGAGGAAGAAATGATAAATGTAATAATGTAGACGCCTGCCCGATGTAATACCCTCAAAATGAAATAAACTTCTGTTCAATTATTCAACTAATGTGTGTTTTGATGGGTAAAACTTTTATGTGCAAAGTGGAAATTACTGCTGCAATTTTTTATTTCACATAAGCGCGGTGTTTGTCAGAAAATTCATATAGTCGTATATATTTAAATGTTTATTTCTGTATCTTTATCTATGTTAGGACATAAACCCCATTTTCGACCGTACATAAATTCATCAATATGTATAAAATTATTTATGGTAGTAAGGGTCAGGTCAATGGGTAACCGAAAGTACGTAATATCAGCTGAAATATCTCGAAAATAGGATACAGATCGTGAAAACCGTTGCATGTTTTTCGGTCAGTTCCAGAATTCGGTAAATATAGAATAATAATGAATTATAACGGGTCTGTTACTATGGTAATCGATTCCCTAAAGACCTTGTCAGATGAAGTTTGGTGGGAAATCACAAATAATTATTACATACCTATTCCTTTGGCAAAAATCTCGTCAAATAACCATTGCAGTACATTGAAATTTATGTAACCCTATTTACCAAAGGGAATACTTCTCATATGCGTCATGGTTGTACAACCGTTTATCTTAGTAAGCTATAGCCGATTGGTCATTAGGTCTCTTTTTAACTCAAGGATAAAACCATTAACAGACGAGCCCTTGTTTTCATCGTGGATCAAACTGATTCTAGATTATACCGAGCGCACTAGAGAGCGGGATAGGAAATGGATTCTAATCACTGCTACCCATTTTTGATGGACTCCGTAGGTGTAAATCAGTGTTATCAAGTTTTAAAAACCCAGTAGGATGTTACTATATTAGAAGAGAAGTAGTGTTCGATTTATTATTTTTCTCCCACAAACAACTGTACAGCATCTTGAAAATGTCGTAATAAGAGGATTCTATATAATTCGTAGAACGCATAAAGACTCCTCTTAATTGCGAAGATACCTACTAACAACCCGCTTAGCGTAGATGCGGTCACGGTTTCAATAACGCGGAGTATTTCAACTACATGGTGAGTAATTTGTCTAACTCAGCATACCAGCTCTATACCACGGAAATGATAAGCTATACAGTTACATATATTTAACAAGAGCACCGCCTACGGGTTCCTACGCTCGGCTATTAGGTGCGGGATAGTGGATAATATGCATCTAGAGTTATCCCCCTTGATAGTATAGGTTGCTCTTTTGATAGTGAACAAGTGTGCCAAGTTTCAAGTGAATGCCTTAAGTAAAACCAGAGATATCACAAAATTTCAAAGTTTTCGCACGACGATGACTATAAAAACGACGACGACGACACCAAAACAGCCGAGCTAAAAATGTTTAATTTTAATTGAATTAGCTATTTCAATACATTACGAAACGACAAAATTTTTAGACTAGTTACAGACGATAATTCAAATCGCTTTGAGATTGAAAACTTTGGCCCAGATAGGATAGAAAACATTGTGAAACAAGCAATTTCTCATTTTCTCACAATGTTTTCAAATTTTATTTCTCATCATTATGTTCGCCATGCTGTAATTGTATATACGGTTTGTACCTCATGGGTCTATGACCTGGTTTTGAAAATAAACTATGAATGAATATCTTCCGGAAAAGATAATCTCGGAAAAGTATTAATCTTGAAAGCTAGTTAGACTGCGATCAGGTAAATTTCGTTTAACGTAACTTTCAGGGGTATTTTAGTAAGACCCCGGATGGTAGGTGCATCAAACTATGGCTTCCTGTCATTTTTCACACCAGTAACATGTAGAACTGCAACATTAAATTTGGGCCACTACATGTGTAGCTGCTCAGCCAATTTAACAGAAAAATTATTTATCATATTTCCATCGGTGAAAGACAAGTGACCTGTGTATCAATGGCATTTTTTTCGAACTTGTGATCGTGCTCAGGAACATCCTGTATTACATGTACCTATTAAAGAAACCAGGCTAGGCTAGACGTTATGCCTGGATTGTCTACATAAAAATTGCCATTTTGTACATAAAAACGGGCATTTCACGCTACTATTTGTTATTTCATTTGTTTTGATTTTGTCGTTTTGTTTTTTTAACCACTCGATGTTTGATATGCAATAAGAAAATCAAAGGACTGAAAGTCCTGAGAGCGGTTTTGCTGGCTTATGAGTAACCGCGCTAAAAATGCCAAAATGCATCATCAATATGAGTAAATAAATCGTACACCTAAGTGGGATGAGCAGCTGGAGTCTCGATAAGGATGTAAAGGTAATACTGGTGAGAGAAATACCAGAAATCCATTGTTAAGTGCTCCAGCCGCCGCGGTATGACTGAAATACTGTTAATAGTGGCATTAAACCCCATTGAATCAAGCAGACATCACATGTGTGAAGTCATTTTGTATTTCAGCTAGTCGTTTCTTTGTAATATAAGTGTTAGTAGAAAGATGAATAAAATAAAATCGACCATGCAGGTAAATACTAAAGAATTTTTTGACTCTTGTCTTTTTATTTACATAATTATAGGGGAATATTTTTTATAATTATACATTCAAGTACTTTAATGTTTACGAAAATGCTCTGAAGGTCTGTTTTATATCTATTTATTGAGTGAAAAATATTTTTGATACATTTACTATTTCTCGTTATGCTATATATACAGTATGACGTTAATACTTGACATAGATAAAAAATAAAGAGAATACATATTAAGTTAATGTCAACGGTTTTATGGGTGCCAAATAATGAGTCGATAGAGTCATAACGAGAAAAATCTTATATTATCACGTTTAAGAGCTAGTTCTTCGATGCGATGATTACGGTTTTTAAGTGTGACCTTGTCTTTAAGATTACTATCATTAGCTCTGTAAACCGCGTCCCTTTTCTGAATACACAACAATGACTTCTATCTGTGAGTTAGTCAATGAAATTATATATAACTTTTTCCAACTGGAACCCGTATATTAAAATAAGGCAGGGATTTCGCCCAAGAAACTGAAATTCGTAAAAACGTCCGTTTTGTTCAAATGTGAATATTTTTGTCTTTGGTCCGTTATTTTAGGAATTGCATGCTATAATCAATTCGTGCTAATTTCTCCTGATTTCTTTGTATCTCTTTCCCAACAGGAGCTCAAAATAGTAATTGTAAGTCTATGCGGCTTGAGACGTTAAAGCGCAGTCGGTAGCGCGTCAGACTCCTAATCTTCAATCATGGGATGTCATGGGTTCGATCCCCTGCGGCGGCACATATGCTTTCCGACATTTGTCTCTCACCAATGGATGGATAATCGTAAACCAAAGTGGGATAGCAGCTGGGGGCTAGGAAAGGGTGTAGTGGTAGTACTGGTGTGAGAAATACAAGGAATCCATAGTTAGGTGGCAATGACTGTGGGTGTATAAAGGTCATTCGTTAAAGTACCACAAAACGGCTAGGCTATATTACAGAGGCTACACTGTTTTGAAAACCTGATTAATACTAGGACACTTGTGATTATTTTCTCTTTATTAGCTAACCTGAGCACATCGGGGTTGACGGATGCCATACGTCGTCCGATGTCAATATTCACCATATGGACACAGTTATGCCACATGTTTGGCCGGATCAACTTTGAAAGTGGTCAGATTATTTGCCGGCTTAAAATCTTGGATAATGTTGCCTTCAATCCGGGTTAAAACTAGGTTATTTTTGTCAAACTTTTTTGGCGTTTTTTTTTTTTTTTTTTTGGGGGGGGGGGCACATTTCAGCTTATTTTATCTTTAAATTAGTCAGAATAATAGTGTTGATCAAATTTGGCCATGTTCTGCCAACTTTGATCACTTTGGTTTCAAAGACTAGGTCAATAGTCCTCATCTTAGAAAAAAAACCTTGTGAACACTCTAGCTGCGCAATTTTTTGCTCAATTTGCCTGAAATTTAAAATATGATGTGAAATCTAAAACAACTTTGATCTAGGGTTATCTTGGGTCAAATCTAGGTAACTAAAGCAAATCGGAAAATATCTTGTGATATCATTTCTACTAAGTCTATCAACCAGGAAACTGATAAAATAAATGCATTAAACCATAAATACTCCATGGACACATTCTCTGTTCGATTGTTTGTCTTGACGATGAAGCTAGCTTAGCGATCTAGGATCGTTATAGCCTTCTTGTTTTTCATTTTTTATCCGTGTTCAAGCGAGCCCTTCTCGGCATATAGCCCTCTTCTTTTAAAAGAATTGCCAACTTTTGCAAGCCAAATTGACTTGTTTTAAATTAAAAAGTCGGAATAACTACCGAATTCATTATAATTATACAATTTACATTTAGCATTTGTCCGAAAATCTTACCAATCGATATTCCTTTTAATATAGCATTCGAGTTCGTCAAATGGGTGCTGATAACCGCTGTTATCAGTTTATTGGTAACACGTCTTGCAAGTTCAAGATTATGTCTCACTATAAGTTGCATGTAAATGCATCGATGTCTGGTGAGCGGAATTTAACTTTAACTAAATATGTATGGTTATTCATGTGAACTAATAAAATAAACATGATTATATGTTCCCGATTAAAAGGCGGTTAGAAGTATGATACAGTATTGGTAAAAAATCATTAAAATATAAACATGATAAAAAATATTGTCGTTTACAAGTGCATCGTCATTTGAAACATAGTAAGTTCAGCTGTAGTTTCTATACTTGGATGATATATTAGCACATTGCTTTATTTTGTTATCTGTTTAAGACTTGCTAATAATTTAAATCATTTATGTTGATGAAGTTAAAAGTATTTGAAAATATGGTTACTGATTTTCGGCGTTAACAAAGAAAAAGAAAAAAAGTTCTTTCAGGAAAAGCATGATCGAAAAACTAAGACCATTTTCATCATATCTTGCATCCGAGGTTTAACACAAAATGTGGTATTACGTCAATCCCCTCGTATATTTCTTGGCCAGTATCTCCTTTTTAGGTAAATGTATGGGGTGTAAATATCGTTAATTCTTGGTTTCATTGTTTCTATAGAAACTATTTCCCGCTCCCAAAATCCGATAGATATTTCACATAATGGTGACACCGGAAAGTGGTTGTAGTATTATAAAGGATTAAATCAATATATAAGGGGACATCATTTCGTTGTCAATAACTATCGGTATTTTATTCAATAAACGGTGTGATGATCAATTAACTTTATTACAAAATAAACCAGAGCAGAAAAAGGAATATACTTCAGAATTATGTTGTAAGTGCATTATCTATTTATCTATCAATTTATTTATTTGTGTTACTATGATTTTCATTTTATTTAACGCAAATGAACATATCACATGTTCTACTCACTCCGAAACCCAACTAAGGCATCTTTATCTTAAGATGAAATTTAGTTAATTTGAATAAATTATGTGAACTGTGAATCCATAATATTACCCATGACTGTTGAAATTATTAAAATATTAACACATTCAGTCACCTTTAGGTCGTTGTTTTAGAAGAAAACCCGAAGAATTGCCCTAGCCTTGTCGTCGTCAATGTCGTTATTGTCGTCCTCGTCGTCGAGCAAACAAAAAAGTCCAACAAACAAACAACAACTAAAAAACCCGACACTCTATGATAAATTTATTACATTTAAAAGCATTTATTCAAAATCTGGAACATATGTTCCCTATTAGAAAAACAAGATACGCTTTCAAATGGGGATAATTTTACATCCATTTAGTGAGGCTTGTGTCCCTTTCCCCTTTTGTGCTTACCCCGCTTCAGGCTATCGTTATGGAGGCTCTTGCTCTTTATGAATCAATACTTTCATCAAGGACTTGAGCTCTAAAGATTGGATGTATGGAGCCTATTGCCACTTCCAAAAGTATTGATCTTCTTTAAAACCAATAATCTATTCGTTAAAAACGTTTAATACCCGTACCGAAATCCTACAAGGTAATTTCAACGGGAACTCTCAATTTGATTCCGTACTTACAAACCAAATCGAATGATTAACACAACATTCTTTTAGACCGGAAATCAAAGTTTGGCTCCGACTTTTATGTCAATAATTTTCGGTAGTTTTAGGATTCAAATACCGTATCTACAGATTAATCGAGCTGTAGTTACGAAAGTTTGGGTTATAATAGTCTTGGTAGAGACTCTTTAGAGTTTAGTAGAGAAAGTGTAACAGCTATCGTACGAATTTCAAACGAAATTAGTTCTGAGAATTGGTCTAGACCATGGCAGAAAAACATCGTAAGTGAGCTGAAAACAAAGAATATTTTAATCTGGTTTTCTCCTTTCATCTCTTGTCATAAACCAGAGAAGCTGCTCTCTTAATTAAATATCTCTGTCACAAAAAACAAAAGGACATCGGTTTTTAATGGGATCTCAAACAAGGATTCTAATCAATTTTAAGCGTTTGAGCCATTTGCCTGATGAAATTACGGGTTCTTTCTCAATGCGTAATTTAGAGATTAGAAATTCAGCTCTTCTTATTTCAGACACAATTCAGACAAATTGAAAATATTTGTGGATGAAGGTAAGGGCTGGGCTTCAAATGGTCCGTCTTTTAATCAATTTGGTAAAATTCTATTAGTAAAGAATGTGATTCCTTGCTTATTCGGTAACAAATCTATTCAATCTTTCTCGAGCAACTACTTCTATAATGCGACTTCTTTCATCAACCGACCATAATCAAAACTCCTATTCAAAAAACCAAAGTTCTTTAAAAGTGGATATATTTTCTCTTACAATCATGGTGACTTTAAAAGTGGATACATTTTCTCTTACAATCATGGTGACCTAATCCTCAGCGAGACGATTCTGATGGGTTCAAACAACACAGGATTAAATGGGAATTTTGTAATGGTTTATGTATGCAATCAAGCCGATCCTTCATATGTTTCACAAAATAGGTATTAAGGAACCAGTCTATTAAGCGACCACCTGGTGGTCGTTCTTTGAGTGGTCGCCTATGCAAGACTTCCTGAAACTTTGATATTTAGATCTAAATGACAAATATGGTTGCAACAAAATTATTACCGTTGGTCTTAATTCTAGTAATGTCCTACCGATTCAACGACAAGGATTTTTTAAAGCTCTTACAAAATGAAGACAAAAGAAGATTGATCAATATGCTTTTATTAATTGTCATGTATATTGTTGTTTTGGCTTCAATAACTTTGTAACAGCATTTTTAATTGACAAATTACTGTTGTAAATTTAATATTTTTAACAACTGGTCTTTCTGTTCATTTATTGACTGTCATTTAGCATCAAGTTGAACATTGTAGTTATTCAAAAGTTTATGGAGTCAGGTTTCATTCTTCAAATTAAATAAGTATGTATGCCCCCCCTTCCGGTTGGTATCTTCTCAGATTAAGGACAGGTTTTTCACGTAAAATCAATACTGTATATCAGAAAAGGCTTACAACGGCGTTACTATTACTCAAAGGTAGGCTCTACCATTCTATAGTATATTTCTGTCCCGAGAGGATATTGTTTTACAGTTATACGTCCGTCTGTCTTTCACAACCTAAGCGTTACAACTTTAGCATTTACAAGCCTGTGATACGCATATTTTGTATGTAGGTAACATTCGTCGATCCCTATAATACAAGGGTCGTATGATCAATGTTTATGTAAAATGTTTAAACCGTATCCCAAAAATTTACTCGAAAACTGAAACTCTGAACTCGACAGTTTCGACTTCTTTATCTGCAATGCTCATAGTTAATATTGGGAGCATACACCGATGGTCATCTTGCATGTATGAGGGTCATGTTGTTAAGGTTGAATTCAAATAAGTAATCCTTATTCAACAAACTTAACCACTTGAGCGATGGATATTTTCAAATAACTCCACCAGTATTTTACTCACACTTATGATATTTAGCATAACGGTATGATTACATATCTGCTTATGACAAGGTTACAGCTATCTTCACAAGGTAAAGATCAAATCTCCAGGTCAAAATACTGTTGCGGGGGGGGGGGGGGGTGTTTCACATATACTTCTAGGTTTTTTCCCCGAAGAGACCTCTGATTATGAAATGTTTTATTTCTACTTATTCAATAACCTTGGCATTACCTTCCCGAATTGAAATATAACGCCAATGAAATAGTTCCGTTTTGCATTTATCTCCATGGAAATAGTTCTAGGTCTAACAAAGGATCAAATTTCTATATCAGTTCACCATGTGAAAACTGGTCGTTAAACAGGGGAATCAATTTTCATATATGTCCAAAGGCAGTGAATTTAATTCAATTTTTACGGATGTTTACGTGACTAATTTAGCCGGGGATTGTTTTCGTCGAAGTAGTATTATTACACTCGAGTTTTCCCGACGGAATATTTAGGACAGATTGATAGATGATAGGGGTTGTAATAGTTTATTTGAATATAGGTCGAATGGGAAGAATTCTAGACTGGTGTAGAGATCATCCTTAATGTATGGATCGCTGACCACGCCAAATGACCTCCGATAGAGTGGTTTGACTAAGGTATCAAACGGCATAAGTTTGGGAACATATGGTCAGTGACATTGAACAAACAAGAGGCCCATGAGGGCCTGAGACGCTCTACTGGTTATCAAGTTTTCCGTTAAAGAAATCTGATATTTAAGGAAGTTAATTACTCAAAGAAGAATCCATAAAGCAAAAAAAATAGGACTTTATCCCCTTTATTATTTTGAGCAACAATCCTCAAGGTCCCTTTTCCCGTGTTTCATGACGGATCCACTCTATTTCCAAAAGGAAGTGACATTTTGACCCTACAATCATCCTGTGAAATTTTCATTAGAATCTGACAATAATTGTGGACTTTATCACATAAACAGGATTGTTTTGAATGAAAATCCACATGGCCCCTTTTCCTGTGTTTTCTGGTGGATCAATTTCATTCCAAAAGGAACTTTCCTTACAACCCTAAAATTGTCCTGCGAAATTTAAAAGACAATTTGATAATGATTGTGATCTTCATTGCATACACAAGAATGTTTTGAACGATAATCTGTAAGGCCCTTTTCCTGTGTTTCGAATGCCACATTTATTCCATGCATCTCTGAAGAGAATCCGATAAACCTGTTGACTTTATTGAGTTAACAAAGATATTAAAATCAAGTTCTCATAAGGCCCCTTTTCCCGTGATATTTTACTGTTGGTTTTATTATTCACAATCCGATGAAATATGGGGATTCATTATGTTTCCTAAAAAAAGAATCACAAGGCCCCTTTTTACTTGATACTTGATGGATTGTACCCAGTTCTGAAAAGAACCATTTAAGTGATTGTACAATCATTCTGTGAAATTTTGAAATGAATCCGATGAAATCAAGGGACATCATTGTGTTAACTGAAATATTTAAGAAAGTTTTCATAAAACCCGTTTTTATGTGACACTTGCCTTAATCAGATCCACTATCAAAATCAACAATTATAATGATGGTACAATCAATCTGTGTAATCTGTGGAATTCATTGTATTAATGAGTTTATAGTGAAATCTTCATAGGGCCCCTTTTCCCTTGATACTTTACAGAATATCAATAGGAACAATTCTAATGAAGATACAATCATTCTTTAAAAGTTAAAGAGAATCAATGAAAACAGTGGACTGAATTGTGTCAAGAATTTTTTTTTAAATTAAATTGTCACAAGGCCCATCTTCTTATGAAACATAACAAATAAGACCCAATGTACAAAGGAACAATCCTAATGATAGATAGTTTGAAGAAAATGATAAAGACTGAGGACTTTATTGTGATAATGATGTTTTGTAATAAAATTTTCTAAAGGCCCCTTTTCTTGTGTCACTTAACAAATCAGACCCAATTTACAAAGGAACAATCCAAATGGTGGTACAATCATTCTATTAAAGTTTGAAGAGATTCTGATACAGACTGAGGACATTCTTGTGTTGATGAAGATTTGGTAATAATTTTTCATACAGCCCTTTTCCTATGATACTAGACAGATCAGGCGCAATTTGGAAAGAAACAATCCTAATGATGGTACTAACATTCTTTGAGAGTTTGAACAGAATCCGATGAAAACTGCAGAATTTATCATGGTGTAAAGATTTTAAAATAAAATTTTCATAATGCCCCTTTTCCTGTGATACTTGAAGGATCAGGTCTCACGTCAGCATGAACAATCGTAATTATTGTACAATTAGTCTGTGAATGTTTGAAGAAAATCCAATGCAAGCTCTGGACTTGGTAACAAGGATTTATAAATGAAATTTTCATAAGGCCCCCTTTCCCGTTTTTCTTGACAGTTCAAACCCTGTTATGAAAAGAATGATCGTTATGACTTTCAATCATTCTGTGAAAGTTTCAACAAAATCTGATCAAAACTGTGAGCTTCATTGTGTAAACAGGGATTTTTTAATTGAATTTCCATATAGCCCCTTTTCTCATGTTATGTTACTGGATGGATCTGAACGTATTCCAAAGGGAACTATACTTACACAAGTAAAATTATTCTGTTTGAGTATAATGACAACCCCATGAAATCTGTGGACTTAAAAGCATTGATTAAGATTTTTTTAATTTAATTTTCCTTGGGCCCCTTTTCCTATGTTTCTCGATGGATCAGACCCAATTTGAAAGGAACAATCCTTATGATGGTACAATCATTCTGTGAAAGTTTGGAGTCGATCAGGTGAAATCTAGGACCATGATGTGTTAACTAAGATTTTTTATTACATTTTCATAGGGCCCCTTTTCCCATGAAACTTGATGGATCAAACCCACTTCCGAAAGGAACAATCCATTTAATGTAATAATCATTCTGTGAACGTTCGAAGAGAATTTGTTGAAAACTGTGGACTCTATATTGAGTTTACAATCAAATTTTCTTAAGGCCCCCTTTTCCCATGGTCCTTGACTGATCATACCTAATTTTGAAAGGAACAATCCTTATGATGGTACAATCATTCTTTGAAAGTTTGAAGAGAATCCGATGAAAAGTGCAGACTCTACAGTGCTAACGAGGATTTTTTAATTGAATTTTAATAAGGCCCCCTTTCCCATGTTCCGGTCGGACAACGGACGGACGCACGGATGCCGGACGGGGAAAAGCCATCGCAATAGCCCAGATGAAAACTGTGGACTTAAGAGTGTTAAAGAGTATTTTGAATTGAATTTTAATTAAATTTTCATAAGGACCCTTTCCCACGTTTCTTGACGGATCATGCCAAATTTCGAAAGGAACGATCCTTTGGTTGGTACAATCATTCTGTGAAAGTTTGAATTGATTCTGATGAAAACTGTGGACTGTGGAGTGTTAACGAGGATTTTTTAATTAAATTTTCTTTAGGCCCCTTTTCCCGTGTTTCTTGGCGGATCTGACCAAATTTCGAAAGGAACGACCCTTATGATCGTACAATCATTCTGAGAAAGTTTGAAGAGAATCCGATGAAAACTGTGGACTCTAGAGTGTTACATGTAACGAGGATTTTAAATGAAATTTTTAAACAAATTTTCATAAGGCCCCTTTTCCCATGTTTCTTGACGGATCATAATCAATTTCGAGAGGAACGATCCTTATGATGGTACAATCTTTCTGTGAAAGTCTGAAGTGAATCCGTTGAAAACTGTGGACTCTAGAGGATTTTTTAAATTAAATTGATCCTGTGCGTGACATTTCCAACAATTTCGCAGGTGCGTGACTCGCACACATTGAGTACCCTGGGCAGCCATTCGGGGCAATTAGAATTATCACTGAATGTTTTAAGAAGCTTTGGGTCAGTATCTATCTGCAGAGCGCAGGGTGAAGACTCTGATCAGACTGTGCGGATGCACAGGCTGATCCGAGTCTTTACTTAGCGCACATGAGAATTGGTTGGAAATGTCACGCACGCGCTTAATCAGGCCCCCTTTTCCCATGTTTATACCCGTCTAACCCAATTTCGAAAGGAACGGTCCTTATGATGGTACAATCATTCTGTGAAAGTTTGAAGGGAATCTGGTGAAAACTGTGGACTCTAGAGTGTTAACAAGGAAAAGTTTAACGGACGGACGGACGGACGCCGGAAGGGAAAAAGCCATCGCAATAGCTCTAGTGGCCTTTGGCCAGTAGAGCTAAAAATAAAGTGTTAGTCGGTGATCCAAACGTCGTATCTTTAGGATAAAAGAACTGTATATACGACGTTCAACCAATTCAAATACCAATCAAGAAAAACGATTGGAAAAATATTGTGTAAAATGAAGAAATTGCTTGCAACAAGCAATTTCTTCTTTTTACGCAATGTTTTCTACCCAGAAAATTGTAAAAATCTTAAATTACATAAACTATAAATTTTCGTCTACAACTCCAGTAAATTTGTATCAGCCTTAAATGTTGACGTCTGTTAATGCGTTAAGTTACCCAGAAACGGAATTGTTTTTCCATAAAAGTCGGATGGAAATAGTGTACGGTTTGATCGAATGATTTGACTTGTAGAGTTTTTAGCTCACCTGAGCACAACGTGCTAATGATGAGTTTTTGTGATCGTTGAATGTCTGTCGTCCGTCGTGCGTCGTGCGTCGTCAACAATTGAAGTGTTTACACTCTAGAGGCCACAGTTTTGACCAAATCTTCATGAAACTTGGTCAGAATAATTGTTAGGTCATGGGGATGAACCCTATTGATTATGGGAGGATTCTATTTGAAAACACAGGAAAAGGGGCCTGAATGTTAAATTCTTTGTACACACTCTAGAGGCCAAAAACATGACTTTATCTTCATGAAACTTTGCAAGAATAATTATTAGGTCACAGAGATGAACCCTATTGATCATGGAAGGATCTTTCCGAAAACACTGGAAAAGGGGTCTCAATGACAATTTCTTTGTTTACACTCTAGAGGCCACAATTTTGGCTCAATCTCCCTTAAACTTGGTCAAAATAATTGTTAGGTCATAAGGATGAACCCTATTGATAATGCATGGAAAGGTTTTATCGGAAAACACAGGAAAATGGGCCTTAATGACAATTTCTTTGTTTAAAGTCTAGAGGCCAAAATTTAGGCTCAATCTTCATGAAACTTTGCCAGAATAATACTTAGGCCATAAGGATGAACCCTATTGATTATGGGAATGTTCTTTTGGAAAACACAGGAAAAGGGGCCTTTATGCCAATTTCTTCGTTTACACTCTAGAGACCACAATTTTAGCTCAATTTTCATGAAAATAGCCAGAATAATTGTTTAGTCACAAGGATGAACCCTATTGATTATAGGAAGGTACTTTTGGAAAACACAGGAAAAGGGGCCTTAATGACAATTTCTTCATTAACGCTCTAGAGGTCATAATTTTTGCTCATGGTCATGTAACTTGGTCAGGATATTTGTAAGGTCATAGAGATTAACTTTATAGATAATGGGAAGGTTCTATAGGATAACACAGGAAAAGGGGCCATAATGACAATTTCTTTGTTTACAATATAAAAGTCATAGTTTTGCCTCTATCTTCATGAAACTGATTATAGTTATTTGTTTCTAATTGCATTTTTTTAAAAGCAGACAGTTCAGGTGATCGATCTAGGACCATCATGGTCCTCTTGTTATCATTATCATTATTATTATTTATTCATTAATCTATTTTTCTTATTTCAAGAGGTGATCCGTCAATTGACCTTTAATGCGGCATTTTGGATATTCATCGGAATCAATATTATTAAACCTTAAACTTTATTTATTAATTTTCTGCACAAAGTAAGGATGTCATTTCATTTCTATCAAAATTGGTGTAATCCGTATAGTGTAAAATTGTTTCGCTTTACTATTTCTTTTTCTTGCTCCCAGAGTAGTTCATTTTGAAAATAAAACTGTCTTTTATAGGTCAATATCACGGGGCGTTATACCATGTTTTTTTGTTGTTTAAGTGGTGGTAGCTGTAATTGTTGTTTTTAAAGCCCCAACAAAATTAAAAACGAAGCAAAAAATACCCTGTTAAATATCCTTGAATACTCTTCTTGAATTACTGGTATTGGGATATGTAAGGGGGTAATTTCAGCCAATGAAATGGGCTCATGTTATATACCTTAGTTTCAAACGTACACTCACTGACAGTCTTGGAGACAGACTACCCTCAGTGGTCAGTTTGGACCAGAAGTCATTTTAAGTCCTATATGCAAGAACTCACTAACTCACGGTAAAATATACATAAAAGAGTCTAGTAACTGTCGGCTAACCGTCATTCATCTTGTGACGGTAGTTGCCACAACGAGATTCCGAATACATGAATTATATCTCTTCTAAATGCGTCCATCACGTTTCTTTTGAAGTGTACGTAAAGCATACAAAAAACGGTTCAATTTCCGCTTGCTTTTTCTTTTCGATGCTAGACATGATTCATCGATTAAAACGATGAGCCTCACAACTTTAGAAAGTGTTTAGAAAATGTTTTATATTTCAATAATTACCGTGTCCTGTAAACAAAAACTGTATGCAATTTATCGATACATTGAATATGCAAGTAATGCCGTAATGTACTTAATAATCAAGATTTCCTAAAGCTTATCATGGTTTTACTACGTGTTTTAAACTTTCAGAATGCCAGTACCTGTGATGAATAACCGTCACATTTTTTTCTCATCAGTAACGGACTGCCATCATTCTTTCTTGGCTTTTTTTCCCATCAATATAATCCTGTGACTGTTAAGCATCACAATGAAAACGAAACTTGTGATCCATCACAATGATTGGTGACGGCTATACATCAGATACTTAACTGTTCAACAGAATGAGCGGACACTATGTAAAAATAAGCTTGTACCTGCTATATAACGCGTGTGTGCCCAATTTTCGTGCATGGACGCTTAAAAAGTAAGAAGCTCCATTTCATAGGAGCATTTGTAATTTTATGTCAAAACACAAATATTTTGTATATTTGCACGCTCGGTTTTTAGGGCTCCTGAATCCTTTACCCGTGCACGCTTGCTTGTAAGGGTATACGACTTTAAAGAAGATAGTAGTTGACGGATCCGTCCTTCAAAAAATCGGTAGAGCAATCGAACCATACATTTTCACCGGAAGTCAGATTTTAACTACTATATTGGATGGAACTTTAAATGAAGCTTATTTTGTCGGCTTGGCGACCAAGAAATCATAATTGCAGGGGCAGCTCATTCAAGCTCTAGTTACAACGTAAAGGTAGCCACCAACCATTATTTTTTGTAACATATTGTTTACCATAGATTTTAAAAATAACCCCTGTTATATCTTAGTCGAACTTCGTCGGGACAGGACTAGCGATCCTCTTAAAGTCCCTGGTGCTGTAAATTGATTTGAAAAGTAAATGCTGTTCGAAATTGGCTAGAAAATTTTAGCTAACCATAAACTTGTGTGACACGTCACGAAGGGTCAATTTATCGTTATTAAATGGATCGTTTTTTACACGCTCAGCTGGCTAAAAGTCAATGTTCTGAGAATTTACGACGCTTTTTTTTTCTTATTCTTTTGTTATTTTATGTAGGATTTAAAAAGAAAACGGAGCGTTCCAATTTTAAAAGTTGTAAGCGGCAATCTAATTCTAGACCGTTTATCAGTAAGCCATAAGTGACAACAAAAACTCAAATTTTTGCACTTGACTTAAAACCTCGAATTTTCGGATGCAGGCTCCGGGCTGACCCAGCTAACAAATTCACTTTCTTTCGGGTGAGACGTTAAGCCAAGGTCCCGTGTGATGGTTATTTGTCCCATGTGACACTGCTTTGTCCCGAGTGACGGTGCTTTGTACTGTGTGACGTTGCTTTTCACCTGACACGATTAAGGGCAATACTGTGCTATCAGTAATTCCGTCTTGTATCAGACCTTTCATTCTTGCACAAGTATCCTTCTCCTTCGCACGTAACTCTTGGGTTGAGAATGTCAAATAAATCTCATTGCTTGACTGTGAAATAAATCTAGAAACGTTCGATGGCTCCGATGATTTGGTTTGAGAAGAATTTCATTCAAAGACAATGACAGTAAGCCGATCCCCCGGGATATTCCGGATATCAAATGTTTTGTACCCGAGTCATTCCGATCGTTCCTGTCTAGAAAATAGAATGAATCTATGTTTAAGTGTCACTTTAAAACAAAATATCAAAAACATCCTTAGAAAGAAGAGGCCAATGAGGACCTGGGACTCTCTTCTGGCTATCAGGTTTTCGCCGAGTTCAATCTAATATCAAAGGAACTTAATTGCTTAAAGAAGAATGCATGAAATGAAAATAACAAATTAGACTTTATCCCCCATATATTTTTTAGCAACACTCTTCAAGACACCTTTTCCTGTGTTTTCTGACTCATTTCTTAGAAGGAACCACCCTCATGTCCCTATAAAAACTGTAATAGCTTTTGACTTTATCATATAGACGAGAATATTTTGACTGAAAAAAGGGCCCATTTTCGCCTGTTTTCCGATGAATCAACTTAATCTCTGAAAGAAACCACCCTTATGGTCCTACAATCATCCTGTGAAAGTTTCAAAATAATCCAATAGTAATCATGGACTTTATTGCTTAAACGATAATAATCTATTGAAAATTAAAAAGGCTTATTGTCCGATGTTTTCAGACGGTTCCACTCGAAGAAAGGCAATCGATTTCTGAGAGGACCTTCCTTATTACCATACAATCATCCTGTGAAAGTTTAAAGAGAATCAGATATTAATTGTGGACTTGAAATGATTTGAGTGAAATTCATAAGACCAATTTTCCTGTGCTTCAATTCAGATCGGTTGTTCAAGTCGACCCTTCCACTCTAGTAGATTTTCTGAATATTAACTTGTCCGCCTGTCTCATCAGACACTCATTTAAGAAGAAAAACGACAACAACTAACAAACAATAACTGACATCTATTGGATTGTTATGCCCCGCATTTATCGGGGATACATTGCCTTGCCGTTATCCGTATGTCCGTCCGTCTGCGAATAGTAAACTTAACTAGAAAAACTCATCATTTTTTGTCATTGAAACACTGCTGAAGATAAATGGCTCAAATGTTTGCCATTGGTTCAATGTATTGTTAGGCATCACGTGGGTGCAAGGTCAATGTAATCCCTCAAGGTTATCCCACTTATCAAGTTGAACTTAACGCAAAATCTAGGCTTTAGTTGGTTATAAGGTTAAGGTCATCCACCATAGTCAAGGTCACTTATCAAGGTCACATTTCCGAAAAAAAAAAAAAAGCTGTTACGGGGGCAAGGTGTGCCAAAAACACATCTAATTGTTCGAATGATTCCTGTAAACAGATTTCGGATAGATGCTTTTCGTCTGACGGTATGTTTATATGATTCTACATTACGGACTAAAATGTAATCAGTTAATAATACTTTTTTGTTCGATTTGGAGAAAGGAACACCGCACTATTTTTTCTATCACCTATGCCGCCGAGGGGAAGCAAATTTAGACTCAAAAAATGAAAATACTGTCAGATAAAAGAACTTAATGTCAGAAAGAAAAACGCGCAACATAACTAATTCAATACATTAAAATCTGCAAATTTATCTCAAAAGCCTTAATGAAGATTTTTTAACTGTTTTGATTTTGTTATAATACTAACGAGATTTAAAACTTCCCTAGAAAGATTCTACTACCTGGCCAGGTGCACTGACTATCATATTTGGTTGAATATTTATCGTCTTTTGACAACCAAAATCCTCGTAGCTGCGATTTAAGTAAGCTGTAGTTTTTAGGTTTGGGTCACCAATAGACGTCAATATATAGTTTCTAGCGTTTTTTTTTTTTTTTTTTTTGCCTCTTGTTTGAAATTGCGTTGAAAGTGTTTTTCGATATTAAACTTACTTCAAACCAATCCAAAGATTTCTGTCCAGAATCTAAGCCTGGTTATAAAACCGTATTACAAAAGCGAGCTTAAACACTGAACCCGGTAAAACATGACTTTTTCAAAACTAAATCGCCGATCCTAAGATTATAGTTCGATTCAGAAAAGAAACCCTAAACATCCGTGTTCCCTCTTTTGGCCAAAATTAAATTATTTCTTTATGGGCAATTAAAAGGATCAGCAGTTTTGCCTTCAGCCTAGAGCATTTAATATCGTGAATGGAATACTAAATATTGTAACCACAGTTTGAAAGAAGCTGTAGTTGCGTCATTTATGTCGCTAAACGACGATATATTCGTGAATATACCTGTAAACTAATTTATCGGAGCGTTGATTTAGAAATATATTTGATCCCGTAACGCTAAAGAGAACCATCTTTATAGTTCGAAGAGTAATGGTCCTGGTCAGACTGTCAAGCTTATACACGTTGATCGGGGTCGATACTTTTAATTAAGCTAGATTTTCGTAAGTCATATTTGTCATTTTACCTTACTTTTTTTCATTTGTATCCTGATTATTCAAATAGTTCGTATAAAGAATTCCAAAATAGTCAATTTTGGAATGGTTTCGTTTCAACCTATATTTATTTTTACATCGATTTGTAAATGGTCTGATCTCTCACGATTCTGCTTCGTTGAGACTATACCTGTCCTTGCACCGATGGTGTGGGCCAATTACAGAACAAAGATCGATAGTTCCTCCCGGGAATAAAACTTGGGACATCTTGAATCCGAACCTCTACCTCTTGACCATGGGCACCAATTTTGGTGTGGCGGGTCGTCTTTAGAAAGAAATCGAATCTAGCTTATGACAATTAAGGTTCGTTTAAAAAACGATTTGATTGTAAGGTAGAATTACTCTCCGACAATCAATAAATCTGAAATAGACAAATGTGTCGACACTGGTCAGACTGCGCCATCAGATCAAGGCTCATATTTCAAGATCTTTTGAGATGGTCCGTATTCTCGAAACGGAGCTCATACACATATCTTTGAATCTCAAAAAGCATCGTAGTTACAGCTTAGTGAAACTCTGTTTGTACAGCTATGCTTGCAAACTGAAGGAAAATGATAAAATGGGTATATTTGAAACTAGTTTTTATCGCTTTCTAACGTTTTTTTTTTTTTTTTTTTTTTTTTTTTCATCTGGCTCGTTGCATTTATTGAAAATATTGTAAATCTTTTTTATTTTGAAAAAAAAAGAGAAAACATTCCTATGCGATCTTATTTTAACGAAAATTGACGCGGACCTGTAGATGAGATAATTATTCAATGAATTGGAAATGTGAATTTGAATAAAGGATGCCTCAGGTTCTTTGGTGATATATTCTGGAACAATATTCTTTAAGCATTGATTAAAGCTAAAGGGTTTAATGAAAATTCCTGGTACTGTTATAAAAGCCAAATTGTCTTACACTAAGCCAATGAACGCCTCGAAAACGAAATTTACTGGGATTATAAATGTCTTTCACACAATTTTCGCAGCAGATCCTAAATTCAATTTAGAAAGATACGTCCTAAATAGTTCTAACATGCTTCTCCTTGTCAAATATTGAATTTCTGTAACTGTATTTCGATGTAGATTAGGGCTCTAAAACGTCTTTTCTTAGGACACAACCACTTTAGTAGCGCCCAGTCGAGAATCGAGGCTTCTCTATTATCATGAGACTAGCCTTCTATTGCCAGGTCGATTGCTACTCCCACTCACCTCCGATCCTTCTATTGACAGGTCGATTGCTACTCCCACTCACCTCCGATCCTTCTATTGACAGGTCGCTTGCTACTCCCACTCACCTCCGATCCTTCTATTGAAAGATCGCTTGAACCTCCCACTCACCTCCGTTCCTTCTATTGACAGGTCGATTGCTACTCCCACTTACCTCCGATCCTTCTATTGACAGGTCGATTGCTACTCCCACTCACATCCGATCATTCTATTGACAGATCGCTTGAACCTCCCACTCACCTCCGATCCTTCTATTGACAGATCGCTTGAACCTCCCATTCACCTCCGTTCCTTCTATTGACAGATCGCTTGCTACCCCCACTCACCTCCGATCCTTCTATTGACAGATCGCTTGAACCTCCCACTCACCTCCGTTCCTTCTATTGATAGGTCGCTTGCTACATCCACTCACCTCCGATCCTTCTATTGACAGATCGCTTGAACCTCCCACTCACCTCCGATCCTTCTATTGACAGATCGCTTGCTACTCCCACTGACCTTAGACATGGCAGTTCGAATAAGATCTCAAACAACGTTAGTTTTCAAAATGTACGGTCAGGGACAAGACGCAAAGAGCACATCGTTTGTGATCGATCTAAACCTTGTTACTAAAGTTACTTAACAGCTGTGGTTACGTCGTTTTAGTCGCCCACTAACAAAAATGGTCCATCTTAATGTCAATTTTGAAACTTCATGTCCAATTCAACGATTTGAGAAGTCCATCGATTTCTTTTATGGACAGCGAGTATGGTTTAAGCTTACGACAAATGAACTTTTTTGTACACAAGCTGTGAAAATTCTTTGTATGTTCAGCAAAACCCTATTTTGTGGATACTCATTGGAATAGTGTCGCCAAGATGTTTAAAATAAATGCCCACAACGTAGTGTTTCAATGAGGAATAAAGAATTTGGAATCCATTTATTCCGTGTTGAACTATGCCTTTTGACAAACAAATAAGTGACACTTGAAAGATACGTGCTAAGAATCTTAATTCGTTTTTCTCAATCTTAGATCGACAGGTAAAAAAGGCAAAGATCAGTCTGAATATATACGCAGTCTGATCATTGCCTATGTATTATAGTTTATTTATCGTCACTACCATAGCATGGCCTCTCTATAATGTTTAATAGACCATAACTACGTAATTCTTTAACGTGCTCGGTGTATAGACAGCAACATAGGGCCAAGGTTTACTGTCTCAACCGAAAGGTAATTTATTTGTATGTTGGGCCAGTCCTTGCCTCGAGCCCGTGATCGGAAGGTTTAAAGTAGGGTGATCTACCAACTGTGCTGAGTGGACCGACTCTTTGCCTGTCCTTCCTGTCCTTCCGTCATTTATTTCACAAGACCCACATCTATTTAAGTACTGGATGTATAATTAAGAATATCGTCAAATTAATGAAATAGCTTCCAGAAACGAAATGAACACTTTTATTTGAAATGAAAGTTTTCGACAAGGTCTTTGCAGCTAGCCGATGTGGATTACTTCTAAACATATTTTATAGATACACACATACCAACTATAAAAAAACCCGATCAGCCAATTTATGGCGGAGTATTATGAATGGTGTGAATGTATCGATTTGAAAGGAATGAATAATGAAATGGGTGTTTGGCGTGGAATTAAGTGAAGTGAAAACAAAAATCATGACGTTATCTTACTTACAGTATCCTGCATTTCACCCCAATGTTTTCCAATGTGTTTACTTTATAGACGCCTTTTTCTTTCTAATTGACAGATGATGGGTTTTTAACTGTCGGACGGTGTCAAGAAATAGAAACCTAAATGACAATATAAAACGAGAAGGAACCATTTAAAAGGAAATTAACCCGAGAAGCCGGTGACAAGCACGTCGCATCAAAGGAAGTAAAGTATTGAACTGAAAGAAGCTCGTCAGCTATGTCTACATATCGTTTCGAATTGAATCAGTAATCATCCGAGAGGGTATAACAAGGATAAAGCTAAGAGGAAAGTTTAAGGAATTACAAATGTTGAGTTGGAATAAACGGATTAATTTGAAATGGTAAGTACACAGTATTACGTTTATTTAGCGTTTAAGTGTCGTTCGACATTAGAAAATCTTTCAAACTAATCAAATGACTGTCATGATTATACATACAGTTCTTCATGTATTATTTTTATGATTTTATTACATTTATTGTTTCTGGGAATTAATTTCTTTATCA
The DNA here is from genome assembly GCA_946902895.1 of Fragum fragum. Classification (NCBI taxonomy): domain Eukaryota; kingdom Metazoa; phylum Mollusca; class Bivalvia; order Cardiida; family Cardiidae; genus Fragum; species Fragum fragum. Next base: position 28,149,111 of record OX336377.1, on the reverse strand, counting down.
TTATCGTCATCATTTTATGAATTATTGTCGTTGTTTGGAACTATTTGTTCTGTCGAAGATTTGTTCGAGAGTTTCGGCGATTGACCAAAATCAGTGTAGTACAGTTAAACGATATATACTGTATTTGTCAAACATAAAACATCATCGTGTGTAAGAGTTCTTTAGTGATATGTAGGTCACGTGTTGGAATCCCATGTTACAGTGAAGTACTCATTAGCAAGGTACTTAATCGCCAGCCCGGGTCCGTCAAACTGTAGAATTATAAGCGGTATGCTGCCACTGCATCTAGGGGACTTGAAAACATCTAGTAAAGTATAACAATCCTAGATATTAAACTGAACCGTAATTTTTAGATATATCTTCAATATCTTCACGTCCGTCTACACATTAAAACATTTTTTTTCCTTAATTTTCGTCAGGACAATGGCAAAAATACAGCATTTTGTAGCATTTGATTGCCTCCTCCATGTGGAAATTATTGCGAAGGAAATGGTATAAAACGGAAAAATGTGGACTCACGGGATATACACCCTGTTACATTCTGTAAAAAATCAAGTGTTTTAGTGTCGCTGTAAAGTACTACTTTGAAATCAATTGACAATACCTGATCTAATTTATGGTTCGCAGCTGTCAATCATAGATCTTTTGACCAATGAAATAAATTATTTAGACCGGAAGTAAAGTGTTGAACTCCAACATTTATAAAACAAATTCGTTTAGGGTGATCTAATCGTTTTAATTTCACCTGGAATAGACTGTGGTTACGAGGTTAGGTCTCCAACCAATAACTTGTTGTTTTTCATGTCTCCGACCATATACATTGCAAAGCTAATGCCGATTGACATCTCATTCGAAAAGGCTTATTTAAGGTATCGGGACATGAGCAGCGATCCGTCAATTTCAAGATATCCAGAAATATACAGTGATATCGTCATTATAGATCCTCTAGAATTGTTTGTACGTTTGTCATGTAATTTAACTTCGATGCAAGAGATAGTTTTTATTCTCTCTCTACAATATTTAGTAAATACGTTGGTCTGTTTTCATTTTTCGTTCATATAGATAATTTTTGTAAGGTGAATGTCATTGAAATCGGACAATTTTCTTTATTGAGGTCTCACTTTAGAAAAAAATGATGTTATTGGGATCTCCATCTTTCTCCCTATTGCATGAATGATTCAATCACACATATACACACGTTTCTTCTTTTCTTAGTGAAGGATAATGGGAGTTCAGGAGGACAATACCTTCTTCAGTCAGGCTAATTCCTTAAGAAATGTAAATATTTACAAATTCTCCTAGTATTACAGACTTTTTCGATTAACTAGAGCGAGATTAGACAATGAAACCTTCGAGTATGAACCTTTAGTTGTAGAATTTGTTCCTACATTTGTTGAGGTTAGTTTTTATGCTGTTCTCGTTTGACCAACCATGATCGCTTTTCGTTTGTAATTCAAAATGGCAAATAATGTGTAACATCTATTCTACTAGTAATTGCATATATTCGTATATTCATTTTGACATCTTTTTAGTAATTACCATGAGTATTTTAAAGCATTGATATTGGCTTGAATTGATGTTATTATTTCAAAGAATAAAAGAGAACAGTTCGAAACACGAAAGTGACTCTATATGTTTATAATAAAGGGTTGTCTTTAAAAGATTACACAAATGATATTTGTACTGTTTCAGTATACATAACTCAGATTGTCTCCGACCAATGGGTAGATAATCGTAAACCTAGGTTAGATGAGCTTCTGGAGGCTCGGAAAGAATGTAGTGGTAGTGCTTGTGTGAGAAATCCCAGAATTTCACGGGTTAAGTGCTGTATATATGACTTTATGACTATATTTTTATTTGCATTCCAGGGGCCTCAATTTTGGCTCAATACTAATGAAACTTGGTCAGTTCTTTTGATAGATCTTAAAGATGAACCCTATCGAAAAAGTTCTGTTGAAAAACACTGGAAAGTGGCCTTTATGAAAGTTTCCTTGATGAAACTGAAGAATGATTTTTTATTCAATCATGGTGAAACTAGGTCAGACTGGTTTTTAGGTCATTAGGATGAATCCAGTGGAAAATGGGAAGTTTCTATTGGAAAATACGAGAAATTTAGCCTTTATAACAATTCCCTTGTTTGCACTCCAGATTCCATAGTTTTGGCTAAATTATTGTGAAACTTGATTACAATTATTGTCCAGTCATAAGGATAAACTCTTTGTAAAATAGGACTGTTCTATTGGTAAACATAGGAGAAGGAGCTTTGACGATAATTTGTTTATGTTCTAGGGGCCATAATTTTAGCTCAATTTTAATGAAACTATCTCAGAATTATTTTTAGGTCTCAAGGGGGTCCCTATTGAAAATGGTACAGTTGTGTTGGAAGAACACAGAAAAAGAGGTATTTGTACTTTAGGACCTGCCTTTTTTTGCTCAATGTTGATGAGACTTAATTTGATTGTGTGTCAGGTCATGACAATAAATCCCTCTGCAAATAGTACCGGACTTTTGAAAAAGCAGGAAAGGGGGTCTTTATGTCAAATCGGTCAACATAAAACGTTTTATATATTATTTGAACTGTTTGTTTCTTCATAAATAATACCTCTTTTGAAGCTTAAGTTTCATGGCTCTTTCTTCAACTGAGAACCTAGGAGAGCGACCGAACCATCTTGGCTCCCTGATTTTTGTTCCTGGCCCTAAATTGTGAAAATTAAGGTCGTTTGATAAGTCAAGGTCATTTTACCTTTCTGTTAAATGCAATATAAAATAGTTTATTACACATATTGTGGAATTATATTAGACGGTTTAAAAGGGTTCCAAAAGTTTCTCATAATTTCCTTTTATACTCTCGGAAATGGAATTGGTCCCTATTACAGTTGAAGGGAAGCGTGTTATTCCAATTAAAGTGTAAACGCCATGTGAATATTAAAGAGGACACAAATATTAAGAAAGATATAATATTGGGAATAAATGCCATATGGAAATACTCCCATGTGAAAAGTACGTCGAGACATTACAAAGAGGGGAATATGGAACAAAATGTTGCTTTTTCTTTGAATGAAATTATTCTTTTAGACAGGAAGTGCTATGTGACCCCAAACAATTTTTTAAAGCATTTTTGTTATTTGGCGACTTGACGCAAATTCATGTGTGTGTGTAATTCGTTTTATATCTCTGTCAATTTGCCATGTCGAAGGTCGGGTGGCTTGACCAACGATCTGTAATTTCAAGATGTATTTACACATCACAGCGTGCTCAATGGGAGTTTATAGGATCACTTAGTGTACCTCGTGCGTCGTCCATCGTTCGTCGTCAACTTCTTTTGAAAAGACCCTCCTAAATAAATCACATCGTCAATTAGGACCAAACTTTATAGGAATTTTCCTTGGGCAACCAATTTCAAAATTCGTTCGTCAAGTTTTAATTTGTGAAAAAAATAGGGGAGTGGCAAGCAGAGCTTATCACTCTTAGATAAATCACGAAGGAATTATTTTTAGATCTTATCTTCTTTATCTGACCCTTCTCAAAACTGGTTCATGAAAATGTGATTTTTCAAAAAATTGGGGGCGTTGCAGGAATTGCAAACCAAACTTAAGAAATCTTCAAATAAATCTTCTCCTTCTAAACCGCTCGATCAATTTGGGCTTAGCTTGGCTGTTCGTGAGATTTTCATACGCGTGGAGGTGTAGTAGAATAAGGCTTATCAGACTAAATACATGTACGAAGGGCGGCGAAAGTTCTCTCGTGAGAGTGGAGATAAAGTAATACTAAGATTTTAAAAGAACCGTAAACTGCACTTAAAACCACAGAGAGTGATCTTTCCTTCTCTAAGGCAGGCTAAAACAGGTCATTCGCCTTATAAACATGTAAGAGATTGATAAAACAGGTCAGATCGGGTACATTGTTTAAGCCGCTGTCAACTTTTTTGATCCGCGCAAGCTTTTGTATGTTACCGTGCTCTTCAAGGGGGGGGGGGGGGTAGTTGTAAAACGATCTCTTCAAAACGAAGACAACTTATAGAAGATGATCAGGTCGTTGGCAACGCCATACAACCTCCTTAGCTCGGCTCAGATATCAAATGGCGTTTATTTACAAAAGTATATGGCCGGAAACACATTTACAAACAGCAAAATTCGTTGGTTGGCTACCTTAAAGTCCTGACTATACTATCAATAAACTGTAGTTACGACGTTTAAATGCGATTTTGGGATTAATGGTATCTCCTACATTTATGGATTGATTTCAAAATAACTTGGCAACTTGTTCTCCACCATGAGTAGATATGCCATCAAACATAATTTTGAATACGGTAAAGGTCAAGGTCACAGCTTAAAGTCAAACATTTGGCAGGTTTGACATGTAGTCCCTGAACAACTAGTTAATTGCTTTTTCTTAACGTATCTGTAATACAATATAAAGTTTGAGGCAATTCATAAGTGGAAATTAACGGATTTTAAAATCAATCAAATTGCATAATGTTAACAAATACTATTCCCATCGAACTGTTTTCAGAAAATTACGGGAAAATGCTTGTTTGTGAAATTAGATTAACAATTCTTTTACAACGTTTTGTCATCAATAACTGTTTTTACCTTAAACATATACGAATATAGAGAGCGGGTTTGAAAAGAATCGCTATTTGTGTATAGGAATATGATTTACAGCAAAAATGTTAAATAAATTGGTAAAATATGTTACTATTTGTTTGAATAACCTAATTCTAGAAATCGTCTCTTAGTCGACAAACAACCAAAACTGCTTGGAATAAATGTTGGAGGTTAACATTCACTTCCGGTTGAATGATATGATAACTGATTGTGGATTGGCAGCAGCGATCCGTGAATTTTAAAATTACTTCATCTATACATGTACTATTTATGCTAGGAGAAATTACCATGCAACCGTTGCCGGCTCTCTGTGTAATTATTTATATTGTTTGCTAGTCTACTAATGTAAAAATCAGGAAATATTCCATAAGTTATAGTCTTTCATCCATTGTTTTGAATCCCGTGTATATCACAGTTAACGAGATCGTGAAATGAACGCTCGTCATTTCAAATCTCTCGTTAACAACATTCCATTCATTTTATTCAAATCGCTCAAATCGACCGAGCACCATTCGAATATACCACACATTCCAAGATTTCTAGGTGTTTGATTGATCAAAATTATCAAACTGATCAATGTATCTATACGTGTGTATTGGATATACTCTGGTGTATTTAGTATCGGTTAGCTGCACGTTAACTTCACTTTATTCAAACTTTAGCTAAGAGGTTCATGAAGTCCATTGACGACATCGTTGAATTCACCCAAAACGCTCAAATTATTCAAAACTGGTCATTTTCGCTAACCCCGTTCTGTTCTATAATCATTCTAAAATCACCAATTTGTCGATTTCACGATATGCTAAATTGAAAGCGTCCCTAGGTAGGCGACAAGTATTTTACTGTAGTTAACTAACAGTTACGCATTGTCATGGATCGGAATTTGAAAATTAATCAGTTATTCTAAGAGAAAAAAGCGTTATCTCGTAAGCAAACATTTGTCTTCTAAAATGTTGTCAATTCAGGAATTTTCTATCATTTCTGCAGATTTTCCTTCAAATGGAAATAATGCATCTAATTGAATTAATGCTGTAGAAATTGCTAATCTAAATTTAAATCGTAAAATATTGTAATGCAAACAAATAGCATCGGTTGATAAACCTAGATTAGACGTGGCCTCTGAAAATACTTCCAAGAAAGATTTCCTAAAACATGTTGAATTAAGTTTTTAAGATGTTGAATTCGCTTAATTTTTTTCATGAAATCGAAAAACCAGGTTTTATTTTAGAAATCAAACATAGTCGTTGGCTATTTTGGTACCTTTTGGTATTCAACGTTTGGTTTTGTTGCATACGTCATTGAAAGCACACAAACTAATCTGTTCGTCTTTTAAAGTAGAATACCCCGTGTAGATCCAGAGGCTCGACCAAAAGCTCCTATTTGTAGTGTGTACATTCACCACCATCTGTATCACGATCTTGCTCTGAAATTGAATCTTTGTTTTTATAGATGTATCGCAAAGTCTGTCAACAACATCTGAAGTTCTAGAAATCTCTGAATCATAAGGGACGAGATAAAGTGTTTAGATACAGTTTAAGTGACCAATAGAATTGTTTTGCTTGGGATGCTGACAATAGAATTTGTTTCCGTAATCATGTAAGCCTTTCTGATACTTTCTTGCATGACTTCGCTATTGTTGGTTTATGCACATTCATTATTTACACGTGCATTGTTTGGACAGAAATTCAAATGTTTGAGCTACTTGAGTATTCTAGTCGAACAAACACGCTATTTCGGAATACAATGCCTGTATTCTGAGAATGATATTGTTCCATTTGCATACATTATTCATTTAACATGAGCTGTAGTTTAAAGAATTTGTTATCGTATTTTCTCGACTTTTCCATTAATTTGAATGCGAGACTCCTTTTTGCATTGAGAGGATCAAATTTCACGTATCATTTTGCGCAGTTAAAAGGCGTTTTAACTTCTGTGTCCGAGGTGGTGGTTAGGCATTGACAGAAGTTGACATTTTATAATGCAGTAATGAAGACAAGCACGAGGAAGTTGCTCTCATAAACAGTTGTTTTTCTATCATTTTCCTATCCTATATGGCTTCTTTTATCCCTAATTGTTGTCCCACGGTTATCAATACAATAAATTTTGCAGAATTACACCGTTTAATGCCTAGGTCGAACTTCCTGTCAGGGGTTAGTGGACGAGGTCAGCTAACTGTCAATTGAAACTCATTTTCGTTTGAAACCTCTATATCCGACTCGTTAACTTCTTTCGATTTAAAATTCGACTTTAATGTACTGATCTTTCCTTATTCATAACGTATATATAGTTACTCAGGTTGAACTATTTTGCCCATGGTTCTTCTTTCTGAATCTTGAATGACCATGTTACCTTATTTCGTGTTTTATTAATTCGATCTCTAATTAACCTCTGCATGATCGGGTCTCTTTTGTTAAATATTTGGTCTACAGAATTTCTGGATGATCCTTTTTGAAATGACGGTTTACAAATATGTTCACGGTCAAATGAAATTGATCAAAGGAAACCTATAGTGGGAGAGACAAAAATGTTTATTATACTTTGGGGTTTTTTTTATTCCTTCATTCATATCTTTTATCCCTAAATAGACTCTATTTTTACCAAATTTAAAATACTGTGAATCGTCGTGTGTATATTATTTCATGCGTGCGGTAATATACCGTTAAAATGAAAAAGCTCAAACTCTCCATTTCAAACTGCCCTTTCAACTCAAATAGCATTTTAGTTTCATGACGGAAGCTGGTGATCCTAACGAAGGTATCAAATTCTTTTTTCTTTTTTTCTTTTTTTTTTTTCATTCATATCTTTTATCCTTAAATAGACTCTATTTTTACCAAATTTGATATACTGTAAATCGTCGTGTGTATAACACGGTAATATTATTCCATGTGTGCGGTAATATACCGTTAAAATGAAAAAGCTCAAACTCTCCTTTTCAAACTGTCCTTTCAACTCAAATAGCATTTTAGTTTCATCATGGAAGCTGGTGATCCTAATGAAGGTATCAAATTCTAGCCACCGGCTTCTCATCCAACTTCAGCGTGCTGATTATATAATTCGTCCATTACTGATTGATTGATTGAATTGAATTTAACGCCACTTTTAAATAACAGCATTTCAGTTATATAGCGGCGGCTAGAGCACCTCTCAACAGATTCCTGGTATTTGTCACACGAGTACTACCACAACATCTTTTACGAGCCTCGAGCTGCCCATCTCACTTAAGTTTACGATTATCCCATGGTCGGAGGCAAACGTTGTGAAGGATATTCGCCGCGGCTGCACTATTCGGACACAAATTGTCGGAAATTGTCGGAAAGAATATTCGCCGTGGGTGTACTTATCGGAGACAAATGACGGAAAGAATATTCGCCTTGGGTGTACTTATCGGAGACAAATGTCGGAAAGAATATTCGCCGTGGGTGTACTAATCGGACACAAATTGTCGGAAAGAATATTTGCCTTGGGTGTACTTATCGGAGACAAATGTCGGAAAGAATATTCGCCGTGGGTGTACTAATCGGACACAAATTGTCGGAAAGAATATTCGCCGTAGGTGTACTTATCGGAGACAAATGTCGGAAAGAATATTCGCCGTGGGTGCACTTATCGGAGACAAATGACGGAAAGAATATTCGCCGTGGGTGTACTTATCGGAGACAAATGTCGGCAAGAATATTCGCCGTGGGTGTACTAATCGGAGACAAATTTTCGGAAAGAATATTTGCCTTGGGTGTACTTATCGGAGACAAATGTCGGAAAGAATATTCGCCGTGGGTGTACTAATCGGACACAAATTGTCGGAAAGAATATTCGCCGTTGGTGTACTTATCGGAGACAAATGTCGGCAAGAATATTCGCCGTGGGTGCACTTATCGGAGACAAATGTCGGAAAGACTATTCGCCGTGGGTGTACTAATCGGAGACAAATGTCGGAAAGAATATTCGCCGTGGGTGTACTAATCGGAGACAAATGTCGGAAGAGTATTCGCCGTAGGTGCACTAATCGGAGGCAAAAGTCGGAAAAATTATTCGCCGTTGGTGTACAAATCGGAGACAAATGTCGGAAGGAAATTCGCTTCGAACGCACTTATCGGACGCAAATGTCGGAAAGAATATTCGCCGTGGGTGCACTAGTCGGAGACAAATGTCGAAAAGGATATCGTCGCGCCCGAACTTATCGGAGACAAATGTTGGAAAGAATATTTTCAACGGTCGCTCTAATCGAAGTCAAATCGAAGAAAGAATATCTCCGCGGCTTCACTGATTTGAGACAAATGATGAAAATGACTGTTACAGTCCTAGTAAAACGTTATGAAGCTACCGGGCTCATAAAGCTTCACATTTTACGGTCTTAAATTCAAAACTTTAAATAAAAGCGTATCAAAAGTTTTATCTTTTAATTTTCAGGCCTTCTAGTGAAACCTTTGAAAACCTTTAATTTTGAAACCTTTACATTTACCTAGAAAACCTATAAAACGTCAAAAAATAGCATGTAATTCTCCCTCAATACCCTTTATATTCGCTCTGACTGGTTGCCGTGCTAGCTTAAAGCAAGTAGTGGATTTTGTTCTGCATTTTCCATTCTTGTACGAGTAATTAAACAGAAAATAGGTATACACATTAAATAAAGTATGTATTACATTGCATAGTTCAAACAGTATACAACATCGAAAAACTGTGAGAACTTCGATGAAAATGGCCTTTATTTACTCTTAATTTTTTTCATACTTTACGCTAAAATGCCTTTATTTTCATTTAAAGGAGTCTGTATAAAAACCTTTATTTTTGTTTTGGCCTGCAAGGAGACCTGAATCTTCAAAACGTGAAAATATCACGAATTGGCAGAACACTTAATCCAAAAGGTAGATAAAGTTAAATCAAACTAGAAGAGTCATGCCAGTCAAATAAATAATCAGTTAAATGTTTAAAATGTCGAATTATTATTAGGACTTTAATGTGTCGTCTAGTCAAAAGGTTTTCAGTGACGTCAACCGTGAACTAGTACAGTTGGGGCTCTCCATGGGTTACGTGTAGAAAAATACAATAATCTTATAAATGCTTCAAATAAATATTTCATTCTTAACGCATCATTAAATATGACATTTATTTGTACCACATTTGTATTAGATTTTTAAAGGATAAATACTGTCATGGTAATTATTATTTGGATTCTTTTATCTACTTCTTTCTTCAATTTTGATGACTAGATTTTCTCTTTGTCTTTTTTAGGTATTTTCTGTTCTCGTCGAGGTATGATCTGTCTTTATGAATCCGTGAAGGTTTTTATTTCATACCTACATGAAAAAATAATAATCTTTCCACTTCATATCATTTTATACAATAGATGCCAGTGTCATTAAAATATGTCAAACCAACAGAGATTTCACCAGTTTACTGTCTTCATAAGCGCAATTTTGTACTCGATTTCTTTTTCGTAATTGAGTTTAATGAATTTTTCAACCAATCAGAATCTACGAAAATAGATATACGAAACTAGAATAAAATTTAATCCTCTAAGTTGGTTCTTCTTCTGTATCATAACTGTAACTACATTTCCATGATAGGCGTAAAAAAGGCTTCCTTTAAAGAGCGAAGAGCATCGACTAGGGTTAGACTGAGCGGACTCGCCAGTGTCGAAACCTTTCGCCCCTTTCAGATTTTTTGAGTCTAGAGTGGGCATTCTACCTAGCTATATGTTAAACATCTAATTGATCTGTACTCTCTTCGGTCTCTTTTTTTAAACATTTGTTTCGGTGAAGTTTAGGAGGACCCTTTTCGCCTCTATGTATGTAACCCATCAAAAGAAATAATTATAGTACTGAAAGTACTGTAAGCTAACAAAGCATAGTTTTGTTAGGTAATCTTCTTTGCTAAAGGTTATCATGATAAACAAACGAGGTTAGAGTAACCCAGGAGTAACCCATTACAACATGACAAAGTCTTAGACTGGTTCAAATTTAAAGAAGTTACAGACGACAATCTCAAGTTGGTTGAATTTAGAAAACCTTTCCCTTGTTGGATAGAAAATGTTGTGGTCAATGAAAAAATTGCTTGTAACAAGCAATTTTTTCATTGTCCACAATGTTTTCCGAAGCTTTTTTTTTTTTTTTTTGCGGGGGGGGTTGCTGAAAAAGCGGAATTAAGTGGAAAGTGCTTAATTAGCTGCCTTTGAAAGAGTTCTCTACATTTTGAATAGTGTTTGCAACATTCCTTGTATACATCAGAACTACTTTTATGGCGTAGATATTCAATGGATTTACTGGTTAAGCCTCCAGCGGCGGTTTGCACTCGTTGAACTTTGAGAAGACCTCAAAATTATATCTGTTAACTTAAGCTATCAAAGATGTCGCTTTGCTAGTTAAAAACGCCCGGAATATACTAGTGCATGTTTCGCCCATTACGAAACAACAATATTTTAGACTTGTACAATTCACGGGAAAAGAGTTGTAAACGTTGATTGAAAATAGGCAACATTTAGAGTAAAGTAAAGTGCTAAGTATGGGTAAAAGCATTGTGAGAAAAGTAAAATTTTCTTTTTAGAATCGCTTGTATTATCCCTCAATATCTTTGAAAGGTCAAGCCTTAGAATTGGGTTTAAATTGGTAAATGGTAAATCCATTTTCATGTAAAGGTTGATTGGTAACCAAATTACTAATATTCTACAAACAGGGAAAAGAATTCTTCAACAAAAATCGACCAAAACATTATCTACCTTCAAATGACAGGTGTATTTCCCTTATTATTATAACACTTACTATTGGAATATTATGATTACATAAAAACAATATCTAGGAAATCTGTTTTTATATACTTGAAAATCTAGTTTGGCGATAACTCAGCTTGTCAAGTCTAAAAAGGGCCTTTCATTTAAATTAAATTTGCCAAGGTGATAAGTATAATGGAATTATTTTCAATATCGAAAAATTTCATAATTTTCAATCTTGTGATGTTGGAACAAATATGAATTGTCACGCCGATAAAGTTCTAATTTGTTCAAACAACATAGGATTCATAAAAAAGAGAAATGAATATCAGACCCTTAATTCTTTTTTCAATGACATGGCGTTGCATTTCAGATTATATTCCAATGCGTATAAACCGAGTACACCAAACAGGCTTGTACTACACCGAAAATTTGAAATTATGATTTTGCTTAAATGTAACTATGGAGCGAATAGTAGAGGCTGCGATCAGATTGCGTGAATACATAGGCTAGACACGACAGTTGGAAATGCAATACAAAAAGCTCACTACGTTTTAAATGACAATTGCATCGGCTGGTTTTCACTGAGGTTTAAGCCGCTTTTATAAACATTAAGTATATGACGGCGAAGTTTATTTATTCAAATGCTAAAGGAGGGACGGCAGACTATAATCAGATAGTCCTGTGAATTCAAAATGACATATGTCAGTCTATGTCTATTTCTATTGAACTCTTTATTTAATAATGTGTCTTCCCGGATATACTCATGCTTAATTTCGTTTGTCAGCCATGACAATATATAAACGATCATTAAAAATATACGTCAATTAACTCTTTTTATCGGGGCAGTAGCCCGGTAGCTTAACAATAAACTAATTGTGTGAAGGAAAAGTACTGTATCGCTACAATTTTGACAACATAGTAAGTCATATTCAGGCTTGCGACATAGGTTGATCATATAGCCATTTTTATATTGTTCCGAAAGATTATGTTCAAATACCTCTTGGTCGCTGCTATAGCACAATTAGTAGTTTGTAAACCGATAATGATGGGATTAGAGGTCCGATCCCTACCACAACCATTATCAATTTACGATATTCTTAACTTTCTGATTTGGTGATGCCTGAAAACTCGTTTCTTACCCAAACCGCCAAGATATAATTGAAATACCGCTGAACACAAAATTGTTACGTTGACTTAATTTATCAAAACAAGCACATTCTATTTTTGACATACTTATCTAAGTATTTTTTTACTTTTGAAGACAATGTAATTAATGCTCTAAAAATGACACCAGCGTCTTTTGGTCTAGATGTGAAATAAATTGAGGAAAAAACGGCGTTCGATATACTATATATGGCGTCGATGTATGTAACTTTCCAGATTATGTTGAATATAATATTGAAGGCAGGCAAGTGCATTAATATTTTCAGGGCTCCCAAGGCTGTTTGAACTTTATTTGGGGATGGGGGTCTAAGCATTTAGCCCGATGCCAGAAAACTTGTCAAAATTGAAATTAGTCTGCAGATAAGAATTCAAAGTTCGCGTGCCTATATAGGGTAGAACACATTTTGAGAATGAGGGGACTGCTTTTTATAAGCACTGGCTCATTTTTCTGCTGTGTTTTCAATAACTATTATTTTTCTTCGGTGCGCAAAAAATCAGAACTGTGTAGTTATTGCTTAAGGTTTATTGGATTTCGTTAATGTCTATATTGTACTTTTTCAACTCCACATTCCAACTTAGAATTAACAAAACCGCAAAATGAACACAAGACAATTTCATTTCGGGTTTTTGATAACACATATCACGTGATCTCTTAGATATGAATACTCCTGGGGTTACTTCTCATCTCAACTTGCCACGGACAATCAGTTAGTTGTAGACGAAGAAAATAATATGGCACATGTAAAGGATGATATAAAAATTCGTTTAGAGACTTCTAGACATGTTTTAGTTTGCTTTAAATTATTGAAAAATAAGGTAATAATCAGCGCAGTGATTTTTTTTTTGTGATTCGCCGTCCCGTGTTTGGTAATTACGTGATCTCAAGTGATAAGTGGTAGTCATGTGACCATAGATATGCAATGTTTACAAATATGGCTCAGGGCGCAAATGCATTTTCACAATAATCATGCCTACCGGTGCTTTAAAGCATTCTAGAGCGATTAAGGGGGATCTTAGGCATCAAACAAACGCGATTATAGTGGGATTTGCATCTTTTACTCAATAAAAATCAAATAGATGCAAAACGAATGTAGAAGATTTTGAAAATTACAATGTAAACATATCAACTTCCGGTTTCTATTTATTTACTAAATAATTACGCTTTATTGTGTCGTTATTTACAATTTTAAATCAATAATAACACATCAAACCTGTAACAAGTGTCATCTAGCTTTCAGCTTGGTCCTTTTCACTTAAGATTTTTACGGTCGAATAACGAATAAGGAAATCGCGCGACTACAGGGCGCCTAAGATAATTTGATACTATCTTCATCATATCAAAAGGAATTTTTAGGGAAAAGGGCAAAAATACCATGTGCAAACAATAACGTTACAATAACGTAAACGTCTTTTTTTTCTCTTTTGAATTTTACTTACAACGCTTTAAATATTCTTTTTTCCTAAGTCTAAACCGGTATCTCAAATCAATCACCTTGTTACAAGTTTCCGCGCATTTCCGCAAATTTCCACATGAAGTGAAAATCTACGTGAGTTTAGTATGATCGTTACAGAATTGGCCGATTTGAGGGTCAAATAATCATCGAGGTCATTGATTTCTTACTGTAGAAGCTGTTATTCTCTGTTTTCAAGATTCTAAAAGGAGTCCACGTATTACGGTTGATCAAAAGGAGAATGTTATGCTTGAAATTTCTAATTTTGCTGTGCCTGACACGAGCTTATAACCCATTCCTAAACAATAAAATTTTAGACCAGTCCAAATTCAAAGAAGAAGCAGACGACAATTGTAAGTTGATGAAATCTTAACAATTCTGGTCTTTTTCGACAAAAAAAAAATTGTCGAAAAAGAAGAAATTGCTTGTAACAAGCAATTTCTTCATTTTCCGCAATGTTTTCCAAAGCTTTCATAATGAGGGTTATTTAAAAGCGTCACTGTCTGAGAATGAGTTAAGACAATGCTAGTTTTTGATTTCTGTGTGTGGATTAATGTTTTTGTACGTTATTCACGCACATATGTACACGAATGGGAATGCTGGTTTAAGTTTAAAGGAAGGGGGCTTACTCGGAAAGTAATACATGATTTGAACCGAATTCCACAGTTTTCAGCGCATTCCAACTTCTCAGTACTTTCAGTCGTTTGATTTAACTATTGCTGAAATTATAGTTCAATAGCACACGCGTTCCAAGATTTAATAAATTTGAAACCATAAGTTGGCAATGCAAGACGACCCCCTTTAATTGACCAATTGCTGGTCCCACCTTCTTACTTCTTTCGTCACGCCCATTGACTTCGACAAGAAGTCTCGCTCCGTTTTCTAAGCGGCGTTATTTTACATAAACTATGGTCAGTAGCGTGTAGCAAAAAAATAGGATCGTTGGTTGGTTGGTTGGTTGGTTTGAATAAGCTGTAGATACCCCATCTAAGTCGCAAAACAACAAAAAGTTTCACACAAATGTCGACCAATGTCGGAGTTTAAATCTCGATTCCGGGCTGAATGAATAATTTAGCTGGGTGATATATTCCTTGATTGACAGCTGCGATTGGTCAATTATTTATTTAGCGTATTATTATCTCGAAAACAATATTATATAGAGAGCAAATCATTTACAGGAAGGTGCTTCTTTTTCGATGTATTGTTATAAATACACATCGCATGTTATTATATTTTAAATTTTAAAAAAAATGCCTCGCTTTGATATATGAGTATAGTCTTTGATACGTCTTCAGTTACTGTCGAGGTATATCGGGTGTTTTATAATCAGTAAAAGTCAGGAGTTAATCATATACAGTTTTTGAGAGCAATAGCTGGCCAGTACTGGCTTTTTAACATTTTTGGCTCACCAAGTCACGAAGTGCTCTGTGTGAGCTATCGTGATCGGTCATCGCCCGGCATCCTTCCTACCGTCCATCTATCCGTCCGTCCATTCACAATTACAACAAGAGGACCATGATGGTCATCATGGTCCTAAATCGCTCCCCTGAGTATGATAGTTCATGGCTTTATGATAATTATTTTGGAGAAGATGTTTAAGGATTTCTCTTTTAATCCTAAGTATATTGATGATCCCACCATATAGCACTAATATCCTGGATATGGCAATGCTTTGAAGTATAGACATCAATACATACCAAGTAAAAAAGCTCTAGGCCTAATGGTTTAGGAGAAGAAGGTTTCCAAAGATATCATTATTCATTCCTAACTAAAATTAGGGACCGCACAGAAAAAGGCTAATTTTCAGAATACGGTAATTCTTTGAAGTATTTTGGTAGAGGGTCAATAGATGATAATTTGTACCAAGTATCAAATCTCTAGACCTTATAGTTTGGGAGAAGAAGATTTTAAAGGATTTCCCTCTTTATTCCTTTGTAAAATCAGAGATCACACAGAAAAGGGTTAATTTTCCGAATACAGTAATTCTTTGAAGTATTTTGGTAGAGGGTCAATAGATGATGAATTATACCGAATATCAAAGCTCTAGTGGTTTGGAAGAAGAAGATTTTCAAAGATTTCCTTCTTTACTCCTTTGTGAATTCAGGGATCGCAGAGAAAATGGCTAATTTTCAGAAAACGATAATTCTTTGAAGTATTTTGGTAGAGGGTCACTAGGTGATGATATGTACCAAATATCACAGTCTTTGGCCTTACGGTTTAGGAGGAGAAGATTTTTAAAGATTTCCTTTGTAAAATCAGAGATCGCACAGAAAAGGGTTAATTTTAAGAATACTATAATTCTTTGAAGTATTTTGGTAGTTTTGGTAGAGGGTCAATAGGTGATAATATGTACTAAATATCAAAGCCTTAGGCCTTATGGTTTAGGAGGAGAAGATTTTTAAATAATTGTTTACGGACGGACAGACGGACGCCGGACAATTACCGATCACAATAGCTCACCTTGAGCACGTTGTGCTCAGGTGAGCTAAAAAAAACATTCTCCTCCTTAACTAAATATAGAATTTCAACGAAACTTTACAGAAATGACCCCAAGGTCATGCTCTTTCAAAAATACTTCAAAGACTCTGAAATATAGTCCTTTTCTGTGTGATCCCTGATTTACATAGAATTAAAGAAGGAAATCTTTGAAAATCTTCTTTCCCCAAACCATAAGGCCTGTAGCTTTGATATTTGGTATAAATCATCATCGATTGACCCTCAATCAAAATACTTCAAAGAATTACCGTACTGTGAAAATTAGCCTATTTCTGTACGATCCCTGATTTTACTTCGAAATTAAGAAGGAAATCTTTGAAAATATTCACTCTCTAAGCCATAAGGCCTAGAGCCTTAATATTTGGTTTGTATCAATGTCTATTTACCCTCTATTAAAATTCTCCAAGGAATTACCGTACTCTGAAATTTAGCCCTTTTCTGTTTGATCACTGATTTACATAGAATTAAAGAAGAAATTCTTTGAAATTTTTCTTCTCCCAAACCATAAGGCCCAGAGATTTAATATTTGGTGTGTATCAAAACCTATTGATTCTTTACCGAAATAAGGTTACCGTATTCTGTAAAATAAACCATTTTCTGTCCCATCCTTGATTTTAGAAATAAATAAAGAAGGATATCTTTAGAAATCTTCTCCTTCTAAACCATTAGGGATAGAGCTTTGATATTTGGTATAAATCATCATCTTTTGACTCTCAACGAAAATAATTAGTTGTAGGGCTTTGATATTTTCTTTATAAAGTACTTGAAAAACATATCGGTTTCAGCAGAGAGTTATTACCTTAAAAAAAGAAAATATTTCGAGAATAGAATGAAGGGTTAACATTCATCAATTCTGCCAAAAGTCAATGTTGTGACCCTGCGCAATCTGATTAGAATCAAGCTTTTTCGATCTTTCCATTATGATACTTTTTTGTGTGACATTCGAATATAGATGTCTTATTAACCCCTATCTTTTTCGATAAAATCATATTTTCTGCTTCATTGTAATTCTATGAGTTTGGCAGATTTCACTTTCTGATAGACGTCTTCAACACCAGTGTTACCCAGTTTGGAAAATCAAGTAGGATATTAATAGGGTAGAAGAGAAGAAGTGCCCTATTAGGTTCGATTTATAGTTTTTCAAAACCTGTCTCCTCCGAACCACCATACATTTTGAAAATAGCCCAATACGAGGATTCTTTATAACGTAGAAAACGTAAAGACTCCTCTTAAATACGAAAACACCTACTAATATCTCGCTCAGCGAAGGTGCGGCCAAGGTTTCAATAGCGCGCAGCCTTTCAATTATATTGTAATTTGCAATCTTAGTTTTTAGAACCCAGCATACCAGCAGTGATAAGCTATATACGGCTTCGTATATAGCTTAAAGAAGTTACTAGGATGTTTATTAAATTTTCTAATTAGCCTTTTTAACCTATTACAACTCGACTAAATTTTGGACTAGTCCTAGTTGACAGAAATAAGAAAAATTAAGAAATAACAGCAGTTTCTCATTTTTTCACAACATTTTCTTTAATTCTTCGGGAGCTTAAAAAAACCGCGATTGTGAAGGAATGGGTAAAGTTACTACTGGGTCGCTAAATGTTTAAAGACACACAGAATATCCCATTTTTGATGGACTCCGTAGGCGTCTGTGAGTGTTACCCAGTTTTGAAAATCAAGTAGGATATAACTATGTTAGAAGAAAAGTAGTGCCCGTTAGGTCCGATTTATTATTTTTCAAAACCTGCCTCCCCAAACAACTGTACATTTTGAAAATGACCTAATACGAGGATTTTTTATTATTCGTAGAACTCGTAAAGACTCCTCTTGAATACGAAAACACCTATCATTAACCCTCTTAGCGTAGATGCGGTCACGGTTTCAATAACGCGGAGTCTTTCATTCATATGGTGAGTAATTTGCCGTCTATGTTGAGAACTCAGCATACCAGCTGTATACTACAGGAGTGATAAGCTATACAGCTTCATATATTTAAAGCTGTTTATTATACTTTTTAATAAGCCTTTTCAATCAATTACTAAACGATAAAATTTTGAACAAGTTACAGACAATTCCAAACGCTTTGAGATTGAAAATTGAGGCCCAGATAGGGTAGAAAACATTGTGAAACAAACAATTCCTCCTTTTCTCGTAATGTTATGGGCGTAAAAGGCGTAATTGTGTGAGAATGGGATAAGCTTTTACTGGATCACGGAAGGTTTAAAAGATATACAAACTCTCTCATTTGTTTCTTACAGGTAATGATTCCCAAAGAATATAGCTAATCTAATATTGCCCAAGTTTCTTAAATATCTTAATTATTTGTGGAACGTCTTCGGAAAAGCATAATCTCGGAAAAGTTAAAAAAAAGTATTGATCCTGAAAGCTAGTTAGACTGCGATCAAGTGATTTTGGTTTAACGTGACTTACAGTAGTATTTCAGTAAAACTGGCTTCATGTCTTTTTCACACCAGTGACATGTACAAATGCGGCAATAAATTTAGGCCATAACATGTGTAGCTGCTCAGCAAACTGGACAGGCAAATTACTTGTTATCACTCCATCAATGAAAGAGAAATGACGTGTGTAACAACGACATTTTTCCGAACTTATGATCGTGCTCAGGACTCTCTAAAAGAAACATTCTGTATAACATAAACCTATTAAATAAACCAGCCTAGGAGAGACGTTATGCTTAAAAAAGATTATTTATTTGAAAATTGCCATTTCGAACACTAAAGCGGGCATATCACTCTACTGTGCCAACATGGACATCGATCATCAGTGCTTTGATTTCTTATAAGTAATAATTCTCAATGAATATTGCTAGTCTACTATTGTTTAAGTTTCTTTAATGATATGTTAAGTATTTTTGGACTGTCATTGGAAAAGCATAATCTCGGAAAAGTAAAAAAAGAATTCATATTGAAAGCTTGTTATACTGAGATCAAGTGAATTTTGTTTAATTTATTTTCGTTTTTAGTTCGGTAAAACCGCGTCTGGTAGGTGCATCCAACCGTGGCTTTCTATCATTTTTCACACATGCACAACTCCAAATTAATTTGGAGTCATTAGCTGCTCAGCCAACTTAATAGACAAATTGCCATAGGTGTGAGACAAATGACACACATGGCAGTTATGATTTGTTGTCGAACTTTGGATCGTGCTCAGGACTCTAGAATTGGAAACATCCTCTATTACCTATTACGCTAATCAGGCTATAGGCGTTACGTTATGCTTAAATAAGATTATCTATATGAAAAATGTCATTTTCTACACAAAAATGGATATACCACTCTACTATGCAAATAGGGACGTCCATCCTCAGTACTTTCAGCGCTTTGATTAGATCACTTCGTTGGTGATGACTACACTATAAATCGAACTAGTTCACATACCGATTCCTTGTAGAGACTCACTAGAATATAACATAATTTACCAATAATGAACGCTAGAAAATTACATAAATCTAATGATCTCTGACCACGCCTACCGACCTCCGATTTGAGTTCGCCTGATGTAATAAATGACATTATTTTTTGTAAAATATGTGAAGATAAAGAGCAAATCGTTGATTTGCCATCTAAACGACGTTTCATCAGGTCGATATGTTTTTTTTATTCAGTCGCAAAATGAAAAAAATGTCTAACTTAAATGTTTGAATTCAATTTCGGTCTAAAGGTTTGAATGGTCAATCGATTTCTTGATTGTCAGCGATGAGCTGTCAATATGAAATTTATATTATTAGAGTTTTTTTCTTTTCATTTTCAAGTTACCGTTCTTTGCAGTTGAGGGAATGTAAAAAATAAACGGAAGCCATGTACAAACATGATATGAAAAAATGCCTTCTGGCCAAACTTTTAATGTCTTTACCTTTTTATGCTGACGATCAAAACATCGTAAAAACAGTATTAATCAAATTGTAGTAACGACATATATGGTCTGCTGTGGTGAAATGTTAATATGAGTAAATGATAAAAGTAAATGATACTGTATTCTTAAAGGCAAAGTAACTCTTTTTACACATGTGCTTAAAAATAAAGACTCAGATCAGTGTTTGATTATAGTGTTTCACTATGCGCTCTATGCGCCCTATATAGAAAGATGCTGCGAATAAAATCAGCACCCCGAGTGTCTGTCCAGGATGCTCATCCTTTTCACGGGACCGCCGTCATAGCGCAGTTGGTAGCGCGTCGGACTGTCAATCTAGAGGTCCCGGGTTCGATCCCCGACGGCGGCACTCAGCCTTTCCGACTGTTTGTCTCCCACCAATGGGTCGATAATCGTAGACCTATGTGGGATAGCAGCTGGAGGCTAGGAAAGGATGTGATGGTGGTACTGGTGTGAGAAATACCAGGAACCCATTGTTAGGTGCTCCAGCCACTGCGATATAGCTGAAAGATTGTTGAAAGCGGCGTAAAACCCCATTCAAACAAACAAACAAACATCCTTTTCAATTCACGCAAATGTGAACTGGGTGAAAATTTCAGTCAAGTGTTAGTCGCAGGTTAAATAGACATTAAGTAGTCGGCTCTAACTGGACATGTTTGGATCGAACACTTAATTATGAAGGTTCATTAAATTGAATATATAACTGGAAGAGACGTGCGACTGGAAACAATCTTCTGACGACCATAATTATATTCGAGCGTTTAATTGTCTAAGTCTTACTTGGACTTTAACTGAACTAAATTTAGAAATGTAAATTGGTTTGTCTGTCTTCTTTTTGTAAATTAAGGTAGTTGTTACGATAGCGAGAACAAATTATTGTTGTTTCACGCCAAAATTAACGGATCGCCACTGCTAGAAAAAAAAAATCAATATACCAATCAAAACATACATTATACCGGAAACTTTCACTTTCAATATTGGTCGACATTTAGGCCTTTTTGTTGGTTTATCAACTTAAACGTCGCAACTACAGCATATTCAAGGTGTAGTTACCAACAAACCTCTCTACCTTTTTGTTGCATGTTATCTGCGATCAACTGTGAAAATATAATACCGTTTAATATTAATCTAAATCGAACTTTCTGTCGTAAGTCAATAGGTGGGACCATCGATCTGTGTATTATACATTTAGCACTAAATATCATAAGGCATGGCAATATAAAGGGTTGATTTCACTTAGGAGATTTTCAGTTTTGGGCATAACCAAAATCCTCATAGTTTCATGTTATCCCTTTTTTTCGGTGGTCCGGAACATAAAGTCATTGATTAAACGTCGAGTTTAGAGAGCTGCAATATTGGGAACGTTTGAACACAGAGTTCATATTTCATTTTCATAACGAGTGTTTGTGTCAAACTTTCACAGAAATGATAGAACACTACTGAACAGATGGGTTTCCTAACGTCAGTCACAGGTTGCTAGTGTGAGAAGATTGTCACTTATTCTTTCACTGTCCATTGTTCGTGGACGGTATTCATGTGCGTTCATGTGCGTTTGAGCTTGTATGAAATGTTTATTCCATTATTTGGAGCCATGACATTCTAGGGAAGTGAAAGACTGTACTAATTCCTACAGCATTGACAGGTCGCTGGCCTGATTAACTGACATTTCACAGTCAGTTCAACTCAATTATTAAACGGTGTTATTTTTAAAAAATTATGGCCAGTAACAAAAATAATAAAATTGTTAGTTTGTTACATATAAAGATCGTAATTACAATTTGAATAAGCTGTAGTTACGGCGTTTAAGCTGACACCCCCCCCCCCAAAAAAAAAAACCCAAAAAACTTAGCATAAGTGTCGGTGTTCAAAATTCACTTTCGATCTAAGTCGATTATTTTGATTGCTTAATTGATTTTTGAGTGACAGCGGTAATCCATCAGTTTTCGGCATCTACGACAGCTCTGCAAAATCCTCTCGAAAGTATAGCGACGGTAGGCGACCAAAGCTTCGTAACTACAGTTTGATGTCGTTACATGTAATAGACTTTGTACGCCCACCGCGATGTCTTTTATACGCAAACACTTTACTGGATCGAATTAAATCCATCGATTTATTAGTATTATTTTTCGCGCGCGGTCATTGAATCTCCACACCATAATCAACAATATTGTTTTTTAGAAAGAGAGGAATTCGGACCCTCTTAAAATGAAACTCGGCAAGGTAGAATGGTCATATAACATTCAGAAAATCTACCAAAATGAGAGAGATTTCGATTCTTGCAAGCCTGCTCAGTTTGTGCAGATTGCCAAGGATCAATTCTTTTCGTTTTTATTTCTTTCCAGATGACTGGCCAAAAATAAATGGAAAAGGCGTAAATGTTGAAGAAAGATGCACCTAAGGGTCTCTAATGAGCTTTTGTTTTGCTATTTTCAATTCGTCTTGCTTTAATTTTAATAATGATTTATAACACAGGCACTCCGGGCTAATCGTCTGATTAAGTAAGATTCATTGAGGTTGGCAAATATTGTAAACTGATTATAGCCCATTGCAGACTTTCGAGTGCGAAGAAATTTTAAGATGGGAACTAAACTAATTAATTTTGTAGAAATTTATGTCGTTCGAGTAAATCACGTTTAGATAATCATTTGTTGTTTTTCTGAAATTCTTCAATAACCATTCTTCCTTACAAAGCATATTCTTACCTTCCCAAACAAAGTTTGTAATGTCAGACTTTACTTCGTACACTCACCATAGTTTACATTATTCGCGTTTTTTCAATAATTACGTCGTCTTTCGCGACCAAAATGTTGTAAAAGCAGCTTTATTCAAGCTGTATTTGCGACATCCTGTTCGACAACAGACGATATATATAATACGATCGATGGCGAATCGAATCTCATCTGAATAATCACTGTTTCAAAACATCTTTATACTATGACCTAATGTGCCGATGGGAAACAACAATAACAAAACAACTACAAAAACCGTTCAATATTGTAAATATTACATAGGTGATAGTAAACTTGTGTAAAACTAAGTAAAATAGCTAAGTCCATGGTGATGGTGTTGAGTTACTGCGAAACTGACGTCATGTTATGTTATTTAATTGAAACATTTTACAAACAACGTTACATGCTTACCGGACTTATTCCAAAACTGTTCTCCTTGTTCTCGATTTATCACAAAACTTAAGGTCATTTTACAAAATGAACGTCCAAAATTCGTATACAAAAATACAGAAAGTATTCAACTAAATATCTAACACACGATGATGAATTCAGAACTTTAGTTTTCGTTTATAGAAAAAAGTTTCGCCTCTATTTTAGAAATTACTTTCTTGAGCAATTTTAGCTCATCTGAGCACAACGTGCTCAAGGTGAGCTTTTGGTATCGCCTTTTGTCCGTCGTGCGTCGTGCGTCGGAAGGCGTCAACAATTCTTTAAACATCTTCTCCTCAGTAACCACGGGGCGGATTTCAACCCAACTTGGTAGGAATGTTCCTTGGGTGACCCTTCTCAAAAGTTGTTCGCGGAATTTGATTGACCCCCAAATATGGGCGTGGCAGTTTTTGAAATCTTTCAACATCTTCTTCTCAGTAACCATTGGGCCAATTTCAACCAAACTTAGTATGAATGTTTCTTGAGTGACCCATTTCAAAAGTTGCTCGCGAAATTATGATTGACGCCCAAATATGGGTGTGGCAGGGCGTGGCAGTTTTTGACTTTGAAATCTTTAAACATCTTCTCCTCAGTAACCAAACTTGGTATGAATGTTCCATGGGTGACCTTTTTCAAAAGTTGTTCGCAGATTTTTGATGCACGCCCAAATATGGGCGTGGCAGTTTTTGACTCTGAAATCTTTAAACATCTTCCTCTCAGTAACCATTGGGCCAATTTCAACAAACTTTGGCATGAATTTTACTTGGGTGACCCTTTTCAAAAGGTGTTCATGAAATTTGATTGACGCCCAAATATGGGCGTGGCAGAGTGGGGCAGACTTTTACTTTGAAATCTTTAAACATCCTCTTCTCAGTAACTATGGCGCTAATTTCAACAAAACTTGGCATGAATGTTCCATGGGTGTCCCTATTCAAAAGGTGTTTGCGGAATTTTGATTGACGCCAAAATATTGGCGTGGCAGGGTGGGGCATTTTTTTACTGTGAAATTTTTAAACATGTCCTCAGTAATCAATGAGCCAATTTCAGCTAAACTTGAAATGAATATTCCTTGGGTGACCCTTTTCAAAAGATATTGGCAAAATATTGAATGACATTCAAATATGGGCGTGGCAGGGTGGGGTATTTTTTCTTGGAAATCTTTAAACAAATTCTCCTCAGTAACCATCGGGCCAATTTCAACCAAACTTGGCATGAATATTCCTTGGGTGACCCATCTCAAAAAATGTTCGCAGCAATTTGATTGATGCCCAAATATGGGTGTGACAAGGTGGGGCATTTTTACTTTGAAAATTTTAAACGTTTTCTCCTCGGTAACCAATGCGCCAATATTTCAACTAAACTTGGCATGATTGTTCCTTGGGTGACCCTTTTCGATATTAGTTTGTGAAATTTTGAATGAAGCCCAAATTAGGGCTTGGCTGTTTTTGACTTAAAAAAAAAGATTGGGCCAATTTCAATCAAACTGGGCATGAATCTTATTGACAATCGTCAATGGGGCTATTGCCATGCTGTTATGTCTGTGAGTACATCAGGGCTGCCACAATAGCCAGTTATGAATGCGTCAGACACCCAATCTATAATCATGGTATGTCCAGGGTTCCCAGGCTACCGGAAAAACGAGAAAAAGTCTTGGTTTAGTGATATCTTAAAAAAACACACGAAAAACTTGGAAAAAGACAAATCAATTTGATGAAATATGCAAGACACAATTAAAGTACATGTTCCAAACAGTTGACAAGTATCCCCCGCCAGTAGGTTTTATCACAGTGTAAATTACATGGGGATGCATTATCACGTCACAATGTCTGCCGAGAAGGAGAAATATGTATTTGTTTCACAAAAAAATACAAGCATGGTACTTAATTTTCAGCTAGGAATGGAGGTAAGTGTCCAATTTTACTTAACATATATGGTTAGAATATATAAAGCAAATATTTAGGAGAAAATCCAAAGCAACACCTTAAGTGTACCAGTAACCGGACATGAATTGAACTTGGATACGAAAGTAATAAATGGCCTCAAATTCATTTCAATGAAAAAGAGAACTCTGGGTAAATAGACATTGAAATTAATTATCATTATCATGATATTGACAATCTACACGTCTAGAAGCAATCAAATTTATCCATTATTTTATATTATTGTAGTTTTCTGGACAAAGTTTAGGGTTTTAGTTTGATATCAATAAAATGGGGTCTCGGGGATTCAAAAATCTGTGTCATAATAATCCTTTAATTTTTGTCAATGAAAAAGAAGTCCTGAAATTTAGAAAAATATCAATGCAAGCAGAAAATTGTGGGAACCCTGGGTGTCGTGGTTTTGAATCTTGGCAGCAGCACATATCCTTTACCGCATTTTGTCTCCCCATGGGTAGATGATCCTAAACTTAAATTGGATGGCAGCTGGATGCTAGGAAAGGATGTAATGGAAATACTGTTGCGAGAAATACCAGGAATCAGTTGATAAATGCTCCGCAATATAACTGAACAATTGTTAAAAACGACTTGGTCATCTTTCATCGGACATTTGGCACAATCATTGTGACAACCACATTTTGCCTGCCACCAATGGACAAAATACAAGTGGTATGCCCAAGTGAGATGGGTAACTAGTGAGAAACAACAACTGATCTCCAGTGTTTAGCAAACAGGACAACTTTTAAGATCATTATTACTTTCTTTTTGTCAAACCTACTTGTAATGAGCAAGACAATGTTGTCTCTATGTCAAGTTGTTGAATGTGCCTTAGTCCATATTTTTGAGGGATATTTTTGGTTGCTAAAAATAAAATGTCACCATTAATCTCATTGTGAGTAGATTTGCCATTTGAAAGAAAGTCTCAGATAACCTCAATGTCAAAGCTCAAGGTCAAGCATTCTTTCATTTTTTTTAATCATCTTACTTTAGTCAGGTGAGCGATTTTAGGGCCCTCTTGTTTCTTAACCCATTCCCCACACAATCACGCTTTTTACGTCCCTCAAGAGAAAAAAGATATTTAGAAAACATTTTGGTAAATGAATAAATAGCTTGTTACAAGCAATTTTCTGCATTATCATCAATGTTTTTCATTCCAAAAAATGAAGATTTTCAAAATTTAATCGACTGAAAATTGACCAGAAATTGCATCTTCTTTGAATTTGGACCAGTCTAGAATTTTGTCATCTAATAAATGGTTAAGCTGTGTTTATCAACATTTTTGCATTTTCATTGACTGAAAAAAGTTCATACCTCTATGAAAAAATGTAATTCGAAGTTCTACACACAAAAAGAAAAAAAAGAAACTGTATAACAGACGATTTCTACTGTTGGATGCCTTCATCTTTTTAATATTTTGTAGATAAATGTATGCCTTATATAAATATGCAAAGAAAAAGGGGCCCGAAAATCGGATTTCTTTTATAAAACGTCACCGACTAGATTTTCTTTATCTATTGTTGATGTAATCTAGCCAAATTATCTACCAGTTTTCCCTTCATGCTATTCTTATACACCCACAGAGATACACTTTGTTATACTATTGATACGAGAGAAGTCAAACGCGAGAGTGAAAACCTTCTCCGCAGCCCAGTACCCGGTGAAGAACCCGGACTCAAACCCGGGGGATCGGGGGAGGGGGGGGGCTATAGGATAGGGGGGTAACAACTTCCAAAGTGACTCCTACACAAGTAATTTTTTATCAAGTTAATCGTTCATTTAGATCATTATACGACCCAAAACTGTGTTTGGTAGATGTATAGGGAATTGATTTCATACCTCCGTAAAAAGAGTACAAAACTAGTGTATTCTTTTCCTTTTTGTGTTATTACGCGAAACTAAGAGAGTACTCTTGGGTTCCATTGATCATACCTAAATATTAATTTAAAAGATCTATTTAACGTTAACCTGCTGTATTCCCCCCATTCTCTATGTCTACATTCTCTCGTTCTCCCACCCCATTCTCTCTCATCCAGTCGGTCTCTTTGTCTGTCTATCTGTTTGTCTCTCCTTCCCCCTCTGTCCCTGTCTCGCCCTATCTATCTGTCTATCTTTCTGTGTCTCTCTCTCATTTTTAGCCAGTCTATATTTTGTCGCCTTGTAATGAGTTAATGGACAAAAGCAGTAGTAACCACGTCAGTTTTCAAAGTTAGGTTCTTTTCTCTCTTTTTTCTGTTTATCGTAAAAAAGTTGAAAAAAATCCATTTTCCCCATTTAGGTAGGTTTTCCTGGATAATTTCGAGTATCTTTACTAAGCACTTCGATACGTGTGTCTTTGTCAAGATAAACATTTACATACACACACACACACAAACACACACAAATATACACACACACACACATACATTGTCTCTCACCAATGGGTGGATAATCGTAAAACCTAAGGTTAAGGTTAAACCCCATTCAATCAATCAATCAATACATATGTGTGAGTGTATGTGCGTATGTGCGCGTGCGCAACAATAATATTTAGAGTGATAAACAACACAGAAAAAAGAAAATATAAAGTTCTGGGTTTAATGATGCGCTACAATACATGGATAGGTTCAAGTTTTGATCCAATTATTACGTATTACATGGTTAACAGATCATATATACATGTGTTCATGGAGGTACGAAACTAAAAACTTAATCACACTTTCGTATAAATCCGCTGTGTGGCTTCATACAGTATTATGAGGCTTTTAACGTCATACCTCAAGTACATAGCATGTTTTGGGGTTTTCAGTTTGAATGAGTATTAAGGGTGACTTTATTTTCTTTTTTCTCGGAGATTAGACAATACATTATCGCCTCAAGTCATGATCTTCGAAATTGAAATTTACTTAGTCTGAGAGACAACCAGAGACTATTTATTGCTAAGATAGATCTTGTCTTTTTTTACGGGAATTAAATTTCCCCTAGAACTAACTCATTCAGGTCTCTTCTTCACCACTTATTGCTTACTAGCTTCAATCGAGTATTTTAGATTTTATCCTATTATTATTCAATTTATATAAAATGCTTTTTTGAAAATTTTTGCTCTGAACCCAAAAGTTTTGGCACACGACTGGATGGTATGCATTACACAAAACGACAGAAAACTTATAAATATAATGATAATGATAAAGAAAATCGAAGCACCGAAAGTACTGATGATGCACTGATGCTTGATTGAATGTTAATACAGGAAGTTTTCTATTCTAGTGTCCTGCGCACAATCCCAAGTTCGGCTAAAACGAAATAAAAAAATGCCATTGCCACACGCTTCATTTGTCTCTAACTGGTGGAAACATGATAAGTAATTTGTCTGTTAAGTTGACTGAGCTGCTATGGCTCAATCTAATATAGCAGTTGTACATGTAAATATCCTGGTGTAAAAAAATGACAGAAAGCCATGGTTTGGTGCACCTAACTACCGTGGTATTACTGAATTACTACTGAAAGAGATGTTTAACCGAATCCACTTGATCCCTTTTCAAGATGATCCTTTACCCATTACATCTAGCAGTTCATTGAGAATATTTACTTACATGAACCATATGAGAGATTCTGTATATCTTAAACCTTCTGCTTGGTTCAAACATATTTTATTGCCATTTATGTACAAACATTACAAATTACATTATATAACAAATGTTCATATAAGTCTGGCAAAGGGGTCCGGCCACAAGTTCTTCCAACTTAGATTCGGCCGTTCCCCTTTGGAAGTACATACATAATTTAATGTCTTCTATATTTGTTCATTAAAGAAATGACAAGATAAATATGAAAAAAAAATGAGAAAAAAAATATCCAATTATGGAAGTAAACAACTGAAGATAAAGAATTAAAACTAGTGTTTGGGATGTTTGCAGCTTGAAGACAAATAATTATTTGGGGGATCATTCCAGAAAATTTTGGATGTTGTTAAGAATGTTTATCTGTCTGTCGGGCTACCGGCCGCGATCGCGGATCACACGAAATTTAAGCAAATCGTACAGGTATTACTGCTCGACGTTGTCATTTAAACCTCTCGGTGTCTTTAATAAAGTTTTGGACACATTGAAATATTGTTGAATTTTCTTCTAAACTTAATTGTGTTGAACCATAGAGTAAAAACTTCGAACTTAGAGGATGAAAGCGACGTCGTTTGTGGAACATTTTTACTCTTTGGGCTGTAAAACGTGTACATTGAAAAAAGTAATGCTCCACATCCTCAATTGGATAACCACAGTTACATCTTGGGTCAGGCGATAAATTGTTGATAAAAAGATCAGACTTAAGGCTGCTGCATTGGTTTCGTAGCCTGGTATGATATACAGAGAATTTTCTTTCTCCAACAAAAAAAATGACGCGGTACCTCGTGATTAGCAAATGTTCGTAATAATGAGGACTTAAATAAAGATAAGGAATCGATAGATTTTATACGATTAGGAAGCTCATTCCATAAGGAAACAGCTGATGGAAAAAAAGATTTTTAGAATAATTCTGTTCTACAAACGATTGCATCAATGTCATCAGCATTACGAAGGGAATAACTTGTTCTATTGTTTACTTGTTGTGGAAATAAGTCAGAAAGATAATTTGGGGTGAGACCATTGACTATTTTATAAATGAGAACAAGCTTTTGGTATTTACGCCTATTTTCTAAACTTAACCAGCCGATTTCTTTGTATATGTTGTCCAAAGATGTTGATCTAGTTAAACCAGTTACAATTCTGGCTGCTTCTATTTGTATTTTTTCCATGGAATCTTTTTCGTGCGTACTACAGTTATCCCAAACCACCGCCGCATATTCAAGAGTTGGACGCAAGAAAGAAACGTAGATTTGGTTCAATTATTCACGCTTGAGTTTGAATTTTATATTTCTCATCATTCCTAGTAATTTAGAGGCTGATTTGATCAAGTTATCAATATGTATTTTCCATTTTCCAGTACTACTTAGAGTTAATCCAAGATGCTTGTGATAATCCACAAATTGTACATTAACCATATTAAATAACAGGTTCGGATTTTCTGTGGTTTTATTTGAGAATGACATGGCCACTGTTTTTGAAGGATTGAAATCAACTAACTATTGCTCTGCCCATTTTGAGATCATGTAGAGGTCGTGATTTAGAATACCTTGGATATCGGAAATATGTGTTGCTGAGCAGGCCAATGATGTATCGTCCGCAAAGAGGCGGGATATACTTAACAAATTTTCGGAGATATCATTCACGTACACTATAAAGAGTAGAGGACCTAGGACTGAGCCTTGTGGGACACCGGCATTAATTGACCTTGACCTTGATCGAATTGTGTTGACTATGACTGACTTCTTACGTCTTGCTAGATAATTGGTGAACCAGTTTAGAAGGGACCCATTTATTCCGTATTGACGAAGTTTTAATAAAAGCCCTTTATGCCAGACCCTATCAAAAGCTTTAGATATATCACAGAAGACCATGCAGAGATTTTGCTTAGAATCAAGTGACGAAACAATTTGGTGGTATATCTCAAGCAATTGATAAATTGCCGAATGACCACGAAGAAAACCCGATTGTTTTTCGTATAGCAAATTATTAAAATATAAATGGTTGTATACATGTTTATAGATACATCTTTCCATAAGCTTACCGATACAGCTTAAAAGGGAGATTGGTCAGTAGTTAGCCGCTAACGATTTGTCTCCCTTTTTGAAAATAGGATATCCCAGTGCCTCTTTCCATTTAGTTGGGAAAACTTGATCCTGCAGAGATTTATTGAATAGTTTAGAGAGTGGGATAGATATACTTGATTTTACATTTTTTAATACTTTATGGCTGATAAGATCGGGACCAGAAGCTTTATCAATTGATAATGTAGATATAATACCTTTTATTTCTTCAGAGGATAATGTAATACTTTCGAGCTTGCAGTTAGTTTTGGGTGAAAAAAAGGCAATTCAGCATTCAAATCATTAATATTTGAGATAGATGAAAAATATTCACTGAGACAATCTGCCTTTTCTAAGTCAGTACAATGGAGTATATCTTCGTTATTTTCAATAGTTCTTAAAACGGGTATCGAGCCCATATTTGAGTTAGCATCTGCTAAGCTTCGTAAATATTTCCAATACTTTTGCCGATCATCGAGGCGAAAATTTGACAAACAGTCATCAATATGGTTGAAATAACGTTCTTTTGCTGATTTTTTAAGATTATTCACTCGATTTCTTAAATATTTATATTTATTTAGTCGACCCTTGCTTGACGCGATTTTCTTTTGACGGTCTCGTTGTCTTGTCCATCGTCTTATTTCGGAGTCGTACCATGGTTTGTCGTTTGGTCTTATTGTTATTTCTTTCGATGGGATACATAGGGTCATCATTTCTAATAGTCTATTCGTGAAGCGTTCACATCCGTCGTTAATATCACAGTTGTCCGGAAAGTCCCAATTTTCTACCAATATTAGTCGGTTTAATTCGTCGAAGTCTGCGCGGTTGTAGAACCAAACCCTCCTTTTGGTACATAGCATAGGTATTTCTGTGAATTTCAAAATGACCATTGTTACTTTATGATCGCTTATGTCGGGGTCGATGTCGATGGTATCAGCGTGTATAACATTTGAGGGGTTGGTTAAAAGAATCGGATCGATCAGTGTTGCCGAGTAATTGGTAACTCTAGTTGGTTTGTTTATTACGTTTGTCAAGTTATTGATATACATTATATTTGAGAGTTGAGTCTCCTTATCGTCTAATAAATTCTGATTTAGATCTCCAACTACGACAAAATTTGTATTTGATTCAGAGGCTTTTTCTAATGACAAGTTGAGACTTTCCTAGAATCCAACAGGGGTACTCGGAGATCTGTATACGG
Organism: Fragum fragum; assembly: GCA_946902895.1. Taxonomy (NCBI): domain Eukaryota; kingdom Metazoa; phylum Mollusca; class Bivalvia; order Cardiida; family Cardiidae; genus Fragum; species Fragum fragum. The sequence continues at coordinate 28,116,841 of OX336377.1, read as the reverse complement.
TACAAAGTAGGAAGGATGTCGTGTGGTATTTAACCTTGATCCATAGACAATGAGTGGGAGCGTGTTCAAGGTCGATCCTACGTTTTGAAAAAATGGAGTTCGTAACGTATACAAGGAGCCCACTAGAGTGCGACGTGAGATCTTTCCTATACAAAGAGCTGCTATGGTTATCTACTACAAGATCTAAATCAGAAATGCTGGTGTTTAGATGAGTTTCAGTGAAGCACATTATATCGAAATCTAAAAGGTGATCCGTAATAAAGGACAGCTTGTTGCGAATACTCCGGATATTAAGATGGATAATGGAAAGTTTATCATTATGAGTTGGGGTTATATTTTGAATAGGTCCTTCTGCTACTCAGTAGTAGCGTATAAAAGGCTAATTCAAAATAATAATAAACATCGAAGGAACATCTTTGAACACATGTAACTTATGTCCGTTTATCTATACATTTCTATGTAGTGTAGTATCTATGCTCCAGCTAGGATTGGAAAAGGACAGGGTGCTAGTGTCCTGAAAGGGCACTCTAAGTCGCGAAGCGACATGGGGGGGGGGGGAGGGATTTGGGTATTTTCAAATCTATAGGGCTCTGGATTTTTATATTAAAATAGGGTATTGGTTTTTAAAAAGAGAATCTCTAATAACCCTTAATGGGCAGGTGGCAGTAGAGATTTTGAGTAAAAATACTGCAGATAATTCCACATAAAGGAAAAATAGATTCACCTTTTTTATTCTTTCTTTTAAATTATTTATAACAATGATTATTATTAAGATAGGACCCTACACGAAGAAATCAGAAAGTTTCTTATTGCTAAGATTACGCAGTGAATGCTCTCTGGTAGGCACTATGAAAATCTATCTGATAGAAAATGTACTTGTTCGCTTGTGGAAATATAATGAATATTCATTCAAATGTCTGATTGGAACACTTTATTCACTTTATTCAAAGAAAGACAAACTAAGAAATAAATATCCGTAATGAAAAAATTGCCTCGTATAGTAAGTACTTCTAAAACGCTGTTAAAAAACGACAAAAGCTTGTGACAACAAAACAGCTCGATTTTGATGACCGAACTTCTTATCTGTTAATTTTCATGCATTAATTTTCAATACTTATTTAGGAAAATTGATTTCTACCGCAATATAAAAGGAAAAAATCTAAATAGATGTCTATTTTTCCGAAGATCAGCAAGGGAGTGATAAATTTGGGTTGAAGGGCGGATTTTAGACTTTAAAACACTATATTTTCTTTAGATTCCTCTGAAATTCTTAATGAATGATGTCAAGCTTGAGCATCATCCACGCTATCTTATCATAAGACATAGGCACACATTTGTTTCGTTTACAACTTTATGGGAATGTGCTAATTGTCATCCATAGTTAATCGGAAACTGCTTCCTCGATAACGTAGCGCGCAATGTAATTGGTTGACTTGCCCATATAAGCCACGCCTTCAACGTTTACTTGTCGTAATTAGGTATTGAATTTACGCATCGGCATCACTTCAAACTTGGGCTATCAATAGAACTAATGCGACTTTAAAAGGGTAGCCGCTAATTCTAAGAGTATGGATACAGTTTAGGGACTGTTATTTTGGCAGGGCGATTGCAAAAATGACAGGGTGTCGCAATTTGAGGACAGAGCGCCATTCTGAAAGGGCCTAACCCGAGCACAGCAGGAAGGCAAATTACTCACTTCATAATTGAAAGACTTCGCGTTATCCAGACCGCGGTCGCATCTACGATGAGCGGGATATTGGTAGATGTTTTCGAATATGAATGTAGTCTTTACTCTTTCCACAAAGTATATAGAATCCTCGTATAACGCCATTTTCAAAATGTACAGTTGATTTGAGGAAACAGGTTTTGAAAATAATAGATCGAACCTAATTAGGCACTACTTATCTTCTACCCTAGTAGGATCCTTCTGGATTTTCCAAACTCGGTTACACTGGTGGACGTCAACGTCCGGCAAAAACGGTCGAAAATTCGCGCCTTGTTACTGTACTTGATAGATGGTGAACTTTGCTTGGCTTATCGAATTGACCAATCGCCGCCTTCAATTAAATAAGAAAATACAATTCAAAATATTCATTCGTGCGATAAGTTTAAGTTAGCTATTGCAGTTTTGAGCACACCTGAGCACAACGTGCTGAAGGTGAGCAATTGTGATCGGTAAATGTCCGGCGTCCGTCTGTCCATTTGTCCGTCCATTCATGAACGATTATTAGACCATAAGACCTAGTGCTTTGACATTTGGTTACAAATCATCACCTATTGACCATCTACCAAAATAATTCAAAAAATTAATTTTCTCTGAAAATCAGCCCTTTTCTGTTCAATTCCTGATTTTACGAAGGAATTAAGAAGGAAATCTTTTAAAATCTTCTCCCAAACCATAAGGCGTAGAGATTTGATATTTGATATGTATCAATTTTTATTGAACTTTTACCAAAATACTTCAAAGAATTTCCGTATTTTGAAAATGAGCCCTTACTGTGCGATCCCTGGTTTTACGAAGGAATAAAGAAAGAAATCTTTGAAAATCTTCTTCTTCCAAACCATAAGACCTAGAGTCTTGATATTTGGTATATATCACTGTTAATTGACCTTCTACCAAGAAAAACTTCAAAGAATTACCATACTCTGAGTTTCAGCCCTTTTCTGTGCGATCCCTCATTTTACAAAGGAATACAGAAGTAAATCTTTGAAAATCTTCTTGTCACAAACCGTAAGACAGAGGGCTTTGATATGTGGTATGTATTAATGTCTATTGACCCTCTTCTAAAAATCTTCACAGAATTACCGTATTCCTAAAATTAGCCCTCTTCTGTGCGATCCCTGATTTTACAAAAAGATAAAGAAGAAAATCTTTAAAAATCTTCTTCTCCCAAACCATGAGACCGATAACTTTAATATGTGGTATGTATTAATTTCTATTGGGCCTCTACCAAAAAACTTCAATGAATTACATTATTCCGAAATTTAGCCCTTTTCTGTGCGATCCCTGATTTACAAAGGAATAAAGAAGGACATCTTTGAAAATCTTCTTGTTCCAAACCATAAGACCGAAAGCTTTGATATGTGGTATGTATTAATGTCTGTTGACCCTCTACCAAAAAGCTCAAATGAATTACCGGACTCTGAGAATTACCCCTTTTCTGTGCGATACCTAATTTTGCAAAGGAATGGAGAAAGAACTCTTTAAAAGTCCCCTGTCCCAAACCATAAGGCTGATAACTTTGATATTTGGTATGAATCATTTTATATGGAGCTTTTACCAAAATACTTCAAAGAGCTACCATACTCTTATAAATATCCCCTTTTCTGTGCGATCACTGATTGAACATAGGAATAAAGAAGGAAATCTTTAAAAATCTACTTCTCCAAAATCATAAGGCCTTACCCCTTGATGTATCAAGATTTGATGAATCATTGTTTATTGTCCCTCGACCAAAATATTACAAAGAATAAAAGTTATCTGAATTTTAATCCTTTTTGTCTTCCAAACCATAAGGCCTTTATTGTGCGAACCCTGATTTTTACAAATCCACTTCTCTTCCTAAAACCTAAGACCCAGAGCTACAATATTTGTTATTTATCATTACCTATTGACCATTTACCAAATTTCTTCATAGAATTATCATACTCTGATGAATTGCCATTTCTTTGCAATCCCTAATTTTACATTGGAATAAAGAAGGAAATCGTTGAAAATATTTTCCCAATTCATGAGGTTTAGAACTTAGATATTTGATATGTTTTAATGTCTATTGACCCTTTGCCAAAATATATTCATTTTGATGAAATCTAGGCCATGTAAAGCAATTGGTCAGACTGCATCAGAAAGTAATGTTTATGCCCAATCTTAATTGAAAAAGTATTGAAATTATTAGTGCTTGTGAAATGGTTTATAAGTTATGAGGATTTGATATTTTGTATATATCATAAAGCATTTGGTCATCATTCGCAGGTGAGCGATTAGGGACCATCATGGTCCCCTTGATTACATTGTTTACATTTTGATTACTAAAAAGACGCACTTACAGCTTATTCGAAACTGTAGTTAAGATGTTTAGGTCGCAAAGTAGAGGTTCTCTTTTTTGTTTGGTGTCCCAGATATTATATATGTTTAACTCAACTCTAATATCGTTTGTCTCAGTCAAAATTAACATGTCAGTGATACTTGAGCGTGACCGACGATCAGTTGGATTTTTATAACAAAATTACGACTAACGTAAAATTCACTTGTGAAATAGGATTTGTACCTATATTTATAATTCATCGAATAACAAGGGCAGTAATTAACCAAATCAAATTTCCATTCAAATACGCATTGATTTTGGATATGGACAAATTATTCCTCTGACACAAAAACAACATTTTACGAGAACTGGAAAATGTACATTTAGATCAGTGTTTATCCAGACATTCTAATTGAGACGTATGGCTTGGATAAAAGCGTTTACTCGTAAAAAGTGATTTAAGCTGAAATCGAGATCATGTACTTTCAGTCTTGTAGACAATTTTCACTTAGGGCCTTTATTTATAGAATCTTATATAAAAGTTCGATCAGGGCTTTCTTGTGAAATTTTCTTTTCTAAATTTTCCTAAATAAAACATTTATTAGATCTATGTTCTAAGTTTTTAAAGCATAAAAGTTTTTGACTATATGTGAAACTACACCTAAATTTTAGGTCGAATTTTGATGAAATATCTTTTAATCATTTTTTAATAATGAAGCTATGGTGACACAGGATGGATATTGTACTTACTTGTTGTGACTTATTGATTATTGTTCTTGGTTTTAAGCCCTTTTAAGGTCTTAGACTTAAATTGTTATTACTTATTTAAATGCCTTGTGTAGAATACACGACTTAATTGAAAACTACATGTTATCACTGGAGAGACATTATGTTACGGGTCCAGTCAATCCGACGTACCTGCTCCCTCCAAAACATGGCCCCGTCTGTCAAATTTGATGCGGTAAGTAAATGAATTGCTTATTTTGAGACTGAAACCAAAAGGCGTGCAACTAACTGTAAGTGCATGGAACATCTTGGATCTCAGAGATTGTTTTTGGACAATTCTCTGGATTGCCAGTGCTTTATTAAACACATTTGCTTCAACACAAATGTGGTGTTACTGGAATTTACCGAAAATCCAAACGTGCTGTAAAACCAATTGGATAAAACGTCATGATTTTTTTCGTCGATAAATGAGGATCGAGCAAACATGGGCAAATAGAAACGACATTTCCATCCGAATATCCCACTTTAGTTCACAATAAAAGGGGTAAAGGCCAAGCACCTGTAGATTTTCGGCTTCTTAAATCGTTGTTGAAAATCATGTTCTTGCAAAAAAAAAAAAAAAATGGTCGACAAAACAGTTGATGATTAGTATCACCAGCTTCTAAACTCTTGTGATAAGACAATGGTTACTCGTCCTGAGTAAAGGACCCACCTCGAATTGCAAAAATAACATCAAAAAGAGATCGGCTTCATTAGAGGCCAACAAGTAATTCAAGATCTAAAATTGATAATTCACCTCCACCTTTGTATATGCAAAAGATCAACCCAGAGCGAAAACTTTCGACCCTAGTTTGTTTGAATGGGGTTTAAAAACACGTTTAACAGAATTTCAGTCATATCGCGGTGACTGGAACACCTAAGGATGGATTCCTTGTATTTATCACTCCATTTTGAATAATAAGACCTTTCCGAGTCTCCAACTGCTAATTCCACGCATAGTTACGACTATCCACCCATTAGTGTCGGAAAGGATTTTTGCCGCTACTTTGTAATTGAGAGTCCAAGAGATGATACTTTCTCACTTCCGAGATGGTCTCTTCTTAGTACTACGGATGACCAAAATGCTATAGGCCATTTAAAAGAAAGGGATGTCAGTGTCAGGCTGCTTGCAAGAAATAAATTATCACCGGAATACTGTTTTAGTGCGCCTCCGAAAGTATTCCCTTTTTTAATGGGGAAATCTCCCCCCCCCCCGAAAATATGGAAATTCCTTACTATTTAATCGTCGGATTGTAAAAAACGTACCTACGGAAATTACGTTCAAATATGTCGTGCAGGGTGAATCTATAAATTGATCATTAAAAAAAGAAAATACAGTTATTTTCAGAAGATATTTGAAAAAGCAAAGAATAACCTACTAAAATAAAAAGCCTATTAAACATAAGTATTAGTACCCGATGACATACTTTTTACGAGAATTGCTATGGCAAAAGAAAATTCGTCAACTTACTTAGTCAAATTCGATGTTCTACAAGAATACGTAATGGTTTTGTCGGGGAAGTGGTCTTGTGTTTCCGCTAATGGGCATTTGTTTGTAAATAATATTTAGTTATCAGACGAACTGAACCGTGGTCTCTGTGATTTAATTAACCTTTGCAGACGACAAATGGGTTTGGTAAACAGCAATAAATTTGTTCTGTCGATAGGTTTGTATCGAGAAAAGATATATCGGACGTTATTGTCGTAAACATTTTTAAAAGCTGTTTTAGACACAAACATGTTTTACTTTGGCAACAATGACATACATGTAGGCCTATACGTGACATTTCCAAGTATTTGAATTGTGTGTCAAGGTAAATATGCATCCACAAAGACTGATCAGAGTCTTTTCTTTCTGATCTGTAGTTGGCCCGTTACTCAAAGTTAGTTTCTTTAGACGATCAGCGATCATGTTTAATGTATTGTGTTGCTGTCTTAGCTACTCTATATCTAGGCTTCAAGTCAGAGGAAATTGACCAATAGCTTGCTCCGCCCACTTACTCAGCTAGACCCGCCCGAAGTCCTGCTCCGATTTTAAGCGGCGGTTTCTTTTTGTGTTTTTTTTTAATCTCAAAATTCATTGCAAGTAGCATGTAAAGAATAAAATGAAAAAGTTGGTTGGTGACCTAAACGTCGTAACTATAGCTTGAATAAGCTGTAGGTACGATGTATAAGTCGACAAACCAACAAAATGGTTCACCAAAATGGCGGAGTTTAAACTTTAAATCCGGGCTGAATGAATGGTTCAATTGGTCGATTGATTCTTTGATTGACAGCCGCAATTAGTCTCGCGTTGGAAAATTCACGCACTCGGTCATTTAATTTTGTACTTGTAAATTTACGACCCTTGTTACCCCCCATAAAACGCAAATAATGTTTTTCTCTAATAAATTTCGATTTTAATGGTAGATAAGTTACAAAAATCATGAAGTTTATAGATTGCTTGCTACGCCCACTGAGGTCCAACAGGAAGTTCCACTATCATATCAAATGGCGTTATTTTTTATAATTTATGACCAGTAACATGTAACCAAAAACAAAAATAATAATAAATAAAATAACATCTTTGGTTTATGCCCTAAGTGTTGTAATTACAGATGGAATTAAATGAAGTAACGACGTCTAAGTCACCAAACCAACAAAATGCTTAAGATAAATGGCGGCATATGTCTGAGTTCAACAGTCACTTCCGGTCTAGATGAATGATTGCATTTTGGTGATTGATATTTTGATTGACGATCGCGATCCGTAAATTGACAACCTTTCCGCAGAATTGTATTTCATTCATTATATTCCTAGCTGTGAAATCTTGGGATTTCCTAGTGTAATAAATGGAGAACTACTTTTATTTTCAAAGGGCCAGCTCGCTCCTGGTTAATATTTATAGCTAAGATTGCAAATTTTATATCTAAAATAAAGACAGATGGTTAGGGTTAGGGTTAGGGTTAGGCTACTAAATCCTCAACATAAATTATCAACTGTAATAAGAATTTAAAGCATGAGCTACATATTTTACTACTTTTCTGTTGAAATAATGGCGATGTGATAATGGGGAGAATGAGAAATGCACGGTGACATTACATTCAATTTCTTAGGCTAAAAATCAATTCAAAAACAGTAAAATGAGAAGAAATTAACGAACATAACTGCAACACCAAAATAACCGTTTTGTTAACAACTGGTTTTGAACAATAAGGAACCTGAATGTTTGTGATATCACTGATTGACTCAAACAAATGCGTAATTTTCCTTAACGTCCAAAATTATTCCAGACCTCGAATACTGATGATATTGCAGTTGAAGTGACAGACACTCAAATCTAACTCGCAAGAGCTTGTTTTGTACGCCCAAGTCAGGAGACTGAGAGATCACTGCCTATCCTATGATTCTGTTCAAGTCCAAGTCTTGAATGGTCGCTCGATGTTCGAAATATTCCGGGGCCTTTAGGTCGCCCTTAAAAGCAGTATATGTTTCGCTCAAATTAATTTTGTGCCTTACACTGTATATCTCTAAGTTTCTTAAATTACAGACTTTCCCTCAAAAACTAGCCCTCAAAAAGCGGCCCTAATATAGAACCTTGTGGGACACCGCTAGATATAGTACGTGAAGAGGAGAAGTTGTTATTATTCTTAACGTACTGTTTTCTGTCAGATATTTAAGATTCAAATATTGCTAAGGAATGCATCGAGAAGATGTGTAACCTTAACTTATATAATAAAATTTTATGATCTACAAGATCAAATGCCTTCTTTAAATCAATGAAAATCGAACCAATAATTTTCCATGAATCAATTTCTTCGGATCATTCACCAATTAAATCTGACTGGTGCTTAGCCAGTACACTATTCTTATTCAGGAATGATAATAACTGTTTCGATGGCGTTTAAAGATCTTTGAAATAGTCGGCAATATAGATATTGGCCTATAATTATTTTGGATCTTTCTTATCGAACTATGTGCAACATATTTATAAGGGGGTTAGTGTACATATCGTTCTTTTCATTTAAAACATTGACTTCGTTCAAAGTTCGCTCATTCTATTCCCGTCCATTATAGAAAAACATTCGAAAGTCTTTGACATTGACAATTTTATTACATTCTTAACTGTAACTTATCCGTGAATTACAATATATTCTGCCTATCCAAATGATTTGATAGAAAATTAGTTGAATAATAAATGTCAACTGCAGAAATTAGATAACATCAATATCCATCCCATTCAAATGATGCAAATTCGGTAATAAATTTCTGTTTATGCCTATAATAATGGTTTAGGGACAGTCTGTTTATATCGATACCGTAGTAATGAATATTCTATGGAGACATAGTTCTCTATAGTTTGTAACAAATATCCGTAGCCATAAGGCATATTCTCGTCTATCAAACAGTAATTCTTTCATAGAATGATTCAGGCTTTAGCTCTACTGACCAAAGACCAGAAGAAACAAGTTCAATGGCGAAATTCCCGCCCTCTTCCGAACCGACCCTCAACTGTAAACGCGATTAAGTCCCTAAGTTTAGATGGGACTCTCTTTCAATGTTTTGACCACAATAAAACTCGTTCTGTTGAAATCTAGTCAATAAATAGATCGCTGGCCACGCCCATTGAGCTCCAACAAGAAGTTAAACTTAGATATAACATAGCATGAACATGTAAAATTGATGGCCATTAATATGTAATAAAAAGTACTGTGGTTTGTCATTACCGTAAGAAATCCGATCTGCTTTTCATATATTTGTTTTATGAATCCCAAGGAAGCTATTGTCATGACAGTGTGCCCGTATGGTCCGTTCTCGTCTGTCCGTAAGCTTTTTCTTTGAAATGTTCTTATTCGAAATAGCAACCAAAGTTCACTGCAAATGAATATTTGGCGACCTTGGACCATTGCAAAAATGTTTTATGGAAAGAGAAATTTTAAATATATGGTAAATTACGAAACTTTCTTCTCATAAAATACAGACTATTACATGATTGAAACTGATCAACAGGATATTCCGATTGGATAAAAATGGCGAGTTATATCCCATTTATTGTATAGAATGGAAACTTTAAAATATTCTTCTGAGAGAGTATCGAGAGAATTTCTATCAAAGTTTGCATGAATCACAGACTTCATTGGCGCATCTTTGTAAAATTCATTAAAAGGGGTAGGTGAGATAATTAAATTCTAGAATAAGTGATAAGTAACTAGGCTGAATATCAGGTGTTTGTCTTGTGACTTTTCTAAGTTATAGAACTTTTGAATATTAGTGTGTTCAAGAGGTCTTGAGTTCGATTCCCGCTATTGATCTTGATTCTGTCACTGGCCCACACTTTCAGCGCGAGTACTGATGTATTTTCCAGGAAGCAGAATCGAGAGGGATTTATCTAAGTTGAAATACTTGTTTCCAACTCGATGTAAAATAAATAGGCTTATACCAAGTTGTTTACCTTGCACGCTTTTGTAGTAGACAAATTTAAGGTGGCGTGTTTAATACAAATCTGTGTCATTGAAAAATATAAAACATTTTATATAACGAGAACAATTCTTGTTCAAGTAAATTCTTCATTTTCCATATGAAAGGCAAGATTTGGTAGATAGATGTTACGAGTAAATTGACTTGATACTGTTTTGTTTTTTATTTATTAAATTCGTCCAATTTATACCACCACTATAACATTTGGTGTTTAGGAACTATTTTAAATGGACTTCAGATTATGGCCACCTAATGAAAGTGGTCGCTCATATGGGGCGGTTGCTCGAGCAACATTGTCTGTAATCCTTATGCAATTTACGAAAGGATCGTTTTCCTGCGACAAAATTTATTTTTAAAATTATGCTGATCGAAACATTTATTGTACAATATAATTGGTTATGCACATATATATTTTTGTATAACTTAATTACCAATGGGGCTTATGCATCGATACATTTTCGAAATGAAATGTTTGTTTGAAAATGTGATATTGCTTGAAAATGTCACATAAATAATGCACCGTTATAAGACAGCAATAAGGACCATATTTTTGTATCTTTTTACTGTTGTTTGTCTTCTATTTCAATATAGAAAACATTAATTTATTTGGACGGGCTTAAACAATACCTATTTGGGCTTTATCTCTTTGAGTGATCAGCTATTGCATCTAGTCTTTGGCGATCGTTCGTAGTTCGTAGTTCGTAGATCGTTCGCTGATTTTTGTTGTAGTTACAAGGTCTTGATCGCCCCACGAATAATGAGGCTAGCTAGAATCGGTTGTTTTTAATTCATATTCAGTGTAGATTTCCTTTATGACAAATATTTACCGAATACCAATGTTTGGCTATTTTTTTTATATTTCTTCATGTTTTGAAAAGTAGAAACAGATATTCTTGGGGATTAAGGGTGCAGGAAAATCCTCAATATTGAAATTAAAATTACCAAAATATTTTCGGTAATGTGTACATTTTTTTTCTATTTATTTGTAATGTTCAGAAAAAATGAAAAAATAGTCCCCAGAAATCTTCTCCTCCTAAACCACTTTGCCGATCTTGACCAAAATTTGTAGAATTGCATCTTGAGTGACCCTTTCCATAACTTATTCGTGAAATTTTGATTCGCGAAAAAGTGGAGCTTTGCCGGGCGGGCTTATTAGACTTACCAGAGAAATCGTGAAATAATTTTTCTCCTTCTGGGCCACTGGACTAATTTCGACCAAACTAAACACGAAGATTCCTTGGGTGACCCTATTCAAACTTGTCCGTGAAATTTTTCATCTTCATAAATTGTACTCCTTTTTTCAGGTTCTAAAAGAGTGACAGCTAAAAGCAAACATTGGTGTACTAGTATCAACCTTTATAACATGATCAATGTAACTAATTCTATTGGAACTAGATAGAATGCACTCTGTTTCCGTATGCCGACCTTTCTTTAGATCTACGGGGAATTTCTATTTATACTATGTCTATCCATTCAACTCATTGTGTTAGCGTAAAAAAACTTTTTGGTACTTAAAACACCAACATGATTTCTAATATACATTCTGCATTAAAATGACACAATGTTTTCATTTCTTCTACATGCATTGTATTCGCGAAAAAAGATATTTTGAAATTCGACTGACCCTTATCAGTGGGCACGAATTTTACGTGCTGGCTAGGTTAGAAAAAGTAAATTCCTCTGAAAAATACTTCTGGTTGTAAAACGGTTATCCTTTTTTGAAAGTGTTATACAATGTAATTTGCGAAAATGAAATATCAGGAAGAACCATTAGTTGACAATTATTTGAAAAAGATATCTGAGCAAGTACACGTGTACTAGAGCTGGTATTTCAAAACTGAATAATTATTGAGACAGAGCTAGTTTATTCTATCTCTCTCTATATGTATGTGTGTTTCTTACAGTCACTCGGAAAAAGACAACTAAGAAACTGTTGGTAAATAAAAACAAAACATGACCAGAACCAGCAGAGATCAATCTTGGTTTGTATTTCAAGTTTGAATATTTGCTATTTTAGAATTCTAGATTCAGATATTATGCCAACATTTAAAAGTATCTATCCTTGTCAAATTGGACAATCAGCGCAAACTTGCCAGAGTTTATACTTTTATGCACTTTATGGATGGTTCCTTTTCATGTGACGAGTGACATGTTTTTGTAGAAAGAATAATCTAACTTAGACATAAAAGTCAAGCACGATAACTTCTGGCCTTCTGCAGCCTTTTGCAGCTATTCTCAGTTAGTGCAGTCGATGGTCTTCATTCGCGTTACAGGTTATACATACGTCAAACGAAAAGGGTCCATCGGAAACTGGGTTAAATTTGATATTTGGAAAGGATATTAGAACGAGCAGAGGTCAATGAACGATATTATCTAAGCTATCCGGAATCGATGATTCTCACACTCCGAAGTAGGTTCCATTTTCGCTCAACGATATGTATGTAGTAATTCATACGGTGTAATGATTGAATCTCTTCTATTTCTCTTTGCAGGCTTCTCTCTGTGGTGGCGATGAAATGACTACTCTCATCTGTAACGGTGGACTATCAGACAGCAATAAATACACGTAATGGAATTAAAACAGAGAGACCATAACGTGAATGTAATGTGTCTATAACAGTTATTGTAAAACATTGTCCAGTACTGATACTGCGGGTCTTAATTAACTATTAATTTATCCACCGAGGGTGCTGAATGTCAGGACAACTACCTTATTTAGTATTATATGTGTGCGACTATGGGTTTGAGTGATTAGTTTAGGAATGAAAATGTGGTGTACCATGCAGGCTGGATTTTATACCTGTATTTGGTGGTATAGGCCAAAGTTTGACAAAAAATGTCGGAATTAGTTTTCATTATCAAGCCGGAATGTTTAGGATACTGAATTGGTTTTTGAAAATTAGAAAACTGAATTAGCAATGGTTTAATGTTGACATAAGAGTTTAATTGATACTTGATAAACATCGAAAGGGTGATAACTGTTTAACACGGAAATGTTAGCTTTAAATAATGTACTTTTTTGGTGGTATATCGAATAGCTTATTCTCACAATTTGATCTAGTGACAACAAGAGGAAGCCAACAAAGTTTATGTAAACTGAAACTCGGTCATATTTATTTTCATAATTAAAGTTATTTAACGAACATGAATCAAATTCAACTCCAAACGAAATAAACAGAGCCATTACCTCGCATTCAATGTTTAGAATATAAAAAGGAATTGTAAAGATGGCCACTACAGTTTCAACGGCTTTCCTCAATGAAAGCAATGGCACGACTGAGAGCATGCCGGAACGGTTTACGGGCCCAAAACTGTACAGTGTAGAACACGCAGTGATTACATCAACAGTGCTTGGTCTGATGATATTATGTACTATTATAGGGAATGTTTTTGTGATCGCCGCCATTATTCTGGAGAAGAATCTACATAACGTGGCCAACTATCTTGTTCTGTCATTAGCTGTAGCGGATCTTATGGTGGCGGCCATTGTAATGCCGATTAGCGTTGTTGTTGAGGTAAGACTCTCACAATCTAAATTGTATGGTGTACCGCTTGGGTCAAAATTTCACTCTAAGCCGTGTAAAACGAACCCGTGCACGATTTAATGATACAGGTGCGTCGATAAATTCAGGTAATGATTGACCGCGCATGCATTATTTATGTTCTATATTTGAGCGCACCGTCACGCTGCAAATGAGTAAGTGTCTCATAGCGTGTAAGTTAACACGAACACACAAATAAAAAATACTTTCAGCGAGCGCTTGTATTATTTACACTTACATGAATTATTTTTAACGGCACGACTTGAATAGGACTTTTGACCAAGCTGCTCACAATATGTGATATCGCGTTTTAAAGTAACAACAACAAATCAAAACCAACAAATAACCTTTTTTGTAAGGAACCATTTGAAGAGACGCAATTGACGTATAAAATAGATTAAGTCAGAGTGTATCGCTATAGGTCTATAAAAACATTTCTCAATAGGAAACTGTTGGAATATTTTCTAAAAATTGTACCTTCAAATCAAAAGTCCTGAAGTTTAGATTACTTCACAAAAGGTAAAGTGTGGCTCGGCGACTTTTCATATAAAATCCGACTCTGTTTCCCCTTTTTCTTTTCGTATTAAGAAATCTAGAAATACAAAAAAAAATGTTGTATGGCACTCAAATACCAAATGACTCCTATAAGATGTTAAACTTGTAAAATTTTTGCTTTATTTTGCTTGGTGGCATTTAATTTTATGAAACGAAGAGAATATATTTTTGTTATGTTTTGTTTTCATTGAGTTATGAACATAATTTCACAAATGGATCACTCCCCATGTAATATTAAATTATTAGAAATGTAGAGAATATTTTCATTGAGTAATGAAACTAAAAGTCTATCACATTTCATACAGTGCTATTTGGTTTTAACTTTAAATTCCATGAAAACAAGAATTGATAATAAAGATAATATAGACAGACCCGTATTTACTGCACAGTATTTTTGCGTGAAATCAATGGATAGGGACATCTCGAGATATATTGGTATTGTGATGATATTGCCCTAAAGTACACGATCATATTTAATTCATAAAGTGCGTAGGTCTGGTGTCTGCGAATGACAAACTAATTAATACTCTTTGACATTCTGTTGTTGCTAAATGTATTTAAGGTAGCATGCGAACAGCACTTAATATCAAAACTAACTTTTGAAGCGAGTCACCTTTTTCTCGGCATTCAAACTATGCATTATTTTTTATGTTCATTTGAGGGAAAGGCTCCACAAATATATAACTTTTGTTTACAACCTTAAATGCAGTACATACCGAACTGTTGAAAATGAGAGGTGTTGTAAAAATTAGAATTCTGGGTGGGGTGGGGTGGGGGAGATGAGGTAACAACCAGGTTTTATGACTGACAGAAAAAGGTTCTGTGGTTTCGAACAACATGTATTTTCAAAAGAATATGTTCATTGTTATATATGTATGTTAAAATGCAATACAATTAAATATACAATATATTCGGTTTGTGAATTTAGGGCCAGTTGACTATTCGCTGGCCATGCCGACAGATCTTGGCCAAGGCAGTTCTGTTGAGATATCAAACAACGTAACTTTGCATAATTTACAGTCAAGAAAAAAAAACCCAAACGTCAATTCCTATTTTATTTGAAGATTTCAAAGTTGACATATCCACAACCTATAGAAGCTGGGACAATCTGATATAAAATTATATGTATATAATCTAATCTGGGCCCGAAATCTACTTTTGTACTCAATCGAGAATTACTCAAACTTAAGTTTGAATTACAGATTTATATATCCCTTAACCCCGCCCCCTTTATATTTCTAAATTAAGATATAAAACTTTTTTTTATAAATTTTGATCGAATTTTGTCGATGAGACGTAAAAAATGAGGGCTTTAGAGCATGCTATCTTTCGAATAATTCTAATGGAGATAAGATGTAATTGGGACTTAAAGTTAAACCTGGTCTACATGCATATATATATATGAAAGATTATGTATTAAAAATTGTTCTCAGCAAAATGGTTTATTTGAACACTAACTCGTATCTTTGGTGATCGACAAAAACCTCGTAACTACAGCTCGAATAAGGCTGTAGTTACGAGGCTTTTGTCGCCCGGGCGACGATACAAAAGATAACATTACTAATTAATTAAAACTAGCCATATCTTAGGTTACATACGAAACCTGAATTATACAATCAATACCCTTGTTGCCCGTTCTCTTCTCTATTGTAATCTGCAGCTGTTGTAAATATTGACTAAGTTAAACTTGAAGAAGCGTCTTTTGACCCGCTATGATCGACAGGACTATACATCATGACAAAATGACGGGATTACTTTAGTTTGTCATGATTTTAACTACACTTGTCTGTCCGGTTACACAGTGTTTTATTTCCGTCTCCGCGTCGTAATCATAACATGTGTTTCAATTGTCGTCGCGATAACGTCATATTCTGTTACGCGGTACTTTTATTTCCGTCTCAATATTGTATTACCTGAAGTCACGTGAAAGTAGAGACGAAAGTGAAATGCGATGTAACGAGAGCCTAGTAGATTACGCTAATCGTTTTGACGTATCGCCGGTCACGCCCACTGACCTACGTGATGTCAGTTACATCTAAACATCGAACGGCAGTGTATGCAAATATAAAGGGTCATAAATAAGAACCAGACAGGCGATCTATACGTCGTAATCTGCTTCAATAAGCTGTAGTTTTTCAAGCTGTAGTTAGGACGCTTAGGTCGCCAACCAACAAAAATATCAACACTCACTTCCGGTTTGTAGGAACGCTTTGATTATTTGTTTGACAGCCACGTTCCGTTAATTATCATACGCCCGCCTACGAAATAGAGGGGGTATATTGGTTTCACCGAACATGTTTTTCTTTTCCGCGCTTCTTTCTCGAGATCAAATAAATCTACAACATTGAAACTTCATACTATCGTTGCTAATGACCAAGGAATTGCCCTGATGTTGTCGGGTCGTGGAGGTCAAAGGTAATGGTCACAACTGATCTTTGATTGTTAACCGTTTCCGGAATCTAACTCAAGAACCAATGTTATCTTTTGTATCGTCGCCCGGGCGACAAAAGCCTCGTAACTACAACCTTGAAACTTCATACAATTGTTGCTAATGACCCAAGGAATTGCCATATTGTTTGGGGGTCATGGAGGTCAAAGGTCAAGGTCAAAATCTATCTTTGTTTGAAAATCGATTCCCGGCTTTAACTCAAAAAGCAATAGACCTACAAACTTCAAAGTTTACATAATTGTTGCTCATGACCCAAGGATGTGACCTATTATTGTTGAGTCACGGAGGTCAAAGATTAATGTCACCATTGACCTTTAATTTAAATCGTTTTCGGTCTCTAACTCAAGAACAAATAGACCTGAAACCTTGAAACTTTATACTCATGTGTCCATGACCCAAGGATGTATCTCATCGTTTTGGGGTCACGGAGATCAAAGCCCAAGGTCACAATTGACCTATGATTGAAAACCGTTTCCGTGCTCTAACTCATAATCTATTTAGTTTAGGACCGTGAATTTTCATAAACATGTTGTCCATAACCCATGGAGTTGCCCTATATCTTTAGGGTCACGTAGGTCAAAGGTCAAGATCACAATTAAACTTTCATTGAAAACCGTTTCCGTTTTGGGGTAATGAAGGTCAAAGGTTAACTGTTCTACTTGAGGGACAGAGCGCTGTTCGTTTTTCGACGATTCTAGTTAAATATACATGAAATATTGTTTTTTAAATTGCTTTGTTATTTTTGTTGTTGTTATACGACCTTACACATCATTTAATCTTACCTCGTGTTATAATATTTAGTACTTGTAAGATAAGTCCAACTACAGAGTTTATCGAACCAATCACCATACAACGAAATTTTAGACTGGTCCAAACGGAAAGCGTTTGTTAACGACAATTTATTAATGTTTTAATTTGAAAAAAAAAGTCATGTCGAAAAGAAAACATTGCTAGATGAGACGAAGTTGCTTGTTACATAATATCTGAGGGTTTTAAAAAGTGGGGTTGTTTGATAATTGGTCAGCTGTAATACATGTCATTGGCTCTTTAATTCTTCAGTGGCAGTGTTAAAAGTGGCAACGGAGTTTATTGGTGCCGGAAATTTACCTAAAGTCGAAGAAATATTTGTAAAAATAAGCATGTTCTCAGAATTGTGAAAATTGCGCTTGTGTACTTTCTTAATTTATTATGATGTTGGTGAAAAATCTACCTCCATCGTTCCAATCATTTGATCACTCGAGTTGTCCAAAACGTTCCAGTTTTTATGACCCTGGCATGTAATAGCGACGGACATATAAAGTTACCCCGACCGTGTTGGGATGGTAGATGTGTCCAACTATTGTCCAGAACATATCTTCTACATTCATTGATAGATTTATAGCATTCAAACCGAATCAAGTAATGGTACCAACGCCCACTGAACTAGGACACAAATTTGCACTTCCATATTACACAGCGTTATTTTGAAAATTCATGACCAGTTACGTATAACAAAAAATGAAATGGTTGATTGGCGCCCTTAACGTCGTAACTACAGCTTGAATAAGGTGTAGTTACGACGTTTAAGTCGCAGAGCCAAACGAACAAAAATTCACATAAATGATGACCAATGATGGAGTTCAAAGTCTTAATTATATAAACGCTTTGTTGTAACGAAACTCTTTTCGGTGAGTTTCGTGATGATTCCTTTTTTTAAGGCGACTCAATTGGTTTTATTGTGTATTTCAGATAAGCCAGGGCTGGTTCATGCGTCGTGAGATTTGTGATATGTACATCTCTCTCGACGTTCTATGCTGCACGGCTTCCATTCTACATCTCGTCGCCATCTCCGTGGACCGCTACTGGGCCGTGACGAACATCGACTACATCAGGAGTCGAACCGCTAAAAGAATTCTCATCATGATTGCTGCTGTTTGGTTCATCGCCATGTCAATTTCGATCCCGCCACTGTTCGGGTGGAAGGACGGGAATGACCCGACCGTAACCGGTATTTGCTTGATAAGCCAGGACTATGGTTATACCATATTTTCCACACTGGGTGCGTTTTACCTGCCGACAATATTGATGCTGATCATATACGCGAAGATATTCAGTGTAGCGCGGCAGCGAATTCACAGAAAAAAGTTTGTGGATAAAAAAGCCGGCAAATCGAGTTCGGACAAGAGTACGAAAATGACCAATTTAACAGTGCCAAGAGACTCCCCAGTTTCTCGTTCTGAAATCTCCGAAATGCCGAATGGTAACGGAAGTAGTAGTAGCGCGGAACATGATGATAATGAGAATAAATGTAAAACAAATGGTCACGTGGATGAAGCTACGACAGCTATGTTACCAAAGACGGACAATGAAGTCATGAAAGCCAAGAAACAAAAAGAAAAACTCGAAATGAAACGTGAACGTAAAGCCGCACGAACTTTAGTTATCATTACGGGAGCATTCATTATATGCTGGTTACCTTTTTTCATCATAGCGGTGATTAGACCTTTTATCCAAGCAAAAGTGCCCATCCCACCGATAGCTGAGAGCATAACGCTTTGGCTCGGATACTGCAACAGTCTGTTAAATCCAATCATCTATACAATCTTTAATCCCGAATTTCGAGCTGCTTTCCAGAAAATTTTATTTGGCAAATATGGCCGAAAATACAGACAGAATCAATCGCGGAGTAATTGCAGATGAGATAGTTTTTCTGACCAATTAAATGTGCTGTTACAATGCAACATTCGAATAGAGACTTATATGTAAATTAATCATTTCTTTGCCTTCCGGTTAAAAGTAATTTTTTATGTGAATATTATGTGTAAATAGTGCTAAAAAGTGTTAGTCTAATTTTTATTTGAATATGAAAGGTGTAAATACCATGAATCAGATATTTTGTGGATTACTTTTCTCATTCAGCAGAAGTTAATAGGTTCTCATGATTATGTGATAAACCTGATGGAGCAACAATTGAGTCATCTTCAAGTCTATCTTCACCTTCATTTAGGCAAATATGGACCAGAAAGTATAGATCAAAAGATAACAGTGAGTGATCAAAGGTCAATTTGTCCAAACAAGTATAGACAAAACTAAGGTTCGATCACTTACTGACTGTTGTTCAGATATGGTATAATTACATTGTTTAATTTCTCTGTTTTCCCCTACTTCTTTTATTTTATCTTGCAAACGCCTAGCTACACAAAATATCTTTAGTTGTTACTTTTTACTCAAGGTTTTATAAAAATTCACATTTAAGATTAAAGCAACTTTTAGTTTTTCGACGGTAAATATTAATGTTAGGATGACAAAACTGGTCCAAATTTAAATCGTCTCTTCGCTAACAAAAAACTGTACCAACTGTGAACAGCGAAGTTAAGCTGTAATTATTATACGTTTTTCTGTCTGACGAAAAAAAAAAAAAAAAAAAAGAAACAAAGTATCGTCCGTATCACCTTGTTTAATACATGATCGATGATATTTACAAATATATAATGTATTTTATAAATACTGTTTAAAAAAATTCATGAGAAAACTCCAGTGAATCAAACTAGCCAGTTATTGTCCCCTTAGAAGGCATAGCAAGTAAGGATAATGATACACATCAGACACTGTCGCATTGGGACAGGTCCGGTAATAAAGGATCAGCTGGGAGGGATAAGTATCCATGTACAAATCTTGTCTTAAAATGAAGTTGTCACCTGCTATTTGCCGTTTGTAATTTTCAATGCAAGTATAGTATTCATTATATTTTCTCTTCTAGTAATTCTGCAACAAGTGTGTTCATTTTCTATCACACACATGTTTGGTGCCGTTTTATTCCCAACAAAAATACGATAACGCCTTAAGGTGTATGAATTATTGATAAAGTACTATAATAAATGCGTAGTACACGGGCTAGATCATGTACATATGGACGAGCAGTTGTATCTTAGTCGACATGCTTACATTTATGCAATTCGAATCCCGGCTATGTCTAGATTCATTTCCGACTATAGTCAAAGAACATAATCGACGTCGTTTGTCTGGAAACAATACGCAGACAACGAGAGACATTTTAGAATTATCTTATGACTGTAAATTGGCTCTTATTAAAAATAAGTGATGCTTTTGGAAAATAGAGTTAAACAAGGTTCGGTGACGATTGAGATACGTTACGGACGAAAATATTAACAAGGGCGAACATGCAGATGAAAAAAAAAGATAGATGTATTGACGACCTCGCTTGTTATAACAGACCATTGCCCTCTCGATCGATGATGTTATACTCTAACTCCAATTTTGAATATAATAATGTTTCATTGGGTGTATTTATGAATGTTTTTGCATTCAGCAGCATTTGAAAAATATAATTATTGTCATGCTTGTACTGTAGCATTTGAGCCGGAATATATTTTTTGTAATTTTTGAGTGCGTCAAAGGCTTAGAAATTCGGGCCCTCATGCCTTTATCTTGGGTTTAATTCACAAGTCAATCTTAAGTCAAGTTAAAGGTTGCTGGTACCCAAATGAGATGGGTTCAGTTCATCGTACTCTTGTCGCTGAAATTATTATTAGATCTGTTGAACGCATATTGACGTTGATTGACCCTGTCGTCTTCTATATTGACGAGTCTAACATTTGATTGGTATCGAACTCCTTTCGCAACAATAAGGTAGCGAATATTGTCCATTTATATAATTCGGACTGTAAACCCACACGAATAGCAGCATCGCCATGCATTCTGACTCGAGGTCCACACCATCCCTTTGATTTTCATTTGATGTTTTTCTTAATACACAAATAAGCTTGATTTTGATGTATGTGTGTTTTTCCAGGTAAAACAGAAAAGTCTAGGCAACCTTGTAAATGAACAGATAATGCTGTAGTTACAAGAACATGTTCACAACGATTCTTTTCAATATGTCGGGGAGGACGACCAAAAGTCTCGTAAATCCAAATTATTGAAGCAGTAGTTACAAGTATTTGGTTGCCATCCGATGTAACTCTGAAAAAAAAAAACAGTCATCCATCGACCACGATGGCGTTACACGAAAACACCTGTTGACGTCATACGATAACATGTGATGACTTTACACAATAACGCGTGACAATCTGTAATTTTCAAGTCACTGTATTTCATTTCAAAGTTTTTTATTATGACACAATCAAAAAGTTTAAATCCACTTAAAATCACGTCAAAAATATTTTATATCGCCGAAGTCAGAACAATTAGATTCCGATAGGGATGCCTCTGAAGAACTGCCACTTCTTCGACAATAGAACCTCGTAGGAGAGACGAAATAAAGAAATAAATGAATTCTGCGTTCTAGTCAGCTGAAAATCTGTTTCATACCTCAATGGTAGACTAAATTACGAAGCCATTTTGAAGGCTGGCGCATGAAGTGTACTATTTTTCTGTCAGGATCCAATCAACGCAAATCTGTGTCAAGTCTGAAATATTAATGAACAGATTGAGTTTTATCCTCATGGTGAAATAAGAGATTCTGATACTGGTCGTAAAACATCGTTCTTATTTCTATTCTTCTCCTCCTAAACTCTATTTACTTTTGTTGGTCTAGTTGTATTAAGTCGAATTGCATTTGTTGTTGAATTTGTCTCAGATTGTTGTTACATATCTGTTGGTGCAGTATAGAAATAGATAAGATAGCCGTATAACTTAACCTTTCGATAATTCTTAATTGGATTTACATACTGACATGATCACTCAATGAGACCTCTTTCTCAATAAACAATACAAATGTAGCTGGCACTTATTCAAAAGAAAGGTACAATGTTTTACAGCTCAGCGACAAGTTATAAACTTTAGGTACAATGTTTTACAGCTCAGCGACAAATTATAAACTTAAGGTACAATGTTTTACAGCACAGTGACAAATTATAAACTGTAGGTACAATGTTTTACTGCACAATGACAAATTATAAACTGTAGGTACACTGTATAACTGCACAGTGACAAATTATAAGCTGTAGGTACAATGTATTACAGCACAGTGACAAATTATAAACTGTAGGTACAATGTTTTACAGCACAGTGATAAATTATAAACTTTAGGTACAATGTTTTACTGCTCAGCGACAAATTATAAACTGTAGGTACAATGTTTTACTGCACAATGACAAATTATAAGCTGTAGGTACAATGTATTACAGCACAGTGACAAATTATAAGCTGTAGGTACAATGTATTACTGCACAGTGACAAATTATAAGCTGTAGGTACAATGTATTACAGCACAGTGACAAATTATAAACTGTAGGTACAATGTATTACTGCACAATGACAAATTATAAGCTGTAGGTACAATGTATTACAGCACAGTGACAAATTATAAGCTGTAGGTACAATGTATTACAGCACAATGACAAATTATAAACTGTAGGTACAATGTTTTACTGCACAATGACAAATTATAAGCTGTAGGTACAATGTATTACAGCACAATGACAAATTATAAACTGTAGGTACAATGTTTTACTGCACAATGACAAATTATAAGCTGTAGGTACAATGTATTACAGCACAGTGACAAATTATAAACTATAGGTACAATGTATTACTGCACAATGACAAATTATAAGCTGTAGGTACAATGTATTACAGCACAGTGACAAATTAAAATCATATCTCGACTCCTTTTATCTTTTTTTTCTGTTTTCATTAAGGTAAGGTACTGTATGTAGCCACGAAGAAGACTCGTAAAAAGATGAAATTAGATTCTAGTTTCATGCCTCTGTGAAAGTAAAAATCGGTTTGCTATCTTAACTTGAATGTTTTCATGTCATACGTCATTTAAATTGTCAAATAGGAGAAGATTTAACCAGTTTATACATCGCCGGTGAGCGATACCGTACGATATATTTTTGCTTCAGACCAATGTCTGCCATTGTTCATGGAATTACACAGGTCTACTAGAAATTGTAGCAAATGTTCACAAATGAAAATTACTTATTGATTTATTTTAATGGATTTGTTGCCCATTTCAACAGTATTTCAGTTAAATCGCGGTGGCTGGTGAACATAACAATGGGTTCCTGACACTAATATAACGATAACATTTAATCTGAGCTAAAAACTGCTAATTCCAGTTATACTACTTATAGTTCGTATATTCGGTTAGAGATAAATGACGCATGGGCTTTTATCATCACATGTTAGAATTATGTTGTCTGAGTCGGGATCGATCCAACGACCAAAGCATTGAAACTGCAGCGCGTTACCAACAAATCAAAGCAGGTTCGACAGATATAATGCCACCAATCAGTCTTAACCAAGAGATGCTCGTTTAACTAATTCTCTTTAGATTTTAGCACCTGTTATTTTGGTATCAGTTAAAGATTTCGATTCTAAAAGCAACATTAATCTTAAAAAAGACACAATTTTTTTTTATTTCTTCAATCTAATTCGTTTGTGGGCGATCAAAGGCCGGGAATTACAGCTTTATTTCAGCTATAGTTTCGAGGTTTTGATCGCCCACCAGCGTCGTGTGACTTCAGCTTGTGCCATGTTTAGCGCTGCTAATAAAGTTCTCCATTCGAATTGGAAAAAAACCGACTATTTCTAATATTTTAGTACAGACCCCTACATTTATCAGACTTTATCCTAGCTTTACGATTCACCAAACCTTTCGCAAAAATCTCACTCGCAGCTTTCATGTCATGTACATAGTAGTTTTAAGATCACTGGATGTTGTTCTCAAATCAAGTCTATATTTTTCCAATCTTCAAATATTTTTACTCCAACATTTCGTCTTTTTCGTTTTGGTTTTAAATTTAAATTTGGACGTATATTTTCGACTCGAAAGGCGTATAATTTTCATGTAGTAAATACGTTATATTTGTGTTTTGCAAAAAATTTTGATTACATTCATAGCCAGATGTCCGATGAAACCTTTGGTTAGCGATATGGAAGCCTTTTTCATATTGTAGGACCTGCAGGGGAGATAAACCGTGTTTGTTTGTTTCAGGATATTCTTTCGAACTTGCGTCCCTTTGCACGTAAAATTCGTTGTCATTTCCCTTCCCGTTCGTGTTTGCCGGATTGTAATACCAGTCAATGACAGGCAGTGTGTGTGTGCCATATAGATATAAATAAAAAGCAGAACTAGGTGATTGCGCTTCCAATTAACCGATCGACCCTGTCTATAAAAATCGATCGATCAATCAAACACTCATTTAGACCTGAAGTGAACTCTTACCTTGGTTGACATTTAGCAGTTTTGTTGGTTTGGCGATTAAAAAAACGTAGTTTGTTCAAGCTGTAGTTTCGACGTTTAGGTCGTCAACCAACCAATTTATTTGTTTGCTACATGTTTTTGGCCACATTTACTTTTTTTGTGCTCTTGTTGTTTTTTGGGTTTTTTTTCCCTTTTTCATTCATTATTTTAGCTGAACTTCCTGTCGAAAACAAGAAGGTCACAGATCAAGGTCAAAGCTCAAAATTGACCTTGTTCACAGCATAGCTCCTTCAATTATGGATGGATTTAAAAATAACTTATCACAATTCTTCCCAATCGTGAATAGATGTATCATTTGGGATAAAAAAAATTCAGATAGATCCAAGTTAAAGGTCAAAGTTCAAGGTCAAATGTCAAAATTAACCTTGTTCACAGCATAGCTCCTTCAATTATGGATTAATTTCAAAATAACTTGGCACAATCTTCTCTATCATGAAAAGAAGTACAAGTTGAAAAAAAAATCAGATAGCTTTAAGATCAAGGTCACAGCTCAAGGTCAAACATTGAAAATATAGCATTTCCAGAGTGCAGATCCTTCAATTATAGATGGATTTCACAATTATTCTCTAGCATGATCTGCAAATCTTCAGATAGTTCCAAGGTCAAGGTCACATCCGAAGGCCGAAAGTAAAAATTAAGTATGTCCGGAGCATAGCTCCTTCAATTATAGAAGGATCTCAATATAACTTGGTACAAGGTCACATCTGACTTGCGTCTACGCTCACAAAATTCAGGATAAGAAGTTAAAGCTTATCAATCGAGAATACGTTTTGAGATAAGGGACCTGTAGACAATAAAATATGAAGAGCGACACAAATGCTAATGTTGGAATTTTAATAAACAAACGACATTTTATCTGCGGTGAAGTATAGTGTTAAGATAAAGATATTATAACCATACGTATCATCTAGTGCTCCGTAGAATAACAGTATTTTGGATAAAGCAAACTAAATGTTTTCTATACACTTTTGAAGTCCGTTTGATATTGAAACAGTCTTGAAGTATCGCAGCTATCAGAAAGGAAACGATTGACAAATCAAACCATTTCATTAGACCGGAGTTGAAAGATTAATTCCGACATTTATGTTAAGCATGTCTGTTGGTTTGGCTACTCAATGTATAGTTACGACGTTTAGGCTAACAGTTTGCTTGTTGTTTATGTTCCTACCCATATAATAGTGTGAACTGCCGTGTTATAGTTCAATCAGTGGGCGGAGCAAACGACTTGTCAATTAGGATTCGGGTCTAACTGGTTTGCTTTTAAAAAGAATGTAGGGACAAAATCAAAATGGTGGAATTTTGTTAAAGATCGAATGTT
The DNA here is from genome assembly GCA_946902895.1 of Fragum fragum. Taxonomy (NCBI): domain Eukaryota; kingdom Metazoa; phylum Mollusca; class Bivalvia; order Cardiida; family Cardiidae; genus Fragum; species Fragum fragum. The sequence continues at coordinate 28,090,518 of OX336377.1, read as the reverse complement.
TCGATGTTCTTGAGAGAGTAAGGCTTACACAAAGGATGTAATGGTAAACATCAACATTTTCGGTGCTATCGTGAAAATAAAGATATCGAATAATTCCAGAAGTTGTATGTACTTTAATAGCATGTATAATGTCCCCGTACTTCAATTACCGCTCACAACTCCTCCGCATACTGCTTAGCTTCCTGATCTTATATTGTGAAATTTGAATCCCATTCTTCAAGAAGAGCCACAAGAACTCGGTCAACCTCACTGGTTGAGCGTTCTGGGCCCCAGCATGCAAATGGCTTACATTGCCGGTCGTAATAAACCGATTCCGCATTCTGGAAACAACAGTGTAGGGCAAACTAAGGAAATTAGCAAAATTATGCCAAAATTAAGCATCCCAATGCCCATATTCGTCTCATCTTGACAAAATGGCGTCTTAAACGTTACCTGCCATATTGAAATGGAAATCAATGTAAAATTTTGAAAATGTTCAAAGTTCGTTAAATGTACCAATACGCGTGAAGAAACGAGGCAAAATGAAACACGTTTTAGGATGTGTGTGTCTTTTTTCCGAGATCCTTGTGCGAAGTGTACATGCTGAATCGACATTTTTGCTACAGAGTCATCAAGTCCGAGCATTAACCTATCTTTGTAAAACAACTTTTGGTCGATTTAATTTCATCATAAAATCATTGAACGAAAAGATTATCCGTAGCAAATTTTTAGTAGTATATATATGTATGATGTATTACAAATTCGGTTTTACAATTTGTAATTTCATATTTTAAAAAAGGAAAATGCGTATCTTCAGCACTCTCTTGCACTTCGGTTCATTCCCCGTTCACCTCTGTAATGGGCTCAGTAAATAGTCGGCCAATACGTCATCATTTCGTTACATGACTGCAGCGGGTTTCAACTTATAACCTGGAGCATCAATATGTTTTTCCGTTAGCATTTAAAACGGTTTTATATTAAAATTAGTTCGGTGATTTTAAGGTAAATCATTAACTTTAAGTTTAATGTTCATATAATGTCTCGTGACGTTTTATTTCTAGTCAAACAACAGAAATGTAATATATATTTCATTCCTTGGTTTGACAAGAATCTTGTCATTTGTTAATCCAACGCAGAGGTATTTGGTGAGAGTAATGCACGACAAGTTTGCTCGGAGAAAGTATCTTAAGATGGATGTCAAAATCTATCTACAGCTTGAATAAGCTGTTATTCCTTTTTTTCGGGTGGCAACCATTTTACTTCTTAACAAAATGTGATCAGAAAAAAGTGTCGTATCTCTACTTTACCCAAAAGTTCATCATTTTATACAGAAAGGGTGAATCTATAAAAAAAAAATCACAAAAGTTAACTAGCCGTAACCATTAAAACGAGTACCTTCAACCTAACATTTCACGATTAAATTTCGATAACGGATTTGTCCGATGTTGTTTAGGAAATCCCATGCCCGTAGGAATAGAGGGTTGTTGGGTGGTGGGAGGGAGGGGGTTGAGCTTATTTCCATAATTTTCAAAGCGATAGTAAATAGGATAGATGTTTCGCTTGAAATTCAAGCATCATCTAATCAAGAAAACGTCCTTGAATCATAACACGATCCTGTATTTCGACGTACTGAAGAAAAGTAACTTTAGAAACTTTGCTTGAAAAAGAGAAATTGCTTGTTATTTGTAATACGAAATGTCTCATTTTCACACGGTCAGTTTACACGCCCATTAAGTCTGCGTCTACAATTTAAGAACGACTATCTAAAATCTGTTCGTCTTGCACGGGTTGAAAATGAAAAAAACTCTCCCAGTCCCTTTTCCCAAGGCCCTCGGTTAACTGCTCGAGATTGCACAGATTCTTTCTACAGTGTCAGCAAACAAAGGATTCGACGAGGGTTCCGTTTTCTGTTCAAAAAGTGTCAAGAAAATGAGGTGTCTCGATAACTTGGCGGATCAAAGAACTTATCGACCAATCAGATCACTCATTTATTCAGAAATGAACTTTGAAATTCCAACATTGATCGACATCAGATCACTCATTAATTCAGAAATGAACTTTGAAATTCCAACATTGATCGACATTATTTGAAACAGTTCTGTTAATTTGGCGAGTTAAACGTCGTCGCTATAGCTTATCTAAGCTGTAGTTACAACGTTTAGGTCACCAACAAACCATTTTTGTTACCTGTTTTTAGCCATACTTTTTTTAAATAACGCCGTATAATATGGAAGTTGAACTTCCTGGTGGAGTTGGGTAGGTCAGACCGGCGATCTGTATACAGTTTAGGCTAGATCCGGGCCTCTATACTTCATAAGTAATCTGACTCTTGAGTTAGTAAATATCCTTCACACTCGCTAAGTCCTGCTATTGAACACATTACTGATGTTGGTAAACTTGGTGTGAAATAGGTAGAGCACCTGTCTGCATGTCAAAAGTCACGGGTTCGAGTCTGTCGCTCTTATTGTTTCTTAGATTATCACTCCCAGTTGTCACCTCGGACAAACAACTTTCAACACGAATTTCATTACTTCGCCTTTATTACATATTGTGTCTATTATAGATGCAAGATCATGCTTTATAATGTATAGAAATTATTAGCAATTACAAGTTTGAAGGAAATACAAAAAATGTGAAGCCATTTTATAAATCATATAAAATGTTTTGATAATAAAATCACAGATAAAATAGAAAAGGAAAAACATTATAATCATAGTACGTAATGAGCAAATAAGAAAATGTCAAAAAAATATATTGCAACAGAAATATTATAAGGTAACATACCGGACCGTTGCATGATGTGAATGTTTTACACAAGATATGAGAATTCGTTATTAACTAGAAATGAATTGTCGAACCGCTGACATCGCCCACTAAATTCGACATGAGGTTAACAAATGATTCTATTTTGTAAAATCTGCTGTCTGTGGTATAAAATAACGGAAAGAACGTTGGGTCGCTACATAAACGTCTTAACTACAGTGGTATTACGACGTTTAAGTCGCCAAACCAACAAAAATGCTTATATTGGTTTGTTGGAGTTCAAAGTTCCCTGACGGTCGAAATGAATGATTTGATTGGTCCATCGATTTTTTTCATTGACAAAAATACTCCACCCAACGGTTAGGTATAGTTCTGTGTCCATTCTTAATATTCCATTTTGTCGTCTAATTAGGGCTAAGAATTCAACTTATTTATCAATGATTTCATGCTTTCCGAAAGGCTAAAATGCAGTAAATTCATATGGACTAGTCCGAGATTTTGGTTGTCATATAAAGAGATATAATCGACAAGACTGTCAGCTTATAAAGTCTTTCATTTTGGTACTTTTGGCGGAAAATGGGTCGTTATACAGGCTTGCAAATTGAGAGTGTATTTATTTATTTATTATTATTTTTTTTTTCTTATTTCAAGGAAGCCGACACAAGGCTTAAGGTTTCTCTTTGAAATTATCTCGTCTCGTACCCATAATACATTGGCAACCAAAACGCAGTAAATTTAGCTTTATTTCAGCTGTATTTATAACACTTTGGCAGCCCATGACAATAGGCATCTTTTAGCTTGATGGGTTACAATTGATCTAATTAAGTTTTCTGTTCAGTACATTTAAATATTTTCTGATTGTACAAAATGTGAAATATAAATATTCTATATTCCTCTCTGTATAGCATATTTCTGTGTTATTTTTGTCTTGTATGCAATTTGTTTAAATCAAAACATTACAAAACGTAGTTGTTAGTTATCATGTTCTTCCAAATCAATCGATTGAACTTTACAAACAGGCGTTCCGTCACCCACTGTACCCTCAATAGAAAGTTCCACTTACATATTAAACGGCGTTATTTTGCACAATTTATGGACAAAAAAGTAAAATGATTGGTTGGCGAGCTTAATGTCGTAACTAAAAAAATGAATAAACTGTAGTTACGACGCCAACAAAAATGTTTGAGATGGATGTCTGAAAATGTTGGGGTTCAAAGTTCACTTCCGGTGTCAATGAATTCAGATGAGTGGTCAATTGAATAATTGATTGACACACACGATCCATCAACTTATATTTCTTAGTTTATTTTAGATTTGAATATTCCAAGATAGTTCAAAGAAATAAATCTATTTGCTATAGCAAAATAATAATAAGCATTGGATAAGTATGATCTGAAGCCCAATTTACCCTTGAAGTTCTTTCAACTAGACATTTATTGTCCCTCTTTTTCTTCATTGCATTGCAGCGTCACATGCATAGTAAACAATCCAAATGATTTGGGGAAACAGTTTCAGAACGTTGTATCAACAGCTTGTTCAGAGCTTAGTTACAGGGTTTTTGACTAAATCCAAAGTATTATTCAAATTCGTGTCTTGGACCAACAAACCATTTTGACTGAGGAAATTTGCCTGTCGATTTCGGAAAACCTCGGCTTTTATTGTGAGACTAAATCTTCCAAATAGCGTTTATTATCGTCATCAAAATGCAACAAACAGCACCAGCACATGCAATATGTCCTCCGTGGATTTCAATTAGTCTCGAAATAAACAGAATACCATTTGCAATAAAAACGCAGTGATTAAATTTAACGGATTGACACAGTCTGTCGGGAGAGAATTGTATAAAAACTGACGGATCTCTAGACACGCACATTGCACTCCGACAAGAAAGTTGTCTGAGAAATAAAAAGGTGGTAAATATAATATCATGTAAAAACAACTTCTACTTCATTTGGTTTACGGTTCTCTATAGCGAAGGAGGCGAAGGATATTTCGTAGAAGAAGTGTCAAATATACAAGTTAACTTGAATCAGTTGTAGTTATAAAGTTTTGTTCGCCAATCGAAGGTGGATCAAGTATCGCAGGTAAATGTTACCGGCCAGGCAAAGAATATCCCGTATGTTCCGTAAAACAAACCTGTAAATAATTTGTCGTATTTCGAAAATGATAAAATAGTAAGGCTGCCAATGTTTTAGTCTTTTTTGTTGGTTTGGCGACTTAAGCGTCGCAACTTCAGACTTTTCAAGCTGTAGTTACGACAGTTGGGTCGCCAACCAACTATTATACGCTTCTTGCCATAAATTTTGCAAAATAACGCCGTTTAAAATCGAAACAGGGCTTCCTTTCGGAGTCGATGGGCGTGGCAAACGGAGTAGGTGGCTGGGGCCAGCGACTGGTCTTTATTTAAGTGGGACGATTTTAATAAGTTCTAATAATATGTGATTGTGCATATTACCCGACCAAGTGTATACCTGGTAAAATAATCTATTCCGTCTGCATTTGTGTATATCGTGGTTACTCAATCCATTTTCACACAATTCAAAGACATTAACAGGTTTAAGACTTAGATGCTCTGTTGAAGATTGTCTAAAAATAGGGGGGGGATAAGGCTCTTTTCTATAACAGCAATTAGCGTATATATGATGTATTGATATTGCTGAAATCAATCGAAAGCCGACTAAAATCCTAAGGCAATAGTAACCCAGGTCTTTCGAAGGTGTATGAAAAACAGATAAGCCATTGCTGTTTAGGTTATCTACGAATTACTGAAGCTGTAAAGCAAATTTAAGCAATAGTATTTCATAATAACGAATGTTATTTCGTAATTACGAAATAATTTGGATCAATTGCTTTTAAAAAAAGTCTTAAATATCACAATGGAGGTTCCGTAGTATGTTTTGGGAACATGCAGGCATGAGCGTGTATTCAATTGATTTTTTAGTTCAGGAAATAAAAGAATAATTGCAATTGTTTTTATAAAACAAGAGAGCCAAAATAGCCCAAAATCGCCCACCTGAGTATTATTGAAAAGGGTCACCCAAGGAACATACATGCCAAGTTTATTTTCAATATTGGCCTTGTTGTTAAATAGGAGAAGATTTTTAAAGAATGTTTTCATGATTTCTCTAGACCCGATAATCATGACCCTGCCACGCCAAAGTATTCTGTAAATAATAAATTTACAAACAAGTTTTAAAAAGGGTCACCTAACGAACATTATTCAGGTCAAGTATAGTCTAAAATGGCCCAAAATTTTAGGAGAAGATTTTTAATGAATCGTTTCTTGATTTCTCTAAGTCTGATTAGTCTGGCCCTACCATTTCCACATTTCTCTGAAAACCAAAATTTCACAAATACGTTTTGAAAAGGGTCACCCAAAGAAAATTCCTGCCAAGTTTGGTCTGAATTGGCCAAATGGTTTTCGAGGAGGAGATTTTAAAGAATTATTTCCTGATTTTGGCTAAATCCGATAAGCCTGGACCAGCCGCGCCCACATTTTTCTGCAACTCATGGTTTCGCTGGTCTGGTCATGATTTTTTGGTATGAATTGGCACTTTGTTTAGGGGGGGGGGGGGGTTCAAAGATTTTTTTCATGAATTTTCTAAACGCTGAAAAGCCCGGTTCTGCCATGACAACACTTTTTCACGAATCAAAATTTTAAGAACACCTTTCGAAAAGGGTCACATAAGGAATATTCCTGCCAAGTTTAATTTAATTTTACCAGTTAGTTTAGGAGGAGAAGATTTTTAAAGAATTATTCAATGATTTCTCTGATAAGACCTGCTATGCCCATATTTTTTTGCAGGGCAAAACTTCCCGAACAGTTTCGGAAAGGTTCGCCCAATGAGCATATCGGCCACGTTAAGTTCAAATTGGCTCAGTAGTTTAGGAGAAGATGTTTGAAGACAATATTAACGACGCACGACGGTCATTGAGTGATCCTAAAAACTTCCCTTGAGTGCGTTGAGGTAAGTTAAAAAGTGGAATGATTTAAAAATTAATTTTTAAAACAGCGTTTCAAAGAAATATACTATCAACAATCTTAACTGCCTATCACTTAAATGAAGTGTGCACCATTACGACGTTTCTGTTAAAAAGTATTGGTCTAACTCATCTGTTCGCTTAACATTATCCTACATATGGGTAATATGAAAGGTAAGGTGTACTAACGCATATTTTGGCTATTTTCCTACTGCCGATGAATCCCTGCCTATTCCATTATTTTTGTAAGGCACACATCCTTCTAATCGAATTATAATGAATTTGATTGTAATGAAAAGAAGGTTACTGTAGCGATGGTGTTTCACCAAAAATATTTAATTCTTTCATTTTCGAGACACCTGTCACACGAAAAGATGATACGTCAAGTCGTCTGCTGCACAGAAATTAGTTGTTAATGACAGTGAATGATTTCAGATGACGTGAACGTGTTGGATATGATTAAAATCAAACAAACGAGATCGTTGCCCTTTGGAAGTCTCCTTGTACCAGGTTGTTGTTGATGGTTTGATTTTTTATTTAAAAGCACAAGTTCTTTTTCTTTTTTTCTTTTTTTTTTTTTTTTTTTTTTTAATAAGATTTAAAAGCGGCTTTTAAGAGTTTTGGTGAACAGAAATTTCATATTTTAAACAATTTCTTCTTATTTCCACGTTTAAAATCAATTTCTTTTTACTTTTATTATTATTTCATAAAAAGTTCTTCCACTGCGTATTTCCACAGGAAGACATAAAAAAGTAAATGCAAGGGAAAATGATTCAATTTAATAAAAAAGATAATAACTTTTAAAACCAAGTTTGGGATGAAAGTGCTGTTGCTTCAATCTGTAAACAGCAGAAAAAAACGGTGTATTCGGTAATGAAAGTCTCGCTTTAAAATGATAAATATTTGCACCTAAACCTTCAACGCTTCCTTGAATTTGAGACGGTCATAAGATAAATGGGACTCTCCTACAGATAGTGTAATTTTCGTCTGATTGTGATGCAGCAGTCATGATATGGATATGTCAAGTCGTCTGCTGCACAGAAATTAGTTGTTAATGACGGTGAATGATTGCAGACAACGGCAATTTGTCTTTACCGACTAAAACCTCTGGATTGGTACACAAGTTGTGTCGAGTCCGAAACAAGAGGCCCATGAAGGCATGAGACGCTCTACTGGTTATCAAGCATACCATTAAAAAAATCTGATATTCAAGGAAGTTAATTGCATAAAGAAGAATGCATAAGATAAAAATTGGACTTTATTCCCTTCATCATATTAAGCAATAATTCTTAAGGCTCTTTTTCCCGTGTTTCATGGCGGATCCATTCTATTTCCAAAAGGAAATTTCCTTATGACCCTACAGTCATCCTGTGAAATTTTCAACAGAATCTGATAATAATTGTGGGCTTTATCACATGATAAGGATTGTTTTGAGTGAAAATGTATAAGGCCCCTTTTCCTTGGTTTTCTGATGGATCGACTTCATTTCCGATAGGATATTTCCTTACGACCCTACAATAGTCCTGTGAAATCTTAAAGACAAACTGATAATAATTGTGAACTTCATCACATAAATAATAATGTTTTGAATGAAAGTCTGTAAGGCCCCCTTTCCTGCGTTTCCAATGCCACAATTGTTCCACGCATCTTTGAAGAGAATCCGATAAAAAAGGTTGACTTTATTGTGTTACAAAGATATTTCAATCAAGTCCTCGCAAGGTCTCTTTTCTCGGGATATTTTATTGTTGGTTTAATAACTTAAAGTGAATACGATGAAATATAGAGCATTCATTATGTATACAGGAATATTTAAAAGAAAAATTCATATGGCCCCTTTTAACATAATACTTGACGGATTATACACAAGAAAAGAACCACCCTTATGATTGTAAAATCATTATGTGAAATTTTGAAGTGAACCCGGTGAAATCTAGGGACATCATTGTGTGAACTAGAATATTAAAGAAAGTTTTTCATAAGGCCCCTTTTCATGTGGTACTTGCCGTATCAGCTCCACTGTCAGAATCAACAATTGTAATGATGGTACAATCAATCTGTGTATTCTGTGGAATTTATAATGTTAATGAGGGTTTTATAGTGAACTTTTCATATGGCCCCTTTTCCCATGATACTTTACAGAACAAACTAAATTCCAAAAGGGACAATGCTAATGAAGGTTCAATCTTTCTGTAAAAGAGAATCAATGTAAACAGTTGACTGAATTGTTTCAAGAATTTTTCGTAATAAAATTTTCATCCGGCCCCTTTTCCCGTGAAACTTAACAAATCAGAACCAATTAATCCTGATGATAGATAGTTTGAATAAAATGATAAAGACTATGATAATGACGTTTTGCAATAAAATTTCAACAAGGTCCGTTTTCTTGTGTCACTTAACAGATCAGACCCAATTTACAAAGGAACAAAATGATGGTACAATCATTCTATTAAAGTTTGAAGAGAATTTGATAAAGAAAATTGAAAGAGCTCATCGTTTTCCGGGCAAGACTCGGGACATTCTTGTGTAAATGAGGAATTCGTAACATTTTTCCATACAGCCCCTTTTCCTGTGATATTTGACAGATCAGACCCAATTTGGAAAGATAATGGTAAAAACATTCTCTGAAATTTTGAACAGAATCCGATGAAAACAGTAGACTCAATTATGTTAACGAGGATTTTTTAATTAAATTATTGTACTGCACCTTTTACATGATACTTGACTGATCAGACAGAATTTGTAAAAGAATAATCTTAATGATGGTACAATTATTCTGTGTAAAATTGAAGAGAAATTGATGAAAACTGTTGACTTTATTGTGGTACAATGATTTTAAAATGAAATTTTCTTGAAGCACCTTTACCTGTGATACTTGACGGATCAGGTCTAATGTCAACATTAACGATCATTATTAATGTACAATCATTCTGTGAAAGTTTGAAGAAAATCCGATGAAAGCTGTGGACTTGGTAACAAGGATTTTATTTTGTAAATGAAATGTTCATAAGGCCCCTTTCCGTGTTTTTTTATTGTTCAGTCCCCATTTTGACCAGAATTATCATTTTGACCTTACAATCATTCTGTTAAAGTTTTGACAAAATGTTATCAAAGCCGTGAGATTTATTGCATAAATGAGGATGTTTAAATTAAATTGTCATACGGTCCCTTTTCCTATGTTACTTGATAGATCAGACCCAATTTCGAAAGGAACCATTCTTACAGTAGTATAATAATTTTGGAGCGTATGAAGACAATCCCATATAATCTGTGGACTTTATTACATTAACTTCTTTTTTAATTAAACTTTCATAAAGTCCCTGTTCCTGTGTTTCTTGACGGAACAGACCCATTTTCAAAAGGAACAATCCTTATGATGGTACAATCATTATGTGGAATTTTGAAATGAATCCTGTGAAATCTGGGGACATTATTGTGTTAACTAGGATTTTTTATTAATTTTTAAACCCCCTTTACCATGATACTTGATGGATCGGATGAAATTTCGAAAGGTACATTCCTTACGATGCTACAATCATTCTGTGAAAATCTGAATAGAATCCGACGAACACTGTGGACTCTGGTGTAAACAAGGATTTTTAAATGAAACTTTCTTAAGGCCCTTTTCCAAGTTTCTTGACGGATCGGACCCAATTTCGAAAGGAACGATCCTTATGATGGTACAACCATTTTGAAAAAGTTTGAAGAGTAAACGATGATAACTGTAGACTCTAGAGAGTGTCAACGAGGATTTTGAATAATGTTTTCATAAGATTTTTTTTTTTGGGGGGGGGTCCTTTCAACCAGTCTATAATTGTGTTGTCTGGTAATGGGTTGAAATATATAATCAATATTTCCGCTTGTTAACAATAAGCTATTATCTTCGATATCCAAGAGAATTAAGCAATAACACAAAACCCTACTTTCTACCACTATCTAACATCTTTGCATCTCTTTGATCTACTTTTAGAACTGCGAAGAGGAATACTTCTTCAAAAAATATGCAATTCCAGTTTACTGTTAATAAGTAAAAGGTGTATCCCGAGTTACCACAATATTCCTTGGAAATTGGATGTTGTTCGGTCCATACATGTATACTTACACAAAAACCTTGTAGTCTCAGAAACTCACTTTAAACTTATTACCCTTTCTATTCCGGCGATTGTAATAAATATGCCATTCAAGAGTGGCGATTTAAAAATAAACATGGAAAAGGGTTTTGACTGACCGACAAACGCAGATCCCTATATTACAGACATACTTGTGTGATGTCATAGGTTCGATCCCCTGCGGCGGCGCATATTCTTTCCGACATTTGTCTCACATTAATGAGTGGATAATGTCCGCCCTGTTAAAATTTGGAAGGGGACTTTGTCCGCCCTGTTAGAATTACAAAGGGACTAATGTCCGCCCTGGAAGAATGACGAAGGGGATAATGTCCGCCTTGTCAAAAAACACAGGAGGGGATTTTGTCCGGAGGGGATTTTGTCCGGAGGGGATATTGTCCGGTTACCAGCTTATAATCCACATTTCCCCTTCATAATAAAAAGCTATTATCTTCCATATTATAAGACAAAGCCCCACTTTCTAACATACTTGCATCTCCTTAATCTATTTTAGAACTACAAAGATAAATGTATTTTCTACGTGAATGAAGTCATTTAATATTATTCCGCCTTAGGGCTCGGCAGATAGCATAACCACATCAAGTCACTTTGATTTATAGGCTTTATTCAATCTGGACAAATTAGATAAACCTTGAAATAGCTGAGTGAATGTCAAAAGAACAGTGCAGACCCAGATCAGGCTGCACCTCTGAGCAACCGGATCTGAGTAAGCATTGTCTATAACCATGATTAAAACTTGGAAGTCTAGATTACATAAAGTATAATTGCAAACAAGTTTCTGACTATCGACAACAATGTACGGTATTCAAACATTGTGGAAAGAGAAATATTTGACATCACTGAACAATGGCAAAAAGTACCAAAGAACCTTGATGACAACTATATGACTAATAATATCAATACTAAATAACAGACTGACTTGAAATTCTTACCTAAGTAAGAATGTAAAGCGATGCAGTACGCTTAAAACCAATTTTTTACCCAAGACGCAAGTGTGCGTAATACTCTGCATACTTTGATCAAACTTTAAGGGTTGATCATAAATAAAAATGGCCGAAATATGTGAAAATGTAAATTTTGAAAAAAGGGTATAGAAAGACATGGGAATGTACAAACTTGTAACAAAACAATGAAATAGGCCCAAAAGTACTAAAAATACCTTTCACTATCTAAAATTCAAGCAAGTAGTGTTATTCTGATAATAAAAAGAGGGAAAATGTGCCATTTTCTATTTACATCGGTTAGAAAAATGTACCGATGCATTTGAGCCCAAAGAATGCAAATGTGAATTTAAATATCTAGAGAACAATGTACGAGACCTGGTTTTATTTAAAGACCACTATGTTCCGATATATTTCATTCCAAAACCACCTTTTCTTTTCCAATGAGGCATGGCTGCCATTTTTGACAGCAACAAAAAATGTAAACAAAAACGTTTTGGCTGACTACAACGATCGTATTCGTTGACAACCAAAAGGGTAACTGGTGTAACGTTCGAGGGTGTTTACACTACATTCAAAGCATAACAATTACCTTGATCTCAAGTTCTTTATCTTTAAAACGTAGAAATGAAATCGGTCTGTAAGCGAGCTGTGACCGTGAGAATTTTTATTTTCGCCGCTTTGAAATTAACATATCACTACTCGTAAGAATTAGACTGGGAGACATTACTATATCATTGGTACTCTCGGTCGTCGGTCTTCTCGGCCTCTATTGAACCGATCGCCGGGAAATATATGATCAATATGCCATACCTTACAATATACTTATAAGGTTTGAGCAAAATTGATATTTTCGATTACATTGACGCATTACATAACCCACTGCCTCGATGGTGGAGTGGTATTGGTACCTGACTCGTGATCTGAAGGTCACGGGTTCGAGCCCCACCGTCACCGAGGTGTGTTCATGGGCAAGACACTTAATAGCCAGCCTCAGTCTACCCAGCTGTAGAAGTGGGTAGCAGTGGGGATAAGCCACTGCCTCTCTTCCAGGGACGTGAAAACATCTGGTTTGTGTGTTCGAGAGCGACTCTATAAGCTTAAAGCTTTCGTCGCTATCGAACTAAAATAAATTAGTATAAACTAAACATGACATAACCCAATCCACCAATTTAAATTGTTTTTAGAACAATTTAAAGGTATACAGTCATTTCGTACCATAACCATTTCGTACCATAATTTCTACGGTTATCTAGTACTATACAATGGTAATTTTGTACCATGCGTTGGATATTTCGTACCAAAGATAAATTCATTTCGTTCCATCTTGTATCACAAATAAACGACTCAATCAATTTCAGAGAATTTGATAATTAGATTGTTTGATCGTGTTAGGTAAGATTAGTTAAGATCTAATTGTGGAAGGGTGAACGATTGTTGATTGCTCAATTATAATTAGACTGTCCCACTTTTATACACCCCATCAAGAAAATTACTTAGGAAACCATTGCTGGTGGCAAGCAATTTCTTCATTATCACAATATTTTCTTCTCCAAAAGACAAATATTTTAAAAATGCCGTCCACATGAAATTGTGGCTTGCAATTTTTTTAAATATGGAACTGTCTTGAATCTTGTTGTGTGGCAATTCGTTATGGTTACTTTGTCACATTATTCGGTAAACCATGATACAAATTTGACATAAATACCGTTCTGATTATCTACTAATTTTCTTCTAATGAACACAATCCTCTATTGGAAAAAAAGTAATGTGCCGATACAGTAACGTCAACTATCCGTTTGCCTGAATGGACTGTCTTAATTGATTTTCACTTGTTTAATGATCGGTTAATTAGATAAAGCAAATACATAATATAATATTTTCTTATGTTATTTATTTTGAATGCGTTATTTCACTATTCAAATAATATAATATTTTTTTTTTCTAAACATGGTACGAAATGTTCGACGTATGGTGGGAAATGACTACAACACGGTACGAAATAGTCACAGCATGGAACGAAACAACCAATACCATGGTACGAAATTACCAATACTATGGTACGAAATGGTTATGGTACGAAACGTCCGTAATTCGTTCAAATTTGATTTCAGAATAGTTTCATAATTTTAACAAAGCTTCCAATTAACAGCCAAATTTACTTTATCTTTTTGATTTGCATCTTGGATATTACAAGTACAAGAATAGGTCGCCAAACAGCCTCGAGCAAGGCACTTAGGAGCCCCAGCCAAGTAGTTGCGATATCGTAGCCCTCTTTCTGATAATCTGTACCGGGGATTCACAGATAACACTTGAACTAGTGAACTTTGCTGTAATATAACAGAGCGGCCTTAAATTCAATTTAAATGTGGAAAAAAGGCTGGACATAAGATGCTCATATGTTGGTAAAAGTGATATAGAAAAATATTAAATAGGTATAAAATGCCAAAAGTATACAAAAGCAAAGAATGAATTAACTCATAAATAATTTCTTTTGTTAAGTTTTTGGCACATGAGTAATACAGAAGAATGTTTTGCATTTGAAATATTCATTTCCTATCATTCATTTAATTTTCTCTTGCAGAGGATAAATTATGTTATAAATTAGCAAACTGAAGCCTAAAAAGAACCAGAATGACACATAAAACGAACAGTAAAAAAACAATAACAATAATATCAATGCAATTTAATCGATTGTAGGACCAATTGCTTCTCGAACAAAATCAATCAAGGAAAAAAAAAAGAAAATAAAGAAAGAAAACCAACTCTCCCGCACTTAATTCTACCTCTTTAAAGTATACGATTAAATGGTATGTCCATGTTTAATCTAAATACAAGGAAGTTGCAGCTCTGAAAAAAGTTACAATACAATTACAATATATAAATATCATGATATAATACACACACACTTCCGCACATATGATATTTAATATATTAAATTTTTCAATAATAAATTAATATAACAACATATAAAAGAGCATTGTGAGTAAAGACAAAATGGCTTCTGATAAGATATTAATTTCCGACAATATTTGGGTGATGCATTGTATTTGCCTTTATATATTTCTGTTATTTTATTTAAAAGATTGAAAGGGGTTAAGAAGTGCCATTGTCCTTTGAAGTCGAAATTGGAGTTATCCAAACTTAATTAAAACTCTGCCATCCAATGACTAAATTTGTCAGGTAAACCTTTAAATCATGGTATACATTGTAGTGAATGTAGAGTACACTCAGTATTTTGAATACAGCTGCAATACAACACATTTTGTCCTTGCAAACCAGTCTTCCTACTCCGAAATTTAGTTAGCATTGGTGATCTCTTCTATTTTTGAAATATGCAAGCTTCCAAAAATTACCTAAAAACCGTAAAAGTTTTGCAACAACATGTTCACATTCCATTTAACTGATGATTGCAAAATTATTATGCGTAATTATAGCGTAATAGATGTAGTTTCTTATTGTTACATTATAGCAACTAAGAGTATAAGGTAAATAAATTGTAAATTGCAGTTGGGGGGACCCAAAAAATGTTTTCGTTGCTTTTGAGTTTTGTCACTTTGAATTTAATATAACATAGATATTTTAATTGTATTTAGCGTACTAAATGACAGCTGTTGATGAGTCATTCATTCATTCACTCTCCTTCAAGTATTGTAATAAAACGCAAAACTAATATTTCATTTGATATTACAGTAGAAAAAAAAAAACTTTTAAAAGCTTGATGTCTATACAGCATAGATTCTTAAATAAGCTGCTAATGCGGCTAAGCATGGTCTAAAGTTGCTTAAATTTTTTTGATAACTTCAATTTAGCCCATTAACTTGAGCGTTGTAAAAAAAAACTATTGTGCACTAAGAACGACCATTGAAATCATCATACAATGATCTAAATTGTAAGATGTTTGATAAGACGCCCAACTAACAGAAAAGGCCACCCATAAATAGTCTGTTGGGTAAACTTTGGTGGACATAACATTATAGTAAACTATAATGACTTTTATTTCTTCATTTTTTACGATCTCTTTGACCCCCCGTTCACCTCAATTTTTCTACAGATCAGGACAACTTGTTTCCGGATCGTTCAATGGTGAGGGCAAAAGGAATATCGGGAGAATACCATGAAATCGGGAGATATCACATTATTTTAACGACTTCCTGTTAAGGACGATTTTAAACGGAAGTAAATTAATATAGAGAAAAGGAAATATCGTCTGTGCTTCGTATGCTTTAACTTGATCGAGTCTTTTTACTCTTTAGAAAATATGCCATAAACCTGTTGGTGAAAGTATTTGTTACTAAGCCATCACAATAACATGTTTATATTTTAGGTCGGTTGTGAAAAATTTGATAAATTTTCATGTAATTAACACGCATTTCAATAGAGATTTTTATTATTTATACTTTTTGCAGGTATCAAAACTTAATACACATTTATTATTTAGTCACTGATAAAGGGGCCGAGTTACCCAGTCCGACTTAATTAGTGTAAGTTTCTAGTCTAAAATTTTCAATGTGTTATTTAAAGCTAACAATCTACTGTTTGATGAAGGTTTTGGTTCTACAATACTGTCAAAAAGATATTGAACTTGAATTATTGAATAAATATTCTTTAAATAATTAATTGATATCGACCTACATTAATCATAGTGAACACATATTTGGGTGTTCTAAGGCTCTCCCGGAAGTTCCGAGACCCAACTAAAAGCAGAAAAAAATCGACATGTAAATACAGATCGAGGTATTTTTGATTGAATATTAGTCTGTTTTGGTAAAATCAATACATTTCGACCAGATAATTTTGTACAATTGAAATTAAACCCGGACATTATACCCTTTGTGGTGCATTTACGCTAACCGTATATGTTACCGGAAGTTTTCACAAGATATTTGTTTGGCATTTTGTTGCGTATGGTGGTCAAAAGATACCATACCCTTTTTTCCTGAAGTTTCTAACCGTTTTAGGTATTTTATTTGAAATAACGTGAGAAGAATTGATTGTTGAGCATTGAGTATTTCATATTTTTCCTCATTTGTAAAATGCTATGAGAAATTCAAAACTAATTGTTTTCTATTCGAGAAGGCCTGGGCCACCATACCTTATAGTCTGTTCTATTTTCAATCCATCAATGAAACATTATTTTGGCTGGGAATAGTAGATGTAAACAAACATTTTGTCTGCCATTTGCAATTCACCTTATAGAAATTGGTCAGTTTCAAATTGAGAATGTGTGTTGTATGATACATGTTCGCTAAATTCAAGGCTCCTATATTGTTCTTTGAGTCTTCCTCTACATAAATGAATAAATTTATTTTCTCGCGGTGCAACGGTTACTTCAGTTGAACGCAAATAGAGAAAGGTGTTTGTAAGTCACTTTTTATTGCTTTAAATGCTGTTTTTATAAATTTTATTCAACTTTCCTTATTAATTTGCATTATTAGAACTAGTTTAAACCTAGAATATCAGTAATGGTCCTGAACTGTTGTTTATTTGCTTTATTTTTCTTATTGTCACTGACACCATTTTTATGGAATACAATTTCCTATCAACCCTTAAACATACAAAATACACCTTTTCTGACCTTGACTAGACTTGACAGTGTATAATACTATAATTAGACCTTTTATGCATCATTTTCTTGATAAATACTTACAGTGAGTGCCACCTTGGCCATACAAAACATAAATTACAATTCGGTTTCTTGTGTTTCTTCCACATGGTTTCAGGGCGCGAGTGTGTGTGCGAATCACCTTTCCGTAAAGAATAGTTATAAGACTCGTTTATGAGAGACAACTCATGGTTGTAGTTTGGAAACCAAAAACACAAGTTATCTACCTTATACTAAGACATCACAAATATCCTATTCTAGTTTACTTTAAATAAGTAAATGGTTTATTCTGAGTTACAATAGTATTCCTTGGAAATCGGGTGTTAATCGGTCAATACATGTACACATACACAAAAACATTGAAGTCTCAGAAACTCACTATAAACTTTTAACCCTTTAATACAGTTGACCCTACTAAGACGATTTTAAAAAAGTTGCCTTTCTAGAATGGCAATTTGAAAAATAATAAGAGGCCCAAGAAGGCCTCTAATGGGTGTCAAGTTTTCCGTTTAAGTAATGTGATATTTCAGAAAAGTTATTGCTTAAAGAAGAATGCATAAAAAGAAAATAACAAATTGGACTTTATCCCCTTTATTATTTTGGGGAAACAATCCTTAATGCCACTTTTCCCACGTTTCATGACAGATCCACACCATTTCCAAAAGGAAGTTTCCTTATGACCCAACAATCACCCTGTGAAATTTTCATCAGAATCCGATAATTGTTGACTGTATCACGTAAACAGGAATGATTTGAGTGAAAATCCATAAGGTTCCCTTTCCTGTGTTTTCTGGTGAATCAACTTCTTTTCCAAAAGAAACTTTCTTAATGACCCTACAACTATCCTGTGAAACTTGAAAGACAATCTTATAGTAATTGTGAACTTCATCACATAACTAAGAACGTTTTAAATGATAATCTGTAAGGCCCCTTTTCCTGTGGTTCCAATGCCACTATTATTCCATGCATTCTTGAAGACAATCCGAAAAAAATCAAAGCCCTGAAGGGCCTGAGAGTTGCGACAGCAGATAGACTGTCTGGTATTCATTACTAAACATAAACACAAGGCTGTTGGCCCTTGATTGATCAAATGAGTTTGACCCATGTAGAGGAGACCAATTCAAGTAAATTCTGTTTGAGTTCTATTTTTAAGTCTAGTGTGATTGAATCATGCATTTAGGTACTATTTTCTTACATTTGACTTCGTATCACACAGGTTACTTCAAAGAATCGCGGATTATCAGAGGTGAATTGTGTTTTGAAATGAATTATTTTCCACTATTTATACACATCAGAGCATATTTCTTCTCAGTGTTGCACAAGCTCGTGAAAGCAGTTTTTAAATAGTCTTAGCAAATGCAAGAGGACTGAATTAATAGGAACTAATTTTAACTAAATCAACTTATGTTACCATGCCAACCAATGCTTTCAACAGATTTCAAATGTTTTAGTAATTATTAAAAGGGGGCAAAAAACGTATTTCTGCCCAATATGGTTGAAATTGGCCAAATAGTTTTGAAAGGGTTGCCTTGTTTATTTCTATTTAAGCCTAATCACTCTGTGGCTCTAAAATTTTATCAATTTTGAAAGAGGTCTATGTACTGATGCCTCATGCAACGTTCTTCAACTTCTGGGTCAGGAGGAGATGGTTATTTTTTTCCAATTTTACTCTTGTTGTCATAGCAACCAGAGTTTTCAACTGATTAAATTCTTTGGTTGAAATCAGTCCAGTGCTATGGGAGGAGATGTCGTTTTAAAATCCCTTCTTTATTTTTATATAAGCCCCGACCCCCTTAAGGCTCCAACACTGGTGGCCCGAGGTTGATGATTTTAGAAATTATCAAAGAGGTCAATGTACTGATGCTTCATGCAAAATATCAAGACTCTAGGCCCTCAGTTTTGTTACCATGGCAACTAGAGTTTTTAACGGATTTCAATTGTTTTGGCAATTTTCATAGGGCACCACCCAAGGAATATTTCTGCAAAATTTGGTTGAAATCCGCCAAATGATTTGGGAGAAGATGTAGATTTAAAAATCCTTCTTTATTTCCATATTACCCCACCCCCAAATTTGGTTGAAATCCGCCCAGCGGTTTTGGAGGAGATGTCATTTTAAGATTGTTGACACACGACGGACGACGCACGACGGACAGAGGACGATCAAAACACCTCGCCAAAAATATGACTCAATTCGCTTGGATTTCAAAGTTGAAAATATATCAAACATGTATACACTTACATTGCATACAACGCGAGAAGGGTCGGCGCGAGAATGACAGAAAAATGGTCTAAAATGATTTTACTAAATTTGGGAAAGCAGGACAGTACCGGTTCTGGGCTTTAAAACAATTTTTGTACAAGAAAAATCATTATTTAACTATTAAATGTCAAACAAAAACGCAGAAATTGCGGTAAAGGCCTCTTGAGAAAACCATGACCTAATTCGGCGTTTCGATCCCTATGGTTCGTACGTCAAATCAGCCTTTCGAAGATGAGTCATTAGTCTGGGATATAAGCATTGTCTCGAGGGTTAATGCCTTTACTCGGCATAAAAATAATCTTTTATCGATTGTCTCGAAATCAAACAACAAATCGGATTTAAATCAGGAATCAACATTCTCATTTAGTATCAAGGCAGGATATCAACAAGTGCGCATGCGTTGTACATCGAAAAGGTGTTGATAATAACCTACATTCTGTAGGTTATATGGAGCTGTTAGGTCTGACGCCCCCCTCCCCTATATTTGAAATCACAAATAACTCGACAAAATCAATATTTAATACATTGACGTTAGTATTACCGACAGATCATAGCACTTTATACTCAAAAATACCAAAATAAGTGAATGAAGTCTATACAATTTCCTACGGACCGATTTAATATACTGAGGGAAAAAAGTTTAGCAATTACGGTGTACCCTTGTCCAATTCAATCTTGCATGTCTGTGTGCACGTGTCAAAGGAATGCCAACGTAAGGTCGACGTGCGCGTAAACGTGCCGAACGAAGTCTGTTTCTTACAGTACGAGCACAGATCCGTGTTCCCGTTGCATTTCGGACCAAACCGGCTATACGAGTGCTATTGAGGAAGCGATTACGCCGTAAACACGTCACGATGTAATTGTCCTCACATTGGGTAGTCTTACGTGGTCTGCCTGAACGTGGCCTGTCTTTGACGGTGCCTAATTGACGATACTTTGTTCTAAGTCTTGAACTTTGGCTCACGCCAATATGTTGAGCCTCCTCTTTTACCACCATACCACCAGCCAGCATACCGATGGCTACGTTCCGTTGGTCTAAGTTAAGGGCGACGTCCCATTTGAATATTTTTAAATGTTTTAATGAGTTATCTTGTTATTGATGCTAACCAATAAACTTGGATAGATATTGTTGATATAGACTTCACGTAAATGTAGAAGCACGTGCAGAACGTGTTTCAGCAAAATTGCGCCAGACAGCCTTTGGAAGCGAGGAAAACGTGCTCTTAATGCATAATTAGTTAGTTAGCTTTTAAAAATTGCAAACGAGACTGATTTTATAAGGTTTATACATTTACGTTGAAAAATAATGTAGGTCGAAAAAATTGCTAAACTTTTTTCCCTTAGTATATGCACGGCGCCGTTCGGTCGAATATAAAGATTGATTGAATGGGGTTTAACACCGCTTTTAACAGTTCTCAGTCATATCGCGGCGGCTGGAGCACCTAACAATGGATTCTTTATATTTCTCACTACATCCTTTCCTAGCCTCCAGCTGTTATCCCACTTAGGTTTACGATTATCCACACATTGTTGAGAGACAAATGTCGGAAAGAATATGTGCGGCCGCTGGGGTCGGCCGAATATAACTCATACGTCGTCTTTCAAGTATCGTAGGTATTAATGCCCAATTTCATCGTTGGTAATTTGTATCATCGAAGATAACCGTCATGATATTTATATTGCATTTGAAAATTTATTTCCAAGAAATAAAAAATGATGTAAAGATTCACACTATTCTTTCGCATTTATGGTCTTTCATTCAAAACGTGTTTGTATGTATCGTGGCTATTTACGTGTAGAATGTAGTTCGCCTTTAAAATAAAAAAAATGGAGGCATTTACTATAATTTTGTATTGAAACCTTTCAAAATGAAGCCACTATTTAAACAAGTGTCCGTAAAGTTATAATTTAGCCTGATAACACAGAATTAGCCTATTTAAGAAACGGGACTGTCAGGGTTGTGATTTGTCCCGGGCCCATCGGAGGAATACATGAGATAGTAGGGACCGTGTGATGACAATGAGTACCTCCTCATCTTCGGTCTGTCGCAGCTCAAACACCACTGTAGACGTTATTGTGTTAACAAAGGTATTTCTATCAAGATTTCATAAGGCCCCTTTTCCAGTGATACTTTATTGTTGGTTTAATGATTCTTTTAAGTTTAAAGAATCCGAAGAAAAATGTGGACTTCATTAGGTAAACTAGAATTTTCCAAAAACATTTGAAATGACCCCTATTTACATGATCCTAGGTGGATTGTATCCAATTCTGAAAAGATCCATCCTTATGACTGTAAAATCATTCTGTGAAATTTTGAAGGGAATCCGGTGAATTCTAGGGACATCATCGTGTTAACTACAATATCTAAAAAAAACTTTTGCCGTATCAGATCCACTGTCAAAATCAATGATTGTAACGATGGTACAATCAATCTGTGGAATTCATTGTGTTAATGAGGATTTTATATCGAAATTTTCATAAGACCCCTTTTCCCATGATTCTTTACAGAACAAACCGAATTTTAAAAAGAAACAATTCTAATGTAGGTACAATCATTCTGTAAATGTTTAAAGAGAAACAATGAAAACAGCGGACTGAATTGCGTCATGAATGTTTTGTAATAATTTTTTCACCCGGCCAATTTTCCCGTGAAACTTATCAAATCAGAACCAATTTACAAACGAAAAATTCTAATGATAGATAGTTTGAAAACGTTAAAGACTGAGGACTCTAATGAGATATTGGTGTTTTTGCCATAAAATTTTCATAAGGCCCCTTTTCTTGTGTCACTTAACCAATCAGACCCAATTTACAAAGGAACAATCCAAATGATAGTACAATCATTCCATTAGAGTTTGGAGAGAATCTGATAAAGACTAAGGACATTCATGTGCTAATTAGGATTTGGTAATAATTCTTCATACAGCTCCTTTTCCTACCATACTAGACAGATCAGGCCCAGTTTGGAAAGAAGCAATCCCAATGATAGTACAAACATTCTGTGAAAGTTAGAACAGAATCCGATGGAAACACTTTACTTTATTGTGGTACAATGATTTAAAGTTAAATTTCGTAAGGCTCCTTTTCCTGTGATACTTGACGGATCAGGTCCAATGTCAACATCATTGTACAAACACTCTATGAAAGTTTTAAGAAAATCCGACGAAAGTTATGGACTTTGTAACAAGGATTTCTAAATGGAATTTTCATAAGACCCCTTTTCTTGTGTTTCTTGACAGTTCAAACCCCATTTTTAAAAGAATGGTTGGTATGACCTATCAATCATTCGTTGAAAGTTTCAACAAAATCCGATCAAAGCTGTGGGCTTCATTGTGTTGGTGTCTTCCCGATTCTCCCACATTTTAAAATCCAATGGGAAGAAGGGGGCAAGGGAAAAAGTGCGAATACCCTTAGGTTCAAATTATATTCCTTCAATAATCGTAGATCTATGTGGGATAGCAGATGGAGCCTAGGAAAGGATGTGATGGTGGTACTTGTGTGAGAAATACCAGGAATCCATTGTTAGGTGCTCCAGCCGCCGAGATATAACTGAAAGATTGTTGAAAGCGGCGTAAAACCCCATTCAAACAAATCAAATTATATTCAACATGTATTATATATTAAAGACTGTTTATTGCAATCAAATTGATTGGTAAAACTACCAAAATTTAATTGAAAATTGTGTTTAAATCTGTAATTCTGGTGTGAAATAAAAAATGAAACCTGAAATAAATAAAAAAATCAGTCATCTTTAGAACCAAGGACAAGTCATGGCCACAGCTTCAACTTAATACTGAACCCCAACAGAAACTACACAGACGCTAGTAATACCTTGCTAGTGGAGAAAGACAACCTCATTATGTCGAGTGTTTTCTGATACCAGAATTAGGTTTCATTTTTTATTTCACGCCAGAATTACAGATTTAAACACAATTCTCAATTAAATTTTGGTAGTTTTACCAATTTGATTGCAACAAACAGTCTTCAATATATAATACATGTGGAATATAATTTGAATCTAACGGTATTCACACATTTTCCCTTGCCCCCTTCTTCCCTCCAGGTAAATGGTATTATTGGATTTTAAAATATGGGAGAATCGGGAAGACACCCATATAATCATACTGTGGAAGATTGAAGAGAATTTGTTGAAAACTGTGGACTCTATGGTGTTACATGTAATAAGGAATTTTAATTGATTTTTCAATTAAATTTTCAAAATGCCCTTTTCCCATGTTTCTTGACAGATCATACCTAATTTCAAAACGAACGATCCTTATGATAGTACAATCTTTCTTTGAAAGTTTGAAGAGAAACTGATAAAAAAAATGTGGACTCTAGTGCGTAACCGAGGATTTTCACATATTTTTTTTTCTTAATCAATTTTTTCAAAGGGCCCCTTTTCCTGTATTTCTTGACGAATCTCACCCGAATTCGAAAGGAACGATCCTTATGATGATATTATTATTCTTAGAAAGCTTGAAGAGAATCCGATGAAAACTATGGAGCGTAATGAGGATATTTAATAAATTCTTTAATCAAATTTTCAAAAGGCCCCTTTTCCCGTGTATATTGACGGATCTGACACAATTTCGAAAGGAAAAATCCTTATGATAGTATAATCTTTCTGAGAAATTTTGAAGAGATTCCGATGAAAACTGTGGACTCATAAACAAGGATCTATTAATCAAATTTTAATTAGGCCCTTTTCCCGTGTTTCTTGAAGGATCTGACCCAATTTTGAAAGGAACGCGATCCTTATGATGGTAAAGATGAAACTTTGGACTCTATCGCATAAACAAGGAAAAGTCATCGGCCAGACGGACGGACGGATGCATGGAAGCCGGACGACATATAGCTCTTCTGGCCTTTGGCTAGTAGAGCTAAATATCAAAGCTGTGGTTCTATTCACTACTTTCTGAGATTTTCAAAGTAAAAGTTTACAGACAGGCTGCTGACTGTAACCAATGGTGCTGAAAATTTATATAATTATGGTGGATAATAATGGAACAAGACATTTTTTCATCAATCACCTTATTCACCCTTAGCAACAGAGATTCTTAAAATTTCATGATTTGAAATTGAAAACTTCTATTAATTTGAACCAGCGCTTATTTTGTCATCTGGTAATTGGTTTAAACGTCAAGACAGAAATGGCATCAGAAAAGCAAGCCAAAACGTCATATGAAACAACACTTTAATGAATGAAGTATTCCAACCTAACATAATCCCAATCTAACATCTCTAACAAAATCAGCCATACATAGGTCTAGAAGCAGAAATGTGTAAAGTTATACAATCTAACAGGTACATAACACCATACAATACAGCTGGAATTATTGGTGGAAATATATTAATTGCAGAGTTTGGAAGGTAATGAAGGACTGAAATTTCTAAAAGCTCATATAACATTGTTTTATGTCAAATCAAATCTAACTTACAGTACCTTTTACCTCAATGTTTTCTACACATAAGAATAACACTCATCTAAATCTGTGACAATTGGGGAAACTTTTGTTAGATTTATTTTCTGCAATAATGGGATAGAGTCTCTTTGTTTTATACTGCTTTTATCTGGACCAACAAATATTTGCACCTTCAAATAAAACCAGCCCTAAAGTAGCTTGTGCTTGTCATTTGGCCTTACTTTATACAGATTAATTTCAAAACTCCTACAATTAAATCATATGATCTTAAATTATTAATAGGCTTTTCACATTAAACTCAAAGAGAAACAACGGCTAAAATCTAAAAGTGAAGGCTAAAATCCAAAATTCGTTTCTTCTCTATACGCTTCAATGTGGATAAAGTTCAGCACTAAAATTTTTTGTTACAAGCTACAAACTTACCATTAAAGATGATGATGGTTTGACAATTTTAAATAAAGAGAAACTAGTTTCATGCCACTGATTACAATATCTAAAATAAATTCATCTTGAAGAGACCAGAAAGCCAGATACAGGTTATTACAATCAAGATAGTTTAAGAATATCAGAATTTTTTTAACATTTTTAGGAACAAGAGGACCATCCCTCCCCTGTGTATGATAGCTCAAGACTTTTTGATAAATACAAAATATCAAAGCCATACACCAATTCATTTTGGAGAAGATTTTCTCCTTTAATCCTAGGTATATTGAAGATCCTAACATATAGTGCTAATTTCCAGAGTAAGGTAATTCTTTGAAGTATTTTGGTAGAGAGTCAATAGGCATTGATACATACCAGATAACAAAGCTCTAGGCATAATGGTTTAGGAGGAGATGATTTTCAAAGATATCCTTCTTTGTTCATTTCTAAAACCAGGAATTGCTCAGAAACGATACGTTTTGGTAAAGGTGCAATAGAAATTGATACATTCAAATTATTTAAGCTCTAGGCCTTATAAGAAAACGATTTCTATGAACTATATTTCCTTCTTTATTTCTATTTAAAACATAGATTGCACAGAAAAGGGCTTATTGCCAAGAAATGGTAATTCTCTGAAATATTTCGGTAGAGGTAAATAGATGATGATTTATACCAAATATCTAAGCTCTAAGCCTTATTGCTTGGGAAGAGAAGACTTTCAAAGATTTCCTTATTTATTCATTTATAAAATAAGGAATTGTAAAGTAAAGGGCTAATTTGCAGAGTATGGCAATTCTTTGAAGTGTTTTAGTAATGAGTCAATAAATGATTTATACCAAATTTCAAGGCTCTTGACCTTATGGTTTGGGAGAAGATTTTCAAAGATTTCCTTCTTTAAGTCTATGTAAAATCAGGGATCAAACAGAAAAGGGCTAATTTTTAGAGTATGGTAATTCTTTGAGGTATTTGGTAGAAGGTCAATAGATGATGATTTATACCAAATAACAAAGCCATAGACCTTATAGTTTGGGAAAAGAAGATTTTCAAAGATTTCCTTCTTTATTTCTATGTAAAATCTTGAATTGCACACAAAAGGGCTAATTTTCCGAATACGATAATTCTTTGAAGTACTTTGGTTGAGGGTAAATAGATGATGATTTATACCTAATATCTCAGCTCTTGGCCTTATGGTTTGGGAGAAGATTTTTTGATTTTTATAGCTAAGTTGCCATGGCAACCGAAGTTCTGCATGAAATTTGGTTGAAATGCCATGTTTTGTTAAGGATAAATTATTTTTTTTTGTATTTGTGAATGGACAGACAGATGGATGAATAGATGATGACCAATCACAATAGCTCACCCCGAGCACTTCTTGCTCAGGTGAGCTAAAAAGCTATGAAGTTGCCCAATAAGTCCTTTACAAATATCACTACACATCTCTATTGAAGAATACCTCCATTTTCATATTTCCTTTTTAGACTAGAAATCTATTAGAAAAGACTTATAGCCAGTTACAAGCAACTTTTTCTTTTCCAACAATATTTTCTCAAGTATAAAATCAAAGAGTCCTAAAAACAAGTGACTGTGCAGGAAAGGGTTAATACAAAACATATAAGTTTAGTAACATAAAGTGTAACAAAATCATTAACTTTGATCCAATTATGTCTTTTTCAAACAGTACATGTGTGTTATATTTGATCTAATTAAAGTATTTCTCTATCATCTTGTAGATGTACATCTTGGTAAACTGGAAGAATGTGTTGAAATCCCTCTCTCCCTCTCTACACTCCATTCTGACAACGACTTTACAGTCAGATTCTGTCACCTCTGAGTCCATATAGCAGTAGAATCCTACCACAGGTCTGCCCAACGGTGCATTATCATTCTGCCAGATAGCCTCGGATATCAGTTTTTCCATTGGAATTCCCTCCTCTGTCCGTCCTTCTTGGTTTACAAGATAATTTTTCACCTACAAAAAACAAATCTCTTAAATCTGCATTTGTGAATTTCCAAATCGGAAGAGACTGCAGATGAAGATTTTTAGTAATTATTTAGATGAACTTAAAGTCCACAGTAAAATTACAGCAAATTAAGTGTATCAGAAGAAGAAATACATTTAGTTCAATCAATTTTGGTGAAGCAGTCCAACTGATTGTCATTGCTCATAATAACGGGAGCCATCAGAGATGGATTTTGCTACCAGAATATAGCCCTGTCACAAAAAGAATATCAAGGACTAAAAGTCCAGAAAATCGCCATATTTTGAACTTTTGAACCACACAAAAGGTGATGAAGAAATACAAATCCTGTGTAACATCTATCTTAAAACTTGTTAATTAATCCATTCCAACACAAGCCCTCCTTTTTACGCCCCTCAAGAAAAAAGCTTGGGAAAACATTGTGGAAAATGAAGAAATTACTTGTAAGAAGCAATTTCTTCATTATCCACAATGTTTGCCATCCAAAATGACGAAAAAAAATTAAAATTCCAACAACTTGAAATTGTCGTCTGCAGCGTCTTTCAATTTGGACCAGTCTAAAATTTTGTTGAGTGGGAATGGGTTAACAGACAGAAAATTTTAAGACTGGTCTAAATTGAAAGGAGTCAAGACAACAATTGTATCTTTTTAATGGAAAAATATGTCATACGGAGTTGAAAACAGCAACTATCTTTTGATTTTAAAAATTTATTTTTAGAAAGTTTTGTATGTAGATGCCTCATTAAAGAATAGAAGTTGGTAATAAATCTCCGATTTAAAGTAAAAAAAATCCAATGAAAATGAATTTAGAGCTACCATCCTTGATTATAGAATTTTTACTTTCATTTTTTGCATATTATAAGACAGCCCAATTTTAGACTGGCCAAAATTCAAAGGAGTTGCAGTTGTCAATTCAAAGTTTAATTTTTCAATTTTCTGGGTAAAAAAAACATAGTGGAAAAAGAAGAAATTGACTCATTTTACACATGTGTTTCCAGTGTTGTTTTTCTGAAGGGGCATCAAAAAGCCTCATTGGGTGGGAATGGGCTACACTATAAGATTAACAAGATGACCATGATGGTCCTATATTGCTCCCCTCAGTATGATGGCTCAATGATATAAACAAAATATCAAAGCCCTACATCATTTCATTTTGGAGAAGAAGATTTTCTCCTTTAATCCTAGGTATATTAAAGATCCCATATAGCGCTAATCTCCAGAATAGGGTAATTCTTTCAAGTTTTTTTGGTAGAGGGTCAATAGGCATTGAAACATACCAAATATCAAAGCACTAGGCAAAATGGTTTAGGAGGAGAAGATTTTAAAAGATATCCTCCTTTTTTCATTTCTAAAATCAGGAATTGCACAAGTAAGGGCTTATTTACTGTACTGTACTGTAACTATATTAAGTATTTCAATAAAGGTTCAATAGACATTGATACATACAAAATATTTTTGACTTCTTTGACTCCTATTGACTTGGGAGGAAAAGTTTTTGTACATGACATTTCTCTACATTATGATCCAGTGTATCCAGTTTGATGTTGCTAGCACTTATGGTTTATGAGATATGGTCTGAAAACAAAAGTGTGATGGACGGAAGGAATCAAGCAAACCTTTAGTTTCACAACCGGTAACAGGACTACTAAAACACTGAGGAATCCCTAGAATCCACTGAAAAGAATAAAAGTAAGTTTCCTCTCACCTTCTTCCTTCTAGCCCATGTCATACACCAGGCCCTCATAAAGTACTGGTTGCTAACCTCTGCATCAGATTCCTCTCGATATCGCAGCGCAGGCTCTTCTGGTTTATAATCAATCAGTTCTTCTCCGTCATCAGAGAGTTCTTCCATGAAATCTTCAATACTAAATTCATACCTCCTATCACCCTTGAATCGTTTTGGTGTCTCCAGTTGCAGATCAAAGATACTAGGTGGTCTGAAGGATGCAAAATACATACATGTATTACAAATTTGTAAAATGGTAGATTGAAAAGTCCTATTATTAGCCTAACTGAAAAAGTTGAGAATACATTTGTATAGCTGACACAAGGGGCAAAAGGGACCCCATTGGTGACTTTTAAGACAAAATTGAAATAGACACTGGATCTAGCAGAGATCAGTTTCATATAGTATTTCAAAAATGTATAATTAGTCATGAAGAATAACCTGTCTAGATTGACAAAATTTACCAAGGGTGGAAAGTATTGACCCTTGACAGCCTACAGGGTCCACAGTCTATCCAGAGTGAATACTTTTAAACTACCTAGATACTTGTCTTTCTCTTGACCCCTGTAAATATCTAACAGTACATTTGAGTTGTGACCTTGACCTTGGACATACTACAACAGATAAATCAAGATCACATTTTTGCTCATAGTCAGATGTACCGTTTATTTTGAGTACCAAATTATTTTTAAATCCATGGACAGCCATGATCTTATGATTTTAGCAAATTCAGATGAAAGGATGGGATAATCACAAGCACTAATACACATACATTGACAAGTGTTCATGCTCAATGCAAGCTTGACAAACAAGAGGGCCATTGGCCCTGGGGCGCTCACCTGAGATAAAGGCTCTTTTTCTTTCAACAGTCTAATTTCATGTTAAGGTTAGGATTATGAAACAAGTGGGCCACAATTACATATAAAGACTATGAACCTGGGGATCCAAAAGTCTAACTTACAAATTCCAAGGCTTAAGTGCTGATTTGAAAGAAGGAAAAAACTTTTTCCGTGGGTTATAATTTCAGAAATAAGAAAGCAGTCTGTGAACTGATGCTTCATGCCTATACCCCCCCCCCCCCCTGGGTCTGCCCCTGGAAACCCTAGGATCATGATTTTAGCTATTTTGTGAGAGATCAATATACTGATGCTTCATGCAAAATATCAAGGCTCTACGCCTTCTGGGTCAGGAGTGGAAGATTCTTAAAGATTCTTTTGAAATTTCACTTTTGTTGCCATGGCAACCAGAGTTTTTAATGGATTTCAATTCTTTTAGCTAATTTTAAGGGGGACCACCTAAGCAACATTTCTGCAAAATTTGGTTCAAATTGGCCCTGTGAATTGGGAGGAGCTGTCATTTAAAAAATCGTTCTTTATTTCTATATAACCCCTCCCCCCCCCCCCGGGGCTCCTCCCCTTGGGACCCGAGGATCATGATTTTAGCTATTTTGAAAGAGGTCAATAAACTGATGCTTCATGCAAAATATCAAGGCTCTACACCTTCTGGGTCAGGAGGAGAAGATTTTTAAAGATTATTTTAAAATTTCACATTTGTTGCCATGGCAACCAGAGTTTTTAACGGATTTCAATTCTTTTAGCTATTTTTGAAGGGGACCACCTAAGCAACATTTCTGCCAAATTTGGTTCAAATAGGCCCAGTGGTTTGAGAGGAGAAGTCATTTAAAAAATTGTTCTTTATTTCTATATAAACTCCATCCCCCTGGGGCTCCGCCCCTGGGGAACCGAGGATCATGATTTTAGCTATTTTGAAAGAGGTCATTATACTGATGCTTCATGCAAAATATCAAGGCTCTATGCCTTCTGGGTCAGTAGGAGAAGAGTTTTAAAGATTATTTTAAAATTTCACTTTTGTTGCCATGGCAACCAGAATTTTTAACAGATTTCAATTCTTTTAGCTATTTTTGAAGGGGACCACCTAAGCAACATTTCTGCCAAATTGGTTCAAATTGGCAAAGTGGTTTGAGAGGAGATGTCATTTAAACAAGAGGCCCATGAGGGCCTGAGACGCTCTACTGGTTATCAAGTTTTCTGTTAAAAAAATCTTTAAGGAAGTTAATTGCTCAAAGAAGAATGCATAAAGAAAAAAAAAGGGGGCTTTATCCCCTTTATCATTTTAAGCAACAATCCTCAAGGCACCTTTTCCCATTTTTCATGACGGATTCACTCCATTTCCAAAAGAAAGTTACCTTATGACCCTACAATCATTCTGTGAGTATTTCATCAGAATCTGACAATAATTGTGGACTTAATCACATAAACAGGATTGTTTTGAATGAAAATCAATAAGGCCCCTTTTCCTGTGTTTTCTGATGGATCAATTTCATTTCAAAAGGAACTTTCCTTACAACCCGACAATTGTCCTGTGAAATTTAAAAGACAACTTGTTAATGATTGTGATCTTCATCACATACACAAGAATGTTTTGAATGATAATCTGTAAGGCCCCTTTTCCTGTGTTTCAAATGCCACAATTATTCCATGCATCTTTGAAGAGAACCCAATAAAACTTTATTGTGTTAACAAAGATATTAAATTCAAGTTCTCATAGGGCCCCTTTTCCCGTGATATTTTACTGTTGGTTTTATCAATCTATGAAAGTTAAAAGTGAATCCGATGAAATATTGGAAATTCATTATGTTTACTAGAATATATATAAAAAAAAAAAAAATCATTTTTACATGATAATTGATGGATTGTACCCAGTTCTGAAAAGAACCATCTAAGTATTTGTACAATCATTCTGTGAAATTTTGAAGTGAATCCAGTGAAATCAAGGGACATCATTGTGTTAACCAGAATATTTAAAAAAGTTTTTCATAAGGCCCCTTTTTATGTGACCCTTGCTATAGTCAGATCCACTGTCAAAATCAACAATTGGAATGATGGTACAATCAATCTGTTTAATCTGTGGAATTTATTGTATTAATGAGTTTATAGTGAAATATTCATAGGGCCCCTTTTCTCATGATACTTTCCAGAACAAACCAAATTTCAAAAGAAACAATTCTAATGAAGGTAAAAACATTCTTTAAAAGTTAAAGAGAATCAATGAAAACAGTGAACTGAATTGTGTCAAGAATTTTTGTAACTAAATTTTCATAAGGCCCCTTTTTCTGTGAAACTTAACAAATCAGACCCAATGTACAAAGGAACAATCCTAATGATAGTTTGAAGAAAATGATAAAGACTGAGGACTTTATTGTAATAATGATGTTTTGTAATAAAATTTTTATAAGGTCCCTTTTCTTGTGTCACTTAACCAATCACACCTAATTTACAAAGGAACAATCCAAATGATGGTACAATCATTCTATTAAAGTTTGAAGAGATTCTGATAAAGACTGAGGGCATTGTTGTGTTTATGAGGATTTGGTAATACTTTTTCATACAGCCCCTTTTCCTATGATACTACACAGATCAGGCCCAATTTGGAAAGAAACAATCCTTATGATGGTTTTTGATTGAATGGGGTTTAACGCCGCTTTTAACAGTATTTCAGTCATATCGCGGCGGCTGGAGCACCTAACAATGGATTCCTGGTATTTCTCACACCAGTACTACCACTACATCCTATCCTAGCTTCCAGCTGCTATCCCATATAGGTTTACGATTATCAACCCATTGGTGAGAGACAATTGTCGGAAAGAATATTTGCCGCCGCCGGGGATCGAACCCATGGCACCTATGATTGAAGATTAGGAGTCTGGCACGCTACCGACTGTGCTATGACGGCGGCCCTTATGATGGTAATAACATTCTGTGAAAGCTCTGGACTTGGTAACAAGGATTTATAAATGAAATTTTTATAAGGCCCCTTTTCCTGTGCTTCTTGACAGTTCAAACCCTGTTATGAAAAGAATGATAGTTATGACCTTCCAATCATTCTGTGAAAGTTTCATAAAATCTGATCAAAGCTGTTGGCTTTATTGTGTTAACAGGGTTTTATTAATTGAATTTTCATATAGCCCCTTTTCCCATGTTACTTGATGGATCTGAACCAATTCCAAAGGGAACTCTTCTTACAAAAGTATAATTATTCTGTTTGAGTATAAAGACAACCCCATCTCATCTGTGGACTTACAAGCATTAATTAAGATTTTTTTAATTGAATTTTCCTATGGCCCCTTTTCCTATGTTTCTCAATGGATCAGACCCAATTTGAAAGGAACAATCCTTATGATGATACAATCATTATGTGAAAGTTTGAAGGCAATCAGGTGAAATCTAGGGCCATTACATGTTAACTAAGATTTTTTTTTTTATTAAATTTTCAAAGGGCCCCTTTTCCCTTGAAACTTGATGGATCAAACCTTCTTCCGAAAGGAAAAATCCATTTAATGTAATAGTCATTCTGGGAATGTTTGAAGAGAATTTGTTGAAAACTATGGACTCTATTGTGTTTACGAGGACTTTTTCAATCCAGTTTTTATCGGGCCCCTTTTTCCCGTGGTCCTTGACTGATCATACCAAATTTTGAAAGGAACAATTCTTATGATGGTAAAATCATTCTGTGAAAGTCTGAAGTCAATCAGATGAAAACTGTGGACTCTAGAGTGTTAACAAAGATCTTTGAATTAAATTTCAATAAGGCCCCTTTTCCTATGTTTCTTGAGGAATCATATCCGATTCCCAAAGGATACAATCCTTATGATGGTACAATCATTCTGTGAAAGTTTGAAAAGAATCCGTTGAAAATTGTTGGCTCTAGATTATTAATGAGAATTTTTTATTAAACATTTCATAAGGCCCCCTTTTCCTGTGTTTCTTGAAGGATCATACCAAATTTCGAAAGAAATAATCCTTATGATAGTACAATCATTCTTTGAAAGTTTGAAGGGAATCCGATGAAAACTATTGACTCCAGAGTGTTAAAGAGTATTTCTTAAAAGATTTTTCAATTAGATTTTCATAAGGCCCCTTTTCCTATGTTTCCTGATGGATCTGACCAAATTCCCAAAGGAACAATCCTTGTGATGGTACAATCATTCTGTTAAAGTTTAAATACAATCTGATGAAAACTGTGGACTCTAGAGTGTTAACAAGAATTTTTTAATTAAATTTACATAAGGCCCCTTTTCCCCTGTATCATGACAGATCAGACCCATTTTCGAAAGGAACGATCCTTATGATTGTACAATCATTCTGAGAAAGTTTAAAGAGAATCCGATGAAAACTGTGGACTCTATGTGTAAACAAGGATTTTTAATGGAGTTTTTAATTGAATTTTCATAAGGCCCCTTTTCCCCTGTATCATGACAGATCATACCCAATTTCGAAAGGAACGATCCTTATGATGGTACAATCATTCTGTGAAAGTTTGAAGAGAATCCAATGAAAACTGTGGACTCTATCGCGTAAACGAGGATTTTTAATGGAATTTTTATTAAATTTTCATAAGGCACTTTTCCCATGCTTCTTGGCGGTTCATACCAAATTTCGAAAAGAACGATCCTTATGTTGGTACAATCATTCTGTGAAAGTTTGAAGAGAATCTGATGAAAACTGTGGACTCTATCACGTAAACGAGGATTTTTAATTGAATTTTTAATGAGTTTTCATAAGGCCCCTTTTCCCGTGTTTCTTGACGGATCATACCAATTTTCGAAAGGAAGGATCCTTATGTTGGTACAATCATTCTGTGAATGTTTGAAGAGAATCTGATGAGAACTGTGGACTCTATCGCGTAAACAAGTATTTTTTTAATTAAATTTTCATAAGGCCCTTTTCCTGTGTTTCTTAACGGATCATACCAATTTTCTAAAGGATTTGTTTGTTTGAATGGGGTTTTACGCCGCTTTCAACAATCTTTCAGTTATATTGCGGCGGCTGGAGCACCTAACAATGGAATCCTGGTATTTCTCACACCAGTACTACCATTACATCTTTTCCTAGCCTCCAGCCGCTATCCCACATAGGTCTACGATTATCGACCCATTGGTGAGAGACAAATAGTCGGAAAGGATGAGTGCCGCTGTCGGGGATCGAACCCGGGACCTCTAGATTGACAGTCCGACAGTCCATAATAATTTGACTTTAGTATTCATTTGGTGTAATCAAACCTTCAAAATAACAAGAGCTTTCCAGAGTAGCACATCTGCACTTACCAGGGCATGTCAGTGTATTAAAGTGTAATTTTAAAATAATTTGCTTCCAAGACAAAGGCATATAATTCTAACAAAAGGACCATGATAGTCCTAAATCATTCACCTGAATTGTCTGCTGTTTAAAAATTCAACTATGGCCAAATGACTATAACCAGTTTTAAGAAGATTGAGCCCAAACTGTGGCTTCTATATTGTTAACAAAGAAATTGTCATCATTGGCCCCATTTCCAGTGTTTTCCTAAAGAACATTCCATAATCTATAAGGTTCATCTTTATGATCTAACAATTATCCTGACCAAGTTTCATGATGATTGAGCTTAAACTGTGGCCTCTAGAATATAAACAAAGAAATTGTGATTAAGGCCCCTGTTCCTGTGTTTTCCAAAAAAAACTTCCTATAATCATTAGGGTTCATTCTTATGGCCTAACAATTATTCTGGGCAAGTTTCATGAAGATTCAGCCAAAATTGAAGCCTCTAGAATATAAACAAAGAAATTGCCACTTAGTCCCCTTTTCCTGTGTTTTTTGATACCTTTTCATAATCATTAGGGTTCATCCTTATGCCCTAATCATTATTCTAACCTAGTCTCATGAAAATTGAGCCAAAATTGTGGCCTCTTGAGTGTAAATAAAGAAATTGTGATCAAGGCCCCTTTTCCTGTGTTTTTTGATACCTTTCCATAATCAATAGGGTTGCAATTATTCTGACCAAGTTTCATGAAGATTGAGCCAAAATTGTGTCCTCTAGAGAGTATACAAAGAAACTGTCATTAAGGCCCCTTTTCCTGTGTTTTCAAATAGAACCCCTCAGAATCAATAGGCTTCGTCCTTGTGACCTAACAATTATTCTGTTAAATTTTCATGAAGATTGGGTCAAAACTGTGGCCTCTTGAGTGTAAACACTTCAATTGTTGATGCCGCACGACAGACATTCAAGGATCACAAAAGCTCACCATGAGCACATTATGCTCAGGTGAGATAAAAAGGCTTGAAGGGTAATGCACAACTAGTCATTTAGAACATTCATTGTGTAAGTTTCAGTTTATTCAAATTAACAAGAGCACCACTTGCCGGTAGAGATTCCTCTTTTGACAGCGAACATATAGTATGAAGGGAATGTGTTCATTAATACCAGAGATATTACAAAATCTCAACATTTTTGGACAAATACAGAAGCTGACAAGGACCTGGCCATAGCAATAACTCATGTTTTCTCCAGCCCAGTGAAATAGTTCACAAATACGCTTTACAATTTTCATATTCTGTTAGAATTCTAATTAAATTGACCCATTTTAACTCCATCAAAGGGGTCATTTAGCACTCCTATTTTCTTAATTAGTCATTCACCATTTTATTTTCTTAAGCAATCACTTTTTGGGGACACTTTTTCTTAATGCAAGTTGAACACTTTTTGACCGAAAACCAGTGCCAAAAAGATCAGCTGACCAATGAAATTGATCGTGTAAATCTCAAGTGAAATTCGACCTTTCACATTATTTTTTCACAATTTGGTCAGTGGGCTACTAAAACTTTGTACCTTCAACTTATTCCCTAACCAACAGTTTGCTTCTTGTCCCTGACCATGATCTATACAAATTAACTTGGTTTGAAATCAAAGACAAAGAGCCTAGGAGAGCTGAGGTTGTGACCAGCAAATCTATCAAGTACATAGATGATTTACTTGGGTTCAGCAGAAGCCCCTTGTTCCTCCATTTTTTCATCCCCATCCTCTCCTCCATCTCCCTTCTTTAGGGCCTCAACCTTGGCATTGAATTTTTCCTCAGCTTCTTTATACTTTATGGCCCTTCTTTCACCTCTCTTCCTCCTGTAAGAGAAAATGTAATATTATTAACAAATGTAATATGATTACCAAACAAAACAAGGTTGAAAATTGTCACTTCTGTAACACTACTTGATGTCAACTAGGGGAGGAGATTTAAATAAAAGTCTGAAAAACAAGAGGACTATGATGGTCCAAAACTGCTCACCTGAGGCATAGGCAAATTACAGTACTTTTTTGTATAAAAAAGACACAGCTTGAGCCAAATAAATAGGATATAAATATAAGATTTTGGGTATAGTACAAAACTATAGAACAAGAGCTTTGTAGAGCTGCCCATAAACGCCAGAAGGGGCTGGTCAGTAACCTTGTTTTGTCAGTTATGTTAGCTTGAATGATAGCTCATGCATTTCATCAATAGAACTGAATAATATTGTATAAACTTGAGAAACATGATAGCTTTCAAAGCCATTGTTGAATTCTATGATTTGAATAAAATTGACATTAAACAAAAGCTGGTCACAGTCATGTGACAAATGCCCCCAAAGGACAGGGCCAAGCATGTGGCACTTTGATTTGTTTTGTAAACACAACCACATGCATTTGTTATCTATACGTCTTGGTTTTTAATAAATGAAATTTTAATGCATATAATAATTTCTATAAATACAGAATGAAATTGAGAAATGCATTATGGACAGATTTTTCTGAGGTCAAAAGAAGGTCAAAGGTCAAGGTCACTGGGTCAAGGTCATGTAAAGTGGTCCACCAAATTGAGCATCTGTCCAAATATGGAAGCAATCCATTGAAGAATAATAGAGTAAATACAATTTAACCATTCCAGACGCAATTTAACCATTCTGGACGCCCTTTTGACCCAAGATTGCGACCGTGACCTTTGAGATAGGAACCTGGGTCTTTTTCGCTACACGTCCTCTGAAAGTGCCGAAACATTTGTATGAAAGAATTTAGTGCCTGCATGCATGATTATAGATGTTACAGAGCGGACACGGAAAATTTGCCGATTTTTAACCTTTGACCCAAGATTGTGACCATGACCTTTGAATTAGGAGCCTTGGTCTTTTTCTTGACACGTCGTCTGAAGGTGGTGAATATTTGTATGAAAGAAATTTGTATCTACGTGCATGATTATAGAAGTTACAGAGCGGACACGGCAAAAAGTCCCCATTTTTTACCTTTGATCCCAGATTGTGACCTTGATCTTTGAGATAGGAACCTGGGTCTTTTTTGCCACATGTCGTCTCAAAGCGGTGAACATTTGTGCAAAGTTAAATTGAAATCAACTTTTGCATGTAGAAGTTACAGAGTGGACACAAAAGCTCGACGGACAGACAGTTCGATTACTATTTGCCTCCCTTTGAGGGCATAAAAAATTGACCTTGACTGACAACTTTGAAATAAAACAGAGATTTTTGTTCAATTCAAAGGCAGATAATTCAAGATAACTCAAGAATGACTAGATCAATTTGAATTTCAAAGGTATTTTGCACAACTAGACATCATGGGGAGTAATTGTGACAAGTTTCAGCTCATTCCCACTGATAGTTTAGGAGGAGTTGCGCACACAAAAAATTGCTAACAGACGGACAGACAGACAGTCGGACAGACAGACGGACGGACGGGGGCCATAACATAATATAACGCTTCGGGTGTATAAAAATTATAAGATTTACTAAAATTTCCCATTTTCAAATGCCGCAGCAACCAGAGTTTTTCTTGGAATGAAATTTTTAAAACAACTTTTGTAGGGCTTCACCCTAGGAGCATCCCTACAAAGTTTCAACTTGATTGGCCAACCGGTTTAGGAGCAGAAGATTTTTAAAAATTGACTAAAATTTCCGTTGTAACCAGTGTTTTTCACAGAATGAAATTTTTTTAACAACTTTTGTAGAACTTCACCTAAGGAACAACCATGAAAAGTTTCAGCTTGATTGGTAAGTTTGAGGATAAGTTTTTTAAAGAAACAAGTTTCAATGTTTAATGTCCCACCACAAGTTTCAATGTTTATTATCCCAACACAAGTTTCAATGTTTAATGTCCCAACAAAAGTTTTCAATAGGATTCAAGTCTGGAGACAGAGGAGGCCATAGAAGACTGTATTCCATTATCAACCTTCCATTTATGGACAATCCTTGCCCTATGGCAGGGGCACCTTTGTCCTAAAACCAGAAGTTGTTTCCATAGCCCAAGAAGTGAACCGACAGTACAGCACTATTGTCAAGAATGTTGATGTATCCTACTGCATTTCAGTTGTCAGTATGTCTTGTGAGGAATGCAGTACCACTTTATGAAATTGTACCCAAAATCATTATTCCTCTTCCATTGAATTTGACTGTTGGCACCACACAATGATCTCTAAGCTGCCATCCATTATGTCTCAGAATAAATATTGAGATAAGGTAGCATCATGAACAAAACAGTCGGTAAACTACTGTTTTGTTCTATTTTATTGATTTTGTGAATCCTTGTTATTCATGATACTGTTTGTTGAATGGTAACAATCAGGATGTGTACATTAAAACAATAGGTATATTGAGTTTTTGTTTAGATCACTGAAGCTGAGTAACGTTTGAAAAACTGTATGAAGAAACATTTAGAGGGCAGTGTATTATTGCCCAGGGTTTTCCATTGGCATGAGAATTTGGGGGTCATTGTGACCCCTATGCCTTCAGAACTGGGGGTCTTCTGAAAGACTGCTAGAGACTACAAGAATTGAAACAATAACAAAGGAGACATGAAAGACGAAAGTTCGTACAGCCAGTAGTGAAAGGATTAGTTTTTTTCCGTTTTAATACATGGGTCACACAGCATTTCACCATCAGCGAATTTAAGCCAACTGAAGGTTAACCATTTCTGACTGAAAGACCTCCGGGTCTTTTCTGAAGACAGGTTTCATCATCAGACTCACTACCAGTGCTCTCTTTGGTAGTCTGATTGCCATGACTGCCCGATGCAGACGAGAGGAATTTCGACATCTTTGTTTGATGCGTCATTTTTACATTTTCTAGTAGTCGGGTAAACGGTATGTTTTATCACCAGAAACCGAGTTTGAATTTGATAAAAATCAATATAACCCGTCTACATATTTTATCTGTCAACTAAAAATAGAACAGGGTATTGCTATAAATAAATGTTGGAAACCGAAATAACCGACAGTCGCTAATTTGATTGATTGTCGTAACTCAGATTTCTAAAGGATTTATTTCAACATTTTGGCCTTTACCGACGATTCTATTCATAAAGAATTAGGTTTTAAATCTTGCGTCATATATGACACACAGGTAAAATTTTTACGGGTCATTTGTTTTGAAATTGCGACAATGACGCCCGAATTTTGCGTCATGGAAAACCCTGATTGCCCCTTGGGGAGCAAAAAGTGTTGGCTGCAACTCCTTGGAATTTTATTTGAATTTGTTTGAATGGGGTTTTACGCCGCTTTGAACAATCTTTCAGTTATATCGTGGCGGCTGGAGCACCTAACAATGGAATCCTGGTATTTCTCACACCAGTACTACCATTACATCCTTTCCTAGCCTCCAGCTGCTATCCCACATAGGTCTACGATTATCAACCCATTGGTGAAAGACAAATAGTCGGAAAGGATGAGTACCACCGTCGGGGATCGAACCCGGGACCTCTAGATTGACAGTCTGACACACTACTAACTGCGCTATGACGGCGGCTCCCTTGGAATTTGAACCAGTCTGTTGTTTGTAAATGGGTGAAAAGAAACCCCCTCTCACTTTGTAGAACTAGAAACTGGTTGGTTTTAGCTCTTGTTGAAGTTCCTAAAAGATTTGACGATTCCAATGGACTTGGATAATTTTGAGAGTCCGAGTCTCTGATTTGCATAACAGCGTCCCTTAAATCCAGGAGCTGTTTTGTTGAATTCCCACTGTATTTCAACATTTCATCAGCTTAACCCATTCTCACACAATGACATTAAGTTCATCTATACTTAGAAATTAAACTTAAACATACAAGATTTCTTTATTATGCCTATCAGCTGCCTCCTTTTTTTCCTTTTCTTCTTTTAATTTCTCTTTAATGTCATCAGTAGCCTCTGGTAGCTCCTCTACATTCAGTAACAGAATCTACAAAGAAAACCAAGTAAGATTCATTTGATAGGCTTAATATCATTTTGAGCAATTAATCAATGATATTCAATGATATAAGTGACATAATGTTTGACTAGGAATCCTACGTACTTGGCTGCCACTTTGCAAGTACACTACATTTTAACAGCAATCAACCAATTAGCATTGAATTCTAGTTTTTGACAACCTTAAGAAACAGAGTTACAGATAACTGTGGAAAAAGGAGAGACTGTAATAAGCACTTTCTCCTTTTCTTCAAATATTTTCTGCCTTATTTGGCATTTGCTTTCTAATTAAAGCAAACTTTTGAAATGTCATCTGCACCTTTTTCAATTTAGACCAGTCTCAATTCGTGTCATTTAGTTAAGAGTAAAGAAATAATTAGAATTAGAATGAATGACTGAGCTCCCTTATTTTGTAATAGTCTAGCTTATATATAATTGAATGTAGCTAAGTATCAAACTAGATTTGTCTTCATGTTGCTCTTGGTAATAAGTATATTATACAAAGACTAAAGTCATGCCTTGACTTCATGCCATGAATTCCTTAGATATCTCTACCTCCTCTGTGGTCAGTCACTAAAACCTATCCTTTTCAATTAAGATACAAGGTAAATTTTGTCTAAATCTGTAGACAAAATTTACCCATTTTTGTGTCCTGCAGATCAAAATTCTTCCGTTTCATATACTTGGTTCTATCTTGCAAATCTGATAATGCACTGGAAAAGCCAGGTTGAATCACCAGTCTGACAGTAATTATAAATATTTGCATACCTCTTTCAGTACACGAGTCATAAATGTGCAAGTTTTCTTGCACCACTCCACTCTGTAATTTTCTCCGCCTTTCTGTAGTTGTTTGACAATCTTTGAGTTTAATAAGGAAGGTTTGAATTCCACCTGAAAGAAAGAGTCTGATTGAAAGATTTTTGTGCGAGCTTAGTTAGTTTAATTCAAGATATTACCAGTTGTTAAATATTTTTTAATATTTTTGGGTGTTTTTGTACATTTAAACTCTGTTTTCATATTTCTAGAGTTTTCAGTAAAGAGGACCTAAGGCATTGTAAATTTTGTACAACAAACTTCAAGGACCATAAAATTAACAAATATAAGAGAATTTTTTCTCCAATAGTTAAATCAAATGAAGGCCTACAAAAGAGTTGAAATTCAGAACTAAGCTTCATTTTCATGGTAATAGATTTCTTCATTTCTTCCTTTTACACAATGCTTTCCCAGTTGTTTATCATGAGGGGTGTCCAAAAGTGTCGTTGTGTGAGAATGGGTTAAGCTGATGAAATGTTGAAATACATAGGGAATTCAACAAAACAGCTCCAGGATTTAAGGGACGCTGTTATGCAAATCAGAGACTCGGACTCTCAAAATTATCCAAGTCCATTGGAATCGTCAAATCTTTTAGGAACTTCAACAAGAGCTAAGACCTTTTAAATTGTTATCATTTGAAACAAGACTGTTTCTCTCTATGTTTTAAATCTAGAATGTTTTAATAAATTCCCACACAATCCCGCTTTTTTACGCCTCTCTAGAACAAGAGTGCTATAGTCACAATATACGCCACCACTTTGCTGCTGTTTCAGGAAAATAATTGTAGACACTACTTATTTTGACAGGGCAAGATTCAAAACATTTGCATACTACCTTTTTAAATTGTCAAGTTCAAAATGTTCATTATGAGCTTTCTTTTTCTTCAAGCCATCGGTGTAAGCAAGTTGTTAGGTTGATGGAAACATCAAATGGACGAATAAAAAAAATTAAATGCATGTCTACCAATTATAGTCATGACATTGGGCAAGTTTCATACAGATTCACAAAAATGACATTAACAAGGATTTATAAATATCCACTCAAAAACCCAGAGACTAAGGGTCAAGGGGCATAACTCTTGCAAAAATCAATGAACCATAAAATCCTTGATCCATGTACATCTAAAAATTATGGTGATGACATTGACCAAGTTTCATGTAAATCAAAACAAAAAGTAAGGAGTTGTGTTTACAAGGCTGTGATTTCAATAAGCCCTAAATACTAATTTTCAAGGGGGCATAATTCAGGGAAAAATTAATGAACCATAAAAACCCAGAGACTATAAGTCAAGGGGCATAACTCTTGCAAAAATCAATGAACTATAAAATCCTTGATCCATGTACCACCTACAAATTATGGTGATGACATTGACCAAGTTTCATTTAAATCAAAACAAAAAGTTAGGTTGGAGTTGCGTTCACAAGGCTGTGATTTCAATAAGCCCAAGATACTAAGTTTTATTGGGGCATAATTCAGGGAAAAATTAATGAACCATACAAATCCTTACATCATGCACATCTACCAATTTAGGTTATAACATCCACCAAGTTTCATTAGGAGGAGTTGCATTCACAAGGTTGCAATTTCAATCAGCCCCAGAGACTTAGTTTTAAGGGGGCATAACTGAGAAAAAATCAATGAACAATAAAATCCTTACTCCATGCACATCTACCAATTAAGGTGATAACATTGACCAAGTTTCAAAAAGATCCAACCAGAAACTTAGGAGGAGTTGTGCGCACAAGAAAAGTGGACTTGTATACGGACAGATGGACGGACATACAGATGGAGAAGATGACGCAAATATACCACTGCCTCCGGCGGCGTATAAAATGCCTTTTGAAATCATTGAAGATAATGAAGAAATTGCTTCTCAATGTTTTCTACCCCAAAAGAAAAACAAGAGGACCATGATGGTCCTATATCCCTCCCCTGAGTATGATTGCTCAAGGCATTACAATATAAAAGATTTTCTCCTTTAATCCTAGGTATAG
This sequence comes from Fragum fragum, assembly GCA_946902895.1. NCBI lineage: Eukaryota > Metazoa > Mollusca > Bivalvia > Cardiida > Cardiidae > Fragum > Fragum fragum. The sequence continues at coordinate 28,046,476 of OX336377.1, read as the reverse complement.
TGAAAACCCAACCATGTTGAGCTTATTTCAAGAGGACTGTAATTCTTTGAAGTAATAAAGTAGAGGGTCGAAAGTCAATAATACATACCAAATATCAAAGCTCTAGGCCTAATGGTTCAGAAGGAGAACATTTTCTATGATATCCTTCTTTATTCCTTTCTGGGATTGCACAGAAAAGGTCTTATTTTCAGAGTACGGTAATTCTTTGAAGTATTTTGGGAGAAGGTCAATAGGTGATGATTACACACCAAATATCAAAGCTCTTGGCTTTATGGTTTGGGAGAAGATTTTTAAAGATTTCCTTCTTTAAAACTATGTAAAATCAGAAATTGCACAGAAAAGAGCTAATTTTCAGAATACAGCAATTCTTTGAAGTATTTTGATAAAGGGTCAATAGATGATGATTTATACCAAATATCAAAACTCTAGGCCTCATGGTTTGGGAGAAGATTTTAAAGTTATACCTCTTTATTTCTATGTAAAATCAGGGATGGCAAAGAAAAGGGTTAATTTTCAGAAAAAGGTAATTCATTGAAGTATTTTGGTAGAGGGTCAATAGATGATGATTTGTACCAAATATCAAAGCCTTGGGCCTTACAGTTTGGAGAAAAAGATTTTTAGAATTGTAATTCTTAATGCTTTATTTCTATGTAAAATCAAAGATCCCACATACAAGGGCTAATTATGAGAATACGGTATTTCTTTGATGTTTTTTGGTAGAGAGTCAATAGATGATGATTTATACAAAATATCAAAGCTCTAGGCCTTATGGTTTGGGAGAAGAAGACTTATAAAGTTTTCCTTCTTTATTTCTATGTAAAATCAGGGATCACACAGAAAAGTGCTAATTTTCAGAATACAGTAATTCTATGAAGTATTTTGGTAAAGGGTCAAAAGATGATGATGTATAACAAATATCAAAGCTCTGGGCCTTATGCTTTAGGAGAAGAAGATTTATAAAGTTTTCCTTCTTTATTTCTATGTAAAATCAGGGATTGCACAGAAAAGGGCTAATTCTCAAAATATGGTAATTCTTTGAAGTATTTTGATAGTGGGTCATTACATGATAATTTGTACCAAATATAAAAGCTCTAGGCCTTATGGTTAGGGAGAAGATTTTCAAAGATTTCCTTCTATATTCCTTTGATAAATTAGGGATCGAATTGAAAAGGGCTAAATTTCAGAATATGGTAATTCTTTGAGGTGTTTTGGTAGAAGGTCAATAGCTGATTATACAGATCAAAAATCTAAGGAAAAGATTTCCTTCTTATATTCCATGTAAAATCAGGGATAGCACAGAAAAGGGCTAATTTTCAGAATACAGTAATTCTTTGAAGTATTTTGGTAGAGGGTCAATAGGTATTATTACACACCAAATATCAAAGCTCTAAGCTGTTTTGTTTGGGGGAAGAAGTTTTTTTAAGAATTCCTTCTTTAAATCTATCTAAAATCAGAAATTGTACAGAAAAGGGCTAATTTTCAGAATACAGTAATTCTATGAAGTGTTTTGGTAAAGGGTAAAAGATTGTGATGTATAACAAATATCAAAACTCTAGGCCTCATGGTTTGGGAGAAGAATTGAAGTTTTCTGTCTTTATTTCTATTTAAAATCAGGGATGGCAAAGAAAAAGATTATCAGAATATGGTAATTCTTTGAAGCATTTTGGTAGAGGGTCAATAGATGATGATTTGTACCAAATATTAAAGCTCTAGGCCTTATGGCTTGGGAGGAGAAGATTTTTTAAGTTTTTTTACTCCATTGCCATTGCAACCAGACTTCTTCAAGGATTTCAATTCTTTGAAGTATTTTGAAAGAGCATGACCTAAGGATCATTTATGTGAAGTTTTGTTGAAATTCATGGTTAGTTTAGGAGGAGAAGATGTTTTTTTGTAATCATGAACGGACGTACTACAGACAATGACCGATCACAATTGCTAACCCAGAGCACTTTGTGCTCAGGTGAGCTAACAAACAAAATTTCACCAAATACAAATTGTTGTCTGCAACTTCTTTCAACTTGGACCAGTCAATAATTTTTCATATTGTAATGGGTTGAACAAAAAAGTTAAACCCCCCCCTGAAAAAAACAAAACAATAACTGTTTCAATAAGGGACCTTCAGCAAGGACCTCTATGACAAAGATAGTTCTATATCCAGAGCCAAATGTACTCAGGCACAAGGTAAACCAATAATCCATCTTACATCAAACATATGATGGTCCCATTTTCTGGGCATGAGAACCTTCTCTCTCTCTGATTCCAGTCTCTCAGCCTCCTCTTGTAGAACAATGTCCGGTACTTCACGGTTCAGTAAATGGATCAGATCACCTCCCTGAAACACAGAATAGTGGTATGTTAACAGTTCTGAAACTCCTAATAAACACTTCTGCCAAGTTTAAAGGAAATCAGACTGAAACTGTTGGAAATGTCCCGACCAGATATTGTGGACCAACCAACAGACAGATAATATCGTTTGCAGGGGTAAAAATATAGGATTTGGGGATCAAAATAATTTTTGTATCACGAACATCATTGTGGCAAGTTTCAGATCATTCCTATTAAAATTATTGCAAGAGTTCTGAGTTGTGCTTACAAAAAAAATGCTAATGGACAGACAGAAAACCCAAGTCATAGTTTAATATGACCCTAAAGGTGTATAAAGAGCTATGCAATCCAAAAGTTGTATAAAATTTACCCCTGAAGGACTAGCAAAAGAGAATCCTTCATTTCCCCAGACAGATGTCTTAATAGCAGCAATTCTAAACTCCTTCATGATTTGATCTCTCGACTTCTCGTTCACATTCTGGGTTAGGTTGTGGTTTAGCACAAACGGGTCTTGGATGTTCATTGAAGCAGCCTGAAAGCAAATTGTCTTTTGTTATTCTAAAGGTATTTCTCGATATATGATCCGTTATACAGGAAAATCTGCCAAAATATATCTATTTAATTTTTTTCAAATCAAGAACAACCTTTATTCCAGCTTTTTTCTTGATAAGTTTATCAATATTGATTGAATGGAGTTTAATGCCACTTTTAATAGTATAATAGTAATGTATTTAAGTCATAATGCGGTGGCTGGAGCACCAAACAATGGATTTCAGTTATTTCTTACCACAGTACTACCACTACATCCTTTCTGAGCCTCCAGCTGATCATCCCACTTAGGTTTATTTTGTGGGAGACAAATGTCAGAAAGGATATTAGTTACTACTGTAGATCAAACCAGGGACCTCATGATTGAGAGTCTAACACGCTACCAACTGCACCATGGACTCGGCCAGGGTGTAGCAGTAATCATAAATCTGATATTATCAAAACACTTGAACTTTAGAGCAAAATAGTTACATCATTCAGGCCAGTGTTCATGGATAAAATATCATATCATTAAGGAAATGTCGAACTGCATTAACTTATTACCAAATATCAAAATTTTAGACCAGACCAAATCGCAAGAGATTGAAGTGAACGATTTAAAATACACCTGAAATGAACTAGAGGCGCTGTACAGACCATCTTTATTGCTCAAGAGGCATGAACTGTGTTTTCAGGAATTCAAAATAAACTGAATTATCTTTGCAATGGCAAATAAACCTGGTCACTGAAATCCTTGAAAAAATTCTAGAGAAGCATATAAAACTTTTGACTGTTTTACAAATCTGTCCAACGGTTGCCGAGAAATTGAACAGATAAGATTTTTCACCAAAGGGCCATAACTCCATCAAAAATCAATGGACCATAACCAAAATAAATATTCACATCTCTGCTTGATACTGATTATATCAGTGAAGTTTGAATAAAATCTGTCCAATAGTTGCCGAGAAATTAAGCAGACACAAAATAGCTACAGAAAGACGGACCGACCGACAAGCCGACTCCTATATACCCCCCAAACATAGTTTAGGAGTATAATTACTAAGTCACATAAAAAGATACTTAGAAAACTTTCACTATATACCATAGAAGGACATTAGCCTAACCAATAAAAGCCATATTTTTCAACCAATCAAAATTATTTGAAGGAATCTGAGGATCATTCCTGTAAATTTTTTTTAGTTAAATCCATCAACAGAATTCTGAGAAGATATTCAAAGTTTTCAGAATATATTCCATAAATGGAAATCCCCCCACTCCCATAAAAAAGCCATGTTTTTCATCCAATTGAATTCATTGAAGAAATCTGATACAGGGTCTCCAAAGGACAATTCCAGTGAAAATTTGTTGAAATGAATCTCCTAGTTCCTGAGAAGCAAGATATCTAAAGTTTTCACTAAATACAATATATGGAAATAAGACCACCTATTTAAGACATGATTTTCATCCAATCAAAATTCTTTTCAAAAATCTGATAAATCAAAGCCATGAAGGGCCTGAGAGTCGCCATAACAGATAGCTTGTTTGGTATTGGCTATCAAGCATTAACCTCAGGCTGTCAGCCTTTGATCACTTGAGGTCAATTTCAATGAAGTAGATTAATCCATGTAAATTCTATTAATGAAGCTGGGTCTTTTTTCATTTCATTAAATAGGGTTATAACACTATTAAAAGAACAATGTTTCAAATATATCATGGCAAAGATCACCAATTCATGTACTTACAACTGTGGCCATAATGCAGTTGTAGAGTGTAGGACTACTAGTCATGGGGTCCAGGGTTCCATCCCCTACCATGGTGAATATCCTTTCCGACATTTGTCTCCAACTAATGTGTGGATAATCATAAACATAGTGGGATGAGCAGCTGGAGACTGGAAAGTTTGTTTTGTTTGAATGGGATTTAACGCCTCTTTCAACAATCTTTCAGTTATATCGCGGCGGCTGGAGCACCTAACAATGGATTCCTGGTATTTCTCGCACCAGTACTACCGCTACACCCTTTCCTAGCCTCCAGCTGCTATCCCACATAGGCTTAGGATTATCTGCCCATTGGTGGTAGACAAATGTCGGAAAGAGTTTTGCCGCTGTCAGGGATCAAACCCGGGACCCTTTGAATGATAGTCCGACGCGCTACCAACTGCGCTATGACGGCAGCTAGACTGGAAAGAATGAGGTAGTAGTGCTGATATGGGAAATACCATGGTTAGGTGCTCAAGCCTCTGGGATATTACTGAAATTTTGTTATAATTGGCTTTAAACCCCATTTAATCAATCAATCATGTACTTCCTCACTTGTACTAGGTTGTGGCTCTGAATATTTTGCCCAATGACGTACCCTGGTAACCCACATGATCTGTGATGTGACTATGATACCCCCTGAAGGCATTTACATGTACTAATTGTGGTTTGAGATAAAAATGTGGCACATGCAAGCAAGTTGAATAAAAATTTCATTTTTTGCACCTGACTTACACTGTAGGTTCTGTGCAAATGATATAAACATCTGATTTATGTGTAGCAAGATGAATAATTTTTACACCATTTCTGGATTTAAAAGCATAAAATGTCATTTTTATGCTGAAAAAAAGAAGCAAATATCTCTTTGGGGACATTGCTTTCTCTTGGTAAATGCAGAAGACTAGAAAATAACTTCTTGTCCTGTAGGGTCTTTCATTTACTACCTGTCAAAATTAAAGATGCTCAGTATGTCACCATATTCAAAAGGTCCTTCTATGTTTCATCCTATTTATAGCCTGGTGTGGTATGAACAGATTATACTTTATCAGGGGTCCATAAAATTTGCAATTTTAGGTGTGCTTGTTTGAAAAATGTTTGAGAATCAGTAGTTGTCAGATTCAGGGACATACATTTCTTTCTTAAAAGCATATTCTGTGTGTCCATATTGATTACTGGATACTTATTGTTTGGTTTACTTGAAAAATTTAAGCATGGGCAGAAAAGAAATCAACTTATAGGTCAAGGTTAGAATACTGGGAACTTTCAGGTAGTTACTTATTTAGCAATGGCAAAATAGTGTCATAGATATTCAAAAGTAATTCAATAAGCGCACAATTTTTACCCCTAATTTGATGAAAACTGTATCATAATTCACACCCATAGATTGATTGAATGGGGTTTAACACCACTTTTAACAGTATTTCAGTCATATCGCGGTAGCTGCAGCATCTAACAAAGTACCACTACATCCTTTCCTAGCCTACAGCTGTTATCCCACTTAGGTTTACGATTATCCACCTATTGGTGAGAGACAAATGTCAGAAAGGATATGTGCCGCCGCCGGGGATTGAACCCATGACATCAAATGATTGAAGATTTTGAGTCCGACGCACTACTGACACGCTTCACACCTTGAATTTTCCAAAATCATTTGATTCAACTTTCTGTTGACCACTTTTAATGGAACAAATGGACTGTTGATTATTTCAAAGTGGCAACTATTCTAAAATAGGCTATATCTATATCACATGGGTATATGTGACAAGTCCTGAACTTTTTTGCTGGTAGATACTATGGTTCCTCATGGGTCCTGGGAGCTGAGGTCTCCAATTATCATAATTAGAAACAGTCAATGAAGTTCCGAATTAGGATTGACAAAAAGGCCCTTTGTCAAAGTAAAAAGGGGTGTGTGTCTGTGCATGAGGTTTTCACTGACCTTTTTTCCAAATGACAATCTAAATTTGATGCATTGGAATTGTCGGTTACATGACCCTGCTTATTCGTTTAAAAGTTAAGTAAAGACAGCCATTCAAATCGCTATTTATTCTTTGATGATTTTTTTTTATTGTTTCCCGAAAGAACATCATTTCAAGGCTTTTTAAATGAATAAACTTTGTAATCAATATCGAAAATACAAATGAACTCCAATTGCCGCCATTGTTGTTTTTGACGTCGATTCCTCCAATTATTTTTGTACAAACCAAACAGGTTGCTATTTACCGGCGAAACCCGGGACACCTGATATATTACAGTATATTGCCATATGATATAAAGTTGAATGCATACTGAGTTTCTTTGAAGATTTCACATTCCCCAGGACTCTTCATATGCAAGAAAATATATCCTTGATAATCACTGAGTTTCCGTTATATTTCATTTATAAAACATTTTTGAAATGCTTCGAGAATGAATTATTATTCTAAGTAAATTCTTAAAAGTAAAAAGATGCCTTAGGATCCATTAAAAGCCTATTATATCATCAGATGTCTATAAAAAACGCCGTATTTATACTTTGACCAAGTATATTTGGGCTCTTAGTTAGTTGTTTGTGAATGCAATTTGGTGGAATTTGTCATCTCTACACAGTCATGTATTACCTCTGGCCTGATTTGAACATGATATGAATATAAATATAACTCCAAGGGTAGTTAGTCATACATGTACAACAAGAGGGCCTGAGACGCTCTACTGGTTATCAAATATTCCGTCAAAGATCTGATATTTAAGGAAGTCAATTGCTTAAAGAAGAATGCATAAACAAGAGGACCATGATGGTCCTAAATCGCTCCCCTGAGTATGATGGTTCATGGCTTTATGATATAAACAAAATAGCGAAGCCCTCTGTCTAATTGTTTTGGAGAAGATGTTTAAGGATTTCTCTTTTAATCCTAGGTATATTGATGATCCCACCATATAGCACTAATTTCCTGAATATGGTAATGCTTTGAAGTATAGACATCAATACAAACAAGTATAAAAGCTCTAGGCCTAATGGTTTAGGAGACGAAGGTTTTCAAAGATATCATTATTTATTCTAAACTCAAATTAGGAATTGCACAGAAAAGGGCTATTTTTTTTTTAAGTCATTTGGTAGAGGGTCAATGGCTGATGATATGTACCAAGTATCAAAGCTCTAGGCTTTATGGTTCGGGAGAAGAAGATTTTCAAAGATATCCTTCTATATTTCATTTGTAAAATCAGGGATCACACAGAAAAGGGCTAATTGTCCGAGTATGATAATTCTTTGAAGTATTTTGGTACAGGGTCAATGGCTGATAATATGTACCAAATATCAAAGCTCTAGGCCTTATGGTTTGGGAGAAGAAGATTTTTAAAGATTTCCTTCTTTTATTCTATGTAATATGAGGGTTCACAAAGAAAAGGGCTAATTTTCAGAATATGGTAATTTTTTTAAGTATTTTGGTAAAGGGTCAAAAGATGATGATGTATATCAAATGTCAAAGCTCTAGGCCTGATGGTTTGGGACAAAAAGATTTTAAAGATTTCCTTCTTTTATTCCATGTAAGAATAGGGATCACACAGAAAAGGGCTAATTTTCAAAATACGGTAATTCTTTGAAGTATTTTGGTAGAGGGTCAATAGATGATGATGTATACCAAATATCAAAGCTCTAGGCCTTATGATTTAAGAGAAGAAGATTTCCTTCTTTATTTCAATGTAAAATCAGGGATCACAAAGAAAAGGGCTAAATTTCAGAATACAGTAATTCTTTAAAATATTTTGGTACAGGGTCAATAGATGATGGTGTATACCAAATATCAAAGCTCTAGGCCTTATGATTTAAGAGAAGAAGATTTTTAAAGATTTCCTTCTTTATTTCTATGTTAAATCAGGGATCGCCCAGAAAAGGGCTAATTTCAGAATACGGTAATTCTTTGAAGTATTTTGGTAGAGGGTCAATAGATGATGATACATATCAAATATCTAAGCTCTAGGCCTTACCGCTTGGGAGGAGAAGATTTTTTAAGTTTTTTCACTCTGTTGCCATGGCAACCAGAGTTCTTCATGGATTTCAATTCTTTGAAGTATTTTGAAAGAGCATGACCTAAGGATCATTTCTGTAAAGTTTTGTTGAAATTCCATGGTTAGTTTAGGAGGAGAAGATTTTTTCGTAATTGTGAACAGACGGACGGACGACAGACGATGACCGATCACAATAGCTTGGTGCTCAGGTGAGCTAAAAATAATAAATTGGACTTTATCTACTTTATCATTTTGAGCAACAATCCTCTTTTCCCATGTTTCATAACAGATCCACTTTATTCCAAAAGGGATTTTCATTATAGCCCTACAATCATACTGTGAAATTCATCAGAATCGGATAATAATTGTCGACTTTATCACGTAACAGGATTGTTTTGAGTGAAATTCCATAAGGCCCCTTTTCCTGTGTTTTCTTATAGTTCCATTTTATTTCCAAAAGGAACTTTCCTTACGACCATACAATAGTCCTCTGTGAAATATTGAACACAATCTAATAATAATTGTGATCTTCATCACACTAGATTAATTAAACAAGAGGACCATGATGGTCCTAAATCACTCCCCTGAGTATGATGGTTCATGGATTTAAGATATATACAAAATAGCAAAGCCCTGTCTAATTATTTTGGAGAAGATAAAAAAGGATTTTCTCTTTTAATCCTAGGTATATAGATGATCCCACCATATAATCCTGATTTCCTGAATAAGACAATGCTTTGAAGTATAGACATTAATACATACAAAATATAAAAGCAATAGGCCTAATGGTTTAGGAGAAGAAGGTTTTCAAAGATATCATTCTTTATTCCTATCAAAAATAAGAGATCACACAGAAAAAGGCTAATTTTCAGAATACAGTAATTCTTTGAAGTAATTTGGTAGAGGATCAATAGGTGATGATACATACCAAATATCAAAGCTCTAGGCTTCTTTATTTTGTTGTAAAATTAGGAATCGCACAGAAAAGGACTAATTTTCAGAATACAGTAATTCTATTAAGTATTTTGGTAGAGGGTCAATAGATGATGGTGTATACCTAATATCAAAAGCTCTAGGCCTTATGGTTTGGGAGAAGATTTACAAAGATTTCCTCATCTATTCCCTTGTAAAATCAGGAATCACACAGAAAAGGGCTAACTTTCAGTATCGGTAATTCTTTGAAGTATTTTGGTAGAAGGTCAATAGGTGATGATACGTACCAAATATCAAAGCTCTTAGCCTTATGGTTTAGGAGGAGAAGATTTTTTAAGATTTCCTTTGTTAAAACTGGGATCGCACAGAAAAGGGATAATTTTAAGAGTACAGTAATTCTATGAAGTATTTTTGTAGAAGGTCAATAATTGATGATATGTACCATATATCAAAGCTCTAGGCCTTATGGTTTAGGAGAAGATTTTTTAATAATTGTTTACGGGCGGACAGACGGATACCGGACAATTACCGATCATAATAGCTCACCTTGAGCATGTTGTGCTCAGGTGAGCTAAAAACAAGAGGACCATGGTGGACCTAAAACGCTCATCTAAATCATTTGCCGTTAAAGCTAGAGCTTGTCACAGGAGGTGACTAAATACCCCGAGAGCCTTGTTTTTGAAAAAGTGTCCAATTTCAAGGGAAGATAACTATAGGGGCCCCTTTCCCCATGAGACTTTACAGAACAAACAAAATTTAAAAAAAAAAACATTTAAAATGAAGATACAATCATCTTGTAAAAGTTTAAAGAAAATCAATGACAAGAGGAGCATGATGGTCCTAAATCGCTCACCTTAGGCATCTGCAAATTACAGTACTTTTTAGTATAAACAAGAGGCCCATCAGGGCCTGAGACGCTCTACTGGTTATCAAGTTTTCCGTCAAAGAAATCTGATATTTAACCCATTCCCACTCAATCCCTCCTTTTTACGCCCCTCAACAAAAAAGCTTTGGAAAACATTGTGGATCCACAATGTTTTCTATCTAAAAAGACGAAAAAATTTAAAATTCCATCAACTTAAAATTGTCGTCTGCAGCTCCTTTCAATTTGGACCGGACTAAAATTCCACTGTGTTGGAATGGGTTAAGGAAGTTAGTTGCTCAAAGAAGAATGCATGAAGAAAAAAAAAGGGCTTTATCCCCTTTATTATTTTAAGCAACAATCCTCAAGGCCCCTTTTCCCATGTTTCTTGATAGATCCACTCCATTTCCAAAAGATTTGTTTGTTTGAATGGGGTTTCACGCCGCTTTCAACAATCTTTCAGTTATATCGCGGCGGCTGGAGCACCTAACAATGGAATCCTGGTATTTCTAACACCAGTACTACCATTACATCCTTTCCTAGCCTCCAGCTGCTATCCCACATAGGTCTACGATTATCGACCCATTGGTGAGAGACAAATAGTCGGAAAGGATGAGTGCCGCCGTCGGGAATCGAACCCGGGACCTCTAGATTGAAAGTCCGACGCGCTACCAACTGCGCTATGACGGCGGCTCATTTCCAAAAGAAAGTTACCTTATGACCCTACAATCATTCTGTGAGTATTTCATCAGAATCTGACAATAATTGTGGACTTTATCACATAAACAGGATTGTTTTCAATGAAAATCAATAAGGCCCCTTTTCCTGTGTTTTCTGATGGATCAATTTCATTCCAAAAGGAACTTTCCTTACGACCCCACAATTGTCCTGTGAAATTTAAAAGACAATTTGATAATGATTGTGATCTTCATCACATACACAAGAATGTTTTAAATGATAATCTGTAAGGCCCCTTTTCCTGTGTTTCGAATGCCACAATTATTCCATGCATCTTTGAAGAGAGTCCAATAAAACTGTTGACTTTATTGTGTTAACAAAGATATTAAATTTAAGTTCTCATAAGGCCCCTTTTCCCGTGATATTTTACTGTTGGTTTTATCATTCTGTGAAAGTTAAAAGTAAATCCGATGAAATATCGGGACTTCATTATGTTTACTAGAATATTTAAAAAAAAATCATATAGCCCCTTTTTACATGATACTTGATGGATTGTACCCAGTTCTGAAAAGAACCCTTTATGTGATTGTACAATCATTCTGTGAAATTTTGAAGTGAATCCGGTGAAATCAAGGGACATCATTGTGTTAACCAGAATATTTAAGAAAGTTTTTCATAAGGCCCCTTTTTATGTGACACTTGCCATAATCAGATCTACTGTCAAAATCAACAATTGGAATGATGGTACAATCAATCTGTGTATTCTGTGGAATTTATTGTGTAAATGAGTTTATAGTGAAATCTTCATAGGGCCCCTTTTCTCATGATACTTTACAGAACAAACCAAATTTCAAAAGGAACAATTCTAATGAAGGTACAATCATTCTTTAAAAGTTAAAGAGAATCAATGAAAACAGTGGACTGAATTGTGTCAAGAATTTTTGTAACAAAATTTTCATAAGGTCCCTTTTTCCATGAAACTTAACAAATCAGACCAAATGTACAAAAGAACAATCCTAATGATAGTTTGAAAAAAATGATAAAGACTGAGGACTTTATTGTAATAATGATGTTTTGTAACAAAATTTTCATAAGGTCCCTTTTCTTGTGTCACCTAACCAATCAGACCTGATTTACAAAGGAACAATCCAAATGATAGTACAATCATTCTATTAAAGTTTGAAGAGATTCTGATAAAGACTGAGGACATTGTTGTGTTTATGAGGATTTGGTAATAATTTTTCATACAGACCCTTTTCCTATGATACTAGACAGATCAGGCCCAATTTGGAAAGAAACAATAATTTTTAAAATAAAATTTTCATAAGGCTACTTTTCCTGTGATACTTGAAGGTTCAGGTCTCATGTCAGCATCAACAATAGTGATTATTGTACAATGATTCTATGAAGGTTTGAATAAAATCCAATGAAAGCTCTGGGCTTGGTTACAAGGATTATAGATAAAATTCTCAAAAGGCCCCTTTTATCATGATACTAGACAGATCACGCCTAATTTGAAAAGAAAGAATCCTCATGATGGAATAATCATTCTGTGAAAGTTTTAACAGAATCTGATGAAAACTGTTGACTTTATTGTGGTACAATGATTTTAAAATTAAATTTCATAATGCTCCTTTTCCTGTGATACTTGAGGGATCAGGGTTACTGCAAACATCAACAATCATTATTATTGTACAATTATTCTGTGAATGTTTGAAGAAAATCCAATGAAAGCTCTGGACTTGGTAACAAGGATTTATAAATGAAATTATCATAAGGCCCCTTTTCCTGTGTTTCTTGACAGTTCAAACCCTGTTATGAAAAGAATGATAGTTAAGATCTTCCAATCATTCTGTGAAAGTTTCAACAAAATCTGATCAAAGCTGTGGGCTTCATTGTGTTAACAGGGTTTTATTGATTGAATTTTCATTCAGCCCCTTTTCCCATAATACTTGATGGATCTGAACCAATTCCAAAGGGAACTCTTCTTACAAAAGCATAATTATAAAGACAACCCCATCTCATTTTTGGACTTACAAGCATTAATTAAGATCTTTTTAATTGAATTTTCTAAGGCCCCTTTTCCTATGTTTCTCAATGGATTAGACCCTTTTTGAAAGGAACAATCCTTATGATAGTACAATCATTATGTGAAAGTTTAAAGTCAATCAGGTGACATCTAGGGCCATGATGTGTGTTAACTAAGATTTTTTTATTAAATTTTCAAAGGGCCCCTTTTCCAATGAAACTTGATGGATCAAACCTACTTCCGAAAGGAACAATCCATTTAATGTAATAATCATTCCGGGAATGTTTGAAGAGAATTTGTTGAAAACAATGGACTCTATTGTGTTTACGAGGACTTTTTCAATCCAGTTTTTATCGGGCCCCTTTTTCCCGTGGTCCTTGACTGATCATACCAAATTTTGAAAGGAACAATTCTTATGATGGTACAATCATTCTGTGAAAGTTTGAAGTCAATCAGATGAAAACTGTGGACTCTAGAATGTTAACAAAGATCTTTGAATTAAATTTTAATAAGGCCCCTTTTCCCATGTTTCTTGAGGAATCATATCCGTTTCCGAAAGGAACAATTTTCATGATGGTACAATCATTCTGTGAAAGTTTGAAGAGAATCTGTTGAAAATTGTTGGCTCTAGATAATTTATGAGAATTTTTTATTAAATTTTCCTAAGGCCTCTTTTTCCTGTGTTTCTTGAAGGATCATACCCAATTTCAAAAGGAACAATCCTTATGATAGTACAATCATTCTGTGAAAGTTTGAAGGGAATCCGATGAAAACTGTTGACTCCAGAGTGTTAAAGAGGATTTCTTCAAAGATTTTTCGATTAAATTTTCATAAGGCCCCTTTTCCTGTGTTTCCTGATGGATCTGACCAAATTCCTAAAGGAACAATCCTTATGATGGTACAATCATTCTTTGAAAGTTTAAATACGATCTGATGAAAACTGTGGACTCTAGAGTGTTAACAAAGATTTTTTAATTTAATTTTACAAAGGCCCATTTTCCCGTGTTTCTTGACGGATCATACCAATTTTCGAAAGTAACAATCCTTATGATGGTATAATCATTCTGTGAAAGTCTGAAGAGAATCCAATGAAAACTGTGGACACTATTGCGTAAACGAGGATTTTTTAATTAAGTTTTAATAAGGCCCCTTTTCCCATGTTTCCTGACGGATCATTGTGAAAGTTTGAATTGAATCCGATGTAAACTGTGGACTCTAGATAGTTAACGCGGACTTTTCAATTAAATTTTCACAAGGCCCCTTTTCCTGTGTTTCTTGACTGATCATACCCATTTTCGAATGGAATGATCCTTATTATGGTACAATCATTCTGAGAAAGTTTGAAGAGAATCCGATGAGAACTGTGGACTCTATCGCGTAAATGAGTTTTTTTAATGGAATTTTTATCTAAATTTTCATAAGGCCCCTTTTCCCATGTTTCTTGACGGATCATACCAAATTTTGAAAGGAACGATCCTTACATTGGTACAATCATTCTGTGAAAGTTTAAATACAATCTGATGAAAACTGTGGACTCTAGACTGTTAACGAGGATTTTTTAACTAAATTTTCATAACGCCCTTTCCTGTGTTTCTTGACGGATCATACCAATTTTCGAAAAGAACGATCCATATGATGGTACAATCATTCTGAGAAAGTTTGAAGAGAATCCAATGAAAACTGTGGACTCTAGAGTGTTAACAAGGAAAAGTTAACAGATGGACGACGGACAGATGCACGGATGGACGCCAGAAGGGAAAAAGCCATCGCAATAGCTCTAGTGGCCTTTGGCCAGTAGAGCTAAAAACCTTTGTTTGTGGAGGTATAACAAATCATGTGATTAGTTATTTTCTCTTGATTGACAGTGGTATTCTGTCAACTATGTTTTAGGTTTAAGATCAACTTACCTTAAACCCCCTGATTCTTCCATCTGACATGTTATCTTTCTCGTAGAAGTTGACAAACGAGACCTCTTTACCAGTCCTGGTGTTCAATACGTTATCCTTAAAGTTGAAGGCACTCCAATACGAGAAGAAGCCAGACAGGAGCTCAGCTAAAATTGCAAGAAACATTTCTTACTCCATCATAGTTGAACCCATTACCAGACAACAGAATTTTAGACTGGTCTTAATTGAACTAAGTTGCAGACAACAACTCTTAGTTGATGAATCACAACTTTGTTTTAATGGTTTGGAAAACATTGTGGATAATGCAGAAATTGATTGTGACAAGTCTTCATTTTCCATATTGCTTTGAAGTTGTTTTTTATTGTGGGACATAAAAATCAGGTTAGGTGAGGTATATGTCATACAATATTTGTGACCCTTGGAAATCTTAAAAGTTATCAGTCTGACCAACAATGAAATTTTTAAATCGGTCATGTTTTCTGAACAAAATGCCCATAGGGTTTATCGGTCACAGGAGTCAAAAGAGCACAAAAACAAATAAAAGTCCACCAGATTATGCAACATACTAAATATCAAAGCTCTAAGCCTTTTAATTTGGTAGAAGATTTTTAAAAGTTTTCACTAAACAAGCCTATGTTAAACTTGGGAAATCTTGGAACAGGCTAATTCTGACCCTGGGGCCATAATTTATACAATCTCAGGGTGCCCATTCACGTACTGCAGTACGTAATTCACGTACAATTATGTCGGTTCAAGTACAAACCTTTCACCAAGACGTGCATGAACGTACAGAAAAATAAATGAACATAGAAACAAAAATGCAATTACGTGTGTGCATTGAAAAATTATTAGCGAACAAAACGAGATACACTATGTGCTTATTTTTCCCTAAAAACCTGAAAAATTGCAAGCAAAGTAGACCAAAATCACATCAGACGCAAGTGATTTCCCTTTCATTCAACGGGAACCATCGCTTCTTTACGGCCTATTTTCCTCTATATAGAGAATAGGGGAACCAGCAGCTGTAAAAAGACGTATTATGCGGATCTAGATGGCCTGACCAGTTTCGCTATTTTTCAAACAAAACACAAGATATTTATGTGTTATTGGCGAGAAACTGACCATAATTCGTACTATAAAATTTGATTTTTAAATGAGTTTCTCTCGCAAGTTCCTTTGTACATATAAGTCTGGTGTGACAAAATGGAGTCGTTTATTTAACTTTGTAGTTTTGTTTTAGCTAGGTAATTTGCTGTCTGCAAAATGTCACAACAAAACCTATTCTATTTCTCCACAAATGGTGACTTTTGGAGAGTAATAAGGCCAGTAGATATTTTCTGTGCCAAAATTGTTTCAATACCAGAGTTTGAGCTAATAATGAGCTGACATGCCTGGTATGGCCGGCTCCAAAATGCCTTCCCCAGCCTCGTAATTAACCTGTTAGAGTTGTTTAGCCATTGCTCTCATATCCCATTTAGCCCTTTCAGAATCCAATAATTAAGAAAAAGCAAATTCTCAAAAGTCAGCTTTGCTATCCTTTGCTCTAAATTTATCTGAAACTGGCAGACGACATGAAGCACTTATTTACAGATTATTAACAAAGTAGATGTACTACAACATTGTCATTTGGTAAAGGGTTCAGTTTAGTATGATGTACCCTTAACTCTGAAAACAAGGGGTACGCTGTACCCTCAGATTTTTCTTTGTACCCCCATTTCAAAACCTAAGGGGTACTTTTGTACCCCCAAAAATGAAAACCCAATGGGCATGCTGAATCTGGGTGGAGGTCCACCAGGTGATGCTACATACAAATTATTAAAGCGCTAGGACCTCCTGATTAGGAGAAGAATTTTAAATTTTCACTACATCAGCCCTACGTAAAATTTGTGACGTCCGGGAATGGCTAATTATGACCCTAGGGCCATAATTCATACAATATTGATAGAAATCAACAAGATGATGCTACATACAAAATATCAAACTTCTAGGCCTATCTGTTTGAGAGAAGAAGATTTTTAAAGTTTTCTCTATATAAGCCCATGTTAAATTAGTGACATCTGGAAATGGGCTAATATTAATCCTGAGGCAATAATTTGTACAATCTTGATTAAGGTCAACAAGAAGGTGCTGTACATCAAATATCAAAGTTCTAGGCCCTCCTGTTTGGGAGAAGAATATTTTTACAAATTTAAATATATAAGCCTATATTAATTTGTGACATCTGGGATTGGGTTAATTCTAATCCTGATGCAATAATTTTTACAATCTTCATAGAGGTCCACCAGATGATGCTGTATGCAAAATATCAAAGTACTAGGCCCTCCTGTTTTGGAAAAGAAGATTTTCAAAAAATTTCACCATATCAGCCCTTTGTGAAACGTCCAGGAATGAGCTAATTCTCTCTCTTGGGCCATTTTTCATACATCTTGATAGAAATACCCCAGATGATACTACGTACCAAATATCAAAGTTCTAGGCCCTCTAGTTTGGGAGAAGAATATAAGCCTATGTTAAACTTCTTGATGTCCGGGAATAGGCTAATTTTGACCCTTGGGTTATAATTTATAGAATTTTGATAGGGGTCCACTAGATGATGCCACATACTAAATATCAGAGCTGTAGGTCTTTTGGTTTGGTAGAAAAAGATTTTCAAAGTTGTCACTATGTAAGCTTATGTACACCACCAATCTTTGCCCCCCCCCCAAGCATGGCCATTTCTTGACAGATTTTTTTTCTTGTACACACTCCATAGTCCTTGCCCTAATGACTCTAAATACCAAATGCGTATCTAATCTGACAGCTGGTGCATGACAAGAAGATTTTTAAAGATGTACCCTTTTTGGCCCTTTATGGAGCCCCAAGGGGAGATAACTCCATGATGTGTACAAATATGAAGCGCCTTCCCATAAGGATATATCCTGCCAAGTTGATGAATTCTCTAAGATCTTTGTCATTTGGGGTAGAAAGCATTGTGGATAATGAAGAAATTGCTTTTAACAAGCAATTTCTTCATTTTCCACAATGCTTTCCAAAGCTTTGATATTGAGGGGCATTTACAAGTGTCGTTGTGTGGGAATGGTTAAGAAGTCAAAAAATGTAAAAAGTTAACGCAAGACTCACAACGCACGACGACTGACAAAACACAATCGCAATAGGTCACCATGACCTTCGGTCAGGTGACCTAAAAACGGAATATTTATTCCATCTTATTAAACAATAATTTTTGAAATACCAACTGAATATCATCTCATTTTGAAATATTTAGGTGTTGTTTGTTTGTTTTTTTCTTCAGAATATCTCTCTGGATCCTTTATGCAAAGTTCATATTTCACACATGGATATTTCAAAAATAAAACACAGCGTAAAGCAATTATATTGTAAAAGACACAGATTCTTTTTATAACCCAATTACATCCTTATTTTGATGTTTTTGTTGGAAGCAATTTATTATTTCCAATAATGTATCTTGCCAATAATATTCTTTGGTTAAATTTTACTTTCTCTAAAAATTCATACAACTTATTTCAATTCTAATTTAAACTGATCTAATATTAAGTCCTTTAGATATAAAAATCAGTGATGAAATTTTGAATAATTCTTATCCATTATTCTGTCATATCACTGCATTTGTTGAACAAATGTTGACCTTTGCTGATGGGACTATCCATTAGTTCTCGACTTTGTGGTCTAAGGGTAGTATACATGCAACAGAAAAAGAGGATCCAAGGATCAAATCTGACATTATAAAACTAGCTCCATGTTGCTTCTCTAAATGGGTACCTCTGTGTGATGTAAGCAAATATGCACTGGCTGCCTGTTGCACTATAAGTTAACAGCAATCTTACAAATAAATGATTGTAGGTTATTGTGTAAAGCCAGTTGAATATGGTAAAGGTTAAGAAAAAGTCTTGACCATCAATTTTAGGGTTTGACCTCGAGCTCTGACCTTTAACTTGAAGCTATCCATTTTTTTTTTTAAATGGGGCATCTACTCATGATGGAAATAATTGTGCCAAGTTATTTTGAAATCCATCCATAATTGTAGGAGAAATGCTCTTGAAAATCACAATTTTAGTGTATGACCTTGAGCTGTGACCTTAAAATTAGAACTATCCAAAAAATTCTTTCAAATGGGACATCTACTCATGATGGAGAATAATTGTGCCAAGTTATTTTGAAATCCACCCTTAAATGTAGGAGTAATTGTCTGGACAAACACAATTTTAGTGTTTGTCTTTGACCTTGAACTGTGACCTTGATATTAGAACTATCCCAAAAATTCTTTCAAAAGGCACATCAACACATGATGGAGAATAATTGTGCCAATTTTTAAATCCATCCATAAATGTAGGAGTAATTGTCCAAACAAATTTGGATGGACGGACAGACGGACATACCTACAGACTAATGCCCTAACGCACATACACAGACTTGTCACCGCAAGCTAGCTCGACAATAAATGATATTTGCTGTGCCTGGTGATCAACTTGGCATCCATGTTTAGGAGTCCTACGCCCTAACAGCTGTGCCATGGCCGATGACAAATCACAGCTAAGCCTACCTGCAGATTGATGGTTTGAAGACTGTGGTATCACCTGCCAGTCCATAGCAAATGTAAAATCCCATCCTTCTATCTTGGTGCGGTTGGCAGGACCTGTCAAATCAATTCAAGCAAATTAAATTGAAATAGAATACCATAGCCAAAGAACATGTTTAGCTGTGTGTGAATATAATAACTATTACTAAGACACAATAACTAGTTTACTGTAATCCTTTATCACAAGACAAACGAGAACACCTCATTATGATGCCAACGCTAATCACATCTGAAGACTTCTATCTTTTCTTCCAAAATGTTTTAAATGCCACTAGATATTTTGACAAGGGAACTGGCTTCTGACAAAGAATATGCTTGAATATACCATTAATTAATCTGATATAGGGTCACCCAATGATCATTCCTGTAATCAATCCACTGGTTTTTGGGAAGAAGATTTTTAAAGGTTTCACCAAGTATGAAAATTAATCCCGCCGGTTAAGGCCATGTTTTTCATCAGATCAAAATTCTTTAAAGTAATCTCATAAAGGGTCACTCAATGATCATTCCTGTAAAATTTGGTTGAAATCCATCCATATTCTTTAAGAAGAAGATTTTTAAAGGTTTCACCATATATGGAACTTGACCCCCTTTGGAGGAATCTGATAAAGGTTCACACTAGGATCATTTCTGTGAAATTTGGTTGAATTCTGTTCAGTACTTTGAGAAGAAGTTTTTTGAAGGTTTCACCATATAGAGGGATAGCCCTGCCAATAAAAGCCATGTTTATCATCCAATTTAATATCTTTGAAGGATTCTGATAAAGGGTCACCTGAGGATCACTTCTGTGAAATTTGGTTGAATTGTGTTCAGTACTTTCTGAGGAGAAGAATTTTTAAAGTAAAAGTTTACAGACGGATGGATGCACGCATACATGACAGACACAATGCCATAACAAAAGCTTGCTGGCTTTCAGCAAGTCGAGCTAAAAAGCGTTTTTTAATGATTTGAAATACCTTTTTACGCAAAATGCATCTTAACTGTAGCTCCGCCTCTTTTGTGACCTAAGACTGGTCAGAATCTAGAAGGCATAGCGATACCAGTTTCAGATATTGGTTATGTAAAAATGAAAATACCACTCAAGGTCATGACCTTAATCGCTGCACACATTCGCACTCCCAGTTGCATTGTGTTTTAATTGGAGTTCCATGCATGTAATAATGAAGAAGAAATTCTGCACACAACAGTAATCTAGTAAAATTTGTGCTCAAAAGGAGCTAGTTCAACAGCCAATTGAAGTAGGGGCTTGAATATTGCAAGTGCACAACGTCATAAGGACGTAAACACTATGTGTAAATTTCAGAGCAGTAGCTGAAATAGTGTAGGAGATAAGCTCACGGCAAAAATGTGTCCATAGATAGGCAGAAGGACAGACAGCCATGGCAATTCCAGTATACCACCTCCACTTTGTTTTGGGAAATATTACAATGTTCAACTCTTTTCTGAAGTCGAGCCTTAAAGGGTCCATGGGATTCAAATTAAATGTTTTTGGGAGTCTTAACTTATTTGTGAGTGGAGACTTTCAAGACTTGTGTCCATTGAAACTCTGCTTACTACCTAGGGTTTGGGATCGTCATTAGCCCCCTTTGATTTACAGCTCTAGCAACACAAGAGGGCCGTTGGCCCTGGGGCGCTCACCTGAGATAAATGCTCTTTTTCTTTCAACAGTCTAATTTCATGTTAAGGTTAGGATTATGAAACAAGTTGGCCACAATTACATATAAAGACTATGAACCTGGGGATCCAAAAGTCTAAATTACAAATTCCAAGGCTTTAGTGCTGATTTGAAAGAAGGAAAAAACTTTTTCCATGGGTTATAATTTTAGAAATAAGAAAGAAGTCTGTGAACTGATGCTTCATGCCTATACCCCCCCCCCCCTGGGTCCGCCCCTGGAGACCCGAGCATCATGATTTTAGCTATTTAGTAAGAGATCAATATACTGATGCTTCATGCAAAATATCAAGGCTCTAGACCTTCTGGGTTAGGAAGGGAAGATTCTTAAAGATTATTTTGAAATTTCACTTTTGTTGCCATGGCAACCAGAGTTTTTAACGGATTTCAATTCTTTAAGCTAATTTTAAGGGGGACCACCTCAGGAACATTTCTGCCAAATTTGGTTCAAATTGGCCCTGCGGTTTGTAAGGAGATGTCATTTAAAAAATTGTTCTTTATTTCTATTTACCTCCCCCCCTGGGGCTCCGCCCCTGGAGACCCGATGATCTTGATTTTAGCTATTTTGAAAGAGGTCAATATTCTGATGCTTCATGCAAAAAATCAAGTCTCTACGCCTTCTGGGTCAGGAGGAGAAGATTTTTACAGATTATTTTAAAATTTTACTTTTGTTGCCATGGCAACCAGAGTTTTTAACAGATTTCAATTCTTTTAGCTATTTTTGAAGGGGACCACCTAAGGAACATGTCTGCCAAATTTGGTTCAAATTGGCCCAGTGGTTTGGGAGGAGATGTCGTTTAAAGAAATTGTTGATGGACGACGCACAAGGGACGACAGACGGACGCTGGACAAAAGAGGATCACAATAGCTCACTTGAGCACTACGTGCTCAGGTGAGCTTAAAAACCTACCATGCAAGTTAGATAGTGTCTCTATAGTGGGAAGGACTGGTGGTTCCACATTTTGTAGATAGTTCAATACCAACAGAGTCAAAGCATAGTTAGACATCTTGGTCGAAGCTTGGCTATTACCAGCTATCCCCTTGATCTGAAGTATTATCATGTTGAAATATTACATTGTTTGATGTACCAAGATAAATAAAGTCAGTTCAGTATACAGAAGAAATAGTGTTTCCAAAAAATATTTAGGGTTTATGACCTTAAATCAATGTATCTAAGGAAAATTGACATGGGTACCCCACATTCAAAAAGAAATTTTGGTTCGATTCCACAAGCTGCAATAATTAACAGTTATTTTCCTATTATGTTAATGTATTCAGAATTTTCATTTTCTTCTACAGATTAATTCTATATGTTAGAATATATGAAGATGAAAAGCAATGAATGATCCCTTCATCTTACTTTCCTCTGCCAATACCTTATCGCAGACTATTGTACTATCAATAACAGTACTGTAGAGATAGAAATGGTTGCAATGTAAAAATATTCCATTTTTGTGATTCAAATATTGCAAATATTTCTGCACACATAATTTTACATGTTTATGTTGCTTTTTTGTGTGTGTGTGTTTTTTCCCCTTAATTAACATTCAGCTTTGACCTTGGACACTGCAATTCAATTACAATCTGAATGTGGGGTCTAAAAATGAAACTGTCGAAGAAGTGAGCTTATTACCCTGTAATGCTGTATATGCTAGCCTTATTCCAGACATGGTAAATTTTGACGCAATACCTCGAGCTGTGACCTTGATTTTGGAGCTATCTGAAAATTTGTTTCAAATAGCACATCTACCCATGATAGTGAACAACTGTGCGAAGTTATTTTGAAATCTATTCATAATTGAAGGAACTATGCTCTGGACATGTTTGATTTTAACATTCAACATTGAGCTGTGACCTTGACGCTATATGATTTCTTTTCTTTTTTTTTTTTGGAACATCTGCTTATGATATGGAACAATTATTGTAAATAATTTTAAAATCCAACCATCATTTTACGAGCTATGTTCCTGTCATAATTAACTTTAATATTTAACCTTGAGCTGTGACCTTGGCCTTGGAGGTATCTGAATTTTTTTTTTTTTTTTTTTTTTTTTGAAAAGGCACATCTACTCATCACAGAGAAGGGTTGTGCACAGTTATTTCAAAATCCAACTATACATCTAAAAGCTATGCTACAGACATAGCTAATTTCAATATTTGACCCTGAGCTGTGACCTTGACCTTGGAGCTATCAAAGATGGAGAAAATGTGTTGGTTGAATATCAATAAGAATTCACATGTGAAGTTTCATCCAATTTGGCCTAAGGGTTGTGGAGACGGACAGACAGAAGGACTGACAAAATGGCGGGTATATGCTTGCATTTTGGGGAGTAAACTAAATCGGAAAACAAGAGGGCCAGAATGGCCCTAAAATTGCTCACCTGACTAATGTAAGATGATTCAAAATTTGCCAACACTTTTGAAAAGGGTCACCCAAGGAATATTCATTTAAGTTTAGTTGAAAATGGCCCAATGGTTACTCAAGAAATGTTTAAAAATTTCAAAGTAAAAAAACTGCCCCACCCTGCCACGCCCATATTTAGGCGTCAATCAAAATTCTGCGAACACCTTTTGAATAGGGTCACCAAATTAACATTCATGCCAAGTTTGGTTGAAATTGGCCATATGATTACTGAGGAGAAGATACTTAAAGATTTCTAAATAAAAACGTCCACGCCAAAATTTGGGCCTCAATCAAATTTCCCAAAAACCATTTGAAAAGGGTCACCCAAGGAACATTCATGCCAAGTTTGGTTGAAATTGGCCCAATGGATACTGAGGAGAAGATGTTTAAAGATTTAAAAGTCAAAAACTGCCCAACCCTGCCACACCTATATTTGGGGGTCTATCAAAATTCTAGAACAACTTTTGAAAAGGGTCACCCAAGGAACATTCATGCCAAGTTTGGTTAAAATTGGCCAAATGGTTACTGAGGAGAAGATGTTTAAAGCTTTAATAGCAAAAAAACTGCCCCATCCGGCCATGCCCATATTTGGGCAAAAATCAAAATTCTGCATTCAACTTTTGAAAAGGGTCACCCAAGGAACATTCATGCCAAGTTTGGTTGAAATTGGCCCAATGGTTACTGAGGAGAAGATGTTTACAGCTTTAATAGTCAAAAACTGCCCCACCCTGCCATGCCCATATTTTGGCAAAAATCAAAATTCTGCATTCAACTTTTTAAAAGGGTCACCCAAGGAACATTCATGCCAAGTTTGGTTGAAATTGGCCCAATGGTTACTGAGGAGAAGATGTTTAAAGCTTTAATAGCAAAAAAACTGCCCCATCCGGCCATGCCCATATTTGGGCAAAAATCTAAATTCTAGAACATCTTTTGAAAAGGGTCACCCAAAGAACATTCATACCAAGTTTGGTTGAAATTGGCCCAATAGTTACTGAGGAGAAGCTGATTAAAGATTTCGAAGACAAAAACTGCCACGCCCTGCCATGCCGATATTTGGGCGTGAAACAAAATCTGCGAACAACTTTTTAAAAGGGTCACCCAAGGAACATTCATGCCAAGTTTGGTTGAAATTGGCCCAATAGTTACTGAGGAGAAGATGTTTAAAGATTTCAAAGACAAAAACTGCCCCGCCCTGCCACAACCATATTTGGGCATAAATCAAAATTTCACAAACAACTTTTGAAAAGGGTCACCCAAGGAACATTCATGCCAAGTTTGGTTGAAATTGGCCCAATAGTGTCTGAGGAGAAGATGTTTAAAGATTTCAAAGTAAAAAACTGCCACGCCTATATTTGGGCGTCAATCAAAATTTGGCAATCAACTTTTGAAAAGGGTCACCCAAGGAACATTCATACCAAGTTTGGTTGAAATTGGCCCAACGGTTACTGAGGAGAAGATGTTTAAAGATTTCAAAGTCAAAAACTACCGCGCCCTGCCACGCCCATATTTGGGGGTCAATCAAAAATCTGCGAACATCTTTTGAGAAGGGTCACCCAAGGAACATTCATACCAAGTTTAGTTGAAATCCGCCCAGTGGTTACTGAGGAGAAGATGTTTAAAGAATTGTTGACGCCTTCAGACGCATGATTGACAAGAGGTGATTCCAAAAGCTCACCTTGAGCTCAGGTGAGCTAATAAAAAAAACTTGCAAGGTTTTAGGAAACCAGAGGCACTTGAACGCCTGATTCGCTCCACCAGCCTGAGTTTACTTATCATTCCTGAACTAGATGGTTGTCCCAGGACAACTGCTGTCGAGCCCACAAAGTTTTTACCATCAACTTGACCTTGACAATTAATCCTAGTGTTTGACCTTGAGCTTGAAGCTATCCAAAATATTCTTTCGAATGGCACATCTACTCATGATGGAGAATAATTAGGCCAATTTACATTGAAATCCATCCACGATTATAGGAGAAATGCTCTCGACAATCAAATTTTTGTGTTTGACCTTGAGCTCTGACCTTGACATTAGAACTATCCCAAAAATTCTCTCAAATGGCGAGTTTACTCGTGATGGAAAATAATTTCTCCCAAGTTATTTTGAAATCCATCCATAAATGTAGGAGTAAATGTCTGGACAAATTTGGACGGACAGAATAACAGACTGACTAGCAGACTAACGCACATACACCGACTTGTCATAGTGACAACTAAGTCACGCTCTCCGCAAGCGGGCTCAACAAAAATTTGGTTGAAAACCATCCTGCAGTTTGCAAAAATAAGATTTTCAAAAAGTCACTTTATACCATTTCTGAGAAGGAGATTTTCAAAGCTTTCACCATTAAGGGAAATAAACCCCGCCAATTAAAGCCATGTTTTCTGTCCTATCAAAATTCTTTGAAGGAATCTAAATAAGTGTCACCTAACGACCAATCAAGTGAAATTTGGTTGAAATCCAGCCATTGGTTTCTGAGAAGATTTTGAAATTTTTACCATATATGGAAATTAGCCCAGCCCATTAAAGACATGTTTTTCATCCAATCAAAATTCTTTGAAGCAATCTGATAAAGGGTCACCTAATGACCATTCCTGTAAAATTTAGTTGACATTTATCTTTTAGTTTCTTAGGAGAAGAGTTTTAAAGATTTCACCATATATGGAAATTAGTCCTGCCTATTAAAACCATGTTTTTCATCCGATCAAAATTCTTTGAAGGAATCTGATAAAGGGTCATCCGAGATCATTCCTGTAAAATTCGGTTGAAATAAATCAATTGGTTTCTGAGAAGATTTTCAAAGCTTTCTCCATATATGGAAATTAGTCCCTCCATTTAAGCCATATTTTTCATCCGATCAAAATTCTTTGAAAGAATCTGATAAAGGGTCAAACAAGGATCATTTCTGTGGAATTTGGTTGAATTCTGTTAAGTACTTTCTGAAAATAAGATTTTTAAAGTAAAGACTTACGGACACACAGATGCATGCAGGGTTGAATACTCAGACAATGGACACGACACCATGACAATAGCTCTCTGGCTTTCAGGCAGTGGAGCTAAAAAACAGCTTGTAGACTCTACTTATCAATATCAGTAATTGATTTAAATTGAACAAAGCAATCAAATTGACCTAAGGCACCATTCCTGTCTACTCTTAGATGTGAAATACTTACCAGGCTAGGTAAATATCAATTCTTAAACAAGAGGACCATGATGGTCCTGTATCGCTCCCCTGAGTATGATGGCTCAAGGCGTAATGATATAATATACAAAATATAAACCTAATCATTTTGGAGAAGAAGATTTTTTAAAGATTTTCTCCTTTAATCCTAGGTATAGTGAAGATCTAACCATATTGAGTCAATTTCAAGAGTGCGATAATTCTTTTAAGTATTTAAGTGAAGGGTCAATAGGCATTAATACATACCAAATATCAAACCAGAGGCGTAATGGTTTAGAAAGAGAACATTTTCTATGATATCCTTCATAACTCCTTTCTGGGATTGCACAGAAAACGGCTTATTTTCAGGATGCAGTTATTCTATGAATTCTTTATAAAATCAGGGATCACCCAGAAAAGGGCTAATTTTCAGAATACAGTAATTCTTTGAACTATTTTGGTAGATTGTCAATAGATGACCCTTTGAATGATAGTCCGACGCGCTACCAACTGCGCTATGACGGCGGCCCTATGTAAAATCAGTGATTGCCAAGAAAAGGGCTAATTTTCAGAATACAGTAATTCTTCAAAGTATTTTGGTAGATTGTCAATAGATGATGATTTGTACCAAAAATCAAAGCTCTAGGCCTTATGGTTTGGGCAAAGAAGATTTATAAAGTTTTCCTTCTTTATTTCTATGTAAAATCAGGGATCACACAGAAAAGGGCTTATTTTCAGAATACAGTAATTCTTTGAAGAATTTTGGTAGAGAGACAATAGATAATGATGTTTACGAAATATCAAAGCTCTAGGCCTCATGGTTTGGGAGAAGACAATTTTTAAAGTTTTCCTTCTTTATTTCTATGTAAAATCAGGAATCACACAGAAAAGGGCTAATTTTCAGAATACGGTAATTCTTTGAAGTATTTTGGTAGAGGGTAAATAGATGATGATACATGACAAATATCAAAGCTCTAGGCCTTACTGCTTTAGAGGAGAAGATTTTTTAAGTTTTTTCACTCCGTTGCCATGGCAACCAGAGTTCTTTATGGATTTCAATTCTTTGAAGTATTTTGAATGAGCATGACCTAAGGATCAATTCTGTGAAGTTTTGTTGAAATTCCATGGTTAGTTTAGGAGGAGAATATTTTTTTGTAATTGTGAATGGACGGACGGACGATGACCAATCACAATAGCTCACCCAGAGCACTTCTTGCTCAGGTGAGCTAAAAAGTTACCATACTTTCCAAGCAAATGGTGAAAATAGGGACTTAAGTGTTACATCCAATCGTTCATCACTGAGGATGACACGCAAAATGGTCAACAAGACGACACAACGTTATACCAGGGTTAGCTTTATATCGGAGGGCATTATAATGGAGTTGCAGGGTATGTGCTTTGATTTCAATTTGTAAATTTTCCACACACAAGATGTTTGAACTCAAAGATGCATATAACTTAGGACTCCAGCATTTTTTTTTAAGTGTTTTCATCCTTTAAATGTTTCAAAATGCTTTTACTAATCCCTATACAATCCTGGTTTTGGGTTCTTATCTTTTTGTAGGATCCTAAGAGAATGATTTTGTCACAAAAGTGAACCTTAATCAAATTTTGTCTAAGAAATGAAGAACAAACATTCTTACAAAGTTTCAAGGTATTAAAGCAGGAAATGTCACATGTACATTTCAAAGTAGATTTTTTTTTATGAGACATTGTAACCCAGATTGATTGATTGAATTGGGTTTAACACCACTTTAACAGTATTTCAGTCATATCGTGGTGGCTGGAGCACCTAACAATGGATTCCTGGTATTTCTCACCCCAGTACTACCACATCCTTTCCTAGCTCCCAGCTGCTATCGCACAGAGGTTTACAATTATCCACCCATTGGTGAGAGACAAATGTCAGAAACTATATGTGCCGCAATCGAGGATCGAAACCATGACATCCCGTGATTTAAAACCAAGTGTTTGACCCAATGTGACCAAATATCAAATTTGACTTTTAAATTGAAACAAAGATTCTGATCAAACATCATGTACCTTGAGCCCAGGCATCCAGAGTGCAAACATGGTATTCCTATCATTTGACCTAGTAACCTATTTTTTGACTCCATGTGACTTGAATTTGAATTCTTCCAAAGACAATGGAGACAATCACTCTGATCAAGTAGAAAGTTATTTGAGCAAAAAGTGTGGCCTATAGAGTGCAAAGAAGGTATTGCTAAGATTTGATCTTTTGATCTAGTTTTTGACCCAATGTCAAACTTCAGTGAGCAACCATGGAAACAAACATTCACAAACATTCTAGCCAAATATAGTTTTTGACAACATTTGACCAAAATTAAACTTTTGCCAGGAAACCACAGAAACAAACGTTCTGACCATATATCAATTCATTTGAGCTAAAGTTGCAGCCTTTACAGTGCAAACAAGGTATTTCTTAGAGTTGACCTAGTGACCTAGTTATGACCTAGTTATGTGACCCAAATTTGAACTTCACAGAGAGACCATAGACAATATAATTCCGACATAATTTGAAGACATTTGAATAAAAAATGTGGCCTCTTTAATGCAAAGAGGGATTTTCTAATATTTGATCTAGTGACCTAGTTTTTAACCCCATGTGACCCAAATTCAAACTTCGCCAAGAAACCATGGGGTCAATTATCATGGCAAAGTTTGAAGACATTTGAGTAAATAGTGTTGCCTCTAGAGTGTAAACAAGATGTTGACACACAACAGACAAGGCATCATCACAATAGCTCACCTTGAGGACAATGTGCTTAGGCGAGCTAAAAAGGTTGACAAAACATTGAGGAAAATAACACAGGTCTTTAAATGTAAAATTGACATTTGACATTACAATCCATTTTCAAAACATAGAAACCGATTGCCCTACCATTCAATGGGACCAAAATATGACAGAACCATCCTTGACTGTACAAGCTCACCAGTGTCAGTTCTCTTTGCTTTAGGCAGAGTAATTGACTTGTGTTGGTTCCAATCTTAAAATATTTGTTTTTCTAAATTTAAGGAAAGACACATTCCCAGTGATGGATAAATGATTGATTGATTTCTGCTGTCTTATACAGGAAGTACAACATAGATCAACATATATATAAATCAGTGTTGTTGGTCAACAACTGAGATATCATAACTCATTCATGCTGTAATCATGAGGTAGCCCATTAACAGTTTGATTTGAGTTTCCTTAGAAAAATTACTGATCATATGTCGGAGGGAAGAGGATATGACTAATTTGTAAAAACGACCTACAATTAAATCTCCACTTCTGTATATCATTGTTGTTTTAGGTTTTTTGAGAGAGTGGATATTATAAGAGGGATGAATGCAAGCCTGTAATACATGCTTTAACAACATTTAGTACAGTCTTACACAAAACCCACATACTGAGATCAGAGGATCTTTCACCTGAGTCTAACAACTTTCATCACATGTTGCTTTTAAACTGAGCTCATGTTTTTCTTTTTGTTTTGTTTTGCTTTTTTCCTTCAAAATGCTTGATGGAAAAATTATTCTCTATCATTCCATCAGATGGAACATTGATAATTTCAATGGATCTCTTTTGTAAATGTTAACAATTAAACTGCTGATTTGAAAGCCTACAAATTACCTGTAAGCCTATTAACACTCGTCTCTCCATTAAGATTTTGAAAAATCTATCCAAGTGTAGTATTTTAAGATTTTCTTGCAGAATGCTATGTGATATCAATATGTTATTCATACCATATAGCTTTGCCTCTGGTTAAACAAAGACTTAGTACAACTACATACTTTCCACATAATACAAAAAGAGTTTAAAACTTGAGCAAACATTTACCTGACATCTAAACTCTAGCAAAGTCAAAATTAAAAGAAGTTGCAGGCAGCAAATGAAAGCTTGTATAGATCTAAATAAATGCCATAAGTGGTAGGAAATATTTTGAAAATTGTTTCTTACTTACAAACTTCTCTGATTCCCACAATATTTACTAAGTTGTTTTCCTTCATAACATTGAAATTTGGACATATGTAGTAATGCATAGGTTACCAGTAACGTCTAATTATATCACTTGTAGATTACTATAAAATGAAACTATAATTCTTTCGCACACAGCCCTTAAAGGGTATGGAGTGGAAAATCACAGCCCAAAGACAAGGTTACAGCAATTTATAATTTCAAGGTGCAAGATATAATCAGCAGTCTAGAAGTTAACATCGGGATAACATACCTTTCCCCAATATCGTATAGCGTAGACCAGTAGGCGTACTCTACTGTTCAGTACGCTATACAAATACAGCAACTTCGTATTCTGAAGGGCCATTCTGTTAGGAGGAAAAGAATAAATATATACATATAAGTCAATCTCAAATACAGAGGCTATGAATTTCCAAGGGCTTTCAATTTATCAGCCTTTGCATTCCAGATGACTATTCATATCATCAAACCAAACAATCAATTCAGAAGTTCAAACAGTTAATAACATTTTTTTTCATAAGGTTGCCAATTTCTACTGTACTAATCTTTCGTTTTTGGAGGGAACTTCTTTTGAACAATATGCCATTGAATAATTCAATCAAACCCAGAAGAAATGTGTAATGTTATCTTTCATAAAGATTAAGCTTATATGACAATTAGGAATAACATCAAGGATTTTTTGTGAGAAATAGAGAAACTGCTGGTACAAAGCAATTTCTTCTCTTCTAACAGTGTTTTCTACCCTATATGATATTCATCTTTTCAAAAATTTAATAGCACTTTACAAGTTGTCTGAAGCTTCTAGCAATCAAAGCCCTGAAGGGCCTGAGAGTTGAGAAAACAGACAGACTGTCTGGAATTCATTACTAAATATAAACTGAAGGTTGTTGGCTCTTGACGGACCAAACAAGATTGATCCACTTAGAGGAGACCAATTCAAGTAAATTCTGCGTGTGTATTCATGTTTATTAAATTGTGTTAGTTAGTTTTATTTTTAAAGCCTACTGTGATTGGATCTGGCATTTAGGTACTATTTTCTTACACTTGACTTCATATCACACGGGTTACTTAAAAGAATCATGGATTATCTGAGGTGAATTGTGTTTTTAAATATGAACATTTTTCCACTATCTATAGACATCAGAAAATATTTCTTCTCAGTGTTGCACATCAAGCTCTGGAAAGCAGTTTTTAAATCGTGTTAGCAAATGCAGAGGACAGAGTTAATTGAGTAGAAAGTAACTTCTTGTTGTCTAAATCTGGTTTCTATTTCTCATCAGAGGTACTTTCAGTGCTTTGAATATACAAATTATTGAACTTCAGATCCCAGCTGAAATTTTAAATAAATACTAGAATAAATAAACCTCGAGCAGGTTAAAAAAAAGTTCGTAAATATTGTCTGGGTAAAACCTAATTAGGTTTTCGGAAAACATTTTTTAGTATGGATGATGTGCTGAAAATAATCTTTTCTCTGCTTCATAAGGGAATGTAACTAAAAAATCGCAGGTATCTTCAGAAAAATATGCCTTACTTGGCCTGGACTTCAAAGTTGAAATTATTTTCCCAACGAGTATTTCCTTACATTGCATTCAACACGAGAAGGGTGGCGCAAGAATGACAAAATGGTTCGAATTTTTTTTTTACTAAATTTAGGAAAGCCTGGATGGTACAAACACAATTTTTGTACAGAGATTTTTTTTTTTAACCTTTAACAGGAAGCGCAGAAATTGTGGTAGAGCTCATGAGAAAACAATGACCTAAGTCAAATCAGCCTATCGAAGATAGGTCATTGATCTGGGATATAACCATTGTCTAGAGGGTTAATGCCTTTAATCGTCACTAAATAATCTTTATCCATTGTCTCGAAATCAAACAATAACTCGGATTTAAATCAGGAATCAACATTCTTGTTTAGTAGACTATCCAGGCAAGATATCAACAAGTGCGCATGCATTGTACACCAAAAAGGTGTTGATAATAATGTGCATTCAGTAGGTTATATGTGGCTGTTAGGTTTGACTTACTATATTTAAAATCAGAAAAATAATTCCACAAAATCAATATTCAATACATTGATATTAGTATGAATGACAGATTATAGCATTTAATACTTAAAAATACCAAAATAAGTTGATCTCGTCTATACAATTTCTTATGGACTGATTTAATATATATGGCGCCATACGGCCCATATCACTTATACGGCGTGTTTCAAGTATCATGCTCTATTTTGTAGTTGATAATTTGTTTCATTGAAAATACTCGACATGAGATTTACACTGCATTTGCAGATCTATTTCTAAGAAATATAAAATGATGTGAAGATCCACACCTGTCCTTTTGAATTTATTGTCTTTTAATCAAAACTGACAATCTAATTGTTTGTATGTATCGTGATTATTTACGCAAAGAAAGTAGTTCGCTTGAAAAATCAAAAGTTAGGAAAAAATTACGACAGTTTTGTATTGAAACCTTTCAAAATGAAACCATCTTTTAAAAGAGTGTCAAAAATTTTTATAATTTGGCCTGGTAACGCAGAATGTGCCTATTTAAAAAGCGGCACTGTCAGGGTGGTTATTTGTTCCAGGCCATCAGAGGAATACATGAGATAGTAAAATCGTGCAACGACAATGAGGAGCTTCAAACCTTCGGTTTGCCACAACTCAAAAAAGGACTAGACCAAAGTTTTGTCTCACCATTGATCAGCAGTCCAGACAATTTTCAAAAAACATCAGTACTGTATTAATAAAATTTAAAATAGTAAGATTTTGTGCTCATCATACATTTAGCTACAACCTTTAGGAAAACACTTAGTCTGATCAAATTCTGAAGTACAAATCTGCAGCTTCTTTCAATCAGAGCAAGTAAATGGTTGTTAGGTTTAGCATAGGTGAGATTTCACAACTCAAGGGATGTGAAAAAAGGGACTGAATTGGGAAAGGTCATTTTTGTCCAAAGGATATAATTTGGTAGATAGCAATAACGTTATGCTATGTTTTTAATATGAATGCTCTAGGCCCTATATTTAAGAAGAAGAATCCTTTCAAATTAAGTGATATACTCAATGTTCAACCCCTGGAGCAGAGACGTTTTTTTATCCTAAGGGCATATTTTCTTGTAACATAGTACAAAGTTATTTAGTTGTGGTACATACAAAATATGAATGTCCTTCACCTTATATTTCAGAAGGAGAAGACTTTTGAAGTTGCTCTAGTTGGGCATTTTCCCAAATTTTGGACCTCTGGGGCAGGGCCATGTTTTATTGCAGGGCTAAGATTTTAGCTATTATGGTAGAGAACCATCTGGTTGTGCTTTATCAAATTGAATGCCTTAGACTTGGTAGATTGGGAGGAGAAGACTGTTGCACATGGTCTAATTGAGCATTTTTACCAACTTTGGAGACCCAGGGAAGTGGGTGTTTTCATAATTTAATCAAAATTGATAGGTAACAGCCAGGCTATGCTACATTCGAAATATAAATGCCCTCAGCCTTAAGGTGAAGGTTTTTTTTTTGTTTTTTTTTTAACTCACTCAAATTTTGTGTTTTGCAGGGCTGTTTTTGACCCTAGGAGAACAATAAGTGATATGATACAAAACCATCTAGTAATGCTATATACCAAAAATGAATATTCTAGACCATATACTTTATGAGAAGTCTTTTGAACTTGCTCTAATTAAGCATTTTTCCAAACTCAGGACCTTAGGGGCAGGGCCATTTTTTACCCAAGGGATTAGACGCATGAAAACTTGGCAGAGAAACCATGTGATTAAGCTACATATGAAATATAACTGCGTTTGGCCTTGTAGTTTCTGGGAAAAAAAAAAGGTTTATCAAAATTTTCCATTTCAAAATGCCATGGCAACCAGAGTTTTTCTTGGAATGACTTTCTAACAACTTTTGTAGAGCTTCACCCATGGAACATCCCTGCAAAGTTTCAGCTTGATTGACCATCTGGTGTTGGTTAGAGCTGTAACGATACACTCGAATATTCGGCGAATCGAATATTTTTTTACTGGCGAGTACGTATCGTATTTGTCTATCTGAGAACCGAATATTGGTGAATACAAAATGAGAAATATTTTTCGGGATGCAAAGTGCAAAAAAATATCCAAGAGGTCATAGATATCCAACATGCACAAGCTATAACGAAGGTTTCATCAAATTTATGAAGAAAGACTAAATCCTTAAAGCCTAGGCGGCTCCCGTAGTCGATTGACAGAGGGCGCCTCTGATGCAACTGAATACATATTCTAGATACTAAATCAAAGAATTTCTACTTCACTGGTGACAGCTATTTATTTGTTGTCTACAGGTGGCATTTTCGGTAGTGAATGATAGATTAACTGGACAATCGACGCATGACTTTGACCGTCAACGGTCAGACCTTTGTTAATACTAACAATCAAAAATCATCTTTTTTAAGTCAGTCTTAGTTCTACTAAACCTTTTAAATCAAGTTTTTCAATTCAAATTCTAGTATTTATGGCCTAATTTTTCTATTTTACTGACCATTAAGTGCAGATTCTGAAGAAATTAAATGACATAATCTTTCCGAGCAAAGACCATTGTCTTCAATTATGCAACGTATAAATTACCTCCCTTTAAAAAAATAAAAGGTAAGCTATGGCTGCATGTCCATTATACCTTGAATGTTGGCTAAAATTTAAATATTTCGTCTTTTCATTATAAGTAATCAATACTGGTGACAAAAATGTTCATATTAATTGGTAAGTTTGTAACAGATAGAAGTTTACAACATAATTCAAAATATACAAATTTAAAAGTACAAATACGTGAAATTCACAATAGAGAGTCAAGTAATTTGAAATGATCCAGCTGCAAACAATGACGGATCTTGACTTCACCCTTTGTTAGGCTTGAATTTGCCATACACCTTTGATTGCTGTTGCAGAAATAATAAAATAGTTAGCTTAAAACAGCTGTCTGTATCACAGATAGACATAAGTTTGTTTCATTCTTTACTCAAAGAAATATATAGATAAATATGCCTGTTCCTGGAATAAGTTGTATTCATGAATAAATATTCATATTCATGACCCTGTATCGTGATCTGTATTCGTATTCGTCACTTTCTGTATCGTTACAGCCCTAGTGTTGGTGGAGAAGATTTTTGAAGAAATTGTGGATGGACAGACATATGGACAGATGGACAGACAGAAAATGACTGACCACAATAGCTCACCTTGCACTTTGTGCTCAGGTGAGATAAATACTATACTGGCCATCACTTATGACTTTAGAATTAATATCCCAAACCTGTTCCGGAATTGTTTTATGTTCTTTTCAAAAATAGATCCATAATTGATGTGAGCGAGAATCAGGCAGGGATCATTGGTGTTCAAATGGTTTGAATTTTTGCAATAAACGTACTTTACCAGACAAAACAATATTTTGTTTTACTGTTTGATATTGTACTAGTATATCAGGATGATTGAAATCAAAAGGAACTTGTCACTTTATTTAGATTTGTGAAGGGGGCTGTACCTGCAAAAACTTTCTGGTACATGACAAACATCCATATATACAAAATTGCCTTTGACAAAATACATAGATACGGATCCTATCTGGAGCACTGATTGGACTGTTTGCTTTCTTTCCCTAGGTTACACTGCAGCAACATTGGCTCTAAAGAGATTCACAGTGTAATGTAGGACTGTGGAGTGGTTATTTCTCTTGGACCTTAAAATTACAGACCATTCATGACAAGTACTAGTGCGTCTTCTAGGAGCAAAAATAGGGATAAATCTTACTAGTGAAACTGTGCCAGGCTCTATCAATATTGAGTAAATCCTTTCATTACAATTTATTTCCTGACCTATTAATTATTTTCCAGGACTAGAAATCAATCTAAGCAATACTGGGTGCTTAAATCGGTTAAAATAAAAGCCATAGTAATTTTGGGCAATTAGCAAATTGAACCTCTGAAATAACTTACTTATTATTGACAGACAAATCACACTTGATGTCCGTGCCAGCATACTTGAATCTACATAATGGACACCGGTTACTGGGGATGACTTGAGCATCCAGTATACCATCCATATTGTCTGTCAGAATACGGGAGATTAGCTTACACTGATCACCCAGTCCCATTCTGTCTAAATCAGCTGGTAACAATGGACCCCACTGCTTGTCCTTCAGGAACTTGAAATCTCGCACATATGGCAGCTTGACAGGCTGCAACAGAGAGAAGTTTGACGAAGCTGATTCTACTTTATCATAGTTTTTGACTTGATATTCTGAGTAGATTCCCAACCCATTACAAGGCAACAAAATTTTAGGAAATAATCATTAAGATATCTTTTGCCATATTTTCCAATGGAACCTTCCAATTTCTGATAGGATTCAACCTTCTGACCTGCTAAGCATTTTGACCATGTTTTAAAAGGTTGGGCTAAATTTGTGGCCCTTACAGTGCTAACAAGGAAATTGTCTTTAAGGTCCCATGTTTTACTAAAGAATCTTCCCTGTTTTCAAAAGGGTTCATCCTTGTGACCAGAAAAATTTTCTGACCATGTTTCATGAAGATTGGGCCAAAATTGTGGCACTAGGAGTGCTCACAAGGAAATTGTCATTTCTCCTATTCCTGTGTCTTCAAACAATATGTTTCCATTTTTGATGGGTTTATTCTTGTGACAAGACAAACATTCTGACCGTAGATTCATGAATATTGGGCTAAAATTGTTGCCAAAAGACTGCTAACATGGAAATTGTCACAAAGGCTCCTTTTCCCACACTTTCCAATGGAAATTTGCACTTTCAATATGAGTAATCCTGGTAACCAGACAAAGTTTCTGACCAAGTTTCTTAAAGATTGAGTTAATTGTTGCCCAAGGACTTCTAACAAAGAAACTGTCATTAAGGCACATTTTCCCATGTTTTCCAATGGAAATCTCCAATTTTAAATTCATCCTTGTGATCAGACAAACATTCTGACAAAGTTTCATAAAGTTTGAGCCCAAATTGTGGCCACTAGAGTGCTAACAAGGAAATTGACATTAAAGCCCCTTTTCCTGTCTTTTCCAACTGAACTTCAAATTTTCAAAAAGGTTCATCATTGTGACCAGACAAACATATTGACCAAGTTTGAAGACAATTGTGCCAAAATTGTGGCCACTAGAGTGCTATCAAGAAAATTGTTGATAATACACGATGGGTGACAAAAGAACACAAATGATCACAAAAGCTCACCTTGAGCACTATGTGCTCAGGTGAGCTAAAACGGGATGATTGTGTGGGAAAAGGTTAATTCCATGAATCAATATTCTCAACTTCTAACCCTGCAAACTGCAACAGTGCCTACTTTGTGAAATAAAACATTATTCTTTTAAGAGGTGACACTACTTTCACATTAGAGAGGTTTCAGACAACACAGATAATGTAGCTAAATACATAAAATTTGTATCAGATACAAATTTGTGTCCATTTTCAGTATATACTATATATGGAAATAAGCCCTGCCCATTAAAGCCATATTTTTCATCCAATGATTCTTTTGATAATCTGATAAAGGGTCATCAACAGATAAGTCTTGTAAAATTTGGTTGAAATCCACTAACAGGTTTCTGAGACAAAGAATTTCAAAGCTTTAATCGAATATGGAAATTAGCCCCGCCCATTAAAGCCATTTTCTTTCATTTGATCAAAATTCTCTGAAGGAACCAAGAGGACCATGATGGTCCTATATCGCTCCCCTGAGTATGATGGCTCAAGGCTTGAGATAATATACAAAATATCAGAGTTCTTCAATGATTTCAATTCTTTGAAGTATTTTGAAAGAGCAAGCATGACCTAAGGATCACTTATGTGAAGTTTTGATGAAATTCCATTGTTAGTTTAGTAGGAGAAGATTTTTTCTTCGTGCTCAGGTGAGCTAAAAAGGGTCACCGAAGGATCATTTTTGTGAAATTTGGCTCAAATCCAAAGACTGGTTTCTGAGATGATTTTTAAAGCTTTCACCATATGTATAAGGAAAAAAGCCCCACACATTAAAGTCATGTTTTTCATCCGAGCAAATTTCTTTGCAGGAATCTGATAGAGGGTCACCCAAGCGACATAGCTATGAAATTTGGTTGAATTCTGTTCAGTACTGAGAAGATTCTTAAAGGAAAAGTTTACGGATGGACGACCGGACGTACACCACACCATGACAATAGCCCTCTGGCCTCTTGCCAGTGGAGCTAACAAATGGGCCCCTACCGATATACGGAGTTCTCCCGAAAATTGCCCTTTAATTATCTCCCTTGATTCTACTGGGTAGTTCCGGTTTAAATTTAAACAAAGAGTAAATAAGGGCTGAGACTAAAAGCGTCTGTTTTGGAGTGAATTAATTATTTTTTCGGTATTTCACACATAAGAATATTGAGTACTTTTGTAATACTTATAGATTATGAAAATGTTATGGTAGTTTTTATTTACGTTGACACGTTATAATCGTCTTCCCGTCCGAGTTTCATCCAGTTTTCATATTCTACTTCTCATTTTCGAAACAAAATTAGCAAAAGTGTCCTTCA
Source organism: Fragum fragum (assembly GCA_946902895.1). NCBI lineage: Eukaryota > Metazoa > Mollusca > Bivalvia > Cardiida > Cardiidae > Fragum > Fragum fragum. Next base: position 28,007,128 of record OX336377.1, on the reverse strand, counting down.
TGGAGAATTGTTCCTTTTATTTCCTTGGCTTGAGATTATCTACTGAAACGTGCAAACAGACAAAACAACAACGGGGGAAACAAAAGTATTGCGATAAAAGGAGTGTTTTTACAAGGAACTTCTCCAAATTTGAGCGATCCGTTTATTTTTATACAAATGGATTTTAATATTTCGTCTGTATCCTAGTTCGTTCTGAGATTTTATTTTTATCTACAAAGGTTTAAATGGTAAGTTAATCTTAAGAATTATCTATGTCCGTCCATAAACTCCTGTTTTAATCCAAGTAACTTACACGTTTTGAATCGGTATCTTTGATTACGCAATAGTCCACGGATGGTATTCGGATATATCTCATAACGATCGGCTATTTGCTTTGATTTTCACACGACTGCCCAGATGTACTTCTTTTGACTAATTGACAAGGGAGTCGGTGGACTTATATTATTTGGAATTTATCTAGTTCTAAAGATTGATTAATGTTTCATCTTTCTGTCCATATATAATATGCAAAATGATGTGGTTGAGTCCCTTAGTAAAAGTACACTATCATAGGTTAAGTGCTCCTATTTTGCGTAGAATCAGATATTTTTCAGAATTTGATACAGAGGAATGTTGAGAACTCTTATAATACTCTTAGAATATGGAATTGATGTGGTAGTTTATATTAACGTTGACACGTTTAATCTTTTTTCTCTCCCGACCTAGGAACCAATTTTATTCTCGTCCAGTTTTCATATCTTACTTCTCATTTTCGAAAAATAAATAGCAAAGGCGTCCTTTGTAGGAAATCATTGCGTTTACTTCTTTTACTTGAAAAGACTTAATAAAACAAGGAAACCACACAACAACAACCAAGAATAACAATATTGCGATAAAGAATACTTTTACGCCAATTTTCTCCACATCTGAAAGATCCATTATTTTCGGTACTCATGGCTGTTAAAATCACGTTCGTATCCTCTTTCGTTCTGAGATTTATTTTTCTGTAAAGGGTTAAATAGTAAATCAAATTTAAAAGTTAACGATGTCCTCTCATAAACTGCTGTTTTAATCCAAGTAACTTACACGCTTCTGATCGGTATCTCTGATTGCGTAATAGACCACGGGTGGTATTTTGGATATACACTGGATATATCTCATAATGATCGGTTATTTTCTTTTGATTTTCGCCCGCTATCCCCTTATTACAAGTAACAAAGGAAGTCGTTTGCTATTCCCTCTAATTCTAAGGAAATTACGAGTTTGTACATTTTAAATAGGATTATAAATGCAAGAGGTAAAAGAAATCTATTCTAAAACGTTTCTCATTTACAAAAAATTGGAAAAAATGTTTAAATAAGAAAAATCTGAAAAAAATGTTTAAGATCACTTTTTTACAACAAAAAAATTTGAATATTTAGTACATATAAATTGTATCATATATGTCATTGGGTGATATATCTCAATACAATAATAAGAATTTGGTATCAACTAAATGGATTAAAACGCTCAAAAAGATTGTCTTAGTTTGATCTTTGTAACACTTCTTACGGTCATCTCTTTTATATTTCCACTTTTTTATTTCTCACTTTTTCTCAAATACTTAAATACATGAAATGATATATAAAACAATAAATTAATACATTCAGCAGGGTAGAAATACTGTGGAAAAGGAAAAAATGCAACATGCATATTTTCTTTTTCTACAATGCATTCTCAATTTGAAAACCACAGGGACGTATGAACCAGGGTTAATCAGAATAAATTTTATATGAAAAATATAAATTTGTGCACACATCTAATATCAGATCCTAAAGCTTGTGGTGGTTGATTGAATTAAATTGGTTTACCCATTCCCACACAATGACGCTTTTAGGCGCCCCTTAAGAAAAATAATTGGGAAAACATTGTACAAATTGACAAAATTGCTTGTAACAAGCAATTTCTTCATTTTGCCGAATGTTTTCTGCTCAGAAAGATGAAAATATATAGAAATTCATAAACTTAAAGTTGTCATGTGCAACTCCTTTAAATTTGGCATAGTCTAATATTTTGCCCTCCGGTTATCGGTTAAACACCACTTTCAACATTTAATCAGTTACTAAGCATAACTGACATTTCATCTGAGCCATCAGCTGCTCACCCTACTTAGACCTTATTATTTGCCGATTGGTAAGAAATTAATGATATATCTTACTTGTCATTGGTAAGAAACGAATGATATATCTTGGGAGGACCTACAGAGGCAACAATCATTTCCACAAGCCTCCAGACACTTTACAAAGATTGTTGAGGATCATGCAGTGAAATTCTGATTAAATTTATTTCATATCCATCAATGAAAAGGGTATTTGGTAAATTCCAATGGTCATGAAATGAAGACGTAAGGAGAGCTTCTTTGTAACAGTTCCCGTTTGTAAAATGACAGATATCTTATAAATTCAAAGCCCTACTTGACATGTGAAACCGTTTTCTAAAAAAGGAAATAACGGAATGTATTTCCGTGAGTATCATTGTATTTATTTCGATCAAAAAAGCTCTTTTTATGGTAAATAATACGTATATCCGGAATTAGGGTATATCCGGAAAATACACTTTCATACCGGCTCATTTACGATTATAAACACGTAAAACGTCACTTAGCTTTAAAGATTAAGCTCAGCTGTTAAAATAAAGTAGTCTCTAGATCATATAGGGTTTCAACATTGATGACACATAGTGAGAGCTGGCAACAACGTGATAGTGTTTTCGATACCGATATCATCGATTTTTTCACCGGAACTACTCAAAGATTTAAGGGAGGTCACTCTAATACTAAAACTAAGCGAAGTAACTCTGGATATCGGTAGGGGCCCATTGATAAAGGTTTTTTTCTCATTCTTCTGCCAGTTAATGGTACATTATGTTTTAGTTGTCTATTACTTGAAAGAATAACATTTAACATCCCCACACACACTAAGTAACTATGTTGTAAGAATACATTGTCCAATTTTACAGACTCATCCGAAAGGCCAAAGGGGTTAGGGAATTAATCCCAAGCAAAAAACTACTAACATGGGTATTACTACTGGACCAAATTCTCTCACCCAGCACTTAAGACTTAAATTACTATCTAACCACTACACAAACATTGAGACAAAATGCTTTGATCAAGTTCTCCTTTTCAATCAGTATTTTCTACACTTTTAGGCACCTGGTTATCTTTGTTTAATTCTTGTAACTCTTTTAAAAGTCATCTGCCATTCTTAAGTCTAAAATTTTGTTGTTGGGTAATGGATATCATATTGTTCTATATTTACCTTTACTTCCCATGTTCTACTGTGCATGGTTGACAGATCCAGGAAAATATCCATATCACATCCTGACAGTCCAAACCCGTTAACTGACGATCCAAACTGGTTCACAGTACAGCCTAGAAGATAATGAATAGTCTTTTGTCCAAACTGAACTCTAATAGTTTTTAGTCTTCTCTCAATAATGATTTTTAGAAGATTGAAATATCAAGAAAGTGATCAAGAATGAAGTATTTCTCTCAAAGAAAACATGATGAAAGCGAGTCCAAACTCATAGAGTATACCGCACTAGCACTACATGAAATCTTCCCTCAATAGAACATATTCAGTAAGCACCACTTTACCAGGAAATGTCAGAAGCGATGAAAAAATACCACTATACCGGGCAATGTCAGAAAATAGAAAAAATACCCCTATACAGGGCAATGTCAGAAAAAAAACTAAGTCCTAAAACTGGAAGTAGAAAATTATGTTGAACATCCATACAAAGTAACAAGTTGTTTCAAGTTGCCCAGTAACATGTTACAACAAGAGGACCATGATGGTCCTAAATCGCTCCCCTGAGTATGATGGTTCATGGATTTATGATATATACAAAATAGCAAAGCCCTCTGTTTAATTATTTTGGAGATGTTTAAGGATTTCTCTTTAAATCCTAGGTATATTGATGATCCCACCATATAGCACTAATTTCCTGAATATGGTAATGCTTTGAAATATAGACATCAATACATACCAAGTATAAAAACTCTAGGCCTAATGGTTAAGGAGAAGAAGGTTTTCAAAGATATCATTATTTATTCCTAACTAAAATAAGGGATTGCACAGAAAAGAGCTATTAATTTGGTATAGGGTCAATGGCTGATGATATGTACCAAGTATCAAAGCTTTAGGCTTTATGGTTCGGGAGAAGAAGATTTTCAAAGATTTCCTTCTTTACTTCTATGTAAAGAAAAATGCTAATTTTTCAGAATACAGTAATTCTTTGAAGTATTTTGGTAGATTTGTTTGTTTGAATGGGGTTTAACGCCGCTTTTAACAATCTTTCAGTTATATCGCGGCGGCTGGAGCACCTAACAATGGATTCCTGTTATTTCTCGCACCAGTACTACCACTACACCCTTTCCTAGCCTCCAGCTGCTATCCCACATAGGCTTACGATTATCTGCCCATTGGTGGTAGACAAATGTCGGAAAGAGAATTGCCGCCGTCGGGGATCGAACCCGGGACCCTTTGAATGAAAGTCCGACGCGCTACCAACTGCGCTATGACGGCGGCTCGTATTTTGGTAGAGGGTCAATAGATGATGATGAATACCAAATATCAAAGCTCTAGGCCTTATGGTTTGGGACAAGAAGATTTTTAAAGATTTAAAGATTTCCTTCTTTTATTCTATGTAAAATCACGAATTGCCAAGAAGAGGGCTAATTTTCAGAATACGGTAATTCTTTGAAGTATTTTGGTAGAGGGTCAATAGCTGATGATGTATATCAAATATCAAAGCTCTAGGCCTTATGGTTTAAGAGAAGAAGATTTTTAAAGATTTCCTTCTTTATTTCTATGTAAAATCAGGGATCGCCCAGTAAAGGGCTAATTTTCAGAATATGGTAATTCTTTGAAGTATTTTGGTAGAGGGTCAATAGATGATGATGTTTACCAAATATCTAAGCTCTAGGCCTTAACGCTTGGGAGGAGAAGATTTTTTAAGTTTTTTCACTCCATTGCCATTGCAACCAGAGTTCTTCATGGATTTCAATTCTTTGAAGTATTTGGAAGAGCATGACCTAAGGATCATTTTTGGTAAAGTTTTGTTGAAATTCCATGGTAAGTTTAGGAAGAGAAGATTTTTTTGTAATTGTGAATGGACGGACGGACAGACGGACGGAAGACGGACATGTACGGATCACAATAGCTCCCCCAGAGCACTTCGTGCTCAGGTGAGCTAAAAATATACCAATACACCAGGATATGTCCAAAAACAAGAGGATCATGATGATCCTATACTGCTCATTTGAGCAGGGTTCATTCTACATGTTTTTACAAATGGCGCACAGAAAATCCGACAACGGGCCGACCCAGTGTGCAATTTTAGGGGAAAAAATTACTTGATTAGAAATTTGTTCCGTATCAAACACTGGAATTCGCTAACAGAGTAAAGCCTAGTAACAATTTATTGATTGCAGATTGGTCTATTGTTCTTTACCTTGTTTACCATCGCTACAATGTATTAAACCAAAGCAGACAATTTTAGACTATTCTGGGGAGTATTAAAACAAGAGGGCCATTGGCCCTGGGGCGCTCACCTGAGATAAAGGCTCTTTTTCTTTCAACAGTCTAATTTCATGTTAAGGTTAGGATTATGAAACAAGTGGGCCACAATTACATATAAACACTATGAACTTGGGGATCCAAGTCTAAATTACAAATTCCAAGGTTTAAGTGCTGATTTGAAAGAAGGAAAAAACTTTTTCCATGGGTTATAATTTCAGACATAAGAAAGAAGTCTGTGAACTGATGCTTCATGCCTATACCCCCCCCCCCTGGGTCGGCCCCTTGAGACCCAAGGATCATGATTTTAGCTACATATTTTGTAAGAGGTCAACATACTGATGCTTCATGCAAAATATCAAGGCTCTACACCTTCTGGGTCAGGAGGAAAAGATTTTTAAAGATTATTTTAAAATTTCACCTATCTTGCCATGGCAACCAGAGTTTTTTAACGGATTTCAATTCTTTTAGCTATTTTTGAAGGGGACCACCTAAGCATCATTTCTGCCAAATTTGGTTCAAATTGGCCCAGTGGTTTGGGAGGAAATGTCATTTAAAACAAGAGGGCCGTTGGCCCTGGGGCGCTCACCTGAGATAAAGGCTCTTTTTCTTTTAACAGTCTATTTTCATGTTAAGGTTAGGATTATGAAACAAGTGGGCCACAATTACATATAAACACTATGAACTTGGGGATCCAAGTCTAAATTACAAATTCCAAGGCTTTAGTGCTGATTTGAAAGAAGGAAAAAACTTTTTCCATGGGTTATAATTTAAGAAATAAGAAAGAAGTCTGTGAACTGATGCTTATTGCCTATAACCCCCCCCCCCCCAGGGCTCTGCCCCTGGGAACCCGAAGATCCTGATTTTAGCTATTTTGAAAGAGGTCAATATACTGATGCTTCATGCAAAATATCAAGGCTCTACGTCTTCTGGGTCAGGAGGAGAAGATTTTTAAAGATTATCTTAAATTTTACTTTTGTTGCCATGGCAACCAGAGTTTTTAATGGATTTCAATTCTTTTAGCTATTTTTGAAGGGGACCACCTAAGGAACATTTCTGCCAAATTTGGTTCAAATTGGCCCAGTGGTTTGGGAGGAGATGTCATTTAAAAAATCGTTCTTTATTTCTATATAAACCCCACCCCCCTGGGGCTCCGCCCCTGGGGACCCGAGGATCATGATTTTAGCTATTTTGAAAGAGGTCAATATACTGATGCTTCATGCAAAATATCAAGGCTCTACGCCTTCTGGGTCAGGAGGAGAAGATTTTTAAAGATTATTTTAAAATTTCACTTTTGTTGCCATGGCAACAAGAGTTTTTAACGGATTTCAATTCTTTTAGCTATTTTTGAAGGGGACCACCTAAGGAACATTTCTGCCAAATTTGGTTCAAATTGGCCCAATGGTTTGGGAGGAGATGTCATTTAAAAAATCGTTCTTTATTTCTATATAAACCCCACCCCCCTGGGGCTCCGCCCCTGGGGACCCGAGGATCATGATTTTAGCTATTTTGAAAGAGGTCAATATACTGATGCTTCATGCAAAATATCAAGGCTCTACGCCTTCTGGGTCAGGAGAAGAAGATTTTTAAAGATTATTTTAAAATTTCACTTTTGTTGCCATGGCAACCAGAGTTTTCAACGGATTTCAATTCTTTTAGCTATTTTTGAAGGGGACCATCTAAGGAACATTTCTGCCAAATTTGGTTCAAATTGGCCCAGTGGTTTGGGAGGAGATGTCGTTTAAAGAAATTGTTGACGGACGACGCACGACGCACGACGCACGACGCACGACGGACGGACGCCGGACGAAAGGCGATCACAATAGCTCACTTGAGCACTACGTGCTCAGGTGAGCTAAAAATCATTCTTTATTTCTATATAACCCCCCCCCCTGGGGCTCCATCCCTGGGTAACCGAGGATCATGATTTTAGCTATTTTGAAAGAGGTCAATATACTGATGCATCATGCAAAATATCGAGGCTCTACGCCTATTGGGTTAGGAAGAGAAGATTTTTAAAGATTATTTTAAATTTTACTTTTGTTGCCATAGCAACCAGAGTTTTTAACGGATTTCAATTCTTTTAGCTATTTTTGAAGGGGACCACCTAAGGAACATTTCTGCCAAATTTGGTTCAAATTGGCCCAGTGGTTTGGGAGGAGATGTCATTTAAAAAATCATTCTTTAATTCTATATAAACCCCACCCCCCTGGGGCTCTGCCCCTGGGGACCCGAGGATCATGATTTTAGCTATTTTGAAAGAGGTCTATATACTGATGCTTCATGCATAATATCAAGGCTCTACGCCTTCTGGGTCAGGAGAAGAAGATTTTTAAAGATTATTTTAAAATTTCACTTTTGTTGCCATGGCAACCATATTTTTTAAGGATTTCAATTCTTTTAGCTATTTTTGAAGGGGACCAGCTAAGGAACATTTCTGCCAAATTTGGTTCAAATTGGCCCAGTGGTTTGGGAGGAGATGTCATTTAAAAAATCGTTCTTTATTTCTATATAACCCCTCCCCCCCCGGGGCTCCGCCCCTGGTGACCCGAGGATCATGATTTTAGCTATTTTGAAAGAGGTCAATATACTGATGCATCATGCAAAATATCGAGGCTCTACGCCTATTGGGTTAGGAAGAGAAGATTTTTAAAGATTATTTTAAATTTTACTTTTGTTGCCATAGCAACCACAGTTTTTAACAGATTTCAATTCTTTTAGCTAATTTTGAAGGGGACCAGCTAAGGAACATTTCTGCCAAATTTGGTTCAAATTGGCCCAGTGGTTTGGGAGGAGATGTCATTTAAAAAATCGTTCTTTATTTCTATATAACCCCTCCCCCCCCGGGGCTCCGCCCCTGGGGACCCGAGGATCATGATTTTAGCTATTTTGAAAGAGGTCAATATACTGATGCATCATGCAAAATATCAAGGCTCTATGCCTTCTGGGTCAGGAGAAAAAGATTTTTAAAGATTATTTTAAAATTTCACTTTTGTTGCCATGGCAACCAGAGTTTTTAACAGATTTCAATTCTTTTAGCTATTTTTGAAGGGGACCACCTAAGGAACATTTCTGCCAAATTTGGTTCAAATTGGCCCAGTGGTTTGGGAGGAGATGTCATTTAAAAAATTGTTCTTTATTTCTATATAACCCCCCCCCCCCTGGGCTCCGCCCCTTGGGGACCCAAGGATCATGTTTTTAGCTATTTTGAAAGAGGTCAATATACTGATGCATCATGCAAAATATCAAGGCTCTACGCCTTCTGGGTCAGGAGAAGAAGATTTTTAAAGATTATTTTAAAATTTCACTTTTGTTGCCATGGCAACCAGAGTTTTTAACGGATTTCAATTCTTTTAGCTATTTTTGAAGGGGACCACCTAAGGAACATTTCTGCCAAATTTGGTTCAAATTGGCCCAGTGGTTTGGGAGGAGATGTCGTTTAAAGAAATTGTTGACGGACGACGCACGACACACGACGCACAACGGACGGACGCCGGACAAAAGGCGATCACAATAGCTCACTTGAGCACTACGTGCTCAGGTGAGCTAAAAAAAGCTCAAGGAAGAAGATAATAATGGAATCCGGTCGTCAGACAATTTAGGCGACCAAATTTTGTCAACTTTCAGCCAGATTTAGAAATGGCCCCTCTTTTTTCCTCTGAGGGGGCCATATAGCCATTTGGTTTTCATTCCTAGAATGAACCCTGCCCGAGTATGATGGCTCAAGGCTTTATGACATGTGCGTTATATCAAACCTCTACTCTTGGTTTGGAGAAAAGATTTTCAAAGATTTCCTTCTTTGTTCCTATCTGAAATTAGGGATTGCACAGAAAAGGGCTAATTTTCAGGTTAACTTAATTCTTTGAAGTATTTTGGTAGAGGGTCAATATGTATAGATTAGAGCCCTTGTCCTATGGGTTGGGAGAAAAAGATTTACAAAGGCTTCCTTTATTCTTAAGTAAAATCAGGGATTGCACAGAAAACGGCTAATTTTCAGAGTATGGTTATCCTTTGAAATACTTTGGTAGAGGGTCAGTAGCCTTTGATACATACTAAGTAACAAAACTCTAGGCCAAATGGTTTGGGAGAAGAAGTTTTCAAAGATTTCCTTCTTTGTTCCTATTTAAAATCAGGGACCACACAGAAAATGGCTAATATTCAGAATAAGTTCATTCACTTGATTATCATGGCAATGAGAGTTCTTTGTGGATTTTAATTCTTTGAAGTAAGAGCACGACCTATGGATCATCTATGTTAAGTTTGGTTGAAATTCCATGGTTAGTTTAGGTGGGGAGGATGTTTCTGTAATTGTGAACAGACAGACCAACAGATGGTCGGACAGATGTATGCTTGAAGATGACTGATCACAATAGCTCACCCAGAGCACTTCCTGCTCAGCTGAGCTAATAAACATAGACATAAAACATGAAGTAGATAACTTGCAGTAGAAAAATTCAGTATGTGCCACTAAGGACACTGAGCCAAACCTCCACATCAAGTTTCAAGTCAATACCATCAATAAGTGCTGATAACAATACTATAAAATTATACCACTTTACCAGGCAATGTCTAGTAATAAACCAAGCCCTTAAACAGAAAAATAGATAAGTTGCAGACCTAAATTCCGTGAGCACCATGGACACCTTGCTAACTTTCATATTCTTTGAAAAGGGGGTAAAATAACATCTACATTAGACAGAATCTTTTTCAGATTGTTAAAATGCTATACAAGAAGGTATATCAAACACTGTGTGTAAGTAGAATGCCTATTTCTGTCTACATGCTTACCCGGGAAGAAGTTTCCCAGTGTACTCTGAAGTTTCTCACATAGTGTAAACTTCTTCTGGGCCTCATCTGCTGTCACCTGTAGGTTTTGACACAGCCATTCTAGCTGGTTCTGAACCTGAAAAGGGAATAAACACAATTTCAGACTACATGCTGATGCCAAAGCTTAGCTTTTCAGGTTGTTCTTATGAAAGTGAATATATATTTTGAGTTTCAACTGAATGTATTCATTAATACCAGAGATATCACAAATGGCAAAGTTTTCAGCCAATTGCCAACCTGGATATAACTAGATGGTTGTCCAAGGACAAGTGCTGTCGAGCCTGCAAAGTTTTGAAGGCATCATGCTCCTGACAAGCACAATTTTAATGTTTGAGCTTGAGCTTTGACCCTGAACTTGAAGCTATTCAAAAAATTCTTTCAAATGGCATATCTCATGATCGAGAATAATTGTGCCAATTTATTTTGAAATCCATCCATAATTGTAGAAGAAATGCTCCAGAGAAGCACAATCTTTGTGTTTGACCTTGAGCTGTGACCTTGACCTTAGAACTATCCCAAAAGTTCTTTCAAATGGCACATCTACTCATGATGGAGAATGATTGTGCCAATTAATTTGGAAATCCATCCATAATTGTAGGAGTAATTGTCCGGAAAAATTCGGACGCACGGATGACAAACGCACTATTGCACATACACCTTCTTGTCATAGTGACAACTATGTCTCGCTCACTGCAAGCGGGCTCAACAAAAAAACCTTTGCTTTCCTCAGATAACAGCCAAGCTAAAAAGGATTCAATGCAAGACAAAATAAGGGGTGCCAGACATGATGTTTGCATACCAGTTGATGAGTATTGTTTGACTTTGCATACCTCGGCATTCCTAATCCTTTTCACTTGTATTCAATTTGTGGATTGCTGTCCAGGCCCTAAACTCAAACAGGAAGTTCGATATGAAACACCATTATGTTTCAAAATGCATGGCCTCCAACATGCAACAAACAAAGGGCCGTTGGCCCTTGGGCCCTCACCTAAGATAAAAGATCGCATTCTTTCAACGGTCTAACGTTAAGGTTAGGATTATGATACAAGTGGGCCTGACCATACTTGATACTTATAGAGACTCTATACCTGGGGATCCCAAAGTCTTAGTGACAAATTAAAAGCCTTTAGGACTAATATGAAAGGTGGAACATACTTTTTCATTTAAAAAACTTTTTTTTCATTTCAATACAGGCCCCCATCCCCTGAGGCTCGGCCCCTGGGGACCTGAATGTAATGAATTTAGCAATTTTTAAAGAGGTCAAAATACTGATGTTTCATGCATAATATCAAGGCTCTATGGCTTCTGAGTCATCAGGTGATGATTTTAAAGATTATCTTTTTTTAAATTTCACTTTTGTTGCCATGGCAACCAGTTTTCAGCGGTTTTACATTATTTCAGTTGTTTTAATACAGGGCCACCTAAGGAACATTTCTACCAAATTTGTTTGGGAGGAGATGTCATTTAAAAATAGTTCTTTATTTCTATATAAACCCAACCCCACGGGGCTCCACCCCTGATGACCAGAGTGTAATAATTTTAACAATTTTGAATTGTGATAGCGATCAAGTATGGCTTATGTTACATCCTTTGAAAATCAGGCATTCCGGTTGCCATTTCTGACGTCCTGTTACAATAGAGTGTGTCCAGATTGCTAACCAGGCAACAATAGAATTGGAAATTCCAGGCTATGATCACAGTTGCTAAATCAGTCTGTAATACTGCAACTTTACATGCTTAAAACAATTAATTCATTACCATTATTTGATTTAGAAACCCAAGTGGATTTCAGTCACAGATTTAGTCTGAAAATAGGTCTATATCATTTGATGTTGGAAAAATCAAGAGACCCGAAAACACCAAGTAATTATATTTTGGAGTCTCTGTCCAATTTTTGGAGTACTCAGGATCCCGGGACACTGTTAGCATCGATCACTTGCATTCACCCGAGATAAGACTATTTGCCTTTCAAAAGTTGAATTTAATATACAAGGTTAAAATTATGACACAAGTAGGGATAAATTTATAATAGAGTTCAATGTTTCACATTTTTATTAGATAAAGAACACACCAGAACTTACCCCCTTGACTCTGACTAATTTCTCCACCATTTCTTCATGATAGTACATGTCAATCTGCTCTTCCACACTCACAGCCTTCCTCTTCTTACCCTGACCATGACCCTGTCCTTCATCAAACCAGGTCTCATTCTGGCCCCAAGGTCCCCGTTGTTGATTACCAAAGGACTGAGGGGTCTCTTGGTACCCAGCCCTACCAAAGGCAAGAAGCCCCATTCCACCCCCTCGACCTCTTCCTATTAACATAGATGTTTTGTATGTATGGCTTTTTACTCATTACCACATAATTCTACTTTTAAACAACCATAAAAACTAGAGGCGCTTGAGCGCCTGATTTGCTCCACCGGCCCGATTCTAGTAAAATTCAATATCATTGTATGGTAAAGGGTTAAATATTTTACCTTAACCATCAAAGTTATCAATGAAAAATGTCTCCATACAAAAAATGAAGACTCTAACTTTGTAAGTCTTGCAGAAACAAAAGACTGATTTATTTTAGAGTAGGAATTATACAAAATGTAAAGCTACATGGCACTAAGCCCCCTTTTAGCATGTTAAGATTCATTGGGTCAAAACTTGAAATAAACATTACCTACTGCACTTAATAAACAGCATTTATGTAAAGTAACAAGACATTTTAGGAATTTGTAAAGGAGGTATATTTGAAAAATAATGACCTCAACAGTTTGACCTTGACCAATGACCTTGAACTAACAGACAGAAGGTCCATGTCATAAGCAATGCACATGTAAAATATGAAGACTATATCACTTACCATTATATACATATGGGCGATGTTAAAGTTAAAATTTTCTGAATTTTTACCTTGAGAAATGACCTTGACCTTGAGAAATGACCTTGAACATAATACCAACAGAAAGGTCATGTCATAAGCAATGCACATGTGAAATATGATGGCTATATCACTTACCGTTGTAAACTTATAGACAATGTTAAAGTTAAGATTTTCGAAATTCTGACCTTGACACATGACCTTGACTTATGACCTTGAACTTAGTACCAATAAAAAGGGTTTGTCACAAGCAATGCAACCAATCAAAAGTTATGGCCAATATAAGTTTTTGAAGGACAAAAAGAGAGCTCACGTAAAGCTAATAACATTAAGTCCCCATTTCCCACGACACGTAATTTTTGATACTTTAAGGTCAAGAGATTCTGATTTGCTACTCAAATATGAAACTTCATAAAATTCTGACAATTAGACTATGAGAAATTGGCAAAAAACTTATTTTTACAATAAGGCCCCTTTTTCCATATCGCAGCCTTGAATTGAGAAAATTCAAACAAGCGGACCTTGATGGTCCTATATCACTCCCCTGAGTATGATTGCTCAAGGCTTTATGATATAATATTCAAAATATCAAAGCCCTACACCTAATCATTTTGGAGAAGAAGATTTTTAAAAGATTTTCTCCTTTAATCCAAGGTATAGTGAAACCCAACCATGTTGAGCTAATTTCAAGAGTACTGTAATTCTTTGAAATAATAAAGTAGAGGGTCACTAGGCATTAATACATACCAAATATTAAAGCTCTAGGCCTAATGGTTTAGAAGTAGAACATTTTCTATGATATCCTTCTTCTGGGATTGCACAAAAAAGGTCTTATTTTCAGAATACAGTAATTCTAAGAAGCATTTTAGTACAGGGTCAATAGGTATTATTACACACCAATTATCAAAGCTCTCGGCTTTTAGGTTTGGGAGAAATTTTTAAAGATTTCCTTATTTAAATCTATGTAAAATCAGGGAATGCACAGGAAAGGGCTAATTTTCAGAATATAGTAATTCTTTGAAGTATTTTAGTAGAGCGTCAATAGATGATAATTTGAACCAAATATCAAAGCTCTAGGCCTTATGGCTTGGGAGGGGAAGATTCTTTTTTAAGTTTTTCCCCCCCCTTGCCATGGCAACCAGAGTTCTTCATGGATTTCAATTCTTTGAAGTATTTTGAAAGAGCATGACCTTAGGATCATTTCTGTGAAGTTTGGTTGAAATTCCATGGTGAGTGTAGGAGGAGAAGATTTTTTTTTAATTGTGAACAGATGGACAGACGACGGACGATGATTGATCACAATAGCTCCCTCAGAGCACTTTGTGCTCAGATGAGCTAAAAACCAACAGGTCTCAATGAGAAATATCAATTAAGTATCAAATATTGACTATTGGAACAAAGAAATCTGAATATTAGGGCCCTTCTCCATTTTTTTACCAAGTTACTTACAAACCACTCACCTCTGTTAACAGCCAGATGACCACCCCGTTCAAACTGTCTATATCCATGTTCATACTGATTACTGGCAGGCTGGCCAGGTACCTAGTATCAAATAAGAAAATGTGCTCAATAGGGTTAAAAAAAGTCCAGTTGTGAGCTCTCAACAAGCGCAATGCCTATGCTTGCCTACTTGGTGCTGGATAGAAAATCTAAGCCAAAAAAGAAGACAATGATGGTCCTAAATCACTCCACTGAGTATGATTGCTCAAGGCTTCATTGATTGATTTAATGGGTGCGATGCTGCTTTCAACAATCTTTCAGTTATATCACAGCGGCTGGAGCAACTTACAATGGATTCCTGGTATTTCTCACACCAGTACCGCCATCACATCCTTTCCTAGCCTCCAGCTGCTATACCCCATAGGTCTACGATTATCAACTTGTTGGTGAGAGACAAATAGTCAGAAAGGATAAGTGCCGCCATCGGTCAAGGCTTTATGATATAATATTCAAAATATCAAAGCCCTACACCTAATCATTTTGGAGAAGATTTTTTAAAGATTTTCTCCTTTAATCCTAGGTATAATGAAAACCCAACCATGTTGAGCTAATTTCATGAGTACTGTGATTTTTTTGAAGTAATAAAGTAGAGGGTCACTAGGCATTAATACATACCAAATATCAAAGCTCTAGGCCTAATGGTTTAGAAGGAGAACATTATTTCAATATCCTTCTTTATTCCTTTCTGGAATTGCACTGAGAAGGTCTCATTTTCAGAATACAGTAATTCTATGAAGCATTTGAGTACCAGGTCAATAGGTATTATAACACACCAATTATCAAAGCTCTCGGCCTTATGGTTTGGGATGAGAAGATTTTTAGAGTTTTTCCTTCTTTAATTCTATGTAAAATCAGGGATCGCACAGAAAAGGGCTAATTTTCAGAATATGGTAATTCTTTGAAGTATCTTGGTAGAGGGTCAATAGATGATGATTTATAACAAATATCAAAGCTCTAGGCCTTATGGTTTGGGAGAAAAAGATTTATCAAGTTTTCCTTCTTTGTTTCTATGAGAAATCAGGGATCACACAGAAAAGGGCTAATTTTCAGAATACAATAATTCTTTTAAGTATTTTGGTAGAGGGTCAAAACATGATGATTTATACAAATTATCAAGGATCTAAGCCTTATGGTTTAGAAGATTTTTAAAAGTTTTCCTTCTTTATTTCTATGTAAAATCAGTAATCGCAAAGAAAAGGGCTTATTTCAGAATACGGTAATTCTTTGAAGTACCTTGGTAGAGGGTCAATAGATCATGATTAATACAAAATATCGAAACCCTAGGCCTTATGGCTTGGGAAAAGAACATTTTTTTAATTTTCCTTCTTTATTTCTATGTAAAATCATGATTCGAACAGAAAAGGGCTGATTTTCAGAATATGGTAATTCTTTGAAGTATCTTGGTAGAGGGTCAATAGATGATGATTTATAACAAATATCAAAGCTCTAGGCCTTATGCTTGGGAGAAAAAGATTTATCAAGTTTTCCTTCTTTGTTTCTATGAGAAATCAGGGATCACACAGAAAAGGGCTAATTTTCAGAATACAATAATTCTTTTAAGTATTTTGGTAGAGGGTAAAAACATGATGATTTATACAAATTATCAAGGATCTAAGCCTTATGGTTTAGGAGAAGATCTTTAAAAGTTTTCCTTCTTTATTTCTATGTAAAATCAGTAATCGAAAAGAAAAGGGCTTATTTCAGAATACGGTAATTCTTTGAAGTACCTTGGAAGAGGGTCAATAGATCATGATTAATACAAAATATCGAAACCCTAGGCCTTATGGCTTGGGAAAAGAACATTTTTTTAGTTTTCCTTCTTTATTTCTATGTAAAATCATGATTGGAACAGAAAAGGGCTGATTTTCAGAATATGGTAATTCTTTGAAGTATTTTGGTAGAGGGTCAATAGATGATGATTTATACCAAATATCAAAGCTCTAGGCCTTACGGCTTGGGAGGAGAAGATTTTTTGAGTTTTCCTTCTTTAATTCTGTGTTAAATCATGAATCGCAAAGAAAAGGGCTAATTTTCAGAATACAATAATTCTTTTAAGTATTTTGGTGGAGGGTCAGGTGAGCTAAAAAGAGACACTATTCTTACTAAAAATTCGTTTAGAATTCCCTCCCTTGATAGGACACTATTTTTACTAAAAATTCATCTAGATTTCCCTTGCTTGATAATGAGAGGGGGATAGTGTTTAACGCTATTTTTGACACTGACAGTATTTCAGTCAAATTGGGCGGATGGAGCACCTTACCATGGTTTCCAGTTATTTCTCACACCAGTACTACCACAACATCCTTTCCAAGCTTCCAGCTGCTCATCCCACTTAGATTCACAATTATCTACCTAGACTAATGTTGGAAAGGATATTCCCTAACAGCTGGAGATGGAATCTGGGACCCCTTGACTAGGAGTCCCACGTGCTACTACAGTGCTATGGCTTTCAAAGAATGCCTTCTGTAATACCAGAAATTTTACAATATGTCGAAGTTCTGCAAAACAACAATGATGACAACAAAGCAATGTTAATACTTTAGGTTTTCTCCTTGAACAGCTGAGCTAAAACATGCTTGAGACAAACTAAGTGGGGTATCAGTCACAATTTCAAACTTGTTTAAATACCTAACAACTTGTGACAAGCTTTGTGATCTGATTATGGACAGGTTCAGTTACCAGTGAACTAAGGAAACTATTTACCTTAACCTCTCGCAGCTTGACAATCAAATTCTGGCTGTTTAGTCTATGGTTTTCTGTATCCAGCACATACCTCACTGTGTCCTGCCGCTTGAATTCAACTATAGCATAAATATGCTGAAATACAAACATTTTTTGTGAAAATATCCATCATCAGTATATGATGAAGCTCTCATTTGTCAGTCAATTAGTGCATTTTTATTTATTGTATAGGGTTAAACACCACTTTTAACAATATTTCAGCCACATCACTGCGAAGTTTACATAATCATGCATTCCCTGAGCATCACCAGTACTAGGGCCTGGGTTCTGAAACATCTTGTCCGAGGACACTCATATGACCAACAGTGTGGCCAGGATAGGAACCAGCAACCCTAGACTTATCTCAGATTACAAGTCCCTTGCCCATTGAGCCACATAGGACTACTGACTGAAGTGCAACAGAAATATTCTAATATGAATAAAAGAAATAAAGTAGGATGAAATTTGCATTGTAACCTTTAGGTTTTTAACCATTAACTGAGAAATGAATTTACATGATATAAAACTGTTTCTAGAGGCTGATATTATTGTCATAAAAACATGTGCAAAGTTTCAAAGCATTTGCATTGCTAGAAAGAGAGTTATTAAAGATATATGACAGTTGCACGCAAGGTTTAACCAGGATTTCTAAGTCAAAAAAGTGTTAAAACTTCACTATAACAATTGCAATTGTAATGAATCTTTGCCTAGAAGATGATATGATGATCACAAAGGCATGTTCAAAGTTTCAGAGCAATAGCATTAGTAGAATGAGAGTTATTAAAGATATATGTCAGTTTCACATAAGGTTTAACCAAGAATTTCTAAGTCCAAAAAGGGTTATCATTTCAACTAAAGTGAATGCCAATGTAATGAATCTGTATCTAGAGGCTGATATAATTGTCAAAAAACACATGCAAAGTTTCAAAGCAATAGCATTAGTAGAAAGAGTGTAACTAAAGATATATGAATCTTGCATGTAAGATTAAAACAAGAAATTCTAAGTCCCTAAAGGGTAAAAATTCCACTTACATGAATGTCAGAGTAATGAATCTAAATTGAGAGGCTGATATTATTGTAAATAAACATTAACAAATTTTCAAAGCATAAGCATTGCTAGAAAGAGAGTTATTAAATATATATGACAGAGTAATGAATCTAAATTGAGAGGCTGATATTATTGTAAATAAACATTAGCAAATTTTCAAAGCATAAGCATTGCTGGAAAGAAAGTTATTAAATATATATGACAGTCGCAGGCAAGGTTTAACTAAGAATTTCTAAGTCCAACAAGAGTGCCATAGTCACAATATACACTTTGCTGCTGTTTCACGAAAATAATTGATCCATGTACATCTAAAAATTATGGTGATGGCGTTGACCAAGTTTCATTTAAATCAAGACAAAAGGTTAGGAGGAGTTGCATTCACAAGGCTGCAATTTCAATAAGCCCCAGAGACAAGGGGGGCATAATTCAGGGAAATATTAACCATACACTCCTTACTTCATGCACATCTACCAATTTAGGTTACAACATCCACCAAGATTCATACAGATCCACCCAGAAACTTAGGAGGAGTTGCATTCAAAAGGCTGAGATTTCAATAAGCCACAGAGACTACGTTTTAAGGGGGCATAACTGAGGCAAAAGTCAATGAACCATAAAACCCTTACTTCATGCACATTAACCAATTAAGTTGATAACATTGAACAAGTTTTAAAAAAATCAAACCAGAAACTTAGGAGGAGTTGTGATCAAGAGAAAAGTGGATGTATGTACATACGGACGGATTGACGGACAGACGGAGAGGATGACGCCAATATATGACCGCCTCTGGGGGCGTATAAAAATTAATACTCCTCTATTATGTAATTGTAATGAATCTTTGCATAGAAGATGATATGGTAGTTACAAAAGATGTGCAAAGTTTAAAAGCAATAGCATTAGTAGAAAGAGAGTTATTAAGACATATGACAACAGGGTTTGACATTAATTTTTTTGGCTGCCAGACAGTCGGGCTTGTTGCTGCCAGATACTGCTGGCCCTGACCAAATGTTCACTGGTCCTGACCAATTGCTTGTATCAGAAGTTAGGAAATGCATTATTACATGGTTTTCTTTACCAGATACCAAACTATTCCAAACTTATTTCACCTTGAACATTTACTAACTAGATTTGCACAAAATATTAATGATGAACTTGTAGGTAGTTGGTACTAGGTAACAAGATAAACAACTGATAAACACATTTAATAAGCAGTCTGAATTCATAATAAAAATAGTTGAGAGTTGCCAAGTTAACAGGAGTTCTACTTACTGACATACTCGTACAACAAGCAGCTGACTTTTAAATTAAACAGAAATCTCAGTATATCAATATGATGGTTGCAAAGGACTTACAACTTAAACAGTGACATTTTGTCATATTGTCAATGTAAACTAAAGTAAAGCGTTCTGACCGTATTATCGTAAAACCTAGCTTGGGATATTTTTCGGTTTTTAAATTATGAAAGACGGCCGGAATAGCTTTATTTTAATTAAAATTGTTACACATGACATCAGAACCTTTATGTTTTCTGTAAAAGAAATTTGCGTTTTTAGGCCGCATTTTTGTATATCCACATTCTCGTAAAAGTTGGGATCCAGAATTAATGATTCTCGGTTTCAGTAAAGACTTACAGTTAAAACAGAAACCAGTCATGTGGAATTTCCCCTGCTAGTAATGCATGCGCGTCCATAGCGGATTTGGTAGAATAGTAAACAATCATCCTTTCAACAAGGGAATAGATAAGTTTGCAATCGTAAAATAATGAATTTATAGAGGATAAATGTAGATTTGAAATTAGGACAACCAGTCGGGCTTGTTTCTGGCGGGTTCAACCTGACCAGACCGAGCATCAGGCAGACAAAGTCGGTCGGTCTTAGGTTAATGTTGAACACTGGACAATTGCACCTAAGTCTTAACCAAGAATTTCAAAGTCTGAAATGGGTTAAAATGAATGTCAGGGTAATGAAACCTTTATACGATATTATTGTCACAAAAATTCTAATAAACGTACATGCTCTATTAAACGCCTACCCCTACTTAGGACATCAAAAACAACCATTTTTTGTTTGATTTTTGGAAATCTTGAAGCCACTTATAAATGCCAAGTCACCAAATTGTATGTTAAAATTCTGAGACTTTTTTTTTAAAATTTGATTTATTGTACAGAGATTGACTTTCACGTTTTGTCAAGTGCCACTGCAGCATAGAAAAAAAAGGTAAAGAATGTGAGTTGATAGCGAAAAAATTCTTTTTGAGTCAAAAGATTAAAAAAATATTGCCAGAAAAAACAAGAGGGCCGTTGGCCCTGGGGCGCTCACCTGAGATAAAGGCTCTTTTTCTTTCAACAGTCTAATTTCATGTTAAGGTTAGGATTATGAAACAAGTGGGCCGCAATAACATATAAAGACTATGAGCCTGGGGATCCAAAAGTCTAAATTACAAATTCCAGGGCTTTAGTGCTGATTTGAAAGAAGGAAAAAACTTTTACCATGGGTTATAATTTCAGAAATAAGAAAGAATAGTGTGAACTGATGCTTCATGCCTGTATTCCCCCCCCCCCACTGGGTCTGCCCTTGGGGACCCCAGGGTCATGATTTTAGCTATTTTGTAAGAGATCAATTTACTGATGCTTCATGCAAAATATAAAGGCTCTAAGCCTTCTGGGTCAGGAGGAGAAGATTCTTAAAGATTATTTTAAAATTTCACTTTTGTTGCCATGGCAACCAGAGTTTTTAACAGATTTCAATTCTTTAAGCTATTTTTGAAGGGGGCCACCTAGGAACATTTCTGCCGAATTTGGTTCAAATTGGCCTAGTGGTTTGGGAGGAGATGTCATTTAAAAAGTCGTTCTTTATTTCTATATTAGCCCCCCCCCCCTTGGGCTCTGCCCCTGGGGACCCGAGGATCATGGTTTTAGCTATTTTGAAAGAGGTCAATATACTGATGCTTCATGCAAAATATCAAGGCTCTACGCCTTCTGGGTTAGGAGGAAGAGAATTTTTAAGATCATTTTAAAATTTCACTTTTGTTGCCATGGCAACCAGAGTTTTTAATTGATTTCAATTCTTTTAGCTATTTTTGAAGGGGACCAGCTAAGGAACATTTCTGCCAAATTTGCTTCAAATTGGCCAAGTGGTTTGGGAGGAGATGTCATTTAAAAAAATCGCTCTTTATTGCTATATAAACCCCACCCCCTTGGGCTCTGCCCCTGGCGACCCCAGGATCATGATTTTAGCTATTTTGAAAGAGGTCAATATACTGATGCTTCATGCAAAATATAAAGGCTCTAAGCCTTCTGGGTCAGGAGGAGAAGATTCTTAAAGATTATTTTAAAATTTCACTTTTGTTGCCATGGCAACCAGAGTTTTTAACAGATTTCAATTCTTTAAGCTATTTTTGAAGGGGGCCACCTAGGAACATTTCTGCCGAATTTGGTTCAAATTGGCCTAGTGGTTTGGGAGGAGATGTCATTTAAAAAGTCGTTCTTTATTTCTATATTAGCCCCCCCCCCCTTGGGCTCTGCCCCTGGGGACCCGAGGATCATGGTTTTAGCTATTTTGAAAGAGGTCAATATACTGATGCTTCATGCAAAATATCAAGGCTCTACGCCTTCTGGGTTAGGAGGAAGAGAATTTTTGAGATCATTTTAAAATTTCACTTTTGTTGCCATGGCAACCAGAGTTTTTAATTGATTTCAATTCTTTTAGCTATTTTTGAAGGGGACCAGCTAAGGAACATTTCTGCCAAATTTGCTTCAAATTGGCCAAGTGGTTTGGGAGGAGATGTCATTTAAAAAAATCGCTCTTTATTGCTATATAAACCCCACCCCCTTGGGCTCTGCCCCTGGCGACCCCAGGATCATGATTTTAGCTATTTTGAAAGAGGTCAATATACTGATGCTTCATGCAAAATATCAAGGCTCTACGCCTTCTAGGTCAGGAGGAGAAGATTTTTAAAGATTATTTTAAAATTTTACTTTTGTTGCCATGGCAACCAGAGTTTTTAATTGATTTCAATTCTTTTAGCTATTTTGAAGGGGACCAGCTAAGGAACATTTCTGCCAAATTTGGTTCAAATGGGCCCAGTGGTTTGGGAGGAGATGTTGTTTAAAGAAATTGTTGACGGACGATGCACGACTAACGATGCACGACGCACGATGGATGGACGCCGGACAAAAGGGGATCACACTAGCTCACTTGAGCACTAGTTGCTCAGGTGAGCTAAAAAGGGATATCATGACAGAAAATATATAGAAGAGCATCGCCTACAGGTTCCTACGCTCGGCTGTTCGGTGCTGGATAGTGGACAAAATGCATCAAGAGTTCCCCCATGATAGTATAGGTTGCTCTTTAGATAGTGAACAAGCGTGCCAAATTTCAAGTAAACGCCTTAAGTAGAACCAGAGATATCACAAAATGTCAAAGTTTTCGCACGACGACTTTCACAACAACACGATGGCTATAGCAATACCTCGTGTTTTCTTTGAAAACAGCCAAGCTAATAAAAATTCATTAGTCATGATGCTTGAAGAAATTTTGTCCCAAGTGCTACCGTCGAAAAGGTCTTTCACATTCATCAAATGTTCCTACAGGATAGTTGATATTTCCTAATTAATGCCGAATGGTGTTTAAACCAAAATAAATTGCAAGAAAGTAACATTCAAATCAAAATATTTTCTAATAAATTTGTTAATCTGTAGGAATTTCGACAAGTGAAAAGGTTAGTCTAGATTGTGGTCATTCTTTAAATGATAATTGATTAATAACCGGGTACTAAAGTAGAAAAGTATTATTTAGTAATTCAAACATATTGGAGAAACTACAAATTCCAACAGATTAATATTGTTCCATGCAATTTGTGCAATATTGAGAAAAGTGCCAGATCTGTCATTGATTGCAAACTGTCTATTGAGGCAGTGCAGATTTGTATTTTACTTTTAACCCATTCCCACTCAGCGACGCCTTTAGACGCCCCCAAGAAAAGAGCCTTGGAAAACATTGTGGAAAATGAAGAAATTGCTTGTCACAAGCAATTGAAAGTTGAAAAAATCCAAAATTTCATTAATTAAAGTTGTGTCTGCAACTTCTTTCATTTTGGGCCAGTCTAAAATTTCACCATCTGGTAATGGGTTAAAGTAAATCTTACCTGTTTTATGAAAAACTCTTTTCAGTTTTTGCACTAACTCCAAGAGATAAAATTCTTAAGTTTGTCCACTAAAATTCTTCATAGAATGACAAGGGTCTAACTCCTGAAACCCAACCCCAAATAACTGAATACCTGGCATCAGGTCCTTTGATAACCTGCTCTACCCCTCGCATTAAAACAAGGTTACCCAATTAATCGCATTCACATGTTTGCCACAAAGTCTTAATCTATGGCTTGTGTTTAGACTTTGGATTGGATTTATTTTTTGGAATATTGCAAGAAAAGGTAAATTTCCGGTAATCCTTTTCTATTTTCTCTTTACATCCTACAAAGGATACTTTGGTAGAATAACAGCTCTTCTTTTAGATGTTTTACCGAAAAATGAAGATTTCTGAGCCTATTCAACTTGCATAAATCACACAGGCTCATTTGGGTTGATGCAGTTTTTGTTTTGTTTGTTTGTTTGAATGGGGTTTTACGCCGCTTTCAACAATCTTTCAGTTATATCGCGGCGGCTGGAGCACCTAACAATGGAATCATGGTATTTCTTACACCAGTACTACCATTACAACCTTTCCTAGCCTCCAGCTGCTATCCCAAATAGGTCTATGATCATCGACCCATTGGTGAGAAAATAGTCGGAAAGGATGAGTGCCACCGTCGGGAATCGAACCCAGGACCTCTAGATTGACAGTCATACGCGCTACCAACTGCGATATGACGGCGGCTGCAGTTTTTGTTCAGACAGGTCTAAATTTTACAAGTCTTATGACAGGGCATTTCAGGACTTAACTTTTTGCCTGTGCTCCAATGAGATCAAATATGATATTTGGAACCTTTGACCGCTTTTTTAAAGTTTCACAAATGTTCAGCCTCTAATAAATGCCCACCCCTTTCTTTCAGAAAGTTTGTGATGCTAATAAACGCTCGGGTGTCTATTAGAATTTTTAAAGTATACAGTATTTCTGAATAAAAACAAGGTTCTACATACTATAAGTATATACAACATATAAGGTTGGTCTATTACTTATACAGGTTAATATAACTCCCTTTTTCTAGCTTTCCCAATTTTTTTCAGTATACCTGGGGTTTGACAATGGATACTTTGGTCACCTCACCAAAGTCACAAAAGTAGTTCCACAATTCCTGCTCTGTTGTACCCATTGGAAACCCTCGCACAAACACACTAGTCTTTGCTTGTTGCTGCTTGTTCTTCCAAAACTGCAAGGCATTCTTGTGTCTTTTACCATTGATATGCCATTGCATGGAGTTGACTGTAAAATAGAGAAATGGTATGCTAATAAATAGAGTCGACAGATGGAAATCCTATACATAATATGATTCTTTGAAATGTTAATTTTGACAAAGATTTTCTTCTTTGTTTCTATACAAGTTTTTTGTATGCTTTGGATGTTTTTTTTAAAACATTTCCCCTCTTAATTTCTATGTAAACAGGAAAGATCCACAGATGGAGTCCCAAGTATGACTAAGGGGGCATTACATGGACAAATTTAATAAAGTTCAATTGAAGAGTCTATATACCCAAAATCAATGTTTTAAGTTTCTGGCTTTGGAGAAGTTTTCTTTCTTTCCTTTCAATTTAAAAAAGGGTGGGGGTGGGAGTCTTAAGACTTTCTACTATGTTTCCATGTACAAAAGTAGCATGGGTCTGGGCAGAGCCAAAATATATCTGATGGGTCATCAAATGAACAACCTTTAAGAGGTTCACCAGGAGGTTCTACATATCAATATAAATGCTCTATGCTTTCTCATTTCAGAGAAGATTTTAAACATGTTCCTTCTTTGTTTCTATGTACCTGCAGGGTGCCTATTCACGTACTACAGTTCGTAATTCACGTACAAATACGTCAGTTCACGTACAGATCTTACACCAAGACATGTATGAACGTACAGAAAAATACATGAGTGTAGATACAAGAAGATGTGTTTGTGAAACACTATGCCACCGAAACAGAAATTCTTTAGAAACGGGAAAAGGGTTAAAATTTTGACCTTGCCCTTGATGAAATGACCCTCCCCAGTTGCGCCTTGTTGAGACATTCTACATACCAAATTTTAGCATTGTAACTTAATCAGGGTTGAAGTTATAGGAAAATGTTTAGTTGGCAGGTTAAGTTTTGCAGACAGACAGAAGAAAGACAGATGGACAGACATCATTAAAACAATATGCCCCTGATCTTATCGATGTGGGGGCATAAAAATGCCATTACTTGTGTGGGCATTTGAAATTATTATTTTTTAAAATGAGAAATTTTATGTGCGTATGTTTTCCTAAAAAAAAACAAAATCGAAAGCAAAGTAGAACAAAATTTTATCGGGAGGAAGTGACTCCCCTTTCATGCGCTTGGAACCATTGCTTCTTCCTGGTCTGTTTTCATCTATATGGAGAATGTTGGAACCAGCATTTGGTAAAGTTCATTTACTGTGGATCCTGATAGCCTCACAAGATTGTTTTCGAAAATAAGTCCAAAGTTGCGCTATTTTTAGAAACAAAACATAAGATATTTATGAGTTTTTGGCGATTAATTGACAAGAATTCATACTAAAGAATTTGTTTTTGAAAATAGTTTCTGTCGTGAGTTCCATTGTACATTTAAGGCGGGTGTGACAAAATGGAGCCATTTATTTAACTTTGTAGTTCTGTTTAACCTACGTAATTTGCTGTCTGCAAAATGTTGTAACAAATCCTATTCTATTTCTCCACAAATGATGACTTTCGGTCGGTAATAAGGCCATTTGATATTTTCTGTACCAGAATCGTTTAAATACCAGAGTTTAAGCTAACTATGAGCTGACATGCCTGGTATGGCCTGCTCCAAAATTCCATCCAACCCTCAAAACTAACTTGTTATATGACTCTTACGGGATTCAAGCCTACGCGGATACGACAACGCCGCCTAGCGCTGCAATGTCCGACGTACTTAACCTCTGCGCTACCGATTCATAGGGTTGAAAAGACAAGAGTCACTGCCGTAGTTGAGAGAATTCAATATAAATAGAATTTCTAAAAATAGAACCCTTATACGGAGTGTGCTGCAGTGTCGGTAAGCTTTATATGCGTTATTTGAACATCCTTTTTTTGGGATGTCTCGGTAGCGCAGAGGTTAAGGACGTCGGACATTGCAGCGCTAGGCGGCGTTGTCGTATCCGCGTAGGTTTGAATCCCGTAAGAGTCAAATAAAATATTAATTCTCCACTAGGGTTGAAAAGACAAGAGTAACTGCCGTAGTTGAGAGAATTCAATATAAATAGAATTTCTAAAAATAGAACCCTTATACGGAGTGTGCTGCAGTGTCGGGAAGCTTTATATGCGTTATTTGAACATCCTTTTTTTGGGGATGTCTCGGTAGCGCAGAGGTTAAGGACGTCGGACATTGCAGCGCTAGGCAGCGTTGTGGTATCCGTGTAGGTTCGAATCCCGTAAGAGTCAAATAAAATATTAATTCTCCACTAGGGTTGAAAAGACAAGAGTCACTGCCTTAGTTGAGAGAATTCAATATAAATAGAATTTCTAAAAATAGAACCCTTAAATGGAGTGTGCTGCAGTGTCGGGAAGCTTTATATGCGTTATTTGAACATCCTTTTTTGGGGATGTCTCAGTAGCGCAGAGGTTAAGGACGTCGGACATTGCAGCGCTAGGCGGCGTTGTCGTATCCGCGTAGGTTTGAATCCCGTAAGAGTCAAATAAAATATTAATTCTCCACTAGGGTTGAAAAGACAAGAGTAACTGCCGTAGTTGAGAGAATTCAATATAAATAGAATTTCTAAAAATAGAACCCTTATACGGAGTGTGCTGCAGTGTCGGGAAGCTTTATATGCGTTATTTGAACATCCTTTTTTGGGGATGTCTCGGTAGCGCAGAGGTTAAGGACGTCGGACATTGCAGCGCTAGGCAGCGTTGTGGTATCCGTGTAGGTTCGAATCCCGTAAGAGTCAAATAAAATATTAATTCTCCACTAGGGTTGAAAAGACAAGAGTCACTGCCGTAGTTGAGAGAATTCAATATAAATAGAATTTCTAAAAATAGAACCTTTAAATGGAGTGTGCTGCAGTGTCGGGAAGCTTTATATGTGTTATTTGAACATCCTTTTTTGGGGATGTCTCGGTAGCGCAGAGGTTAAGGACGTCGGACATTGCAGCGCTAGGCGGCGTTGTCGTATCCCCGTAGGTTTGAATCCCGTACCAGTCAAATAAATTATTAATTCTCCACTAGGGTTGAAAAGACAAGAGTCACTGCCGTAGTTGAGAGAATTCAATATAAAAAGAATTTCTAACAAGAGGCCCAGTGGGCCTTAACGGTCACCTGAGTAAAAGAGCACCAAGACAAGTGATTTTGTTTGAAAGAATTAGAGAAAGGTTTGGTTGAAATCCCCTCAGTAGTTCTTGAGAAGAAGATGAAAATGTTTAAAAGTTACCAAAAATGCCCCCCTTTTGGTCCCCATTTTAGGCAACCCTGACCTCCAGCCTTTTAATTTTCACAAATCTGTATAATCAATACCCAATGATGCTTTTCACCAAGTTAGTTTGAAATTGGCTTAGTACTTCATCAGAAGAAGGTGAAAATGTGAATTTTTTAACATGATGAACTTTGACCTCTGAGTGTGGCCCCATACATAACCCCAGGGACATGAATTTCACAATTTATAATATATCTGTCCTAGTTGTCATGCACACAGAATATTTAAGCTCTGGCATTAACGGTTTATTAGAAGAAGATTTTTAAAGAAGTACCAAAAATTACCACTTTTTGCCCCCTATTTTGGCCCCTTTGACCCCCAGAACCCCTATTTTCACAAACTTGAATTGGCATCCCCCAATGATGCTTTTTACCAAGTTTGATTGAAATCCGCCCAGTAGTTCTTGAGAAGAAGATGAAATATTTAAAAGTTACCAAAAATTACCCCCTTTTGGTCCCCATTTTAGGGCCCCCCGACCCCCAGCCTTTTTATTTTCACAAATCCGAATAACCATTACCAAATGATGCTTTTCACCAAGTTTGTTTGAAATTGGCTTTGTACTTCATCAGAAGAAGATGAAAATGTGAATTTTTTAACATGATGAACTTTGACCTCTGGGTGTGGCCCCATCTATGACCCCAGGGGCATGAATTTCACAATTTATAATATACCTGTCCAAGTTGTCATGCACACAAAATATTTAAGCTCTGGCATTAACGGTTTATTAGAAGAAGATTTTTAAAGAAGTACCAAAAATTACCCCTTTTTGGCCCCTATTTGGGCCCCTATGACCCCCAGAACCCCTATTTTCACAAACTTGAATTGGCATCCCCCAATGATGCTTTCTACCAAGTTTGGTTGAAATCCGCCCAGTAGTTCTTGAGAAAAAGATGAAATATTTAAAAGTTACCAAAAATGACCCCCTTTTGGTCCCCATTTTAGGGCCCCCTGACCCCACGGCCTTTTTATTTTCACAAATCTGAATAACCATTACCAAATGATGCTTTTCACCAAGTTTGTTTGAAATTGGCTTTGTACTTCATCAGAAGAAGATGAAAATGTGAATTTTTTAACATGATGAACTTTGACCTCTGGGTGTGGCCCCATCTATGACCCCAGGGGCATGAATTTCACAATTTATAATATACCTGTCCAAGTTGTCATGCACACAAAATATTTAAGCTCTGGCATAAACGGTTTATTAGAAGAAGATTTTTAAAGAAGTACCAAAAATTACCCCTTTTTGGCCCCTATTTGGGCCCCTATGACCCCCAGAACCCCTATTTTCACAAACTTGAATTGGCATCCCCCAATGATGCTTTCTACCAAGTTTGGTTGAAATCCGCCCAGTAGTTCTTGAGAAGAAGATGAAAATGTTTAAAAGTTAACGGACCACGCACGACGCACGACGGACGACGCACGACGACGGACAAACGATGATCGCAATAGGTCACCATGACCATTCGGTCAGGTGACCTAAAAATAGAACCCTTATACAGAGTGTGCTGCAGTGTCGGGAAGCTTTATATGCGTTATTTGAACATCCTTTTTTGGGGATGTCTCGGTAGCGCAGAGGTTAAGGACGTCGGACATTGCAGCGCTAGGCGGCGTTGTTGTATCCGCGTAGGTTTGAATCCTGTAAGAGTCATATAAAATATTAATTCTCCGCTAGGGTTGAAAAGACAAGAGTCACTGCCGTAGTTGAGAGAATTCAATATAAATAGAATTTCTAAAAATAGAACCCTTATACGGAGTGTGCTGCAGTGTGGGGAAGCTTTATATGCGTTATTTGAACATCCTTTTTTGGGGATGTCTCGGTAGCGCAGAGGTTAGGACGTCGGACATTGCAGCGCTAGGCGGCGTTGTGGTATCCGTGTAGGTTCGAATCCCGTAAGAGTCAAATAAAATATTAATTCTCCACTAGGGTTGAAAAGACAAGAGTCACTGCCGTAGTTGAGAGAATTCAATATAAAAAGAATTTCTAAAAATAGAACCCTTATACGGAGTGTGCTGCAGTGTCGGGAAGCTGTATATGCGTTATTTGAACATCCTTTTTTGGGGATGTCTCGGTAGCGCAGAGGTTAAGGACGTCGGACATTGCAGCGCTAGGCGGCGTTGTTGTATCCGCGTAGGTTTGAATCCCGTAAGAGTCATATAAAATACTAATTCTCCACTAGGGTTGAAAAGACAAGAGTCACTGCCGTAGTTGAGAGAATTCAATATAAATAGAATTTCTAAAAATAGAACCCTTATACGGAGTGTGCTGCAGTGTCGGGAAGCTTTATATGCGTTATTTGAACATCCTTTTTTGGGGATGTCTCGGTAGCGCAGAGGTTAAGGACGTCGGACATTGCAGCGCTAGGCGGCGTTGTCGTATCCGCGTAGGTTTGAATCCTGTAAGAGTCAAATAAAATATTAATTCTCCACTAGGGTTGAAAAGACAAGAGTCACTGCCGTAGTTGAGAGAATTCAATATAAATAGAATTTCTAAAAATAGAACCCTTATACGGAGTGTGCTGCAGTGTCGGGAAGCTTTATATGCGTTATTTGAACATCCTTTTTTGGGGATGTCTCGGTAGCGCAGAGGTTAAGGACGTCGGACATTGCAGCGCTAGGCGGCGTTGTCGTATCTGCGTAGGTTTGAATCCCGTAAGAGTCAAATAAAATATTAATTAGGGTTGAAAAGACAAGAGTCACTGCCGTAGTTGAGAGAATTCAATATAAATAGAATAACTTGTTATAGTTATTTAGCCATCACTCTCATATCCCATTCAACCCTTCCAAAATCCAATAATTAAGAAAAAACTGAATTGTCAAAAATCAGCTTTTCAAAAAAAAAGTTAACCATCCTTTAAATTTTTCTGAAACTCACATGATGTATGGCACGTGTTTACTGATTATTAACAAAGTACATTACTAAAACATAGTCATTTGGTAAAGGGTTCAGATTCATATAGTGTAAAGTTTGAAAGTACAGGGTACACTGTACTCACAGATTTTTCTTGGTAACCCCAAAATGAAAACCCAGTGGGCATGCTGTACCTGGACAGAGCCCAAATATGACCAACACCAGAGCAAACTCTAAAGGGTTCACCTGAGGAGGTGCCAAAATATAACCCATCACATGAACAAACTCTGTACAAGTCCTATAAGAGATTCAACACACCAAATAGCAATCCTTTAGGCTTTCTTGTTTCAGAGAAAATCATGTTTTAAGTTTTTATTCTTTGTTTAAAAATAAAATGGGATGCGTCATACAGAGCTCAGTAATAACCCAGGGGGCCTCATTTGAAAAAACTTGATGCACAGCCCCTAGGAGGTGCTGCAACCAGAATTTCAAAGCTCTCAGTCATCTGGTTTCAGTTTAGAATATATCTAAAGTTTTCCTTCTTAGTTTCAATTTAATATGGGGTGTGCCAAGTTTGAGCCTAAATATGACCAAAGGGGTATCATTTGAACAAACATAATAGATGTCCCTTTTGAGGTGCTGCATACTTAATTTCAAAGCTCTAGGTCTTCTAGTTTCAGAGAAGAATATTTTCAAAGATTTCTTTATTTTGATTTTATTATTTAGAAACTCTGCTTGACCATGATGGTCCTAAATGCTCCCCTGAGTTTGATGGTTCATGGCTTTATAATATATACCATAATAGCAAAGCCAACTGTCTAAATATTTTGGAGAAGATGTTTAAGGATTTTCTCTTATAATCCTAGGTAAATTGATGATCCCACCATATAGTGCTAATTCACTGAATATGGTATTGCTTTGAAGTATAGACTTCAATACATACAAAATATCAAAGCTCTAGGCCTAATGGTTTAGGAGAAGAAGGTTTTCAAAGATATTCTTTATTCCTATCTAAAATTAGGAATAGCACAGAAAAGGGCTTATATTCAGAATACTGTAATTCTTTGAAGTATTTTTTAGTCAATAGCTGATGATATGTACCGATTATAAAAGCTCTAGGCCTAATTGTTTGGGAGAAGAAGACTTTAAAAGATTTCCTTCTTTATTCCTTTGTTAAAGCAGGGATCACACAGAAAAGGGCTAATTTTAAGAATACATTTATTCTTTGAAGAATTTTGGTAGAGGGTCAATAGGTGATGATACATACCAAATATAAAAGCTCTAGGCCTTATTGTTTGGGAGAAGACTTTAACAAAATTCCTTCTTTATTCCTTTGTAAAATCAGGGATTGCACAGAAAAGGGCTAATTTTCAGTATATTGTAATTCTTTGAAGTATTTTGGTAGAGGGTCAATAGATGATGATATGTACCAAATATAAAAGCTCTAGGCCTAATTGTTTAGGAGAAGAATAAGATTTTCAGATTTCCATCTTAATTCCTTTGTAAAATCAGGGATGGCACAGAAAAGGGCTTATTTTCAGAATATGGTAATTCTTTGAAGTATTTTGGTAGAGAGATACATGACAAATATCAAATCTCTTGGCCTTAGGCTTTGGGAGGAGAAGATATTCAAAGATTTCCATCATTATTCCTTTGAAAAATCAGCGATTGCACAGAAAAGGGCTAATTTTCAGAGTATGTTAATTCTTTGAAGTATTTTGGTAAAGGGTCAAATGGTGATGATATATACCAAACATCAAAGCTCTAGGCCTAATGGTTTGGGAGAATAAGGTTTTCAAAGATATTCTTTATTCCTATCTAAAATAAGGAATCGCACAGAAAAGGGCTTATATTCAGAATACCGTTATTCTTGAAGTATTTCGGTACAGGGTCAATAGCTGATGATATAATCCAAATATAAAAGCTCTAGGCCTAATTGTTTGGGAGAAGAAGACTTTAAAAGATTTCCTTCTTTATTCCTTTGTTAAAGCAGGGATCACACAGACAAGGGCTAATTTTAAGAATACATTTATTCTTTATTTTGGTAGAGGGTCAATAGGTGATGATACATACCAAATATAAAAGCTCTAGGCCTTATTGTTTGGGAGAAGACTTTAACAAAATTCCTTCTTTATTCCTTTGTAAAATCAGGATTGCACAGAAAAGGGCTAATGTTCAGTATATTGTAATTCTTTGAAGTTTTTTGGTAGAGGGTAAATAGATGATGATATGTACCAAATATAAAAGCTCTAGGCCTTATTGTTTGGGAGAAGACTTTAATAAATTTCCTTCTTTATTCCTTTGTAAAATCAGGGATGGCACAGAAAAGGGCTAATTTTCAGAATATGGTATTTCTTTGAAGTATTTTGGTAGAGAGTCAATAGGTGATGATACATGACAAATATCAAATCTCTAGGCCTTAGGCTTTGGGAGGAGAAGATATTCAAAGATTTCCATCTTTATTCCTTTGAAAAATCAGCGATTGCACAGAAAAGGGCTAATTTTCAGAATTTGGTAATTCTTTGAAGTATTTTGGTAAAGGGTCAAATGGTGATGATATATACCAAACATCAAAGCTCTAGGCCTAATGGTTTGGGAGAATAAGGTTTTCAAAGATATTCTTTATTCCTATCTAAATAAGGAATCGCACAGAAAAGGGGTTATATTCAGAATACCGTAATTCTTGAAGTATTTTGGTACAGGGTCAATAGCTGATGATATGTACCAAATATAAAAGCTCTAGGCCTAATTGTTTGGGAGAAGAAGACTTTAAAAGATTTCAATCTTTATTCCTTTGTTAAAGCAGGGATCACACAGACAAGGGCTAATTTTCAGAGTACATTTATTCTTTGAAGAATTTTGGTAGAGGGTCAAAAGGTGATGATACATGACAAATATCAAATCTCTTGGCCTTAGGCTTTGGGAGGAGAAGATATTCAAAGATTTCCATCATTATTCCTTTGAAAAATCAGCGATTGCACAGAAAAGGGCCAATTTTCAGAGTATGTTAATTCTTTGAAGTATTTTAGTAAAGGGTCAAATGGTGATAATATATACCAAACATCAAAGCTCTAGGCCTAATGGTTTGGGAGAATAAGGTTTTCAAAGATATTCTTTATTCCTATCTAAAATTAGGAATCAAGGGACATCATTGTGTTAACCAGAATATTTAAGAGAGTTTTACATAGGGCCCCTTTTTATGTGAACCTTGCTATAGTCAGATCCATTGTCAAAATCAACAATTGGAATGATGGTACAATCAATATGTTTAATCTGTGGAATTTATTGTGTTAATGAGTTTATAGTGAAATCTTCAGAGGGCCCCTTTTCTCATGATACTTTACAGAACAAACCAAATTTCGAAAGGAACAATTCTAATGAAGGTAGAATCATTCTTTAAAGTTAAAGAGAATCAATGAAAACAGTGGACTGAATTGTGTCAAGAATTTTTGTAACTAAATTTTCATAAGGCCCCTTTTTCTGTGAAACTTAACAAATCAGACCCAATGTACAAAGGAACAATCCTAATGATAGTTTGAAGAAAATGATAAAGACTGTGGACTTTATTGTAATAATAATGTTTTGTAATAAAATTTTTATAAGGTCCCTTTTCTTGTGTCACTTAACCAATCAGACCTAATTTACAAAGGAACAATCCAAATGATGGTACAATCATTCTATTAAAGTTTGAAGAGATTCTGATAAAGACTGAGGGCATTGTTGTGTTTATGAGGATTTGGTAATACTTTTTCATACAGCCCCTTTTCCTATGATACTAGACAGATCAGGCCCAATTTGGAAAGAAACAATCCTTATGATGGTACAAACATTCTGTGAAAGTTTGAACAGAATCTGATGAAAACTGCAGACTTTATCTTGGTGTCAAATTTTTAAAATAAAATTTTCATAAGGCTCCTTTTCCTGTGATACTTAAAGGATCAGGTCTAATGTCAGCATCAACAATCGTGATTATTGTACAATGATTCTGTGAAGGTTTGAATAAAATCCAATGAAAGCTCTGGACTTGGTTACAAGGATTATAGATAAAATTCTCTAAAGGCCCCTTTTCACATGATACTAGACAGATCACGCCTAATTTGAAAAGAAAGAATCCTTATGATGGAATAATCATTCTGTGAAAGTTTTAACAGAATCTGATGAAAACTGTTGACTTTATTGTGGTACAATGATTTTAAAATAAAATTTCATAATGCTCCTTTTCCTGTGATACTTGACGGATCAGGTCTAATGCAAACATCAACAATCATTATTATTGTACAATTATTCTGTGAATGTTTGAAGAAAATCCGATGAAAGCTCTGGACTTGGTAACAAGGATTTATAAATTAAATTTTTCCTGTGCTTCTTGACAGTTCAAACCCTGTTATGAAAAGAATGATAGTTATGACCTTCCAATTATTCTGTGAAAGTTTCAACAAAATCTGATCAAAGCTGTGGGCTTCATTGTGTTAACAGGGTTTTATTAATTGAATTTTCATATAGCCCCTTTTCCCATGTTACTTGATGGATCTGAACCAATTCCAAAGGGAACTCTGCTTACAAAAGTATAATTATTCTGTTTGTGTATAAAGACAACCCCATCTCATCTGTGGACTTACAAGCATTAATTAAGACTTTTTTAATTGAATTTTCCTAAGGCCCCTTTTCCTATGTTTCTCAATGAATCAGACCCAATTTGAAAGGAACAATCCTTATGATGGTACAATCATTATGTGAAAGTTTGAAGTCAACAAGGTGAAATCTAGGGCCATTACATGTTAACTAAGATTTTTTTATTAATTTTTCATAGGGCCCCTTTTCCCATGAAACTTGATGGATCAAACTTACTTCTGAAAGGAACAATCCATTTAATGTAATAATCATTCTGGGAATGTTTGAAGAGAATTTGTTGAAAACTATGGACTCTATTGTGTTTTCGAGGACTTTTTCAATCCAGTTTTAATCGGGGCCCCTTTTTCCCGTGGTCTTTGACTGATCATACCAAATTTTGAAAGGAACAATTCTTATGATGGTACTACAATCATTCTGTGAAAGTTTGAAGTCAATCAGATGAAAACTGTGGTACTAGAGTGTTAAAAAAGATCTTTGAATTAAATTTTCATAAGGCCCCTTTTCCTATGTTTCTTGAGGAATCATATCCGATTCCAAAAGGTACAATCCTTATGATGGTACAATCATTCTGTGAAAGTTTGAAGAGAATCCGTTGTAAATTGTTGGCTCTAGATTATTAATGAGAATTTTTTATTAAACAATTGATAGGGCCCCTTTTTCCTGTGTTTCTTGAAGGATCATACCAAATTTCAAAAGGAATAATCCTTATGATAGTACAATCATTCTGTGAAAGTTTGAAGGGAATCTGATGAAAACTATTGACTCCAGAGTGTTAACAAGAATTTTTTAATTAGATTTTTATGAGGCCACTTTTCCCCTGTTTCATGACAGATCAGACCCATTTTCGAAAGGAATGATCCTTATGATTGTACAATCATTCTGAGAAAGTTTGAAGAGAATCCGAAGAAAACTGTGGACTCTATCGTGTAAACGAGG
Organism: Fragum fragum; assembly: GCA_946902895.1. Classification (NCBI taxonomy): domain Eukaryota; kingdom Metazoa; phylum Mollusca; class Bivalvia; order Cardiida; family Cardiidae; genus Fragum; species Fragum fragum. The sequence goes on along the minus strand of OX336377.1, from coordinate 27,970,582 downwards.
ATTTTTAATGGAGTTTTTAATTGAATTTTCATAAGGCCCCTTTTCCCATGTTTCTTGATGGATCATACCAAATTTCAAAAGGAACGATCCTTATGTTGGTACAATCATTCTGTGAAAGTTTGAAGAGAATAAACTGTGGACTCTATCGCGTAAACAAGGATTTTTAATGGAATTTTTATTAAATTTTCATAAGGCCCCTTTTCCAGTGTTTCTTGACGGATCATATCAAATTTCGAAAGGAACAATCCTTATATTGGTACAATCATTCTGTGAAAGTTTGAAGAGAATCTGATGAAAACTGGGGACTCTATGGCGTAACGTGGATTTTTTAATTGAATTTTCATAAGGCCCCTTTTCCCATGTTTCATGATGGATCATACCCATTTTCGAAAGGAACGATCCTTATGTTGGTACAATCATTCTGAGAAAGTTTGAAGAGAATCCAATGAAAACAGTGGACTCTATCTCGTTAACAAGGATTTTTAATTGAATTTTTAATTAATTTTCTAAGGCCCCTTTTTCCGTGTTTCTTGACGGATCATACCCATCTGAAAGGAATGATCCTTATGTAATTACAATCATATCTGTGAAAGTTTGAAGAGAATCTGATGAAACTGTGGACTCTCTTGCGTAAACGAGGATTCTTTATTCAAATTTTCATAAGGCCCCTTTTCACGTGTTTCTAGACGGATCATACCCATTATCGAAAGGAACGTTCCTTATGATGGTACAATCATTCTGAGAAAGTTTGAAGAGAATCCGATGAAAACTGTGGACACTTTCGTGTAAACGAGGATTTTTGATTGAATTTTTAATTAAATTTTCATAAGGCCCCTTTTCCCGTGTTTCTTGATGGATCATACCCATTTTCAAAAGGAACGTTCCTTATGATGGTACAATCATTCTGAGAAAGTTTGAAGAGAATCCAATGAAAACTGTTGACTCTATCGCGTAAACGAGGATTTTTAATGGAATTTTCAATGAATTTCATAAGGCCCCTTTTCCCGTGTTTCTCGATGGATCATACCCAATTTCGAAAGGAACGATCCTTATGTTGGTACAATCATTCTGTGAAAGTTTGAAGAGAATCTGATGAGAACTGAGGACTCTATCATGTAAACGATGATTTTTTAATTTAATTTTCATAAGGCCCCTTTTCCTGTGTTTCTTGACGGATCATACCCATTTTCGAAAGGAATGATCCTTATGATGGTACAATCATTCTGAGAAAGTTTGAAGAGAATCCAATGAAAACTGTGGACTCTATATCGTGTAAACAAGAATTTTTAATTGAATTTTTAATTAAATTTTCATTAGGCCCCTTTTCCTGTGTTTCTTGACGGATTGAAGTCAATCAGATGAAAACTGTGGACTTTATCGCGTTAACGAAGATTTATAAATTAAGTTTTAATTAGGCCCCTTTTCCCGTGTTTCATGACAGATCTGACTTAATTTCGAAAGGAACGATCCTTATGATGGTACAATCATTCTGTGAAAGTTTGAAGAGAATCTGATGAAAACTGTGGACTTTATCGCGTAAACAAGGAAAAGTTTAACAGACAGACGCCGGACGGACGCCGGACGGGAAAAAGCCCACGCTTTAGCTCTAGTGGCCTTCGGCCAGTAGAGCTAAAAACTGTGGACTTTATCGTGTAAATGAGGATTTTTAATTGAATTTTAAATTACATTTTCATAAGGCCCCTTTTCCGGTGTTTCTTGACAGATCTGAACCATTTTCGAAAGGAACGATCCTTATGTTGGTACAATCATTATGAGAAAGTTTGAAGAGAATCCAATGAAAACTGTGGACTCTATCGCATAAACGAGGATTTTAAATAGAATTTTAAGTTAATTTTCATAAGGCCCCTTTTCCCTTGTTTCTTGATGGATCATACCCATTTTCGAAAGGAACGATCCTTATGTTGGTACAATCATTCTGTGAAAGTTTGAAGAGAATCTGGTGAGAACTGTCGACTCTATCACGTAAACGAGGATTTTTTAATTAAATTTTCATAAGGCCCCTTTTCCCGTGTTTCTTGACGGATCATACCCATTTTCGAAAGGAACGATCCTTCTGATAGTACAATCATTCTGAGAAAGTTTGAAGAGAATCCGATAAAAACTGTGGACTTAATTGCGTAAACGAGAATTTTTAATTACATTTTCATAAGGCCCCTTTTCCGGTGTTTCTTGACAGATCTGAACCATTTTTGAAAGGAACAATCCTTATGATGGTACAATCATTCTGTGATAGTTTGAAGAAAATCCGATGAAAACTGTGGACTTTATTGCGTAAACGAAGATTTTTTAATTAAGTTTTAATTAGGCCCCTTTTCCCGTGTTTCTTGACGGATCTGACCCAATTTCGAAAGGAACGATCCTTATGATGGTATAATCATTCTGTGAAAGTTTGAAGAGAATCCGATGAAAACTGTGGACTTTATCGCGTTTAATGGACGGACGGACGGAGGCCGGACCGGAAAAAGCCATTGCTATAGCTCTAGTGGCCTTCGGCCAGTACAGCTAAAAATTGTCATTAATTGGTCAAAAAAGGTTCTCTGTGATTAAGTCAGTTATAATGTGTAAAGGGTGAGGGTTACTGCTGAGTACACAAAACCAGACTGTGTACATGCAGAGGTTTAAAGTTAACACAGGATAATTTGCTTCATTTCATAGGATTACATGTTATTTAAAGGAATTATTACCAACACAAGTAAGTGGAATTTAGTTTTGTAAAGAATGTATCATAACAAGAAACTCAGGAAAAGATCGTAGCAACCTTTTAAAATGTTTGCCATAATTTTCTTCTCTTGTTACAATTAAAGTAGATAATTCAAAGTGAAGGATTCTAATGAAAAATGAATTTACTATACGTAGATTTTCAGCAGAATTATTTTTCATCAAGATTTTGACTTCTGGTAAATGACACGGCATCCGTAAATGTTGGCAATTATTCTCATTATGTGAAAGTAAGCAACAAATCTCGTAGACTGGTGATAACTTAATTTACAGAAATACTTAAAGCTTCAGAAGGGAAAGGATTTTAAATAAAGATTTCTGGTGCTGATAGTATATAATTGATTGATTGATTGGGGTTTAACGCCGTTTTTAACAGTATTTCAGTCATATCGCGTCGGCTGGAGCACCTAACAATGGATTCCTGGTATTTCTCACACTAGTACTACCACTACATCCTTTCCTAGCCCCCAGCTGCTATCCCACATAGCTCTACGATTATCCACCCATTGGTGGGAGACAAATAGTCAGAAAGGATGAGTGGCGCCGTCAGGAATCGAACCCGGGACCTCTAGATTGACAGTCCGACGCGCTACCAACTGCACTATGACGGCGGCTGATAGTATACAAAGCATTGCCGAAACCAATCAGCGTAGGTGTGAATGAAGCAAGCATGTTGACTATTAGCTGCCAGAACATAACCCTCTTTCTGATAATCTGCTGGCCTCGCGACTATCGATATACGCTTGAATTATATTCAAAGGGCTTCCGACCGGCAGTTGTATAATTGCACACTGTACCCTACTTTTATAGCCACTTGGCCAGATTTGGTTATCACCTATCGTATCCAGGCGACTTCCCAAAAATTCAAGGGGACTTCGACTTCGCTTTGATCAGCAAATCAGGCGAAGTTTTATGAAACCATGCGAAAAAGAAGTCAACCACTCTGCAGAGCCCTGATTGCTATTATTTAGAAAGGTAAATGATAAACCAGTTCAACGACAAAGATAGAAGAAAATAATGATCTTGATCATACCAACAATATCAGTAGCATCAATGATACTACTAATAAAAAATACTATATTCATGGGTCAGCCCGAAACATTTATAACTCCCTACACAGGGGTTGAAAAATTTCTTCAAACCTACTAGTCCTGTAGGACAAGTAGCTCTGAATTTCTACTCGCCCTTAAGGCAACCCAACTCGCCCTTAAAGATGAAGAAAATTTTAGACTGTTGCATTGTTATGCAAATAACATAACTCTTTGACTCTGATAATGTTTAGGTACAAATAAAGCACAAAAATGTCCGATGTTCCAGCCATGAGTTTTAAAACAGAGGAATTTTATCTAGATCGACGTATTTTCGCTTTGCAATACACATTACAGTGATCATTCAAGCGTTTAAAGATACGGAATACTATGCAGCCTAAACTGGAGATCCTGTCTATATTTCGACTAGACTGGTACCACTGTCGACTTTAACAAAAAGCCGACAGGTAAACACCGATTTTCGGTACATACACGAAAAGCCTGGCCCGTTAGGTTTGGACACGCCGTGGGATTTCCATAGAGTAATCCTACTTTTGTAGTATTTAAGCATTCAGTTTTAATGTTAAAACATCTTCACATGATCAATCGAATTTGTGTGCGAGAAAAACCTTGGAATTTTATCCTTTTCATGTAAAATATATAAGGTACTCCGCGTTGCGCTTCAGTCACATTGTTTACAAACAATGGACCAGCCAATCAGATTCGATGTTTGGGTAAACGTCATTAAATGCCCATCAGCCAATCTCTATATGCAGTCGTTTGGGATCTACCTGTCAGCTTTGTTAAAGTCGACGGCGGTACCGGTCTATATTTCGACATGGTCTCCAGTCTACATAGACCGGTACCGCCGTCGACTTTAATAAAGCCGACAGGTTGATTCCAATCCACTGCACCAAGAGATTGGCTGATGGGCAATTAATGACGTATACCAAAACATCGAATCTGATTGGCTGGTCGATTGTTTATAAACAATATGGCAGAAGCAGGACACGTAGTTCCTCATAAATTTTACATGAAAGGATGACATTTCAAGGGTATTCTCACACACAATTTCAATCGATCATATGAGGAATGTATTTAATTAGAACTGACTCCTTTAAAACTGAAAAACTAAGATTTTTATTGTAGTGGATGGAAATCCCGCAGCGTGTCCAAATTTTTCAACAAAATAAGCTGCGCATGCGTAAGCCTCGTTTTCGATTTTAGTAAGGAAAAAACCTAACGGGCCAGGCTTTCCGTGTATGTACCGAAAATCGGTGTTTACCTGTCTGCTTTTTTGTTAAAGTCGACAGTGGTACCAGTCTACAGTCTACAATTCAAGCGTCTATGAAGATTGATCAACATAAACAGGGACCGGTCTAATTTTACAGCGAATATTATTGTTTCCGATATGAAGTTGTTTGAAATAAATACTTTCTTTTTCAATCGTTTATTTTTTCCCTCAATCAGTGTTATTCAAGTCCTGAATTTGCACTCGCCCCGTCGGACTAGTTCGCCCCCAAATCTACTAGCCCTACGGCATTTTCTACTTGCCAATGCGAGTGGACGAGTGGATTTTTCAACCCCTGCTACATGTTTATAGACAGTTACAACTTCAATATATGATGTACAAGATTGTATAGTACTGGGCTAAGGCGCACATCCTATCAGCATTTCTTTCATCAAAACTTAATTGTGCTGCTTGTACTGAAATACAATTAAATTCAATTACCATCATAACAATGAACTATTTTTCTCCTTTAATGGCTGCTGCTGTACTTTAAGAAGACGATTAACTATAAGGAGTACTGATCACACAAATAGTGTTAATATCAATCTAATTGAACTGTCTTGGAAGACTACAATTGATAACTGTTTTATAAGAAAAACATTGAACCCAACCACACATTCTATTATTTTTGCGGCAATGAAGCATGTTGTTACCAAAACCATTGCAAAAAAAATGCTTGTAACAAAAAGAGTCTCATTAAGCTAAACCTCCCATACTATATTTTATAAAAAGGGCTATCAGTCAATTTTAATTTCAAATAAATGAGTTGCTTCCCATGCAATGCATTGAGATCCTTTTGTACCTGAAAATTCTTTTCTAACCTGAAATAATACAAAATAAAGTTAAAAAAAATCGATACATATACACTTTGTCTCTCAAAGAATATATTTATGTACATTGGTATTTGCTTCTAATTTTGCCATAAATAAGCAAAATTCACAGAATTTTTCTTGAAATAAGAAGAAAATAGCAATTCCATTTGTATGAACTAAAAAAAATTCAGTTATAGCTCCTATACACGATGGGTGTGTACAAATTCCTTATGGCGTCTGTAGGGCTAAAAATCTCATAGGGCTTCTTTTAGAGTGATCAATTGATATAATTTTTAGACATTGACTAATGTTGATTTTTTTACGATTTGAACATTGTTTGTAATACACATGTATACTGCAAGTGCGCAGAAAAATGAAACATTGAATAAGACTATTCAAATACAGGATATAATCAATATAAGCAAAACTTGCAATCGGAAACACAAACGATGTTTGAATTCTGCCTTGTATGGTTTTCACTTGAGTAGCAATTTTACAAATTATTGTCTTAAAAGTCTAATTTAAAGGTTTAATTCTGTAAAATTGGTGTAAATCGATGAAATTCGATTTTACCATGTGTAATTCAGTTTTTTCTATGGACCGGGCGCCGGGTCTTTTTTGGCTGTTTGGATCGGGCCTTTCCGACAGTGGGCCTTCAACCAGACACCGAAAACGATATCATTGATGACCAAGCTGGAAAGAATATGCAAGACAGCCTGCTTGAAATAGAACGAAAGCATGGAACTCACAGTTTGGCAATTCTGCATTGCAGATCTCACAATGAAGCACGCCTTGTTGAAACATTTTTCATCAAAATGGCGTCACGGAAGCACGTGAAAAGGAAATTAGAAATCGTTATATTCCAAAAACCAAAGCTCGAGATACAATCTCATAAGATAGATAGTTTCTCCCACAGAGTATGTAACAATGAATCTCAAAAAGACAACGAATTTAGTGTATTTTATGTTATCGCCCGAGAATCCAGTCCGATTGGCGTTGCATTCAAGTGCGCAAGCGCAACATCGGAAACGGTGAAAAAATTTTTACATGATGATAAGATTTACAAAAGTAGATCTTGGTACACATGGCCTAGCGACAGATTAAAATACTGTTTGTGAAAGGCTGTTGCATAAGGAAGCCAACTTTGGCTATTTTTTGGTCACTTAGCTAATTCTGGCACCATTCTGGAAACCATTCTAAAACAAATGTCAGAAAATGAGATCAAAATCAGTATGTGCGCAATTCAGTTTATTTATCGTCGGTACCTACCTACCTACAAATGCCTATATGAGCGACGCCTCTAGAAGACGGCTAGTTGTTACTCTGGTGCAAGGATACAGGACGAAATCGCCGAGAGCTGCGCATGGTCCTTTAACGATAGAACCGTCGTCTCGGTTTTAACGTCTCATCCGAAAGACATTTAGTTTGATAGTTGATTACTATATAATATCAATTTACCGCATTTGTAATTTACCGAAGTTACCTGAAACCGATATAGTCAGCCTAGGGCTCGAACCCATGATCTTCAGGATTGAAGTCGAGCGCTCTACCGACACAGCTGACCGGGCTGACACAAACTCAGTACAGGTCAATTGCATTTTATTTATGATTAAGGTTTAAGCACATTATCACACAATCCCATATTTTATCATGTTGAGGTAAGGTGGGGAGAGCACTGATGGGAGGAGGCATTCGTCGTAATAAGCAATGTCTCATCCGTCTGTGTTTTCTGCTCTCCACGTCTGTAAATTGGTAATTCATATTAAAATGTTACCTTCATCCTGTCTCATAGGAAAAGTCTCAAATTTCGTCTCCTGTTTATACATTATGGTAGAATGACCTCCCACTTGGGATATTCATTGAATGATGAATATTTTTGCCTTGCTCAGCTTGCTCTATACACGGTCTGAGTGGAGGTGAAACATTTCAAATTTGTCTCTCTTTTTGTATAAACATTGGTATTTTTCACTTCTATTTGTTCCAAATTTTATATGACAACAGAGGGTTAAAACACTTTTTAGCGTTTTTTTTTTTTTTTTCTTGGAAATAAACGGTATTTCAAATCGATCAACCGGAAACAAGTTTTCAGGCATTTCCGCTCATTTCCACGCATGCACATAAATTTGAAGTGAAAATCTTTGTGATCGCCTCCATCTTGTTTCATCGCTGATGAAGAAAATAATTTACTTGCTGAATGCCAACAGCCTCCTTTTAGTCATGAATATCCAGGAAAATGGATTATATTTGACTTAATATATCCTTGGTAAATTGTCTAATGAATTGTCAAAATGAGAGAAATAATTTCCTCGCGTTTCAAGATAGGGTAGGTGAGTGGTTATATATAGTGGAGTTAGCGAATACATGTAAACTGCCTGTTAGTGTTTTGACCTGGCAGGGCTGAGCAAATTAACATCCAGTATACACAGTATATGTAACAAATTACAACCATGTTGGAGTCGCGATTCAAGCGCCAATTTAACCCCATCGAATAAAACGACTTTTTCCATATTGATGATATATGCTGGCATTATTGAGCGCGGTTACTGATAAGCCAACAAAATCGCTCTCAGGACTTTCAGTCCTTTGATTATGTCTTCCTATCACTGTTTAATTTGGTTTAAATTTGAATTTCACTTTAAAATGGTATCTGTATCCTTTCGTTAATGTAAAAGTCTAAAGGTTTCTTAATGCCAAACATTTACCTGTATTTTCCGCAGCAAACATGTAGAAAAAAGAAGAAAAGATTCGCCTACCTACCTACCCTCTTTTTTCTAGCCCGTTAGCGGAAACACAGCTTTTTTTCCTTATCCTGCATAATTTGAATAAAACTGTTTTTGGTTGAATTAGGAAGCAACCACTCACTTCTAGAATGTCGTTTTCTTAATTCTACATTCAAATAACAATACCCAATAAATGAATTTCACCCTCAACGATGAATATATCTTGATCATAACAGCATTTACAGAAGCTTAAGTTACTCTCCACACCAAGGTTTGACCCTTTCTCTATCATTAGGTCCTGTGCCGAACATCTGACTTAAGTTTGCTAATATATGCGTTTGTGCATAGATGGTAATGAGATATACACATATTCATCGGGATTTATTGCGCTTTTGTAGAGTCTATATAAATTTACCTTACTTGAATTATCATTGGAAGGTAGTAGGTTTTGTTTCACTTAGTCTAATAGCCTTTTATAGAATAAACCAATAAATACATTGGTATAAGAAGCACTATTTAGGAAATCTATTTGGCGGCATCTGTAACAATTTGATCCAATATTTCACACAATTTATAATGCGAATTCGTGATAACGAATATATCTTCCACACCCATTTAAAGAACTCATTACTTTTTGATTGAGTAAAGTCACTCGTTAACCTGTTCTAGGTATCCGTATATTTCAAAGCCCAATGTGGATGTCGCTAGAATTGGTTTTACCATAGTGTCAACTAGTCTAAATGCTTCTCTTAGTGTGAAGTATCCAAAGTATCGTTGACAGCGAATGATCGAGTTCATAGCACTTTTTGCTTGCAAGGACAAGATTTGTGCTATTTTTTACCATAAAATTTGTGACGTAAAGTACACCCCTACATATCTATAATAAGGGACCACATTAATTTTGTTGTCTTTAAAAACACTGTTCTGAGCGACGAAGAGGTCCATTGCGTCTGAAAACGATGATTTAACATGTATCTAAATCGCCGCAAAACAGTTCAACTGTATTAATTTTGGCTTGCAAGTTCACAATAGTGTCTTCAAAAAGAAGCAACTCCACCGCCAAACATAAACTGATGGAGATCTTCGATATCATCAGTTACGTGGACTCCAGACCGACTATTTGACCGAATATAAGAAAGTGAAACGTTTATGAACATGTGAAAACGGTTGATGACATCACATATCCTTAGCGAATTCCAATTTCACAGTTAAAAGAAATCTGTATGATTTCCTTTTGACATGAACACATGACATCTACTGACTATACATTGTAACTGTAATTTTACTGCTTCTACCAATACCATGTCTTATTAAACTAGACCTTAATTTATCGTGGTGGCACGTATCGAACGCTTTGTAAAAGTCTATAAAGAATGCATAAAAGCGACCATTTCTACGTTATTGAAATGTTTGTATTACTGCATTTAAATTGAATATATTGTCATCTGTCGAATAATGAGCGCGAGAGCCCGTTTGGGATTCTATAGTAATGTTTCTGTCCATCGTGTGAGTCTGTTACTTGTGATTTTCTTAAAAAAATATTACTCAAACTATTTGAAATCGACATTGGCCTGTAGTTGTTTGGATCTAGTCAGATCCTTTTATATTTACTGGCGTGACCTAAATTAGGCACCAATCAAGTGAAACTCTTCGCGATCTGAATATATTGTTAAGTATTTTGTTAAAGTAAGGTAGCGTAATGTCTGTTGTGTATTTGTACATTTCAATGCATTTTTCCGTCTATACGCAATGAAGAATCATTTTGAACTACTTGATATTTGTGAATAATTCTGAGATTGTTATCTCACTGTCCAAAATATCTTGTGGTATGTCAGCTTAGTGTTCTATTACAGGCTGATATTGAGTCTCGGTTTCATCACCAATATCGAGTACAAACTTTCGAAGTATCAAGGCCGCTCTTCATTAGAGATACTATTTTGATTTTTAAAATGTGTTTTACTTGCAGATTTTATATATTTTCCGAAATCTCTAGACATTCTGATACTCTCTTATAACACTGTGAACCGTTTTCGTTCTTAATTCAGGCGTTTAGCACGGCATGTGTTTTTCAATGCCTTACGAGCGTCGAGATATCGATTTAGACCCGCTGACGAATTTCTTACTAAGAAATATTTGGCATATTTAGGTTTGCTACAATGAAAGTCCCACCACCCTGGTTTACTTTCAAATTCGTTTTGTTTAGCACTTCAATAACTGTCTATGTTCATATGTTTACTCGCCTCTTGCATGTATTTGACGAAGTCTTTGTGGTTTTCATCTATAGTTCTATCATTTAAACCATTTTAAATTTATCACAATGAGTATTTGAATTATCTTTGAATGTCTGTTTATTGTAATCTTTCCATTTAAAACGGAATCGAAGAGTGGGGTTATGGTCCTCTGAAAAACGAAGGTTTACACCATATCCATTATCAAATACGATTATATTACATATTACTGGAAATAGCCCGATATATCTAAAAATCTTTGATATTGTCAAATGTTTTGTTTGAAGCTAAAATGTGGTCTACTGTGCTCCTTCCGCTATTAGACGCACATAATCTTTCATTAAACATATGTATATTTCAGGTGAAACATAAATCAATTAGAGACTTACAGAATCTGTTACACTCTCTATCTTAGCTGGCTCTCTTTATACAAAACTTATCGTTCGGGAACATAATGTCATCAGTGCGCTGAAAATATCATCCGTGATATGGTCTAATTTTGGGTTGTATTTTGGGTTTCGGCTTTTTATTTACAAGCACAGGCGCTTTTATTTTTACGTCGTATACATCACCGACGACAAGTTGATCTTGTCTAAGGTAAGCTTCATTTATACTACTTTTTAGCAGAAAGTATCGTTTGATGGGTGCCTCTGATACAGATAATGGCATGCCCTTAGTTATTCTGAAAGGTAATGAAGTGTTTTTTTTATGCTGCCAGAATACGATCGTTTCCTGGATATTCTATCGAACGACTCTTGAGTTTCGGAAAGATTCAGATGTTCGTTTATTTTATTTGTCACTGTCCCTCAAATCGGCACATCTTCGCCAATATTACTAAATTAAAAAAATTTTTAGGTTTTATTTTGGTTAATATTTCTAGGCTTTCTTATTTTTGAGCACCTTCTTCAATATTTGACTCGAGTGGTGAAATTTTGTAAGTTAATTCGACAATAGTCCGTTGAAATTTCTCTGGCAGAACCATCTATAGAACTTACGCATATAAAGTAAATTTGCTTTCTGGTGGTCTTCCATGATAAGCTCATCCCTTCATCTTATGACTGAACTAAAGATAGTTGAATCTTAAAAACAGACTCAAGCGTGGTAAACTACTATTCAATTGGTAATAGAGTAACGCTTTACCCACATCGAAGAAGGGACACAAATCTGATCCCAGCAATTATCGTGAAATACGTCTTACATCATGCAAAATTGACGTTTCGCTGGCCCAGCCATGATATCCCACAGGAAGTTCCTCTTGGATATTTCTACATATTCTACAAAGTACTTCTGATCATCTCTCTACATTACTTTTAGCATGCCCTGTACAGTTGTTGGTCTGGTTAAAGAAAGCGATTTTGTTAGGATTATTCTGAAAGTAAAAGTGGGATAAATACAGACTGAAAAGACTAATATAAAGATACAGATTGAAAAGACTAATATTTTCTCCATTTAGAAGCTTTAAAATGGATCCAGATTCCTAGCAAAGATGGTTAAGCTTGGACTAGACTGGACGCTGTAAGGCAGACTACTAGTAGACTACACACGGATTGTCCTAGGTAGAATGAAGTTTCGTATTGTTCAATCCTTGAGAATGGTATGAGACAGTTAAGGTTTCTAAGATGTTCAATTTGATAGTAATAGACAAATACTAAATTAGTTTATGATAAAATAAATCACATCTGTTCCAGTGTTTGTCAGTGTAATTCATTTATCATATTACTGACACTACTACTCTACTGGTTATCCTTCATAACATATCTAGCAACAGATTTCTCGTTCGAATCGCTTTCACTAAAGATTTCAGACGATAAAACAATATTCCAATTGTGCCCTAACACATGTTTTGTATGCGATTTCTTTTTTTATTTGATATATTTACATTTCTTTTAATGAAACGGAGGGAGTTGTTAGCATTGTTTGTGATTTTTTCTAAATGTTTTTTCAAAGACATGTCGTGACTAAAAGGGATCTCTAGATACTTTGCGTAATTATTAGTTTTAAGTTGTGTTCAATGTAAGATGTAATTGAGCTTTAATGGCCTCTTTTCCCTGTTATTGTTACGACTTCACATTGTTAAAACTTACCGATTAGTCTATTCCCCAAGTTTCAAAGAATTTCGGATCCTTTTAAGGGTCTCAAGAATTTGACAAATTTGATGTTCGTATAGACAACTGTATCATTCGCAAAAAGTCTTGTATTTAATTTTGATAGAATTAATTAAGTGATCTTTATAAGACAGAAAAAGACAGCCTTGAGGTACAACTGAAATTGAGAAGAGTGTGTCTAAAAATGTTCAATCAACTACTACTTTCCGTAACCTATATTATAGAAAGTTTTTTTTCCGTGCTCTGATTTCATCATGTAGACCTGACTTCCTAAATTTCTTAACTAACTTATGATGATGCACTTTATCAAATCCGCAAGCGCTACACCAACTCGATCACCATTTTTCAACTTATCAAAGATTTCCTGAGCTGAGTACAGCTACCTGATTGTGATTCGAAGCTGCGTTTTGCCAAGAACCCGTGTTGGAAGTTAATAAGAATACTGTGATTAATCATAATCTATCGTGATATTGAAACAAAGTCGCAAATGTGATAAGTATCACAGAACGCGTTGAAAGTACATGAAATGAAACACAGATATTAACAGCGCATTTTGTTATAAAGATGCTCGTTGCCACTTTGTTACAAAACGTGCTGTAACATAACTTGTCTGGACCAGTTGCTGTATTAGGATTTAATCAAGCAAGTAATTTGTTTTCACTTTCGGGTGTGATATTGACTTTGGGCATCTTTGCACGAGAGAAGTTAGTTTCTGGATGCATGGTTTGAACTTAAAGGCTGGGGCTTGGAGAAGCGGCCTTATTTTGCAAAATATATGGTAATTAAAGTGTAACGAAAATAAAGTGAATAAGCTGTAGTTACATCGTTTAAGTAGACAAATTAACGAAAATGTTCAACATCAATGTTGGAGTTTAATAAAGTTTACTTTATGTATATATGAATGATTTAATTAGTCGATTGATTATTTGGTTGACAGGGGATCGCATCTGTCAAGCAAAGAATTAATCCATCAATAAAATGAATTATTTAGATTGGAAGCGAACTTTAAACGACATTGGCACACCGTTTATGCCATATACAAATGTATTCTGTTTTTATCATGAGATTAAAGCCCTCAACAAGGACTCATGAAATTCTAAACGCTTATATATCTGGTGATGTAATAACTGGATTGTAAAGAAGCTGGCGGGTCAACATCAGTGAGTTGTAACATTTAACCCATTCCAAAATAGCCCCACAAGACCGATATTCTAGGAAAACTTTGCATTGGGGGAAATAAATAGTGCGATTTCTTCATTTCCGAAAATTGCTCCAGATCCCACTGAAACATGTCAAGGTTTGCCTTGTACATGTTGCATCGGGCTCTTTTTGGTCAACACCCAAGAGCTTTGGGATCAGTGTAGGATCTCATTTGCAAATTATAATGTAACATTACATGGACTTGTTTCTGGGCGATAGCAATATACCGCTGTGTACCATTCACCGATCTTCCAGTTGGTAGCCTGTCAGGAGGCGAGCCATCTTTATCACTTTATCTACCTTGTTTAAATTCAGTGGCTCATTTCTTCACCATGTTTTAACATATGCTCCCTTTATGTTGCTACAATGTCCTCAGAAATTTCCTTCGGAAGTAAAGAAATCGAATAACCGCACTTTGATCAACACTGTCCATTTAGAATTAATCACATCGGGTTGGTTTGAGGTTCAAATTTGTCAAATACCAGAGAGAAAGTAAAGTGGTTAAAACAATCATTTTGAAAATTCTTTATCTCTTACACAGACTTCAATTGGTATGTTTATAAGATGTCTGCTTAAACTGTTCCTAGTAAAACAAAACGTGGTAAGAGGTTTTAACACCGCCTTTGACCTGCACGTTAAAAGCCTCTACGTGGTTGGGGTAGAGGTCGCTGACTAGGCTAATAGACTCTGTCGCTGTGAGTGCAGTCATAAAATGCATAAATTATACAAGCAAATTCTTAGTACATATTTTTGATGAAGTCATTTCAGTTACGGGTTCTATACTTTCTTTTCCATTTTCATTTAATGACTTTGAAACGTGCACCATTCAGTTGATTATTTAATTCACCTATTGATTTATTCTGTTAGTTTATTCATTTATGTATCTCCTTACGTATTTGAAGCTCTTTCACAAATGGTTAGCTTTGCAGGCCTATAGCATGCAGTTACAGGTGACAATTATTTTTTTAATGCAATGTACAGAAGAATAAGAAGAATGAGAAAAAGATAATATTTTGCTTCATTTCCCACCTTATCTTCGAAGTTTGTCTTCTACGTCTTCAATGCGTCAAAACGTGTGATTGTGTGGTAATGGGGTAAGCTATTTATCATTGGCCCTTTGATACAAGTATTACGCAGTTAAATTTCCCTTAAAACTGTTATGCAAAAGAACGCAATTTTGAATATGATTAAAATGGACAATTGCCAGTTGTGAATCTGAACTTAGATTAAGTATTGTTTCAACTTGTGTTAAAATGTTAAATTATTGAATTTGTCATGTTTTAAAATGTTTAAATATCTAACGTTTGTTTATACGTTACAAACTTTAATAATAGAATTTCAAATATTGAGAAATTAGGCATCACAAAAGCGTTTCTTAGCCCTCGGCAAGGCTTAGTCAGTGCGGACATGCAAAATACCGCAGGGATTAGAAACCCTTTGAAAAGAGGAAATCATTATCTGAATGAAAATCTAATTGTTTATTCTATTGATTTACAATCGTAGTGATATAATCAGTGTTTGATTGTAAATCAGAACAAACGACGGATAAGGCTTTATGACTTGACACCGACAAACAAAGACGCTTTTGGCACCTTTTTGACACGAGTAAAATCGCTCAGTTCTTATCGCCGAGAGGGCAAACTGTCAGTTATTTTTGTAACGTAAAATTTGATTGGGTCCGATGTAAGACAGAAAATCGCTTAAATTAAGCATGTTCGCAAATAATGGTTATAAACTGTTTGCGAGCTTGTGAGATAAAGGTTTGGTTCTTACGTCGGATCTTCTCTGCTTTATTTAGGTAAGATGCGTTTAACTTTTGGAATGTAGAGATTTCTCTTATTTTTGTACAATTAAGTTATGTTATTTTGATACCTGTAGAGTTGTGTGAAATCTTGCATCAAATGTACTTTTATGAATAATTTCAACTTATTTAATGTTTGTAATAACGGCTAAATATGTTCAACTATAATGAATGGGAAATATTGTGGTAAAAAGAACCGTTGTTTCAACAAGGCTGTGTTAGGATTGAATTATAAAAAAATGTGATTTGCGAATAAATCTAGAAAAGCGGGAACACAAAATTATTCCTAGTTGATAAGTACGGGTAAATTAAAATATTAACCAGATTTCAAGAAAAAACAGCCTGAATCGGCCTGACAGAAACATTGTAGGAAAAAGCTATATTGTAGTATAAATTTAGTATACTTTATTCTTTGTATAAAATCTGTATATTCTATACGGCATGTGAACTGTATTTGGTCGGACACGTGGTGGCAGAAGTGCACAGGTTAACGTGAACATAGTTCGCTTGTCTCGTTGTCGACCAAGACCATGTTGCAGTTATTGGCAGTCTGGTCTTTGTCCGCATCATTTTGTCGCCATGTTTAATTTTTGACTAAGTACTTTAAAATGCTTTGAAAAGTAATATTGCATGGAATATATCACGCAACATCGATTTCCGCCTCCGTTTTATGCTCGATGCGATTTCTGCGCAACGAACTCGTCGCGAGGCGAAATAGTGGCAAATACAGCAAAATGCCGTGTAGTCATAAATCTCATAGAAACATTAATTTTCGTCTCGATTTTATGGTTTTGGCGGTTCCTGTAGAACGATTCGTCACGAATTGGAATTGTGACGAGTAAAAACAAAATATCTAGTTACAGATTAATTTTTGATGTATTTGAAATAAATGTTATTTTTTCTAGTAGATATATAGATATAAACTGTTTGCGAGCTTGTGAAATAAAGGTTTGGTTCTTACGTCGGATCTTCTCTGCTTTATTTAGAATTCCCCAGCGAGACAGGTTATTGAACCCAGAATCCTATGTGGAGGTGCCTTACAGCATAACACGTGGTGGGTAGTGTGGTCTTCCCGTTCTCTTAATTTAGCCAAGCGAGTGATCCGATGCCACTTTCATCAAGACCTTCGAACTATAATTTGAGGAGTGGAGAGCCAGGACCTTCACAGACAGTTGAAACTTCGAACTCAACATCAACAAGCGTTAGCGTCAGTATACCAGCACCAAATATAACTATGGCAGGTACGTTCCAACTGGATTCTTTTAGAGGAGATGGTACCCAAGATGTGGAGAGGTATGTAAGGAGATTTGAGGAATACTGCCAAGCGACCGGACTGAAAGAACAGCAGGCTATTGCAACCTTGGCCTGGCACCTTAATGGTTTGGCTAGGTTATGGTACGAATCATTGTCTTTAAGACCAGAGTCCCTTGACCGTTTTAAAGAGCTACTGATTGGAAAATTCAGGAAATCAAAATGTGCAAATTTAGATGTGTACACCATGAGGCAATCTCCAGGAGAGACGACTGAACAGTTTTTAAATAGACTCGAACAGGCTACGTATACACAACGGATCCCCGACCAATTACAAGTACAGATAGCATTAAAGGGCATGGAAAGCGCTATTGCTAGTTCGTTAAGTGTGCATGCACCTCCAACGTTGGCAGACTTGAGGGCGTTGTTGGACCGGATCAATCTACTAGGGCCAGGCGTGGGACGTAGTGTGAGTGTCGGCGCTGTTAGTGCTGAGGATTCAAAGTTGGATCATTTAATAGCAGCTGTCACTCAACTTACCAACAGTTTCAATCAAAGTGATCACCGCCTTAATGACAGACGACGGTACAACAACAACAACAACAACAGCAATAACAACAACACGAGGCAAGACGACAAGGGCTGTCCCCGATGCGGAGGTGAGTGTATTGACTTTGATCATTGCAGAGCACGGGGCAAAAGTTGTTTTAAATGTGGTAATTTGGACCATTTTGGCAATAAATGTCATACAGCTAGGAGAAACTATAGAAAAAACAATAATAATTCAGAGAATAATAAATCGCAATAGGGACTCGCGCCTGTCTGCGGGTCTCCTCCAGTAGATGGGCACAAAAGTAACAAACCCGTAATTTCACAATGTGCTAAAATTTCAGAGAAAAACAATGCAAAATCAATTTCATTTAAAAAATGCGCAAGAAAATCAGCAAGGAAAGTAAATAGTGCTCCAATTTGTTCGATCGATCCTAACTTTTCGGCAACTATGTCTAAAAATACTGTGTGGGTGGCGGTTAAGGGCAAAAAGACGAATGCTTTATGTGATACAGGTGCATCAATTTCATGTATGAGTAAAGCTTTCTATGATAAAGCCTTCAATGATGGACACCAAAAATGTACAAAATCAAACATAAATACAATTGTCGGGGTCGGTGGTACACAACATGCTGTGCAAGGTGAAATCGATGTCGACATTAGTTTTGGTTCTCTGACGTTAAATGCAAAATTCTATGTCGTTGAGGATCTTCACCATTCGATTATTTTGGGTATTGATTTCATGGAAAAAAACAGAGTAACTCTAGATATAGCTGCTAAGAAATTCACCATTGAAGGTTCGGCAAAGGTATGCACGGTTACAACAGATATGGGCATTGCAAGGACTGTACGATCCACTGCAATCGACCCGCAATCTGAAGTAACTTTACCAGTAAAAATTTCCAGGGTAAAGTCGGGAACTGAAGTATTATTGGAGCCTTTGTCTTCCTTGTCTAAAAAAAATATTATCGGAGCTAAAAGTTTAGTTACGGTGCGTGATCATAAAGCTGTAATGAGAGTACTCAATCCAACAAACAAAACAATTTACCTAAAATCTAACAAAAGTTTGGCAAATGTTGTACTGATCGAACCAGCATCAGTCCTTTCAATTGACGAAATAGCGGAAGAGTGTGAAAATGAGAATACAGTTGGCCTTTCAGACTTACAAAATAAACCTAAGACCTTTCCAAAGCCATCGTTTGACCTTTCGGATTCCGATTTAAGCATTGAACAGAAAGAAAAACTTCTCCGGCTTCTTGAAGAAAATGGAGATGTCTTTTCTGAAGGATTACACGATCTTGGTTGTACTAAATTGCAGACACATAGAATTGAAACAGGTGATGCCGCACCAGTTAGGCTACCACCTTATAAACAAAATCCAAAGGTCAGGGAAGCAACTCGCGAATGGGTAGAAAAAATGTTAGAAAACAAAATAATAGAACCCTCTATGTCTAACTGGCATTCGCCCGTAGTGTTAGTGAAGAAAGCGGACTCCGACGAATATCGATTCGCTATTGACTACAGAAAACTTAATAAAATTAGCAAACCACAGGCTTACCCTCTACCAAAATTGACAGACATTTTTGATGCAATAGGCGAATCTAATGCCCAATTTTTTTCATCGCTCGATTTAGGCAAGGCATTTTGGCAGGTACCTCTTGACCCAGAGAGTAAGGAAAAGTCTTCATTTATCTGTGCAGAAGGAATTTTTTCTTTCAATAAAATGCCCTTCGGCTTAAACGGAGCGCCAGCCACGTTCCAATCTCTACTGATGAAGGTTTTAAGTGGTATTTCTTGGAAATTTGCCTTGTGCTATGTTGACGACGTCATCATTTTTTCAGCTTCATTTGATGACCACTTAAAGCATCTAAATGAGGTATTCGGAAGATTGAGAAAAGCAGGTTTAAAACTCTCCCCAACTAAATGCTTCTTTGCTAAAAGGAAGTTAATATACCTTGGCCATGTCATTAGTAAAGAAGGTATACAGGCAGACAAGAAAAAGGTTGAAAAGGTTCAAAATTTAAAATCCCCAAAAGAACAGAAAGGCGTTAAAAGTTTACTAGGGCTAACAAATTATTACAAGAAATTCATAAAAGATTATAGTAAAATTTGTGCACCATTTTTTCAATTACTACAAAAAAATGTAAAATTTGAATGGACTGACAAGTGTGAAGAGTCTCTTAACATTTTGAAAAACGCTCTTTGTTCAGCACCGATTTTAGCTTTCCCTGACATGAATAGACCTTTTATCTTGACATGTGATGCGTCTCGTTCTGGATTAGGATATATTTTAGGTCAGCTTGATGAAAATGGGAAAGAAAGGGTGATAGAATACAGTGGTAGAGCATTACATGCAGCTGAAAAAAATTACTCAGTGTCAGAACTTGAGTGTTTGGCAATTGTCTCAGGAATTAAGCAATTCAGCTCTTACCTTTCAACTGATATTCCTTTTACAATTATCACAGACCATCAGGCTTTGAGAGTTCTAAATTCTATTACCACATGTCAAAATGGTAGAATTGCAAGATGGGCTCTCTATTTACAAGGTTTTAGATACACGGTGCAATATCGGAAAGGTGAGTTAAATAATGCTGATGCTCTTTCAAGATTGACAAATAACACTGAGTTGGTAAACAGTGTCAGTTTCCAAAATCCAGCACCCGGTAAGTCTACATTCTCTTTTGATAACCATTTTGAATCTGGTAATTCATTGCCAGAAAATAAGGAAGAAAGCAATTCTGAGCCTTACAGTCAAAATACCTTGGAGGTATGTTTTGAGTATGATAAACCCATTACAGTCTTTAATCTAGATACAGATAGGGATTCCTCATCAAAACAAATTGATAATACAAGTAAATTAATTGAATTACAAAAGAACTGTCCAGATTTTAAAAACTTATTTGAATACCTTAAAAATGGTAATCTACCTGAAGATGAAAAGGAATGTAGGAAGGTAATGTACAACAAAGAATTTTACGAAATAGTTGACGGGATCTTAATCCACAAATACCAGAGTAGGGGTAAGAAGAAGCCCACCGAAGATAAATTTGTAATACAAACGGCTCTGCCAACGAGTCTTAGATTACAAGTAATAGAAGAATTTCACGACCATCATGGGCATTTTGGTGTAAAGAAAACCTTTGCGGCTATCCACTTAAAATACTACTGGCCTCGTATGTATCAAGAAATTGTAAATTTTGTACAATCTTGCGACTCATGTCAGCGAGCCAAACATAGTAGACATCAGGTGAGTACACCTCTTAATCCTTTACCAATCGTCAATGTTTTTGAAAGGATCCATCTAGACATTGTTGGACCTCTTCATAAAACGACGGATGGGTTTGAATACATACTTGTCTGTGTCGACAGTTTTTCAAGGTGGGTAGAAGCTTTTCCGTTACGCACACAGTCTGCAGCGGAAATAGCCCGTATTTTACACGACGAAATATTTTGTCGTTATGGTGCGCCATTGGCTATCGTTACGGATAGAGGTCAAAACTTCTTATCAAAATTAGTAAACGCTGTCTGTGAAATTTATAATGTCACAAGGCACCGCACAGCAAGCTATAACCCTAAGGCAAATGGAGCCTGTGAACGACAAAACGCTACACTCATACAAACATTGCGTATGTATATTGACAAGGATCAGTCAAATTGGAACTTATTTTTGCCTACAGTTTTACAAGCTCTCAGATCTTCTCCAAATGTAGAGACATCTGGGTTCAGTGCATACAAAATGTTATTTGGTGGCGAAATGAGGCTTCCATTTGATATTGATCTGATTCCACGAGAATCTTTAGGTCAAGATGCAAAGCAACACGTCCAACAGCTTTTGGAAAGACAAAGGATAATAAGGAACATTGCAAAACAGAATACTGAGACAACCCAGCAGGAATCAAAGGTAAGGTATGATCTTAAAGCGAAATCTTCTGAATTTCGACTACGAGAACAAGTGTTATTAAAAGTTCATAAACATACAGTCGGGTTGACTCCACAATTAGAAGTTATGTGGAAAGGTCCATATTACATTACAGAAAAGGTCTCAAATGACACGTATAGAATTTCTGACAACAGAACGCACAAAAAAATGAAAGCGCCAGTAAATGCAAAAGATCTGAAAAGTTACAGTGATCCGAGAAATTACCGAATTCCACCTATTATCAGCAACGATGCTGGCAATGATACTAACGACCAATTGCCCGAAACTGACTCGGGAATTAGGCGTATCGTGGAAGGTGGGGTTGATCAATTACCAGAAAATAAGGTAGGTGGTAAGACTGATGGAAACTTTAATGAAAATTCCGACCAAGATAATACAGGTAGGAACCCTACAGATGGCACCTGGTATCAGGCAAATCGTATCTTGAGACAAAGAGTACGAAATGGTCACAAAGAGTACCTTATTGAATGGTCTGATACGAATTCAAAGCCTACTTGGGAGGTTGATGAAGATGTTAGTGAAGAATTAAAAAGATTGTTTTATGTACGGCATACTAAATCTGGAAAGAGAAGAAAACGGCAATTTCAATTTTTTGATAGAAATAGCAAACTGTAAAATTCACCAATTGAAGCTGCTGCTGCAATTTCCTTAAAATGGCTTATAGTTATTTGTAAAATTAACTTTCCTATCTACGAACACAAACATTTATTTCAAATAAATGAAATAAGAGGTGAAAAACATGTCGACTGGTTATTTCTTTAACAATTTCGCCGATAGGCTTCACGTCTTTGGTTCAAAACTGTACGAAAGTGTTGACTGAGCGGTAGCGAATGAGAAAAAGGTCTTTCTTATCTTCTTAATTCTCTGTTTTAGCTAAGGACAGACAATGAACGATATCGCATTGTCGTGTGATTAGTTCTATCTTGTTCATTGTTTTAGGGTATCCGGTATTCCTGATGTTCACCTGTCTGATGTTGTGTTCTGGATCAGTTATGGGAAAGCAGGTACAGCGGTTAAACTACGGGGTAGTTTTTGAACCCCAAGATCAATTACAATTGTCAAACGAAGTGTGGCTTCACACCTTTGAAATACCATTGCCAAAGGGCATAGATTTACGAAACGCTTTTGCTTGTAGAAAGGAATCATGTCAAATAATATCGAATATGCTACAGGAAATTCAACAAATAAGGCATAACACTAAAATTATGATCACGAGCACGTTGGACTCGGTTAATAAATTAATCCCCGAGAGAAAATTAATTGCTCGGAACAGGCGTAAACGTTCCATTTTACCTTTCATCGGGGATATTTCCAAGTCAATATTCGGCACAGCAACAGTGAAGGATGTAGAAAGAATGGCTAGGCATATTAATTCTCTGAATAGGATTTCAGGCAAACTAATCAAAACAGTAGAACAACATGAAAATGACTTAAGTTCATTTATGACGGCTTCAGACGAAAGAATGAATAATATAGTTCAAGGATTGGAAGAAAATCATCTAGCAGTTTCACAGCTTGAGAACCAACTCAATGTTTCAATAGTTAGTATGGAAAAAACCTTTTCAAAAATGAGCGGTTTTCTCTCGGAACAAATTGAAAAATCTAGGCAGTTGGAGTCTATTTTTGACGAACTTTTAGAGGGAGTTTATGATCTAGTAGAAGGAAAGTTATCTCCCCATCTTATCAATGCAGACACAATGCTTAAAGCGTTACAAGATATTCAATCAATTCTTGACAGGAAGTTTCCTGGATTTCATCTGGTCTATAAACATCCATCCTTGATCTACCATTATGTCGGGTCGATGTTTGCCAGGAAAGGTTCTTCGTTATACGTTTCTGTCAAGTTTCCGATTTCCCCCTTTCGAAAACCACTGAATCTTTTTAAAGTTAAATCTTTTCCTATTCCAGTTAACGACAGCACCAACCATGCAACTCAGCTTTTAGACATACCTGATTATTTTGCAATTACCAATGATTTACAATTTTACATTGTACTTCAGGATGAAGAGTTAGTTACGTGTCAATCGAATAAACTTAAACAATGCAATTTTCCAAAAGTCTTAACTCCAGTAGTCGAAACATCTTGTATTTTAGCCCTATTTATGGAAAATACCGCTGTTGTGAAAAAACATTGCAATTTTAGATTTCTAACTAATCATATATCATCTAAGGTTATATTACTTTCCAAAACTTCAATTCTTGTATACAATGTTAATGTTCTTGAATTCGACTGTAAAAGTAGCAAGACAATGAAAAAGGGGTGTAAATTTTGCACAATCAATGTTCCTTGTGAATGTTCTGTTATAACGTCCAATTCCTATCTTCCAGCTAGACTAACTGACTGTCACAAAAATACTACAGAAAAATTACATCCTGTTAATCTTGCATTGTTGCAGAACTTTTTCGAAGATGATTTGCTAAAAAATATTGGAAGTAATTCACTTTTCAATGTTCCGTTACAAGTCAATATTCCAAAATTTTCGATTTATAATCATTCCATGACCAATATCTTAGCGGATGACAATAAGGCACATTTAAACCTACAGAAAATGGCAAAAGCTGCAAAGGATAACTCAATGATATTTTCAACACTTACGGATTCATTACTGTCAGGTGAGGTTTCTTTTGAAGAAGTTGTATCGTATAAAGATATACTACTTTATGTTACTACTGCTGTCGCTGCATTCTGTGCGTTCGCATTTATCATCTTAGCGCTAAAACTCCGGAAAGTCATGATAATTTTATCGGTCCTAAAATCAGCACAACAAGTTCATTCGTCTACGATACCATCATTTATTTATACAACTCCAGCTTCCGTAGAAAATTCTAAGGAGTATTTTTGGGGTAAAATAAATTTTGAACTTGAACACTGGACGCTTACCGTATGTATAATGAGTTTTCTATTAATATTTGTTATTCTGATAAACACGTGCAAACCGGAACGCAGTAAAACACGATTGCTTGTTGAAATAACAAATGGGAATACATCAGCTAAAATCATACTTAAAACACTCACGCTGTGTCCCACCTACTGGAAAATTAAAATTCCCGAATGTGTCGAACAAATTACTGTTGCAGGTATAATGACTCCCGTTGTCAAGTTTGAATGGAATGAATTTCAAGTAATTAATAAATTAAGCAATCAAGAACTGTCTGTTGATAAGTTATTTAGGGTAAATCTCCTGACGGGAAAGAAAATCAGGCGAATCATGTCTACGACATATTGCGTCTACTTTTTTATAGAGCATCAGAAATTGTATATCCCATTACAAAACTGGTAAAAGTCCTGTGCTGTGCAAATGTCAAGACACTTGCTTAGAAATTTGTATATTTTGTATAGTTAATTTTAGCTTTTTCAACAAAACTGTTTTGAAGGTAATTGTCCATTTCATGTCAATTGCGTTTGCAGGAATGTAATGCATCCTTTCTTGTTCCAACTTTATAGGAATAAAGTAAAATAAGAGGAGGGGGTGGTATTACGCAGTTAAATTTCCCTTAAAACTGTTATGCAAAAGAACGCAATTTTGAATATGATTAAATTGCCAGTTGTGAATCTGAACTTAGATTAAGTATTGTTTCAACTTGTGTTAAAATGTTAAATTATTGAATTTGTCATGTTTTAAAATGTTTAAATATCTAACGTTTGTTTATACGTTACAAACTTTAATAATAGAATTTCAAATATTGAGAAATTAGGCATCACAAAAGCGTTTCTTAGCCCTCGGCAAGGCATAGTCAGTGCGGACATGCAAAATACCGCAGGGATTAGAAACCCTTTGAAAAGAGGAAATCATTATCTGAATGAAAATCTAATTGTTTATTCTATTGATTTACAATCGTAGTGATATAATCAGTGTTTGATTGTAAATCAGAACAAACGGCGGATAAGGCTTTATGACTTGACACCGACAAACAAAGACGCTTTTGGCACCTTTTTGACACGAGTAAAATCGCTCAGTTCTTATCGCCGAGAGGGCAAACTGTCAGTTATTTTTGTAACGTAAAATTTGATTGGGTCCGATGTAAGACAGAAAATCGCTTAAATTAAGCATGTTCGCAAATAATGGTTATAAACTGTTTGCGAGCTTGTGAAATAAAGGTTTGGTTCTTACGTCGGATCTTCTCTGCTTTATTTAGGTAAGATGCGTTTAACTTTTGGAATGTAGAGATTTCTCTTATTTTTGTACAATTAAGTTATGTTATTTTGATACCTGTAGAGTTGTGTGAAATCTTGCATCAAATGTACTTTTATGAATAATTTCAACTTATTTAATGTTTGTAATAACGGCTAAATATGTTCAACTATAATGAATGGGAAATATTGTGGTAAAAAGAACCGTTGTTTCAACAAGGCTGTGTTAGGATTGAATTATAAAAAAATGTGATTTGCGAATAAATCTAGAAAAGCGGGAACACAAAATTATTCCTAGTTGATAAGTACGGGTAAATTAAAATATTAACCAGATTTCAAGAAAAAACAGCCTGAATCGGCCTGACAGAAACATTGTAGGAAAAAGCTATATTGTAGTATAAATTTAGTATACTTTATTCTTTGTATAAAATCTGTATATTCTATACGGCATGTGAACTGTATTTGGTCGGACACGTGGTGGCAGAAGTGCACAGGTTAACGTGAACATAGTTCGCTTGTCTCGTTGTCGACCAAGACCATGTTGCAGTTATTGGCAGTCTGGTCTTTGTCCGCATCATTTTGTCGCCATGTTTAATTTTTGACTAAGTACTTTAAAATGCTTTGAAAAGTAATATTGCATGGAATATATCACGCAACATCGATTTCCGCCTCCGTTTTATGCTCGATGCGATTTCTGCGCAACGAACTCGTCGCGAGGCGAAATAGTGGCAAATACAGCAAAATGCCGTGTAGTCATAAATCTCATAGAAACATTAATTTTCGTCTCGATTTTATGGTTTTGGCGGTTCCTGTAGAACGATTCGTCACGAATTGGAATTGTGACGAGTAAAAACAAAATATCTAGTTACAGATTAATTTTTGGTGTATTTGAAATAAATGTTATTTTTTCTAGTAGATATATAGATATAAACTGTTTGCGAGCTTGTGAATTAAAGGTTTGGTTCTTACGTCGGATCTTCTCTGCTTTATTTAGAATTCCCCAGCGAGACAGGTTATTGAACCCAGAATCCCATGTGGAGGTGCCTTACAGCATAACACAAGATACGAGGGTATTCAATAAGCGTCTGAGCCATCCATTTATATTGGGCAGTAGCTTCAACTATATATTCTGTAGATAAGTTAAAACAATCAAGGAAAAATAATAACAGTGTGAAGTAGTTGGGTATTTTTTTTTTCGAAATAATCTACTTAATAATAAACACTCTTTGATACCCACACGCGGAGACAAAAACACACACAGGCACGCGCGCACATTTGCGCGGGCACACACCCACACGCACGCTCAGACACTGGTAGTAGTAGTTTTAACTTATCTGTAAATAAATTCAAACGATTCAGCATAGATATTAATCTCCTTCTTCATAGTAAAGACCCTGTGTATACCACCCCACACGACACACATACAGCACACACGCACACGCATGAATTTAGCGGTGGGAAACTTCCCGCATTATGAAAAGCAGGTCAGTAATGTCGGTTGCTTTCCTTATATTAAATAGTTTGAAATAACCAAAAATCACACAAAGTGAGGTCATGGGAGTGTGGCACGTACGTAATGGTATCTATCTTACTGTAATTAGACGTCTTTTTGATACTTTATTAAGGCACAGGCGTGGACTTGTCGGAATACAGATATGATTTTCTATCTATTTTTAGCACTACTGGCCAAATGCCCGAAGAGCTAAAGCGATGGCGTTGTCCGTTCGCCCGTTAACTTTTCCTTGTTAATGATCTAGAGTCCACAGATTCGTCGGAATTTCTTCAAACTTTCTCAGAATGATTGTACCATCATAACAATCGTGCCTTTCGAAATTGGATCAGATCCGTTGGGGAGCAAGCGGAAAGGGGCATAATCAAAATTTAATTACAAAATCCTCGTTAACACAGTTTTCATTAAATTCGCTTCAAACTTTCACAGAATGAGTGTACCATCCTAAGGATCGTTCCTTTCAAAATTGGGTTATATCCGTCAAGAAACACGGGGAAAGGAGCCTTATGAAAATTCATTAAAAATATAGTAAGAATATTAGTTAACACTCTAGAGTCTAAAGTTTTCAACGGATTATCTTCACACTCTCACATAACGATTGTACTATCACAAGGATCCTTCCTTTCGAAATTGGACAAGATCCGTCAAGAAACACGGGAGAAGGGGCCGGATAAAAATTCAGTTAGGAATCCTAGTTA
Organism: Fragum fragum; assembly: GCA_946902895.1. Lineage (NCBI taxonomy): Eukaryota > Metazoa > Mollusca > Bivalvia > Cardiida > Cardiidae > Fragum > Fragum fragum. Next base: position 27,942,578 of record OX336377.1, on the reverse strand, counting down.
TCACTCTAGAGTCTAAAGTTTCAACAGATTCTCTTCAAACTTTCACAGAATTATTTTACCGTCAAAAGGATCATTCCTTTCGAAATTGGGTCTTATCCGTCAAGAAACACGGGCAAAGGGGCCTTATGAAAATTTAATTGAAATATCTATTAAAGTTTCTCGTTAACACTCTAGAGATCACAGTTTTCATCAATAATCTTTCGAACTTTCTCAAAATGATTGTACTATCATAAAAATCTGTCCTTTCGGAATAGGGTATGATCCGTCAAGAAACACCGGAAAAGGGGCCCTATGAAAGTTTGATTAAAAAATCTTCGTTAACATTCCAGATTCCATAGTTTTCATAAGATTCCCTCAAACTTTTGCTCAATTTTTGTACCATTATTAGGATTGTTCCTTTAGAAATTGGGTCTGATCCGTCAAGTATCACGTGAAAGGGAATCTTATGAGAATTTGATTAAAAATCCCCGTTAACACTCTAGTGTCCACAGTTTTCACAAATTCTGTTCAAACTTTTACGGAATAATTGTACTAGCATAAGAGTTGTTCCTTTCGAAAGTGGGTCTGATCCGTCAAGAAACACGGGAAAGGGTGCCTTAAGAAAATTTAATTAAAAAAAATCGTAGTTAACACAATGGTGTCCCCAGATTTCATCAGATTCGCTTCATACTTTCACAGAATGATATTACATGTACCATAAAGCATTAATAATTGTTCCTTTTGAAATAGGGTCTGATCCGTCTAGAAAGCCCATAGCTTTCATTGGATTTTGTTGAAACTTTCACAGTATAATTGTAAGGTCATAACGATCATTCATTTTGAAATGGGGTCTGAACTGTAAAGAAACACGGGAAAAGGGGCCCTATGCAAATTTCATTTAAAAATCCTTGTTACCAAGTCCAGAGCTTTCATTGGATTTTCTTCAGACTTTCGCACAATTACGAAAGACCGATGGTGACTTCATGAATTCTCAGTTCACCCTTTATACATGTGAAGTAGGAAATTTGAATTGTGAAGTCGGAAGTTGAAAGTTTGAAGTGTGAAGTCGGTAGTTGATTAAAGAAGTCAGAATTCGAAGGTTTGAGGTCGGAAAACGGAATAGTGAACTCGTGAATTTGAAGATTGAAGTCGGAAGTATGAAGTCGGAAGTATGAGGTGTGAAGTGTGAACTCGGAAGTAGGACTTCTCAAGTTTGAAGTGTGAAATCGGAAGTATGAAGTGTGAAGTCGGAAATGTGAAGTCGGAAGTTTGAAGTGTGAACCTCGGAAGCTTGAAGTGTGGAGTTGAAAGTTGTGGAGTCGGAGTTATGAACTGGGAAGTAGGAAGTGTGAGAACGGAAACTTGAAGTTTGAAGTCGGAAGTTTTAAGTGTGACGTCGGAAGTATGAAGTGTGAACTCGGAAGTTGAAAGTTTGACGTGTGAACTAGGAAGTACTTCCAACTTCACTTTTCCGACTTCCCATTTCATACTTCCGACTTCATACTTCCTTCTTCACACTTCTCACTTCCCACATCCCACTTCATACTTCTAACCTCACACTCACGAGTTCATACTTCCGAGTTCACACTACCATCTTCTAATTTCATACTTTCGACTTCAAGCCTCAAAATCGGACTTCGTGGTTCACAGTTCAAACTTCCAACTTCACGCTTCGAGTCATTATATGGTTTAATTCTGTTCCGATTTGATGTAGGCGAAGCAGGGAACCAGCTGTCTGACGACTTTAAGCATAATTACTTTTTGAATAGCCATATATGACGAGTATAGGGCGGTTTACGTTATAAATAACTTTATAAAGTGCTTATGCAGAACTTTTGTAAATACAGTCATAAAGTGATCGTGTCAGCACCAACTGTGACCACATATAATAATAATGATTAACAACAACAAACAACAACAAAAGAAAAAAAGAAAACAACAACAACAACAGTAACTAAAAAGAAATTCTAATTATCTGGTTCTCATATTCCATACTTCACACTTCTGAGTTAATATGTATGAAGTATGAAGTGTGAGCTGTGAATTCATGATGTCACCGCAATCAAGTCAACAGTTTTCATCGAATTCCGTTCATACTTTCATAATGTTTGTACCACTATTAGGATTGTTACCTTAAAAAATGGGTCTGACCTGTCTAGTATCACAAGAAAAGGGAATGTATGAGAATTTTATTACAAAATCCTCATTTGCACAAGAATGTCCCCAGTCTTTATCAGTTTCTAATTAGACTGTAATAGAATAATTGTACCATCATTTGGATTGTTCCTTTGTAAATTTATTCTGATCTTTTACGTTTCACGAGAAAAGGGGCCTAATGATTTTTTTTTATAACAAAAACGACGCTATCACAATAAAGTCCCCAGTCTTTATCATTTTCTTCAAACTTTGAGAATGATTGAACTATTATTATTTTTTTTCTTTATTAATTGGGTCTGATTTGTTACGTTTCAAGGGAATATCGACCTTATGAAAAATTTTTACATAAAAGTCCTGACACAATTCAGTCCACTGTTTTCATTGATTCTCTTTAAACTTATACAGAATGATTGTACCTTCATTAGAATAGTTTTATTTTCAAATTTGGTTTGTCCTGTAAAGTATCACAGGAAAATGGGCCCTTTGAAAAATTCACTATATCTTCATTAACACAATAAAGTCCACAGATTACACAAATTGATTGTACCATCATAATGATTGTTGATTTTGACAGTGGATCTGATCCGCCTAGTGTCACACAAAAAGGGACCCTATGAAAAACTTATCTAAATATTTTAATTAACATAATGAAATCTCCATATCCTTGAATATTGCCAAAACTATCTCCAAAATCAACAGTAAAATTAGTTAGCTCAAAAAAGTTTCGAACTATCTCACTCCAGAAATGAAGCAACTATTTTAGAACTCGTATATACTTCCTATCTTTGACTATTACTGTACAGTTTGGTGGAAAAGTGCTAAATAAAGGGCCTTTAAATTATCCATACTACAAAAAAGAACAGCTCTCGTTATTTTGGGCTCTTCGTCAAGAGCGCCATCTATTGAACTTTTCACTAAACAAAATTTTTGGATTTTTGAAATATCACATTTGTGTTTTAATTTAAGAGTGTTTTAATAACCCATCACTAGAATATATGAATGAGGTCATTTCATTTTGTAACAACACTAACTATAGCTTAAGGTCATCTTCACATAATGACATCACACACTGAAAATATATTGTACAAGAAAGGTCTTTCTCATACTGTAGCATGAGGGCGTGGAATAAAATCCCAATTTCAATTAGAAATTCAACTTCGCTTCAAAAATAGGTTTAAACAGTATCTGCTAGTAAACAAATCAACAGGCCAAGCAGAAATTATTTAAATAATTGAAGTACAGGGTATGACTGTTCAAGAATTTAATAATGCTTTTATTTATTTGTTCCCATCAAACTAATTTATCGTTAATTTTATAATATGCCATCATTTTTTATGTCATCATATATTGTTCTGTTTCAGCGTGACGTAATATCATTGTTGTTTAAATCATTACATACATTTAATTTTCATTCAGTAAAGGCAACATTGTAAAATAGATTCAATTTCAAATGGTTTAATTTCAAATGATTGTCTTATTGTTTTATCGTCATAAAATAGATACAGTATTATTATTATTTCATCGGATTCACTATAAACTTTCACAGAATGATTAAACTTTCATAGGACGGTTCTGTTAAAATATAGGATCATAAGGAATCTTCCTTTTGAAAATGGAGTGGATCCGTCATGAAACACAGCGAAAGGGACTTTAAGGATTGTTGCTCAAAATAATGAAGGGAATAAAGTCCAATTTGTTATTTCTTATTTCATGCCTTCTTCTTTAAGCAATTAATTTCCTTAGATATCAGATTTCTTTAACGGAAAACTTGATAGCCAGTAGAGCGTCTCGGGCCCTCATTGGGCTCTTGTTTTTAATTGTCCAGAAAAATCGCGTTGGAACGCCTGTGTCGAAAAAAATGTTTCTTCTATGCATCGATGTAATATCATGGGGGGAATGGTGTTTTATCAGTGATTGCACATCGACACAATAGATTTTATGAGTGGAGAGCTAAATACCAGCAAGATGACGTCCTTTTAAGCTGTCACGTAGAAGTGACAGGCTCTTGTCGACTTAACGTAGAGCCCTATGGTAATATTTAACACATCTAACACATCTACTCAACACAGACAAGAAGTTCCACTTCAATATCAAACGGCGTTGTTTTTGCAAAATTAATGACCATGCAGTAGTAACTTGTGACAAAAAAGGTAAAATGGTTGGTTGGCGAAATAAAACTCGTAACTTCAGTTTGAATAAGCTGTCATTGCTACGTTTAAGTTGCCAAAACCAACAGAAATGCTCCACAGAAATGTCGGCAAGTGATGGAGTTCAGAATTAACTAATCTAACTGATTGATTTGATTGGTCGATAGATTCTTTTAATTGCAACCATGATCCATCAATTATTCATACACTGTTTATTTATTCGATCAACGTTTTCAATACCCCCCATACAATATTGTAAAGCCTTTCACAGAAAAAATATTTACTGATATAGAAAACTCAATAGTAAGCGGCACGCCTCCCAAAACTAATCGATCAGCCCCCGTATCTCGTTACACCATTGAAGGACTTGTGATCCCTCAGGCTAAAATACCACATAAGATATGCAAAACGTATTGACCTAGCCAGACTGCGCTGAATGCACGGGGTGACCAGCTTCGAAACTTTACGATGTTTGAAGATATTGAGAAATTAATATCATTCTACCTAATGATATAATCATTTGCAGTATGCGACCAAAATTCTACCTTTGTATGATCCGTTCTGTTTTTCATGTTGTTGTTGTTATTCTTTTCCGGAATACCTCGAATGTCCCTGTTAACACGGCGGGCCAAATTACCTAGTTATCATGAAACCCTCACGAGGCCTTGTTTCGTAACGGTCCAGTTAGAATAAACGAACGGTAAATTAGATAATGGCTTGAAACCCAGATAAAATCCAGGCCTTACCGATCTAGGTTCATCAGTCTTCAAAACGCTCTTCATACAGGCATTGGCATTAGAGTTCTGTAGTTGAACAAGATGTTAGGCCAAATCTTACTGCTGTGTTTTGGTGCAACCCTTGTGCTAGGGGATATTAGAGCCGATATTGAGGCACTCAGGGAAAAGGTAGCCAAGTAAGTGATGGCTTGTTCGTTCATCTGACCGTTTGTCGGAATATTAACACGGTGTTAGGCTGCATGTGCGTGTTGCGTGTGGATTCTGGGGTAGGTGCGGTTGGTTGTGTGTGTGTGTGTTTTACGTGTAACCCTTGAACATTGATATTTTAAAGCACAATATAAGGGTGTCATTGGTCGTTATTGATTTCTTTGAGGATTGGGTTTAATGTCCCTCATTGTTCGACTGGTTACCCCCGGATAAAGGCCATATTAAAGTTTACATCGACCTTAAACATTTTTTCTTTGGCGAGCATTATAGAAAAGATCAAACCGCACACTTGTAAAGTCATATTTGTCAATGATGCCTGCTTTTCAATTCATTCAGCAAAACACCCATTAAGTAACTCCGCAATTAAGTGGTTTCATAGCCGATAGACTGTCTCTTTGTCCGTCTGTTTACGTCTTACTCTAGTAAGATTGAACATTTCTTTTTTGTTGTTAGCTACATTGGAACTTGTGAGTAACAGTCCCATACAAAAAGGTAGAACAATATCGACAGCACCAGATTTACGAATTAACCATCTACTTATAGTCCTTTTTTATAGTGACAACAATCATATTTATATGATATAATTTTAGATTTATCTAAATTTTAGATCTATGCAAGCTTTTTGATAGGGTGAATTTATTTTTCATACTTCCATGAACAGAATTTTGAGCACAGAACTGTTTTGTATGCTTGCGCACAAATAAGATCCGTAAATTTTTACTCAAATAATCGCTTTGCTTGATGGCTTTTTTTCATTGAGATATGAACCCAAAAACCTAAACACATTAATGTATGAATACTCGAAGCGGATTCATACATAGGTGTGGTTTAATTTTTACCTTCATCCCTCAATGAAAAAAGTCTTCATTTCCTAATTGAGTGTAATAATTAAAAGATAATAACAACAAAGATGATAACCTGTTCAGCAAAACATAATCATGATAAAGTATTTAATGATTTTAACAGTATTAAGGATAATTGTGATGACGATGATGATGACGATAATGACGAATACGAAAAAAATAATGGTTAAAACCAATTCATTTTACTTAGTCTTGAAAAAAAGTTCCTTAAAACTCGATCCTCCTTCATGGAAAATACTCCGGTAGTCACGTCGAATGAGAAGGACGGCCGAGTCTATAGCACAGTGGAAGCACGTAGGACTCCTAGTCGAAGTGTCCTCGGTTCGATTCCCGAACGTGGCGAATATACTTTCTGACATTTGTTTCCCACCAATGGGTGGATAATCGTAAACCTATGTGGGATAAGTAGCTGGAGGCTTGGAAAGGGTGTAGTGACAGTACTGGTATGAGAAATGCCAGGAATCCATGGTTTGGTGCTTCCGCGGCCGCGATATAATTGAAATACCATTAGAAGTGGCGTTAAACCCTATTCAATCAATCAATGAGGAGTACATTGAAAGTACCCAAGATCGAGAGCCGCTCTGAACCCAGGATGCATGGATCGCGAGACTGACGCTTTACCTCACAATTACGAATATCATTGGCATATAATGACAATAACAATAATAATGGTAATATCATGGAGAATAATTAGACGAATACGTTTGATGGTATTAATATTATAGTAATACCATTTTCAGCATTAGTTTTTAGAGAGAAAAAGGACTATCAGATTTAATGCCTGAATGTTGAAAGTGGTAAATTTTAACTTAATTTCAATATATATTTCTTTCTTCATACCAAAATCTAGCAGGCTCTCGGGAATGCTTCGAAATATTCGTATATTGACTTTTCATATTTGATGTAAGTAAAATCAAATTATATGACCACATTTGAATCCTGGAGCTAAAGATATCACAAAAAGTAAAGTTAAGACGAAAAATTTTGTTGGAAAGACATCCCCGTCGAAGTTATCAGTAAAAAGTCCCCTTTTGCACGAGACAGAAATCTTGTAATTTCTTTATAATATTTTGTCAGTGCTCATTAATATACAATATGGAGCGTCGATGTAATTTGTCCAAAAGTACGGAGCCCTGTAGGTGACATTCTGTACACATTTTTCATTCGTTTTAACGAAATAGTAGTTCGTTAAAACAAAATACTAATTCGTTATTACGAAATATTAATTCGTTAAAACGAAATATTGATTATAATACTAAGGATATGCGTTATGTGACAAGAATTAAGGCATTTCAACGTGACATTTAATACTGCACAAATATTTCAACAACTGAACAATACAGATTGATTTCTCAAGCAAATAAAAATACATAGGTGATACGTAGCGGCGCACAGTACACTACGTTGGCAACGCTGTCGCGTATAAAATTAAGCCATTGTGGTGTTCTGCTATATATCTTGTAACAGCGCGTTATTGTGTGCGCGGAAATTGCTTTTAGTTGTGCCTGATGTTTGGCTTGTAAAGATGTAGAATTTTATATTAAGAAGTCAAAGATCTCGGAAAATAAACACTTTGTTAACAACTGAATGTCACCAAGTCCTAGAATAAATTTATGTATGGACCAAACGAACAACTTTTGAAGCCTCGGCTGCAGTTAAAAGTTCGTTTATTTACTGCTGTTAAAGAGTTTATTATGTCAATGCTCAATAGAATCCGCGTATGTTTTGTAATGCCGCATTCAACTTAGTAAACATATTTTTTTCAAAGCTAAATACGGGGGTTTCAAACTCTTTATATAATTTTCAAAATTCCAAAGTTGTAATGGCACTTGGTCACCACCAGCAAATCAGTAAATAGCACCAGGAAGAGTTACGGATTTCCGCCACTCTTCTTGGTGCTAATTAATTTTTGTCCTTAAATATTGAATTAGCCTGTCGGGAACGGTTAGCTACGGAAAAAATATAATGGTGTAATGAGAATCTGTGTTATCATAAGCAAATATGTGCATTTTTGTTTTGGGTTTTTGCAGTCAGAGGGTGTTACGACACGGACGGCTCAAGCTGTTCACGTGTGATACTGTTTCTCTTACCCCTTAACTTTGTTAAAACTTATTTCGTAATAACGAAATAGTACTTCGTTAAACCGAATTGGTAGTTCGTTTTAGCGAGATATTAATTCGTTTTAACTAGATACTAATTCGTAAAAACGAAAAACTAATTCGTTAAAACGAATTATTTTATCCTAATTACGAATTAATCTTTCGTTTTAACGATTTCATAATTCGTTAAAACGATTTAGTATTTCGATTGAACATTTTAATATTTCGTTAAAACGATTTAGTATTTCGATTAAACAATTTAATATTTATACTATTCTGTTTTTAACGATTTGATATTTTGTTTAAACGATTAAGTATTTCGATTTAACGATTTAATGCTTCGTTAAAACAAATAAGTATTTCGTTTTATCGAAATACTATTTCGTTTTGAGGATTTAACATTTCGTTAAAACGAATTATTATATCGTAATAACGAATTAATATTTCGTTTTATCGAAATACTATTTTGTTTTAACGAATTAATATTTCGTTTTATCGAAATTCTATTTTGTTTTAACGATTTAATATTTTGTAATAACGAATTAATATTATTTCGTTTAAACGAATTAAAGAATATGTACAGAATGTCACCTATGGGGCTCCGTACAGGAGTGACAGAAGAAATTGTGATTTATTTCGGAATGGTAGACACCATAAAATCAAAATATCCCGACGAAAAACTTCTCAGGGAATGAACAAAAGTTAAAAAGTGCTAACTGAGAAGTTTCTTCCCTTCCGTTCTAATATTTCTGTATACACGTATATATAATAAAGATAATATCTTTATTTAGAGAATGTAACAAGTCAAGACAAATTCTATTTTGACAATGGCAACAACAACAACAACAACAAAATCGATTTTCACCTCCCTCTCCCTCCTTTCTCAATCTCTCTTCCTCTCTGCCCGTCTCTCTCACTCTCCATATTTCCATCTTTTCATCTCTATCTGCGTTTACCAAAAGTAACTTATCAAGATTAAGTGAATATAAGTGTTTGCCATATATATTAAATCCGGTAAATACAGATACGCACATTAATATTTATATTTATACATTCTACATAAGAGTGTTAGAATTTAAGAACACATAATGTTTTTAAACTTATTCTTGACTTTGTTAAGGTTTACTTCTTATTTCAAGTGGAATTTCATTTAAAACATTGACTATGTAAAAACCGAAACTGTTCTTAAAAAAATTGTTCTTTGTCTTTTCGCAACAAAGAGGCTATTTTTTGTTTTGGACCTTAATGTATAGTTTCATTTCTGGAAACATGAATGATGTTAGACATGGATTTGGGGGCTTCATTTTTCATTGTTTTATAAGTTAAAACGGCAGCGTAATATTTACATCTTATAGAGAAAAGCAACCATTCAAATTCTTTGAATAATTCATCTACTTTTGTTGTTACAGATTTGTCATGGGGTGTCATATGTTCGATCCAAGGCGGCTGAACATATCCTTTCCGACATTTGTCTCTCACCAATGGGAGGAAAATGGTAAACCTAAATGTGATAGCAGCTGGAGGCTAGGAAAGGATGTAATTGTAGTACTGGTGCGAGAAATACCAGGAATCCATTTTGAGGTGCTCCAACCGCCGCGATATGACTGCAAAATTATTAAAACCGGCGTTAAACCCCATTAAAATAAATAAACAAGCAAACAAACAAATAAATAGATTTACCAAGTATTAACCCAGCTATTCGTCGCTGAAGTATAAGTATTTGAATTACATCTAAAGGCGTGGTTATTTTACCCAATATAACAAAGCAGTAACAAAAATGGGCTGAGGTGTAAAAAAGAAGATTCATTTCCTTCGATAAAATCCCCAGACTAGTTTTAAAGTAGCCGCGACTACAAGCTCACCACGTTGTTCGAGATGCAGCTTTTTAACATTATGTTAAAACCGTTAAGTAAAAAGTTTGATAAAAGGAGAAATTGGCTGTTCGAAATAATTTCTCCTTTTTCCTACAATTATTTCTATACATGTAAGCGTAACTGTAAGTTCGATCATACTTTGATTTTGAAATATTCGATCCGATATTACTCTTTAAAATCCCTATATCATCATACTTCCGGTAGAAAAATCTTCGTAATACGGTTTTACATTCGACAAGTGGCGTTCTACACGAAAGACAGAGAGAATAGTTACGACTTTTACCAATTTCGGTAAATAATGGTACCCGAATTGAACACATGAACATCGATTATTTCATTTTCAGAGAGAAGGCGGAGATAGAAACATGGCTAGAAAGAATTCGGATCATCGAGAAGATCATGAGTGAGGAGAAGGAAGAGTGTAAGTTAAGATAAAAATTGACGGATCCTTGGCGATGCTAATTGACCTCCGATAAGGCAGTTCGACTGAGATATCAAACAACTATATACTATAGATTATTATTACAACGGAAATCCAGTCTTTTCAACTCGAGTGGAGAGTAGATATTATTGTTGACTTTTACGGGATTCGAACCAACGTGGATACGGCAACGCCGCCTATCGCTGCAATGTCCGACGTCCTTTCCCACTGCGCTACCAAGACATTCCCGAAAAGAGTTGTTTGAAAAAACGCAGATAAGGCTATCTGACACTTCAGCACGCTCCGTCTAAGGTTTCTATTTCAAAATATTACAAAAAATATTACAAAATATCTTATTCAAGTATCTAGTATTGTGTCATAATGGGTTAAGATACTTATGACTATAAGAGGTAATTTGCAAATGAATTAAAAGGCAATCATTGTTGGAAAACTGTTTGTGAAATTTAGAACAGGGACCATCATGGAAAAGCGACTCTGGCCCGACCGCATGGAGTGCGCAGGCTGAGTTTGGACGAAACTTTTCCCTTTTTCGCAGAACGAAGAAGGTTCGGTTTATCTGACAGAATTTATGACATCAACCCAGATAAACCTGTCCTGAATTAAACCTCCATTTAAAAAATAGCTGATTCATCAAGTAAAGGGTGATATTTTTGGAACTCTACGAAACAAATCGTCGTTGGGCTTGCACAATTTCATATCTTGAATAAAGCGAAATACGAAATTTTTCGCGCAAATCGCCGAAATGTTTGGAAATAAATAGGATACAGCAGAGGGCAATAAGGTGTGTTTTTCCCTGAAAATAAACATATCTAAATATACAATTTGTAAAATAGAATGACCATTATCTATCAGAAAATATACTGTCTGTGCAGTCACGCCAGAGTTGATACTTTTCGAACTTTCCAAAGAGTCAATTTCACCTGCTGGATTACCTTTATTTTGGTACCTTTTCGCATGTAAAGCAAATCTGTTTCTTTTTATCAGGTTACAAAGAGTTGAAAAGATCAAACTGATAACCAGACGAATCAGAAAGATCTGTTTTCACACTCGGATTGCAATGTTGACTTATCTTATCTGGTAAATTACGAAGGAATGTACAACGATTCTTCAAAGAAAGTTGATTCCTTCTGAAATTTTGCCTAGCTCTACAAAATTTCGACTAATTGGATATCAAATGACTTTTTGGCGATCTATCTGAACTGAACGAAGGGGCAGTCAAATGAGTAGATACACTTCAAACTTTACAGTCAAATGAGGAGGTTTTAGTTGAACGTCTATTTATCTGTTAAGTCATTCAGAATTTCCCAAAATGTAATAAAAATAATAATAAATAAATAGATAAAACAACAACAACAACAACTTCATCATCAACAACCACAACAACAAACAAAAACAACAACAACAAAAACACAAACAAAAACAACAAACACACACACACACACACACACACACACACACAACAAACAACACCCCTAAACATGTAAATATAATTACGCTTAAAAACGGGACGGCTTAATTTGGTATAAGAAATTTGCTATATATGTACAAAGAGTAAGAATCAAAGTACTGAAAGTACTGTAAGCTAGCAAAGCATTGTTGAATTTAGTAAACTTTCCATTGTTGGGTAGAAAACATTGTGGACATTGAAGAAATTGCTTGTACAAGCAATTTCTTCATTGTCCACAATGTTTTCCAAAGCCTTTTTCCAAAAGCGAAATTGATTGGGAATGGGTAAAATAGCGTGCTTTTGACAGAGTTCACTACAATTTGAATAGAGTTTGCAATATTCCTGAGATACATTAAGAACTACTTTTAATGGCGTATGCATTTGACGGATTTAGTGGTTAATCCTCCAAAGGTAGTTTGCACTCGTTGAACTTTGAGACGACCTCAAAATTTCGTCTGTTAACTTAAGCTATCAAAGCTGACGCTTTGCTAGCTAAAAATCGTTTATTTGGACAATTATTCCGCCGTAAATATATCCGGTATCATTTTGATATTTCTCCTTTTCAGTGAAGCGTACGAGAAGACACGGAATTGTATACGGAATCCCAGTGGTTGCAGGAGCTCCCGGATTACCCGGTATGGATAAGTCTGAACTTACTGCCGATCTGAGCAGATTAAGTCAATATATATGTCAATGTTAGGGTTATATCCAACATTTCTTTTCTCTATTTATAAGAAAATATATTATCTCTTTCTTCTTCGTCTTATTGTCAAAGTATGGGATAGTTCGATATTGTGTAAGAAAAAGTCAATGTATAAAAGTAGGTTAATGGGTGTTATATATCCACGTTTTTTTATCTGAAAATGTTATGAGGTTGAAAAAGAAACAAAAACTACACAAATAGAAGCTATGTACAGAAATCATGATGTAGGAATACATAGATCGACGAAATGGATTGGCTAATAAAATAGTTTATTCAGACCTGACATTTTTATCAGGCAGTGTTGTTGGTTTTGTGACTTAATCTTTAGGTCACCAGCAAACGATTTCCTTTTTAGTTTATATTCCCCACCAAAAATTATTCAAACAAAAATCGTTCTATCTCTGAGCCGAACTGTATCGTCGGAGATCGGTAGATGTTGACAATTGACGGATCGTTAACGAAACCCTTTCGCTCCGACAGGGAAGTTTATCGGAGACACCAGATATCATTGTTTTGTAGCGCAATTGAATAAATTTCTCAGAGAAAAGTTAAGATCGAAATAAAATTGTCATTGGGGAACTAAACTTTGGGAAATTAAATATCAAAACTACTTCAGCAATAAGCTATATTTTGGACGTTTTGGTCGCCAAAATAATTCTAAATGACGAAAAATTGAACCTATTAGTTAAAACAACAACAACAAAAAACGCTTTTGCACTGAGTCAATGCATTACTTAGTCAATCGATATTTTGATCGACATCAGCGATCCATCGAATTTCAATGGTAGATAATACATAAAGAAAAACTCTGTTCTTTCTTTAGGAGCACCAGGTTTTCCCGGTAAGAATGGTGCACCAGGGCCACGTGGAGCCCAGGGACCGAAGGGGGAGAAAGGAGACTCAGGGGTAAGGGGACCCCCAGGACCGTACGGACCGTTCGGAGATGAAGGACCCGAGGGTGAGGTGGGACCACAAGGTGTGAAGGGAATTCCCGGACCCCCCGGATATCCAGGTTTGTTAATCAGCCAAAATGCCCTTTATGTCGTTTTCAACTATCGTTTTTAGTATCTATGACAAAGTAGCCCAAGTATGACACTCTACCAAGTTAACATGTGTGAATCGGACATCATGGGAAATTCGGATATCTGCATAGCTAGTAAATTTTTAGCGCGATACCCATCGTACAGAGCGTAAAGTTCGGACTGATTATACTGCAGGCATCTACTTTTCGATCCGAGTCTCTACTTGGTGTAAATGTTAAACAGTTCAAAAAGATACTCGAAAGCCCATTTTTAAAAAAAAAGTATCAAATTGCGAGCTTTGCAACTTTTTCAAGGAAGGGCCAGTATATTTTTCTCCTTTCTGTTGCCATTTTTGCCAACAATCCCTAACGATTTATCTCTAACACAGTATCAAATTCTTTTGATGATAACTTGCATGTATTCCCAAAACAGAGAAACATGCAATGGCTCATACGAAATTAATCAGCTGTATCTTTATTTTTTCATTTAAGGTATTCCAGGAGAGATGGGTGACGAAGGTGAAATTGGTGAGAATGGACTAGACGGATTTCCAGGCCCACAGGGACCAGCTGGAGATGAAGGACCACAGGGCTTCCCCGGTCTTCAGGGACCAAAAGGTGACGTGGGATTAGTTGGACCACAAGGATTGAAAGGAGAAAAAGGCATAAACGGTTCTGTGGGTGCACAGGGCCTACCAGGGGTCCGTGGACTTAAGGGTGTAGAGGGTGAGCAGGGACCAGATGGACCCGCTGGAGTTCCTGGCAGAAAAGGGCCACGAGGATACCAGGGGCTCAGGGGCGAGAAGGGGCCAGCTGGACCCCCGGGCAGACCCGTTCAGTATAGATACGTTGTAGCCGCCCCTGCCTACTACTATGCCGCTCCAAGATATGTGGCCGCACCGAAACAATCTAGACCTGCGAATATCAAAGGTTAATCGGAAACAAGAACAATACTTAGTTCGCTGAATAGTATATCAACAATAAGTCAACGAAATACCTACGCTAAATCATAACTTAGTTCCAATACTTTTAAAGTCAATTAAAAAACAACAACAACAACAACAGTTCTTATAATAAATTTACTTTTTACCTTAATTGATATACCGCACAAAAGTCTTGTCTTCCTTTGGTCTTCATTTCTCAATCTACACTTTGAATATCGACTGTTACTTATATATACTTAAAAAAAATGTCAATTTGTACTGTGTTATAGTCCGTTTGATTTCAACGTGGACTGGCATTTCAGAAAAAAAAAGTTATAAATTAGATCTATTAAACCTATTCATCTATTTTCGACTGAAACTAGGACGAATTTAAGCCGAAAATAAACAATGATTTCGTCATTCCGAACAAGTGTTAAGCCTAGGCATTTAAAAAAGACGTGTTTCTGCAGTAAACGGAGCAAATGAATTCCCCCATAACACTCCTGGTTTAGCATAGGGTTGGTTAAAATTTGGATGAAATGTAATAAGTTTTAAGAGATTCAAATGCTCTTTAGCATCCCCAAATGAGAAACAAACATCTGTGTTTTTATCACTAATATCAGACCAAAAACTTGTAACTAAAGTTGAATCAAGTTGTAGTTGAGACGTATTGGTCCTTAAACAATGATAAGTTTATAGGATCTTACTATTTAAAAGTATTAACAGTCTATTCCACCCTTTGTGTTCAAAGCTGCTATTTCATTCCTCGTGTTTTACCGCTTCCTACATAAGAAATTTTTAGGCTGGTCAAAATTGAAAGAAAATACAGACAATTGTAGATTGACGAAATTCTAAAATTATTTGTCTTTTAGGGCAGAAAACATTATGGACATAGAAGAAATTGAATAAAGCAATTTCTTCTATGTCCGCAATATTTTCCAAAGCCTTTTCCCGAGGGGCGTAAATAGGATGGATTGGGTGGGAATGGGTTAAGACTGCATAATGGTAACATATAAATGATGACGAAAATACAAACGACTTGTTTTTGTCTCCTTTTTCTGAATTTAAGATCAGATCCGAGAAATATTTTACAGATACTTTGTAGTGTAATTGCTGAAATTTCTGTCCACAAGGAGTCGAGCGGACTACAATTGTTACAAACGAAATATAATGTCTTTAAATTCCTGTAACCTGGCACTTTTCAGAATAAACGAATAAATAAAACTAATAACTCGAGTCGTTTTAGCTTCTTTAAAATTTGATATGTGTTGATATTTCACTTTGTATCCTAAGCCCTTTCCACAGTAATTTTAACGCTCTTACAGAAGTGATATTTGACATGCTACGACCGTATCGAGAAGTACCGATCCTGTTCGGACTGCACGGAGTACACAGGTCGAGCATTTTTTTTGTCGAATGTAAAAAGGACATGCTTTTTTATCGTTAGATCAAAATTTGTATGAAATCTTGATCTAAATTCCCATTTTTAATTGGTCGTAGACCAATTTATATAACCATAAACTCAAGATTGTGTCGCTGCAATTTACCAAAACTGCCTTTAGCCCAACTGGACGTATATTCTGACGGGAAAACAGAAAAAAATCATTTCATTTTACAAGTTAAGAATTATCAAAAGGAGTAAAGGAAAACTGGACGGTCACACGCTTTAAAGATGAATGCTTCAAGGATTTTCCGCTAGTTATGAACGCGTCTAACCAACCCTTTCTTTCAATCATATCGAGGTGTAAACAAAGATGATACTGCCACTCAATTATTTTCCAGCCATAAGTTAATCAAAGTACTGAAAGTTCTTCTGGAGAGCAAATTTGATTATTACGCTTTCAAGCTGTCTAAAGAATTCGCCCAAAGAATAGTATCAATTGTTTTTTCCTTTGTTTATAATCAGCGCTGTTTAGGAACATGTTAATTTCTGCCCAGAAAAAGAGTGGGTTTTGAAATTTCATGAAATTGCTGTCAGCATTTGCTCTTAAGTTATCATATTTCCATAATTTTTCTGTTTTGGCTTTATAAAAAAAGCTTGAAGGGATGATCTAACCATGACTATTTAACAATCGAGAATTTTTAAAAATTTAGTTTTCACAAAAGTTGCTTTTTTGTCGGTACCCATGTTGCATCAAGGTCTTACGTTCGTGTAAAATAATATTAGTTCTAATTAACATTCACGGAAATATCATACACTCGGATAGAACCTACGTGTTGTGAAAGTAATAGAAATTAAAGTTGTTTTACCCTAATTCTAAAGTCGGAATGCAACGATTTTCCGATTTCTCAGTGACGACCAATTACAGTGCGTACGGCACTTTGAGTTCAAAATATGTGAGCCGTAATCCAGGATAATTTGCCTACATAAGGTTACTTTGTGACTTTGTAAAATTCCAAAATTTGATGATGCTAAAATTGCTTAATAATTATTGCTAGGCAGGACCCGCAAGGAAAACGGTTTTGGAAAAAAATGCGGACATGTATTCTAAATTTGATAAAATGAAAACATAATTTGTTTTCCTAAAGGCAGATTTTCCTATGACGGATTATATGTATTTTCGTATATATCGTTTTTTACAGTTGTCATTTGGTCTTTAACCTACCAAAATATTGAACATACAGTTTTGTTGACTGCTCGCAGGCCACGCGTGTTCAACCCTGACATAGCAGTTTGGGTGAGATAACAAACCTCACTTGTTTTGCAATTTACAAGATCAAGGACATAGAACCCAAAGCAAATCTTTGGTGAGTGACCAAACAGTTGTAACTACCGATAGAGGTGTAAGTCGCCAACCCACAAAGTAATTAACATAAATGTCTAAAGTCAGCATTAATCTACCCGTCTACTTGAATGATTGATTTGGTTTATCATTTAATTTAGAATGACTAATAAGTACGGTAGAATGAACATGGTGCATTCAGAAAATCTGCTTTTCCCAAATATTTCCAGTCCTGTTCAGTGCGGATCAAACAGCCTACAGAAGGTGGTTCCCCTTCAAAGAAAGAGTTTTTAGCGTACCGACTATTTTTGGCGATCGAAATCAAGTAGCCTCTGGATATAATGATTCTCATTAAACAAAAGATGAATATCGTTATACTCGAATCTCGTTATATCCGACGACTACTGAAGTGGCGTAGTATGGCGAATTTTAATCAATAGGACATATTTTTTGTAGTGCAAGATGCATGATTTGCTCCCATAGCTAAACGAAACTTTTGTCTGCAGCTACAACATTTTATCTTTTCTCTGCCTATTTTAACACATAAAATCGCGCAATCAGTTGACACTACCCATCTTTTGACTCTCTATCAAAATGCTTTCAACTTAAGTTGTTCCCACACAATTCCGATTCCACCACATAAGCCTGGAAAACGTGGAAAATGAAGAACAACGATTGTTAGAATATTATATGAATTAAAACTTATCGTCCGTAACTTCTTTGAATTTGTAGCAGTCTAAATGTAATGAGTTATAGGGTAATAAGTGCGATACTCCTTGTAATGCAAGAAACACTTTTAAATTTAAAACGCAAAAATTTCGAACTACAAGCATGAATGAGATTTAAATATACCTATTCCACTAAGGCTTTTGTTGGGGTGGAAAAGAAAGAAAATAAAGAAAGTGAGAGAAAGAAAGAAAACCAAGAGGGTTCGATATTCCCCACCACAGTTTCCTTGCGACATTTCCCATCGTCTCCAAAAGGCAACCCTAACGACACATCGATAGAGGGTCATTAGGAGATGCTACTTACAAAATGTCAGATCTCCAGACATTCTGGTTTCACCAGAAGACCTTTAAAAAATTGATTGCATGTCCTTTTTTGTTGCCGTTCATGCCGGAG
This sequence comes from Fragum fragum, assembly GCA_946902895.1. NCBI lineage: Eukaryota > Metazoa > Mollusca > Bivalvia > Cardiida > Cardiidae > Fragum > Fragum fragum. The sequence goes on along the minus strand of OX336377.1, from coordinate 27,924,134 downwards.
TTAAGTTTGGATTCAAATATTTGAACACCTTCAGAATAGCTATAAACCCAAAACATCCCTGCTAGGTTTCATCTGCTTTAAAAAAGGTGCTGACAAACGATGTACAAACAACGGAAATTAGGCGACTGCAGGCGACTGCAATAGCTCGCATTGAGTAGTTCATTCTTTGGTTATATGTAATTTATTCTCAATTTCGCCACATACTTATCTTTTAAGAGATGGTATGCATCATCTCAGTGAAAAGGGATAGACATACAGGTCCATAGGAAGCATTTGGAGATTGGGTGGCTAACTTGGGAACATTTAGAAGGGGGGGGGGGTAACTTAGGAATTAGTGATTTTCTTGGTATTAGCAAATCAGTAGAAAATAATGACAATTTCATTTCTTGTCAAATCAAGACAGAGAAAAAACATCAAACACCCATTTCCTACGAGCCTGAAATGTACACATTTACAATTGCACTTTAGTTTTCATGCCCCTAAAGGGAGGCATATAGTAATCGAACTGTCCGTCCGTCCGTCCGTCCCGCTTTCGTGTCCGCTCTGTAACTTCTACGTGCAATAGTGGATTTCATTATATCTTTGCAAAAATGTTCACCGCTATAAGACGACGTGTCGCGAAAAAGACCAAGGTTCCTATCTCAAAGATTAAGGTCACAATCTGGGGTCAAAGGTAAAAAATGGGGACTTTTTGCCGTGTCCGCTCTGTTACTTCCATAATCATGCACGCGGGTACAAATTTCTTTCATACAAATATTCACACCTTCAGACGACGTGTCGCGAAAAAGACGCAGGTTCCTATCTCAAAGGTCAAGGTCACAATCTGGGGGTCAAAGGTAAAAAATCGGCACTTTTTGCCGTGTCCGTTCTGTGACTTCTATAATTTTGCACGCAGGTACAAATTTCTTTCATACAAATGTTAACTATCTTCAGACGACGTGTCGCGAAAAAGACCGAGGTTCCTATTTCAAAGATCAAGGTCACAATATGGGGTCAAAGGGGCGTCCAGAATGGTTAAATTACGTCCGGAATGGTTAAATTGTACTTGCTCTCTTATTCTTCAATGGATATCTTCGATATTTGGACAGATACTTAATTGGGTGGACCACTTTACATGACCTTGACCTTGGCCAAGTGACCTTGACCTTTGACCTACTTTTGACCTCTGAAAAATCCGTCCATAATGCATTTCTCGGTTTCATTCTATATTTATATAGAAATCATTATATGTATTAAAATTCCATTTATTAAAAACCCAGACGTATAGATCACAAATGCATATGGTTGTGTTTACAAAACAAATCAAAGTGCCACATGCTTGACCCTGTCCTTTGGGGGCATTTGTCACATGACTGTGACCAGCTCTTGTTTAATTTGTGTCAGTGAAACAATAACAACATCAAAAAGACGTAATATACTCGAATGCATTATTCAAAAGACTTTTCCCCCCAAGACTGCTCTTTGGCAAAACTAGTAAGCCTTTGGACTGGGTGACTGCCCCTAGATCCACTACCTCTTCGATAACGAGCTACCAGTTTAGTAGGCCTTAAGATCACTGGTGTGTATCACATGGTCATTTATTTTCGTCAAAGAGATTCGTTTCTTTTCAAGATTTTCATTCCTCGAGTTGTAACGAACTTTCACGGTTCCTGTCAACGATTGTCCGGATGTCAGGGTCACCTACCCTTGACTAGTGTACGCTACTTTCGGTGAAAATTACTATGGACTGCTTATATACAAAACACAGTAAATATGACTTTTCAAAAAATAAAGAAAGCACCAAATTGGTTCAGTTTGATTTTTTTTGCATCTTTTAACATCTTATCCCATATTGCACATGTATAAACAAAAACTTCGTACCTTTCCGCTCAAATAAAGGATAATTTCGTATATGATCTTATCCCATCCTCCTTGAAAACCATAAACATTTATTTCGGCATTTTTCTCAAAATAGAGGACCCCCCCCCAAGGTCATTATCCTTCAATAATCAGATATGCAGAATGGATTTTTAACGAATTTCGCCCTTCCATTTGAGAAATTGGCTTGATGTTTTGAATTAAAAGAAGTAATTTAAACAGGCTCTCCTACCTGAACGGCAGACGATTTCACCTGTCAATTCCTTTATTTCTTATTTATCTAATATTTTTTGTTATTTTCTATTTAGCTCTTTCTACTTTGATGTATTTTTTACAAAAAAGGAATAGCGTTTGAACTTTATGGTTTTCTGTAGGGCCCAAAGTCAGCAGCCCACTATCGGTACAATTGACAATAATATTGAGTCAGCATATTGATTAACCTTGAATACCATCTTCATATTGTCAATAATTTTGACTATACACACTCTATTTTGACAATATGCGGTTGAAATATAGACTGAAATATTCTTGTCAATATTTTTGAAATTGTATAGAACTTTCTTCGAATGTAATCCAGCAGGCGGACTGACTGGGTATCTGTCCCTAGATCTGTCTCACTCAGACAGCGGGATACCAGTTAAACCCGATGGAATCGATCTCCAACACTGACATATCGCGGGAATATATAGAAGATCGTTGTTTGTTTCAGTGTAAGATCGCCTAATCATTGAGTCAACAAAAGTTATATTTTTACGAGTGGCTATGCTAAATCTTCATGACAGTGAGTTTTGATAATTTTACAAATACAGTATATCGATGATATTATCACGTAATAATCCACCCAGAAATCTTGATTCTCCACCGGGAAGCATTAAAGAAGTATTGTTTTGTGGAAAGCAAATGAATCAACCGTTTGAAGTCCGATCAGTATTACAACTTTAGGCATGACGTGAGTGACGGATCGCGCTCACCAAGCCCACTTAACTCCGACAGGAAGTTCTTCTTTTATATCAACAGCATGTTATCAAACTTTAGGGTCGGTAACACATAACAAAAATATAGTTGGTTGCCATTGTTGGTGATCTGAACATCGTATCTACAGAAAGAACGCAGCCGACACAAACAACATCAAAGTAATGGCAAAATGTCGACCTTTGTCCTAAAACAAAATACCAAAATGTATGAATGCTTGTAGTTGTCCATATGCTGCATGCAAATGCAGGAATATCCCACGATTATCAGAAGAAAACTGAATACTCAAAAGATGGCCATGCATTTTTATGATGACCTCGATGCTACTGTAGTTTTGATTAATCCATAGTCACGCATAAAAGCTGCCTCAAGAGAATTTCGTGCACATATTTGAAAAAAGAGACCGGTTCCGGTAGGGGTGAATTAGCTATTTTATCAAAGCAATACTTTTCGCACTTTCCGGAAAGTCACAAATGTGTCTCAAGACTCAATCACGGATACAACGTACTGTAATGAGCAGGACATCGCGGAAGGATTGTCTTTAATGTTCAAGACGACACGAGCTTTTCAAAATTTAGTTTCAAACTTAAATTCTTTTCTTGGTTTTAAAAAGATTTAACTAAAACCGTAAAATTGAAACAGAATGATTAATTCCGGGTTTCCGAAGAACAAACCATAAGATCACTTAGATATAAATACGCTATATGTCATCTTGCTCTGGATAACCCGGTCGGTGTAAAGAGAGTATGAATTTATCACTGTATTTATTGACCACAAAGCTTTCAATTTAAACAGGCTTTACAGGGTACTTTCGTTCTGAAGTCACACTGTCATAATAATATTTGTTGGCAACCCAAAAGTAGACCTATGTTGGTGTCGACTTCTCGATAGCTCATTTAAAATCAAAGCACTTATAGTACTGCGATGTATAAATGTGGCGAATGCAAATAGTAACTGGGAGAAATGGCCATTTTCCTCCGTATGCTTATTAACAATAAATGAGCAGGCTACCAAGAGTTCGGACCCATGTTTCTGACAGCACTAGCATTCTGTCCGTATGTTAACCAAGTATACATAGTTAATATTCTTAAATTAAATCTAAAACAATAATTGTGTCAATTTTAAATAAAAATTTAGGACAAGAGGGCCCTTAGCCTTGGGTTGCTCACTTGAGATAAAAGCTCTTTTAAAGGGCTTATCTAAACACTTCCAGAAAAGAATTGATTTTCAGATACCCACATATTCAATTTTAAAGTTATTTGGAAATTCGAGCACCAATTAAGGAATATTTCTACCAAATTTGGTATAAAATGGCGACAATGTTTAAAATACAAGTCATTTCAATAAATTTTGTTGATTGACCTGACCCCCTTTGCCAAAATCCAAGGCTCCCTCCCTGGTCACCTATGGGTCTTGTTTTAAGTTATTTTTGTGTTAGTCCATAAACTGATGTTCCATGCAAAATAAACAAGGATGTAGGAATTCTGGTTCAGGAGAAGAAGATATTTAGAGATTTTCTTTGAGGTTTTCAATAACATAATCTCCTCATTTTTCATTTTCTCTATTTTGAAAGTGGGCATCATGAGTTACAATCTTGGTATAAATTGAACCAGTTGTAGAGATGACGTTTGAAATAGATCTTAGATCAAAATTCCAAAACCCAGTTCTCCGCACCTGGGAAAAAGATATGATTTAAGCAGTTTTCCTTTCAGTCTGATTGAAGATCCATACCAAATATCAAGGCTGATGGCGTTATCTCCGCCCACAAAAGGCATGTTTTTCACCAAATCAAATATTTTTCCTGTATGATATAGGTTATTCAAGGATTATTCCTTTGAAATTTGGTCGAATTCCTTCCATAGTTCTTTGAGAAAAGCCACTTTTTACCATATATGGAAATGACCTCCGCCTAAAAAAGTCATGTTTTTCATCCCATTAAATTTCTTTAGAAAATCTAAAAGTGGGTCATTCAAGTGAAATTTGGTTGAAATTCATCCAAAATTTCTGAGGGGACTATTTTCTGGTAAAAGCTCACAAAATGACGCACACGCGTACGGACGGACGCACACATGACAAACACAAACCATGACGATAGAGGGAGAGAGAGAGAGAGAGAGAGAGAGAGAGGGAGAGAGAGAACGAGTCGACCACACACAACTATGATGTCTAAACTAAGACATTATTTACAAATATCCCGCAGGGTGCCCTAGAATTGTAGTTAACGGACGTAATTAGCTAAGATTCACCCCTAAGGCGTCAGAATACAGTTTATAGCACAATTCCTGGGGCGTCGACTAACAACTAAGACTCTGACTTGAACATTTCCTTCAAATCCACTCTGCGAATAAAGAAACATATTCAAATTCAAAATGCATTATAAAACTACTAAAAACTCACAACAAATCTCGTGTATACTGTAAGAAGGCACAAAACCTATCGTTCGCAGCATTTTGCCATGCCTGCGTAAAACGGCCGAAATCACGTGGTTTTATGATAAAAAAATCAAAATGCAGCAGACGCCAGATTTGCGCCGATAGTCATTGCCTGACATGCTTTTCGGACAGCAAAATCAGTTCAAAGTCTGGGGAAACGTAGAAAAATACCACGATTCCAGCTACTTTTTCCACTATTTGAACACATCTTCCTGCCTTTCAAAAGTCGCCCGCAAAAAAAGCCAAAATCCGCAACCCCACCACCTTGCATTACTAGCAACACAGGATACCAGTAAGCTGTAGGAAGGTCGTACCTTTTAGTTTCGCTTTTGCTAATAGGCCTTATTTCAAGTTTAAAAATAATTTAGGGCACCAGTTTCAATCCTTATCTTCAAATCTGCAGATAAATCTCAAATTTTCCTAATATCTAGTTTTTTGACCATGGCCACTTCGAGTATTTTGCTAAAAACTGTAGTCTGCCACCTACTATGGTCAATAGTGGACCTTATAACAAAAATCACAAGTTTTTAAAAGAAAATTAGATTATTCAGAACTAAATATAATAAATACAATAAAATAAGTCATGTGCCAGTGTTTAGCATTAGAAACGATAATTCAAATATAATTTGATAATGACTCTGTAAAAAACGATTTCGGCGAAAAGTGGATTGACTCACCTTCGCAAACAATCAAGTACGGCCAAGAGTCTTAATTGTGATTGGTTGACCTCTGTTAATTATCGCGAAAGTAAGTCAATCCACTTTACCCTTTTTCAAGCCCAATATAGGAATTGTCAATCAATTCAATGGTCAAATGAATTAAAGACTTTGGCCCCGGGTGGACTGTAAACTGGTCCCTGACCCACTCTCGGCCCGGGATATATGAAGCAAATTTTAATTTTTAACATGATTCAATAACTGTTTCTTCAGGCTGGCTCTTTGACCCACTAGTATCGGGAGGAAACGATTCGAAGAAGGGGTCGATCCTATCCAACTCCACTAAGCACCAAAGCCACCCTGGCTAAATCTATAAAGATATTCTAAGAATGGATTTTTAAGCTAGATGTTTAACATGCTATGTCGTGCCCTTGATTTGTAGGGTAGGGGTAGACTTTTTGCGATTTTGATAGCGTGCAAAAAGGGCTAGTCATATGCACCACTGGTATGTTTCCCGTAAGGTCGAAAATCGAGAGCCTGGCCTGCCTGATGCACAGCGTGTAAGACCCGGATCATGAGGGAGGAGTCAAAGCCCTGGATCCGATAATACTCATATACACCGAATGCACCAGGTCCCCGAAAGATAAAATACTAATAAAAGAGAGAGGTGCCCGAACCGTCGACGGAGCGCCCAAGCCTCCAACCATGGAGACGCCCGCCATCGCGTCCCAGACACATCTCGGTGATAGGAGCATACAGCTACCCACACCAGTGCAGCCCGGCCCATCCAACGGTCACCCCCAGGCGGGGGCTATGCCGAAAAAAAGACAACATTGACTAAATGCGCTCCCCGCGGACTTCGGCGACTTTCGGGCTAGATGTGTCAGTCCCCACACACCCTTTCTCACGTTCACGCTATCATGTACGTAGAATATCTGTTCTCTCCCTAGGGAGTTCACAACCGGCCAATTTTTAAGTTTCGTTAATATTTAGGTATCATGAATACTGAAGTTTGTGAATGTGGATGTAAAGAAACGTTTATCACTCGTCAATGAAATGGCAGAGTCTAGATTCCCGATACGAAAACCGTGTAACGTTATTGTATTCACATGGTGGTTTGACCCTTTTCCTAACCATTCCTATAATATGATGAAAATAGTTTCAAATTATCTTCGGCGCCCTGTAGTCGAGCGAGTTCCTTATTCGTTTACTGACGCCTTTAGATGACACAATTTCAAGGTTTGATATGCCATTATTGATTTAAACTTGTAAATAACGACAAAATAACTTTAAAGCCTGATTATTTACTTAACAAGTAGAAACCGGAAATTATAACAAGCAATTTCTTCATTTTTCACAACGATCTCCAAATCTTTTGTTCTGGAGAGGGTCAAAAAGCATCATTGTGTGGAAATAGTTTAAGATGAAATATTCAGAGAGATCCTCATCATGTGACCTTTCGCATATATCGGATCACGTGACTTTTCTTGTAGCGGGCATAAATCGAACGTTATTGAGAAAGCAAATCCAGCTATATTTTTTGTGCTTGATTTTAATGGATTTTTTTACAGAACCTTTGTTGTCATACAACCTTTTGTATACTCTGTTTTTTTTCTTTTTCATTTAGGAGTGTCACAGGAAAGGGGGATTTCGTCTGAAGTTTTCTTTTTAACCAACCATATCTTGCATTTCTATAACGATTTGAATGCAGTTTTCATAAATTGGTATTGACTATAATGCTTCATTAGGATTTTTGGGATATAATGTTTTATCAGGCAATAGCAGGATTGAATGGCAAAATACCTGTGACTGGAATTTCTGCTTTACTTTTGATGGATCTTAATGTATTCTCTTTAGAATGTCGAAATTGAGACCACGTGACAGAGTTATTTATCTGGATAACAGTTTTGTTACCATCATCGTGCTATGTTTTGGAACCAACTTCATAGTACGTGATCAGACAATTCCAATGAGTACCCATAACTGTTGATTTCATACTTATAATTTCTCGAGTAGTCCAAAAGATTTAGAAATAGATATCAAATCCACATTTTAGAGAATTTCTAAGGGAAATAATGTTTTTTTATAGTAAGAAAGTTTTAAGAGTTGTCTCTCAAAAAGGATATTGACCTACATTCTAACCGAATAATTATTACGTATGTATTATACAAGGTTAAAGTATAGAAAGCATTGTTCGGGTACTTGATCTCGTACATAAAAGGAATCTTTATGCTTTCCTATAGATTGCTTAAATTTCCTATTTTAATTGCTCAGGTTGGTGGAGAAAATCACTGGGATTGATATATTGACCAAAATTTAGCTTTAGTTTGTTATAAACCATTGAAAGCTTGATACAGAATTCTTAAAATGTATAGTTTATCTTACGACTGGATGACAATGAAATAATTTATATGCATTTCTCCTATATTTTGAAACGGGAAGGAGACAAAGCCTTGTGAATATTTATTGAAATAAAAAAATCGTTTGCTTGCGGCTTTTCCAATTTATCACTTTTCTTTTTATAAGTACCCCCACATCGATAAAATCTGTGGCATACTGTTTTACTTTTGTCCACAAGTCTGTTTGCCTTCATGTCTATCTGTCTTCCGTTCTGGCAAAACTTAAAACAAAACAAACAAAAAAAAGTAAACAACAGCAACAACAACAACATTAAAAAAGAGAACATTTCAAATTAACTTCGTAATTGTTTAACATACAATACTCACATTGGATATGATGATAGAGTTTATCGATACGTATGTGCTGGTAGTAGGGTCAAGACTTTACAAAAATACATTACAAATTACTTATTCAAGCCTACACCGATCATATTTGGTATGAGGATAGTCCCCATCTGTATACACCTGCAAGGTCATCTGTCAAGGGGTGTGATTTAGTATAAGTAAATTTATTGTACTTTCAGGACGAACGTTTGAGTTTTCAGAGACTTTCATCCCCATTTTTTAAGGACCTGCTCGTTTTCTCAAGTTTGTGTTGCATTAACTGTATTTCAACATCACAATACTTTCAGTACTTTGATTATAGGACTGTCAAAATAAAAATGCATACAACAATGAACTATTGAAATATGTCAACATATGCCTAGCTGGGATCAGCAGCTGATAGCTTGGATCGAATGTTGTTGTTTTACTGTTGTGAGAAACTATAGGAAGCCATGGTTTGGTACACCAGCTGCCGCGATATAACGGCCTATGAAACTAACCAACCCATCAACCACCAATCAACTAGCCCATCAACCAACCCATCAACCAACCAACCAATCAACCAACCCACTACTATCATAAATATTATTACAGATTTCAAATAAAGGGCTTATCATTTTCTTTCGCTAGAAGTGTTTGTTGCCCTTGTCATTTAGAGAGCATGAGTCAAATGGCAACCACGTGTTGACTTTGCGTTAACTACTAGACGAGCAACTGAACTGCCCTTTTCCTAGGAGATATTTTTGAACCAATCTATGCTATCATTTAACACATTACCAGACGACGCACTTTTAAGACTGGTTCAAATTGAAAGAAGTTGCAGACGAGAGTTTTAATTCGACGGAATTATAAGATTTTCCCTGTCCTATACGATAGAAAACATCATGGATAATGAGGAAATATCTTCTATCAAGCAATTTCTCATTTTTCAAAATCCTGTTCCAAAGAATTATTTTTGAGGGGCGTCAAAAAAGGAATTGCGTAGGTATAGATTAAATCAAGATATGTAGTTTTGAAAACTTTGAGAGATTCTATTAATCACAACTTTTCTCTAATAATGTTCAGCTAGACCTATTTTAACAATAAAGTAGAACAAACGGAAGCACATTATTCAATTTGAGAAAGAGGTCAAATTTCCAAAAAACATTCCTTTGTAGTTTTATCTAGAATTATAACCAATTCTCCTGAATTCAAGCGTGGTCTTACTAACAAACATTTTCTTAGACTTGTTACAAAAGTAAATCTAGCGTTGTGCTTTCACACTTAGAGCTGTTCCGTAATGATATCAAAGCCGACGTTTGCTTGCCTCAGATTCAATCGTTTTCAGAAAATGATTTTAAGTTTTCTTTGAACCAACATGGCGATCTATAGTTGTGTTGTATTTTTCATAGTTTTTCGTGTTATTTTATATGGTTTTGCTTCGTGCACTGAATATGGTGGATCGGAATTATTGAGAGGAAGAATTGGACGTTTGAGTAAAATAGTTAAATCTCAAGCCATCGAAAACATCGGATGGATCAAGCGCATTGATATTTTGGAGGAATTAATTGAAGACACTAAGGAGAATAAAGAAAATGGTATGTAAACTTAATTCAAAGATTTTAATTGATTTACTCATAATAAAGACAAATACATGTATATACTTGGTGTTTAGTATTGTTATATCGTTCAACACAATAACCGGGATAATCACTTCCAACATGCATCTAACCCAATAGCAGACGACGGAATTTTAGACTTGTCCAAATCGAAGAAGGTTGAGGACGACATTTTAAGAATGTTTCGATAAAAATGATTATCTGAAGGGAAGTGAACATTGTGAGAAAAGAAGAAATTACTAGTAAAAATCAATTTCTCTATTTCTCACAATGCTTTCTCTTACATATATATTTTAGCTTCCGTCATAGCGCAGTCTGTAGCCGTCGCGATATGACTGAAAAAAACTGTTAAAAGCGGCGTTAAACCCCATTCAATCAATCAATCAATCAACATACATATTTTTTTCGATGGCGCGTAAAAAAGAAGTATTATGTGGCATTGGGGTAGGAACGCTTCGTAATTTTTGATTTCCTTTGATTGAACATGTTTAACAAATAACATTTTTCTTTTCCCCCAGTTTTGTCAAGAAAAAGACGCGGAGTGGATCCAAGGATGGGATTCTTCGTCGGCAGACAGGGACCACAAGGTAGTAGAGTTATTATTGATTTTATCATTATTCCAATATACTGTTATTAAAGTACGTAAGTGGAAAGTCGAAGACCACGCCCACTAGAAGTTCGACTTAGATACTGAACACCACTATTTTACAGTCCGTAACATGGGAAAAATTAAAATGGTTGATTGGAGATCTAAGCGTCGTTACTTCAGGTTGAATAAGCTGTAGTAACGACGTTTTAGTTATCTAACTTACATCATGTAACATTGTGTAACATTTACTTTTATACAATTATTTCTTTTGTAAAGGTGTGACTGTAGTTCTTTTGATTGCTCAACAGTCTGTATTCAAGATCATAGTTCTACAGTGCATGGTCGTAGCGATTTGATTTTCCGAACAAGCCTGATGTCTATGTTCTAAATACAGAGGAGAACATCAAAAGCTTTTATTTTTCTCTCAAGGCCTAGATTGGGCGTACTCTTTTGAAATTACTAACTGAAATAGGCAGTTCTTTCGGAACTATAAAGAGGCCCAAACGGAATATGATATGAGTGTCAGGTTACTAAAGTATTTCATTATATGCCTATAAACTGTCTGGGTGAAAATCAGGCTTTATTTCGGCATCCGATTTGCATTGTACCTCAAAATCCGATTAAATCAATTTTATATGGGGTTTTCCACTCATTTGTACTGTCAGTCTATTTTATGTAGGGTTTTCACTCATTCTTAATGTCAGTCTATTCTAGAAGGGTGTAATGTGTGTATTGAAATTTCTACCCATAGAAGTTTAAACGCAGTTTTAATTCAACTTTCGTGAATTATTGAGCTCTAACACGGATTGAAGGTACGAGTCTACCCTGTGTGGGTTGATTTTCATGGGGAAGCTTACAGAAGATTTGTCATTATTCTGAAGAAGTACAAACTCTATGTGGGTTTTCGTGGTTCATTGTTTATCAGCCATTCATAAACGTCTCAGATTTTTGTTAAGTTTATAAATTATGTAAGGTAGATACTTGAATTTTTGCTAATTTTCTGGTATATACGGTTCAGAATATCGTTAATTTGACAATCTGATTGAAACCGAATTTAACGCTGAACGCTACACGATCGTGATTAAATGATTGTGATAGACCGCTGATTGATTTTCACTCTGAGCTTATCGAACGATTTCTTGTTAAGACTCGATCGTTCTATCATTGAATTACCGAATTTAATTTTAACGAAAATATTTATCGCAAAAATTAATATGTCGTTGTTAAGAATCGGAATGATTGATAACATGGTTGATTGAACAATTGATCGCAGATTCGAAAACCACGATTGTTACCGCATTGAACATTGAACGCTGATTAAACGTGATTGAAATGATTGTCAAATACTGTAATAAAAGGAGTATTACAACAGCTCCTCGACAGATACGACCTGTAAGAAAAAAAGACTGTTGCATCATTCCACATGTATTAACAGTGTTCAATAGTGTAAATTGCAAGACATCTAACGTCATCGTTATAGGGTAACGTTATGTAACCCTTATTTTGTCTGCTCTATGTTTCAGGAAAGCCAGGGAGCCCAGGAATACCTGGGCCCATGGGTAGACGCGGGGTTAAAGGTCTGAAAGGGATTCAGGGTGATGCGGGTCTTCAGGGGCCACCAGGACCTTTTGGTCCTCCAGGATGGATGGGACCCCCAGGATTCCAAGGGCCAGTCGGTATTAAGGGCATTAAAGGAGAAAATGGATTTGACGGTCACCCTGGTTTGATTGGCGATTTCGGATACGTTGGCTATCGCGGGAATCCGGGGTTCCCCGGGCCACCCGGTTTTCCTGGACACCCGGGATTTATAGGAATGATAGGAATGCCAGGTCCTAAGGGAGATAAGGGTCTTATGGGTCTACCAGGAGAAAAAGGTCAGTCTGGTTTTATAGGACTTCCCGGTCCTGTTGGGATGTATGGTGAGCCCGGAGAAATGGGTGAACTTGGATTCATGGGACCTTACGGCTTAGCGGGTCTTCATGGACCGAAGGGAGAGAGGGGCTACCAGGGAGAAAATGGAGACTGGGGAGCGATTGGAGCCCCAGGTCCTCAATACAACCCTTATGCTGGATTCCTTACAGCCCCAGTTGGTCCAGTGGATGTCCAAGGGGCTCCTGCATCATCTAACTGCAGTAATGGTGATGGAAATGAGGAAAACTTTGTCAAATGCGAAGACATGCCGAATAGGGCAATGGCTTGGATGATGCCACCGTTTAGACATCCCCCGCCAGCTGCACATGTAATAGCATCTCAGGGCAAGAGCAGCTATCAACTCATGAGTGTACCCTATCCTGCCCCATTACACGATAAAACTGCGCTTCAAAACGGGTCGTCAAATCTGGTTTTTGCCCCACCACCTATTGGCAAATCGAACCCTGTTCCCATGTATGATAAGGCCCTATATGCCCGACCGGTAGTCAGTAAATCACAAATGGGGTACGCCGCTGGTCCAGAGGAAGAGGTTGTTAACGATGAAGAGGGCAACGACGGAATTCCTTCCTTCGAAGACGAAGATAAAGACATTCTTTCAGAAAAAGATTACTATGCCGACAAAAAAGGAGTTGACCCTGAAAGTAAGGATGACTCTGACTCCGACAGCGACAGTGATAGTGAATCTGTGAGTGAGCTTAATGATGAGGGTGATTATATCCAATTTAACGACAAAAATGATGACGAAAGCAAAAACGGGCAAGGAAATGCTGCTAAAAAATTGAATATAGACAGTGCGATGAAAGAGGTCTACGAAGGTGTCAGTGATAACAATGTAACTAAAGTTTCTAAGTTAGACGGAAAGGAATATAATTGAACGAATTGTAAAACAATTGTGATTATTCTCCATTTTCTCATTTAAAATTAACAAGATACGCATTGTAACTAAACAGTTACTTGATTCAAAATATTATTGTCTAATTTTGTCAGTATTTACATACTCTTATCCTTCTTAAATAATATTAAATGCTTATTTCCTGTGGTGGATTTTTAACCCTTTCCGGTTTTTTTTATTTTGAATTGTAGACTCGTCTAAACTCAAAGCTGTTGCAAACGACAGTGAAAATTGGATATAATTTGATTGAAAAATATTTTTGAGAAAAGGAGAAAAGACTTATTAAAGTATTTTCTTTTTTCCACAATGCTTTTTTAAGTATAAAATCACATCGACGTAAAATCCCGTGCTTTTACAGGCGTATTATTTTAGAACACTTCTCTATCGGTAAAACCGTCGGAGGGCGACCAGATGTCATGAGAACAGCTAGAATAAATCTGTATTTACGTCATTTTGGTCCTCAAGACGTGAGTATGTTTTAGCTCTATTTGCCGAAGGCCAATAGAGCTATAGCGATTGCTTTTTCCCGCCCTGCGTCCGTCCCTACGTCTGTCCGTTAACTTTTCCTTGTTTATGCGATAGGGTCCACAGTTTTCATCGGATTCTCTTCAAACTTTGTCAGAAATATTGTACTATCATGAAATCGTTCCTTTCGAAATTGGGTCAGATCCGTCAAGAAACACGGGAAAGAGGGCCTAATTAAAATTTGATGTAAGCGATAGAATCCAAAGTTTTCATCGGATTCTCTTCAAAATTCCCCAGAACGATTGTACCATCATAAGGATCGTTCCTTTCGAAATTGGGTCATATCCGTCGAGAAACAAGGGAAAGGGGCCTAATTAAAGTTTGACTAATTAATCCTCGTTTACGCACTAGAGGCCACAGTTTTCATCGGATTCTCTTTAAAATTTCACAGAAAGATTGTACTATCATAAGGATCGTACCTTTTTAAATTTGGTATGATCCGTCAAGAAACATGAGAAAGGGGGCCTTTTGAAATTTTAATTCAAAAATCCTCTTTAACACTTTGAAGTGCACAGTTTACACCGGGTTCTCTTCAAACTTTCGCACATCATTCCTTTAAGAATTGGGTCAGATCCGTCAAGAAACACGAGAAAATGGGCTTTATGAAAATTCAATTGCTATAAAAGTCCACAGATTTCATACCGAAACAGAATATACTTTGTAAGTATAGTTCCCTTCGGAATTGGGTTCAAGTAACATAGGGGCTGCATGAAAATTTATTAAAAATTAACACAATGAAGCGCACAGCTTTGATCTGATTTTATTGAAACTTTCACAGAATGATTGTAAGGTCATAACGATCATTCTTTTCCAAATGGGGTTTGAACATTCAAGAAACACGAGAAAAGGGGCCTTATGAAAATTTCATTTAGAAATCCTTGTTACGAAGCCTAGAGCTTTCATCGGATTTTCACAGAATGATTGTACAATAACTACGATTGTTGGTGTTGACATTAGACCCGATTCCGTCAAGTACCAAAGGAAAAGGGGCCTTATGAAATTTAAATTCGAAATCCTTACACCACAATAAAGTCGACAGTTTTAATCGTGTTCTGTTCAAACTTTAATAGAATAATTGTACAATCATTTGGATTTTTCCTTTGTAAATTGAGTCTGATCTGCTAACTAACACAAAGAAAGGGGCCTTATGAAAATTTTATGGCAAAAACATCAATATCAAAATAAAGTCCCCAGTCTTTACCGTTTTTTTAAAACTACCTATCATTAGGATTGTTCGTTTGTAAATTGGTTCAGGGGAACAGTGGCCTTATGGAAATATTACAAAAAAAATCTTGACGCAATTTAGTCCACTGTTTTCATTGATTCTCTTTAAACTTTTACAGAATGATTGTACCTTCATTAGTATTGTTTCTTTTGAAATTTGGTTTGTTCTGTAAAGTATCATGGGAAGAGAGGCCCCATGAAAATTTCCCTTTAAATTCTTATCAACACAATAAATTCCACATATTGCAATTTTATGATTTTGACAGTGGATCTGATGCAGCAAGTATCACATGAAAAGGGGCCTTATGAAAACTTTCTTCAATATTCTAGTTAATACAATGATGTCTCTGGATTTCACCGGATTCGCTTCAAAATTTCAAAGAATGATTGTACAATAACAAGGATGGTTCTTTTCAGAATTGGGTGCAATCCGTCAAGTATCATGTAAAAAGAGGCCATAAGATTTTTTAATTCTTTTGTAAATATTCTACTTAACAAAATGAAATCCCCGTATTTCATCGGATTCACTTTAAACTTACACAGACTGATTAAACAGACAATACAGTATCACGGAAAAAAGGGCCTTTATGAGAACTTGATTAAAATATTTTCGTTAAGACAATACAGTCCACAGTTCTAATTGGATTCTCTTCAAAGATGCAAGGAATAATTGTGGCATTGGAAACACAGGAAAGGGGACATGAAAGATTATCATTCAAAACATTCTTGTTTATGTGATGACGTTCACAATGATCATCAGATTGTCTGAAGACTATTGTATGGTCGTTAGGAAAGTTCCTTTCGAAAATGAAATGGATCCATAAAAAAGCACAGAAAATTCTGATTCTAATGAAAATTTCACAGTATGATCGTAGGGTCATAAAGGAACTTCCTTTTGGAGATGAAGTGGATCTGTCATGAAAGATGGGAAAAGGGGCCTTAAGGATTGTTGCTCAGATAAAGCCCATTTTTATTTTTTTATGCATTCTTCTTTCAGCATTAACTGCCTTAAATACCAGATTTCTTTAACAGAAAACTTGATAACCAGTAGAGCATCTCAGGCCCTCATGGACCTCTTGTTTTATTTTATTTTCCGTTATGATAATTAATGTCTATACGACGTTTGGATTTTGACATATGATTATTTCGTACTTTCACCAATGTTTTAGACATTTTTCCTGGTAACCATCCTATCGTGTTGTACGTGAAGAAAAGGGGGACTTTTCCGGACTATTCCTGTAACCTGGGCGTTGGCGTAATGCATCGGTTAAATCTTAGGAACAAGTGTCATAACTCAGTTTATACTAAGTAATGCTTTTGCTCTGAAAACTTGCACATGTTTTTGTGACAATAATATCATCCTCTAGATTCCATACTATGACACTCGATTATTTATAGTTGAATTTTAAATCTTTTCAATCTTAGAAATTCTTGGTTATACCATACGTGCATCTGTCATATATTTTTAATAACTCTCTTTCTATCGATTCTATTGCTTTGAAACGTTGAACAAGTTTTTGTGACAATAATAACAGCCTCTAGACACAGATCCATTACTCTGATATTTTTTTCAGTGGAATCTAAACCCTTTTTGGACTTAGAGATTCTAATTAAATGTTACATGCAACTGTAATACATGTATATCGTTCAAAACTCTCTTTCTACCAAAGCCATTGTTTTGAATCTTGAACAATTTTGTGACCAGTGTATCATCTTCTAGACAAAGATTCATTACTTAGACATACATTTTAGTGGATTTTTTACCATTTTTAGACTTAAAAATCTTGGTTTGGTGATTTAAACTCTGTTACTACAGGTTATTCATTGGCGCTACAGTTACGACGTTTAGATCGCCAACCAACGATTTGCCTTCTATTTTATGTCCCCGACCACATGTCTTATAAAATGATGACGTTTTCTACCATATCGGAGATAAGTGTACGTGACCAGCGATCCGACAATTGTAAACCTCCGCAGCGCCACTCCGAAATATCGCTAATTTCCATTTCTGTGCCTGACTGCGTATTTCCTTTCGTTATTTGGTAGCTAGATTGATCAATGATACGTTCAGATGGACAGAAATCTAGCGAACGCTTCTCTGTTGAAATTCGCTTTTCACTAAGGTGCGCTTTGATCGTTATGTCGTCCTGAATACAGGTTCTAGAAGAACTCCTCCTTAAAAACGTTGCCGATTTAGGGCTTTTTATATTATCTATATTGTTCTATCATTATCAGATCGGTAGGAAGGATTCCGAAGTCGGGGACTAAGTAATGGGCATCTGAGATTTGTTATTTGATATTTCAGCCCTCCTTTCAGCGCTTACGTTTGAAAATTGCTCCTCTTTTGCACCTTTGTGAAAAGATGATTTAAAGAGGATTTCTTCATCCTAAATGCAGGGCAATACATATTGATCATTCGTTTTCATTTCTGTCAAAAGTATTAGCTATGAATGAGAGTTCTTTCGTTTGGAAGTAATTGTAAAATTCAGTAGCCTAGAAAGAGGATCCATTAATTTTGATCCCAGGACCAGGTATACATAACCAATTTAGTTTGATTGATAACACGTGAAGATTGGGTACAATAACAGACACCAGAATTGCCATATCAGCGACATTTTATCTCGGTCTTGTCTGGTATTCTACTTCACTGATATATATATTTGTTTGTGAAAAATCGTACAAATAGTATCTTTATCTTCATCATATGTATACAATCAACTCGTTGGTGAAGCTGCTCCTACTATACGAGCAATTTTACGCAGGCATTGGGAATTGCAGAAACCTTGTAGATGAATTTATTTCTAAAACGTTACTAATACCGATTTAATCAGAAGATTCTATAAAATGCAGTCTATTATATGCCCAGTAGGCGACCAAAATGTAGTTAATACGACTTGGATAAAGTTTCATTTACGACATTGTGGTCTCCGAAATACAATATATTTTAGTTACAAACAATCTAGACTTGTGTTAAAAAAGCAAGATTGTTACCCTTCACTCGAAAATCCAGGAAAACCAAGAAAACACACACACACAATAAACCCCCCCAAATATTTAAAAAAGAGATCCGTTATAGAAAAGGTCAACTAAGTGTAAAATTTAGCAAATGATAATAATGACGTCATCAGATTGCCATGTAATTCACGCGCTTTTAGACCCTCCCATCCCCGCCAAAGATCATATTTTGTGTATATTTTTGCTTAAAGATTTGTTTTTAGTGTAGTATCGATTCGTCTTTCATTACATGAATAACTAAAGCATATTTTCAGTCATGGCTCGCCACTCGTGAAATAGAGCTTGTGTTGATCACTCAAAGAAAGATAAATCGATCTTACACTGATCTCACACTCACAATGAAACAAACAATTATCATTTGTATTATCGACAAAGATATTTCATCTATAGTTGACCACAAGCCAGTAAATACAGCTTGAATGAATCGTAGAATTTCATGATATTTCATCACGATTTAATTATCATTTTTTCCTAATGTTTTAACTAGAATCATTTCCTTCGCTAAATGAAATGAATCTTTGAAGAACCTAAGTAATGTAATCCCCCCCTCTTTATCAGACTACATGGTTCATTTAATTCAAATCGAAATCGTTAAGATTTACCAGACATCCGCCAGATAATCTAGTACAGACCGCCCTGACATTATTTGAGTCGGAATACGATGAAAAATGTGTATAGCCCTTTTAACCTAATTTAACTCTTTTTTATAATTTAATTTTAAGAGCTGAAGAGAAAAAAGAACACACGCACACACACACACAAGCACGCACATACACACAGAAACGCACGCAAACACGCACACACACGCACACACACACACACACACGCGCACACACACACACACACACACACACACACACACACACACACACACACACACACACACACACACACACACACACACACACAAACACAAATAAATTAATACAAAGTAGAAGCTTTGATGTGAGCTGCTAATTCGGCATATTAAGTCAAAATTCACCACCGTGGCAGAATCAATAAAATTATTGATTTGCCGAACTATTTTTTACAAAGCTTCATATATAACAAGTCTGTTTGTTTTGTATTCTTTCTTTTATTTTCGACAAAACTACGCAAAAATATTAAAACCGGGCACGAATTTGTTCGAGTACGCATTTTAGTATGTATCAAATGGAAACAAAAGAGACAACGGACTTTTTTTTATATCATGAGAATACTCGTAGTTTTACCAAATGTCAAATAGTATAAATAGAATTATCTCTGTTTTACTCGATCACTTTTCTTAATATCCATTTGATACCAAAAAATGTGTTATAGTCTCGTCTTATTTACGAAAATCCGGTCTTTCAGAACAAGGGTCTTCATCTTATAAGATAATAACAAATCCTTTAGACTACTACTAAACTTGCTAAAGTTGTCTGATACCTTAGTTGAAGGTGAATGGGCGTGACCAGCGATCCGCCAAGTCGCAGATACTATCATACTCAAATCGCGAAACATGTTAAGGTTACTATCAGTGTCTTCTTTCCGAATACTGCTTTTCTTAATTTCTATTCCGCATGGTGCGTTCAAATAAAGAGGAAAGTAATTTGTTAAATGGCACTTTACTTCAAAGCTACCATTTCAACTAGTCATGACTTCCCATCATTTGTCACTCTAGTTCAATCACAACACCAATTTCAAGCCACAAGAGCCTCGACTAAATATTTGTAAAAATGTATGTTTAAATCCCTGTAGCACTTTGACAATTTAACACAAACACATTACGGTAGCCCCTAATTGATGCTTTGTTTGAGAGCCATATCTCTTTCGATTTTATCATTTCATTTATTGGCATATCGACATTACAAAATGTCTTTGGCCATTTACAAATACTACAAAAAAAAAAGACAAAGACAGAGATATAGATATGAAATATACAAAAAACATCTATAACAAATCACTCCCAGGACTGTTTAAGTTTATGAACATTTAAAAAGGGGGAAAAAGAATCCATTATGAATTATCAGTAATAAATTTTTCACGTATAATATTTCTAAGATTTGAATATTTTTGACAAACCATCAAAAAGTGATACTCAGATTCTATAAATGTTTTATTACAAATAGTACAATAACGTTCGTTTCTCGGAATATTAGTATATCGTCCAGTCTCTATTGCTAACATATGCGAACTTAGCCTGAATTTTGCAAAAATTCTCAACAAATTATTGTTGTGGATTTTATATAGATAAGGATCGAAACAAAATTTAGTCTTAAAAAGGCGGTGATATGATAGTTTAGAAAGATTATTTATAACTGTAGACCATTCTTGTATAAATTGGTCGTTCCATCGAGTTTTTAATATAGAAAAAATATTGCGTTCTTTATTAAAGTTTGTTCGAATATTGGTCAACCATATACATTGAGTGTTTGACGTGAACACTAATTGTCTATTTGCCACTTTCGTTTCTTTTTTCCATATTTATAAATCAAAAATAAGACTTTTTTGAAATCAAATATCAACTATAAGACGCAAATATTAGTTCTTAACTCTTTCCTGTATCGCACAATTTTATGTCTGTCCAAATTCAAAAGTTTTGCAGACAAAATATTAAATTTGATTTAATTGGAAACATAACCACTCTGTTGGGTAGAAATATTGTGGAAAAAGAAGAAATCAATTGTCACAAGCAATTTCTTCCTTTTCTACAATGTTTTCTCAATTACAGAATTACAGGGATGTAAATATTAGTAAGGGGTTAAAGTATCTAATTAGAGTGAGATGAAGTTTTGGACTTTAAATTGCATGTATAGATCGTAAACCGTTTGGTACCCAGCTTTAACTTAAAACGAGGAGTAACATTGCTTTTCATTTATGGCAGGAATTTATATGGATACTGATCTTGATTTTGGTCGATTAGTGATTAATAGAAAAGATGAAAATCTAAATATCACACACTCGCTCATCATTACGTTGATTAATTGTATGAACAATGACCATTGAAGGAAAATGAGAAATTACATTTAATCTATCCCATCCTTTAGCACTTATATTATATTTTTATGCAGTCTGACTTGGATCAATGTACGGTCTATGTCGTCAGGTAAATAGTTATAATCAATGGAGTCTACCAAATTAACCCTGGAATATTGCACTTTAAAGTCCACATAGAAGCAAAGCTCAGAAAAAACGTGACTTTATGTGAGGTATATAGGATCTGTCACGTGAGTCTTTTTCATAACGAACTGTAAAATAGAAAAGTAAGTAATCGAGCTTTAAGTGAGCCTCGGTAAGCTTAACCCAGACAACAAATTGTTAGACTGGTCCAAATTTATAAAGAAAAGTCGCATACGTCAATCTAAAGTTGATGATATTGAAAAAATATTTGCATTTTAGGGTAGAAAACAATGTGGAAAATGAAGTAAGTGCCTATTACAAGCAATCACCTCATTTTCCCCATGTTCCCAAAGATCTTTTTCCTTGAAGGCTGTGAAAAAAGTGTCATTTTGTAGGAATGGGCTAATCTTACGTTTCTATTTTAGACAATTCAATGAAAAACCGAGTATTAGATTTATTTTTCAAACCATTTTATATCTAATACAGAGAAACGCGAGATTTTATCCGACCACGTGATGTCATCTAAAGAAGCGTTGACATCTTTTGACAAATTTTGTACTTCATTTCGAAACATTTCAACTCGTTTCACGTATAGTAGCCCAATAATGCAGCAGGACTGAGTTGAGAAAGCTTCGGATGGGCTGAAAATTAAAGGGTATCTATACCCAATAACCTTATTTATAATAGCAAATCATGTCTTTGGTCATAATTCAATGACATCTTAGTTCACAATGTGCAAAAACCATTCTTTTCAATTAAAATGACTAACACGCACTGATCAATCTTTAATGAAAATCTGCTATAAGGCGTCGTAAGGGAACTCAAAGGATGATACTACACCATGATGTTTAAGACATGGGTATCCGTGTTGACTGTTGCCTAAAGAAACCAGGGTAGTGACGGGAGTACAGATTGTTATTTCGCTAAAACGCAATCAAGATAAGTTTTAGGAAGCAAAGCAATGAAGGTATGCAACTACATTCCCATGTGTGAAATAACACAAGTATTGTCTCCCTTTGTCAATGCTCACCATCACAAAATTTGAGAATGATATCAACCTTTCGTGAAAACCGGATTTAAACAGGAAAGCGCTGACTTTTTGTATCAAGGACGCTGAACTGTGCTGCGTTCAGGATGACAAACTCTAGCGAGAGCTTCTTTCTTAAAATCCACTTTTGACAAAATAGGCACACGGACAGCGAATACCAATTTAAGCTTATTTGATGATTTGACAAAGTATTTAGAATTACTCCAGTGAGACATGAACACTTAGATGATAAATCTATGTCTCCAAAAAATAACTAATTCTATGAGGTAGTGATTGTTTTTAAGCCCGAGAAATACTTTAGCTAGTTCGAAATATACCTGGTCCTGAAATCTACGTATTGTTGTGTCTCGTCAATAACGTGTATTTCAACTGTAACAAAACGTTTTAAATTTGATTAAAGAACAACACCAATAAACTTTAAGTATTATTAATTAAAACTGATGATAAAACTGATTCTTAAAAATACACGCGGGAGAAAAAGGAATCACAAAGTCAGTGCGATAGCAAACTGTCGTAGCTACAGCTTTATTGAATTAACGACATGTTGCTGTCGCACCGATGACAATTTGGTGCAAGTCCTTGTGTTTGATTGTCTAAGTGTTAGTTGGATTATAAGTACCCGATCCGTATTTTTGATATTAAGACTCATTCATCAAAATTTAATTTTATTATGAAGCGGCAAATGAATAACTTGATATTCATTTTGAAGAAGAAAAAACACGGTGTCCTATATTTTCAAGTATCATCCTTACTATTGATTGGCTTATTGAGGTTCGATCTGTTTTAAAAATGATTTTTCTTCACCTTCTGTTAAAGGGCCTCGCCCAAGAACTTGGATTTGGATTTATGAAGTCTTATTGAAGTTTATCACCTTGATAAAAAAATTAATGTAACAAAACTTTTCAAAAAACAACAATAAAAATATACTAGTTTTAGTGGTAAATTTGATAGATTTTCACTTTTGATAGAAATAGTAGCATTTATTTCTAAAAATAAACTCTACTTTTTCGTATTCCCTTGCATTCAATATTCTAGCTTGTCACTCCAGGAAAAAAATCTTATTTTTACAATAAATCTATGAACTGACTTCATTTTCACAATTTGATTTCACCTATTACTGTGAAAAAATGGTGTCCTTGACAAAAGTTATTTTTCTAAAGCTGGTTGTCAAAACTGTTTCTGTCATTTTTGAAGGGCACAATGAGAACGAATTCTAACTCTGAATAAAAACTTTAATGTTCGTCCTTCAACGTAAGCGATCATTTGTCATCCGAAATGGGAAGCAGTGCCGAATGACAAAGTTATAGACTGATCCAAATTCAAAGAAGCCTCTGATGACGAGTTTAAGTTGGTAACATCCTAAAACTCTTTAGTCATCCGGAAAAACAATATTGTGGTAAGTGTAGAAAATGTTTTTTGATAAGTAATTGCCTTTCTTACTATATTTTTTCCCATCCATTTCTTTTGGTGGGCCGTAAAAGACGGCGGTATTTACAACAAGAGTTATCTAATAATACACTCAGAATAACCGTCCTAGAAACATTTCACAGCGAGAGTTATTTAATCATACACTCACATCTACCGTCCGAAAACATTTTTCAACGAGAGTTATTTAATCATACACTAACAACTACCGTCCAACGAGAGATATTTAATCATATACTCACAACTACCGTCTTAGAACCATTTTACAAGGAAAATTATTTAATCATACACTCACTACTACCGTCCAACGAGAGATATCCAATCATACACTCACAACTACCGTCCTAGAACCATTTTACAACGAGAGTTATTTAATCATACACTCACTACTACCGTCCAACGAAATATATTTAATCAAACACTCACAACTACCGTCCTAGAACCATTTTAAAATTATACAGTTACAACTACCGACCAACGAGAAATATTTAATCATACACTCACAATTACCGTCTTATAAACATTTTTCAACGAGAGTTGTTTAATCAAACACCCACAGTTACCGTCCCATGAACATTTTTCAACGAGAGATATTTAGTCATACTATCACAACTACCGTCCTATAAACATTTTACAACAAGAGTTATTTGATCAAACTCACTTCTACCGTCCAAACGAGAGATGTTTAATCAAACACTCACAACTATCGTCCTATAAACATTTAACAACAAGAGTTATTTAATCAAACTCACTACTACCGTCCAAACGAGAGATGTTTAATCAAACACTCACAACTACCGTCCTATAAACATCTAACATCAAGAGTTATTTAATCAAACTCACTACTACCGTCCAAACGAGAGATGTTTAATCAAACACTCACAACTACCGTCCTATAAACATTTTACAACAAGAGTTATTTAATCATACACTCACAATAACCGCCCTAGAAACATTTCACAACGAGAGTAATTTAATCATACACTCACAACTACCATCCTTTAAACATTTTACAATGAGAGTAATTTAATTATACACTCACAACTACCATCCTTTAAACATATTACAATAAGAGTTATTAAATCATAACCTCACAACTACCGAACAAGAAGCATTACACAACGAGGTTAATTTAATCGTACTCTCACTACTACCGTCAAACGAGAGATATTAAATCATACACTCACAATTACCGTCCTAGAACCATTTTACAACGACAGTTATATAATCATACTCTCACAACTACCGTCCTAGAACCATTTACAACGAGAGATATTTCTGAACGATATCATAGTTCTTTCTTCATATAGACTTCACACAGACGCCGTTGCCGAATTATCCTTGGACAGGCGCTTTGTATCGCTGAAACAATAGTCGTTCATCTGTCGATGTAACATAGCAAAGGCAATGTAGGAACCTAATGACGTCATCAGCGTCTTTGGTCCCGCGAAGAGGACGTGGAGAAGCGCAATTATCGAAAGCAGGTTTAAATCTACCAAGACAGTTAGTTTATTATTTTGTTGATTTCACTATGTTATCTAGTTATAATCGAGTGATATTCCGATAATCCACCAGAAAGCATTTTAGAAATAAGGATGATGTCAACAACTACAATTGTACCAACAAAAATGTTATGTCATCATTATATATTAGATATTTTATGTGCGATGATGTCTGATCAAGACGGCTGTTAAAACTTGCAGAATCGTACTTAAAACATGTAATAATATGGTTAACAAAGACATTTATTGCGTAACACGCTCGTGACAGACTGACAATAAATGAGAACCAAACAGAAAATGTTTTAATTTATTTCAGGATATTTGGTGTAAATAAACTTTGAAAGCCATTTGACTGTTTGACCTATTTGACATAACGTAACATTGTTGCACTACATCTTAATGAACTTTTTGTATATTTGATTAAAAAAGAGAGAACACCAGGGGAAATTCTAAATGAAATAACAATAATAAAAGTAATAATAATAAAAATAATACCAGGTCAGACGACACATTCTGTAAACACTGGTTTTATTTCGGATCTACTTTTTCTAACAAATACATTTAATGTTATGCATCTTTAAAAGCGATATTTCGTTTCAAACCACATGTAGATATGAGTGTAAAAATGACTTTTTCCATCAAGTTTATATTTATTCCAGGTAAAGACTGCGCGATAGATAAGTATCTGAAGACGATCAGCGAAAATTCGTAAAGAACTGTGTGACTGTCCAATCTGCTGTATGTCTGCGACTCACGTACACGCCAGGTTGACGGAAATGCCAAGCACAGTCTCAATTAAAAACAATTTGAAATGAGTTTTTTATTATGCTACAGAGAGGTCTAAACAAGCTGAAATTCGAACAGATAAGCATAAAATAGGGTTCCTAGGAGAACAGAATGAAAAAGAGTAGGATTCTTCGTACAATACTTGTATTATACTAATCCCTATAGGGTATTTGTATAAGCCTGTACTACACAAATCCATAGACTATTTCGTAATATATGTTCTACACAAATCCTTATGATAATTGCAAATCCATAAGCAAACTTTTATAATGCATGTATGAAACGAGTTCATAGGCTATTTGTATAATACATGTAGTGCACAAATCCCTATGATATTTGCATTAGACCTGTACTACACAAACCCATAAGATATTTTCTATAATGCATGTACAATACAAAGTCCGAGGCTGTTTGCATAAAGCCTGTACTACATAAATCCATAAGCTATTTCGTATAATGCCTGTACTACACAAATCAATAAGCTATTTTCTATAACGCATGCAATACACAAATCCAAAGAATATTTGAATAAAACCTGTACGACACAAATCCATAGGCTATTTTGTATAATGTATGTATTACACAAATCCCAAGGCTATTTTGAAATTCATGAATCAAAGCCAGTCTCCAAGCATTTGATAAGCCTGTGCCACACAAATCCAAGGGCTATTGTTTAAATACATGTACTACCCAAATTTCCAAGGCATTATCTTTAAAATGTACTACACAAGTCCCTAGTATATAACGTTTAAAACGTGTACTACATAAATCCATAGACTATAACGTATAAAACATTAACTACAAGATTCACTCGGTTTTTAGGATAGTGCATGTTATTCGCGTTTTCAACAAAAAGGTTATTTTTTACAAAACATATACTACTCAAATCTCTACGCTGATTCACACACACGCGCGCGCGAGTACGAGCACACATACACACACATTCACGCCAGCAGATAAAAGGTCAATGTCTTAATGACTGAATAAATAAACCATTTACTAGACGAAAAAAATCTGACTGATCCAAATTTGAGCCCACATTTTAGGTAATGGGAAAATGTACTTTGGTGTAAACACTTTTGTGGTAAATTAAAAAATTCCTTCAAAGTTTTTTCTTCAGGGGCGTAGCAATAATACCACAACTGCGTCGGCATCAAGTTATTAGAATTTTTCGATGTCTTTAGACAGGTTTATTTGGATAACGGTTCATTTATATGTAAAAAAAAATTAACGATGATGCATTACGCGGAAAATCTCTTGAAATTTGGCATATTATTCTATCTATTTCCCAAATATTTATGATCTTTGGTAAATTATAAAGAATTGTTATGCTTTTTCTATATTTATAATCAGAAACATTTTCCCGTTAGAAATGGTATTTCTATCAATTATATTGACGGATCGTCAATCAAATAACCAATCGACCAATCAAATGATTCAGTTAGACCGGAAGTGAACTTTGAATTTCAACTTTTGCCGACATTTATGTGAAGCTTTATTATCGGTTTGGTAATTTAAATGTCATAACTACATTTTATCCAAGCTGTAGTGACGACAACCAACCATTTTATTATTTTTTACCTGTTATCTATCGTAAATTTTACAAAATAATGCCGTTTCGTATCTAGGTGAATCTTCCTGGTGGAGCTCATTTTGCGTTTAAGAATTTGCATTTAAGAATTAAATCTAATGAAGGTAAAAACTTCTATATATTTTTTAATGAATTATTTAAATTCTCTTCAAAAACAGTATAATTTGAGTAATAATGACTGTAGAAAAAAAGAGAAAGAAAACAAAAACGCGGGGATTCTTAGTATTTATTAGAATTTGCCAGTGATTCATTATTTATTTGAAATTTATTTAATTGAGATTTGAAGTATATTCTCTAAATAATGAATAGAAAATAAATGTCGAAAATGTCGCCATTTTCAAGTTAAAGTTAATTCCAATAAATTAGTAATATATCTGCGATTTTAAGCTTGTTTGAATCTGGTTCTTAACAAATCACTTATCGGGTGTAAAATATTTTTAGCTCAAAGTTTTGTTTATGTTTTATCAAGTTTACAGAATTGTTAGTATCAAAAGATGCCAGTAAATAAATCATGACACTTATACTCAGACCTTCAATTTCGAAGAATATCAATTCATAAATAGCATAATACATATTGCATTGAACATATTGAGTCTAAAGTTAGGAAGATTTAGAGCTATTAAATTTAAGTAGGATGCAAGAATAAAAATCGGCTTATCCTTCTTTAGTCTCGGTTTTACATCCATTCCGACACCAAGTTTAGTTCCAGTAGACTGGGTCCAGGATTTTACACGATTTTTATGAATGATTTGTAAACAAGTCTGGAAACCTTGTGACCACGTGCACTCACAAAAGAAGTGTTTGAGTCGCGTGTCCTAGCACCCGTCCCTTTACCTTTCTTAATTCTATCGGAAATAACCGCTAAAAATCGACGGCAAATACAACTCAGTAATCTCGAAATAAATTAGATATAATGTAGAACTTGTTCTCATACATGAAGATAAACAATATGCGTATCTCATTTCTAGAAGAGAAACGTCTTTTGTTTACTGTCCCAAATTATTTTAAAATGTCCCATGATTTTGTATCAGGATTTTGAACAAATGCAAATTCAAACATATGAATGTTCTCTTTTAATTTTGATTCAAATTTACTTTTCAGTTTTGTTTCAATCGGCGTCAGTTTAAAAATAGGATAAAAGTAGCACAAAACAATTTTTCTGAAATTAAGAAAGATAGATTTTTGAAATCCGAAATTTCGCAGTGATATACGATAAGAACGACCATGAATGATCGTTCGATTTTCTATTTGGTGACAAAGTATGAAAAAATCTGGAAAAAAGAGTTAAACCAGCAATATAAAACATCAATTGCACTTTAACGACCTCACGAATCGAAATTGAATATAAAATTGACCTTTTATACAAAAGACGGAACGAATTTTGGTGAAAGACAAATTTTCGATCTTTTTTGTAACTAGGGATTATTTCTTGTATTTCTTTCGACTTTAAGGGGTGTAATGAGGCGTGGATTGCAGCCGTATTGAAATCATCCGCAGACTTGATACGCTAAGGGATGAAAGGGTTTAATACAACCCCGTTTCTCTTTTCATTGATCACTCCTTCTTTTTTTACATGTTTTGTCCTGATCTCATTTTCTTTTCAAAATCGCCTTTCTACCTGGAGACGACCAAATCACTTTAACTACAACTTGATTTAATTCTAGTCGCTAGATGTTTGTAACACTATTTACTGAAACAGTTACATATACAGAAAGCTTTGAAGCCCCCATTTTCCTGCAAGGGATTTGATGCTGAATGAGTATTGCCTTTTTGTATTCCATTTCTCCATTTGCCAAAATTGAACCAAATTTTATACTGTTTGTACTGATTATTATAATGCTAATGTGTTACTCTTAATTGATAATTTAGGAAATATGCTATTTTCCAAGTTGGTATACGCAAATGCAAACTAATATTTTCTTTTCCATTCCTGTAAAAATAATAAAGGGGGAACTAAGCCCCCTGCCCATGTTCCTACTGGCCTTTAGACATGAAAGGTAGCATAGAGAGCTATTCTTTAATAAACACACAATAAAACTCTATGTAATGTGAAAACATAAATAACGTCACATTTCATGTCACGTTCAGTAAACGTGATGAAGCCCAATGTAACTTGATCTGATTAGCCTGGTAAGCTATACATATTCATATAAATAATAATGCGTAATCTATCTAGCCAGTACTAGACAGTTGTTGCTTACTATCTCGTCGACGAAGTCAGATATTTCTAATATTTCAATGTGCCCATGTAATGTGAAATTATAAATAACGTCACAATTTACACCACGTTCAATAAACACGATAAAACCCGACGTAATGTGAAAACACAAAAACGTCAAATTTCATTTCACGCTCGTTTTCCCAAACACATCCTCGTGTTCTTTTTCCTGATATTTATAGAGAAAACGTTGTCATTTTTAAAATACCAGTGCTTGAAATCGTTATTTCGGATTATCAATATTTATAAATAGATTTTTATTCACAAAACAAATGGTTCATTTTTCGTGTATTTGTATTTCAATCATTCTTTATTAATCATGTTTTAGAGGAATTTAAAATTTCAAGCGAGACAAGTCCTTTTTAAAAATCCGTAAAACAACTTGATTTTACCTTAAACGATGTTTTTCGTGTTAGATTGAAATGATATCATTTTTTTTCGCAAAGTCATACGTAATTCACTCTCGAATCATATCTCCTAAGCATCGAAATATCCAACCTGGGATTTCTATAAACAAATATTCATTTAAGTTTCTGTAGAATGTACTAAAGAAATCAACAAATAAGCATTAAATCTACCAGATATTCTAATGACAGTGCTTTGTACCAAAATTATTGGTCGTGGAGGTAATAAGCAAATTCTTCAGCCAATCAGAGTTCACTTGTATCGACAGACACAACTTTGATAAGATTATTCATTGGTGAAGAGGGGTCATCATTCATTTGATTTGATTTTGTTGATTTGGAGCCTTAAACTCCGTAACTACAGCTTATTTAAAGTCACTGTATGACGATTTGACACAAAAACACGATTGTTGTCTCGACTTACTTGAGTGGTATATCTCTGTCGGTGTAAGATTCAGTTGTATCAGGTTTTCAAATTAAGTGTTCGGCCCGAACAATTTTATGCCTAATTGTCATGTGGGTATAGGTCGTGTGATATCTGAAATTAAAAATTAAAACTTTTGGATACATTTAGATATAAAAGTTTTCGATTAAACGCAATACAATGAAGTGTTTAGAGCGTGGTATCTCTCAAATTATTTGAAAGTATTACTGTGGCTCAACATATGGTTGTATGTCCGCTTCCATAATACTTGTAAACTACAGTCGTTTGATCAATCAATAACCCTTTCTCATATAAACACCCTAAGTATTAGAATAGAACAATCAACGTATATCCTTACCTTACACATGGGTAGCCATGCACAGATTACAGTGAGTGACCAAACGTCATATTTGTCTAAACCTACGTCTATGATAACCTGTAGTTACGAGATTTGGATCGCCCTGATCAGAATTCACCAAATTTTCACAGATATAATCCTTGGATGACCCTTTATCAGATTCCGTCGAAGAATTTTGAAAGTAAGAAAAACATGGCTTATAAACGAGGCTTATTCCATTATGGTGAAAACTTTGAACACCTTCTTCTCAAAACTAGTCGATTGATTTCAACTAAATTTTACAGGAATGATCTTTGGGTGACCGTTTATCAGATTCCTTCTAAGAATTTTGATCGGATGAAAAATTTTGGTATACTGTTCGGGGGTAATTCCATATATGGTGAAAACTTTGAAAATCTTCTTCTCAGAAAGCAGTTGATAGATTTCAACCAAATATCACAGGAATGACCCTTGGAAAACTATCTATAAGATTCCTTTAAAAATTGATTAAATGATAAATATGACTTTAATGGGTTGGGCTAATTTCCATATATGATTAAAGCTTGAAAATTTATGAGAAACTAGTAGATCTATTGCAATCAAATTCTACAGGAATGATCCTTTGGCGACTTTTTATCAGATATTTTTAAAGAATTTCATCGGATGAAAAATATGTCATAAAAAGGAGTGGCTTATTTCCATAAATGGTATATGGTGAATACTTTGAAAATATTTTTTCTCAGAAACCAGTAGATTTCACAGGAATTGTCCTTTGGAATCCGTTAGAAGATATCATCAATGAATTTGATTTGATGAAAAACATGACTTTGTGTGTGTGTGTTTGGGGGTGGGGGGTGCGCTATTTGCCACATATGGAATATACTATGAAAACTTAGTTGTCTTCCTTTTGATGGATTTCAACCAAATTTCCAAGGTTTGGTCCTCAGGAGACTCATGCCAGATTCCTTTATTTAATTTTGATTGGTTGAAAAACATGACTTTTATTGTTGTGATTTATGTTCACGTATGGTATACTGTAAAAATTTCATCTGACTTAGTAAATGAATTTTACATAACTCGACTTGACTTTTGTAAAGCAGTGAAAAGTTTGAAATGCTTCTCTAGAACTCTTTCAAAGATTTCAGTTACTAGATTTATTTGACGGAAAACAACATAGATAATTTGTGTAGATAACAAATCGGAACTCCGCGTTTAATTCTACATGTGATAAACTTCTAAAATGGAACTATCCTCTGTGGAAAGCAACTGTGATAAAATGCATCTCAAAAAGGTTCTGTAAGAAATCTGCGTGGTCTTCAAACGAAACCTGATTAAACAACAACAACAACAACAACAAAACAGAAACAAAACAAACAAACATACATAAAGCAACATTTTTCAGCCATTTTGAGCCTTCCGAACGATCCATCTTTACCGAGATTACCCGATCACAAGCTACGTTTCCGGTTAACAAAATTCACCGATTTATTATTTCATAATATTCCGCCTGTTATACGTCCGAGGTCTGTTCCCAAAGTTAAC
The DNA here is from genome assembly GCA_946902895.1 of Fragum fragum. Taxonomy (NCBI): domain Eukaryota; kingdom Metazoa; phylum Mollusca; class Bivalvia; order Cardiida; family Cardiidae; genus Fragum; species Fragum fragum. Next base: position 27,891,361 of record OX336377.1, on the reverse strand, counting down.
GGGAATGGTTGAGTGTGTATCGGACATATAACCTGTGGTTCCATAGTCGATTTCTAAAAACGCCGGTATATGAAAAACTATGCAATGAATAGGTCCTGAAACATTTGATTGTAAAGTAAAGGGTTGCATATAACATTTATCTTCAAACAATGCCAAACTATCGTAAGAAATATTCTTCGTTAAAAATGAAATTAAAGCTGTAATGCGGCTTCAATTATATTAGACTGTTACGTGTATTGTCTTATCAAACTCCCTGGAAATATTACACGATCGAAAATTGACAAATCCCGTGCGACAATCTATGAATCAATCGACCAATCAAATCAGTTATTGAGACAGGAAGTGAAGTTGGAACTTCGACATTGTCCAACATTTATATAAAACAGTTTCGTTCATTTGGCGCCTTAGACGTCGTAACTACAGCTTATTCAATCTGAATTATCCCGTTTAATATTGAAGTGAAACATCGTGTTGGAGTCAGTGAATGTGGAATGCGGCGTGAGTGGACAGAGCCAGTAGGCCGTCAATTACAATCATATCCAAAATAAAGTAATGTAATTTTTAACTCAAATTATTCAAAGAAGTATGAAGCCTCTCTCTTTTTGTTAGAATGTCAGAAGCATTTGATCTGGCTGGGAAACAAATAAATATTCATTTATACATTGACTTTAATTGTTAAAAAATCATTCACATTTTTTTTGTCAGGTTTTCGAATAATTAAAGAATTTCACATGAAAAGAAATTGTACGAAAATAGCTCTGATGAATTAATCGCTTGCTGCAGATGGATTTTTCCTTTTTCATTGGATCCCCTTTCTTCCTCGCCTACTCTAGGGAAAAAAAACTGAACCAGGGTATATCAGAGAAGCGGCATTCCGAAAATTTGTTATCATGGAGTAAAAACAATCAAACAATTAAACCGGGCTTCTCGTAATTGTTACTCTGGCTGTTAGAAAATAATAAATAAAAAAACAATTCAAAACAAATATTTTGATAACGCAAATGTAAACACAATTTAAAAAAGGAGTTTGGTTCGATTAAGGATGACAAGGGTTAAAACTGTCGCAATATAGATATAGGAAAAATCAATAGCATACAACAAACAAACAAAAAAAAAAAACAACAACAACAAATAAACAAAACACAATTTTAGTTTTTACTTTTATTTTTCAGAAACATATTCTTCGCTATTTGGTATCATTCAGTTTTTTTGTGTTTTTTTTCTTATATATATATTTCATAATTTGGCAAACGAAAAAATAGAAGATTTCAACCAAGTATCACACAATGCTTCTTTCTTTACACTCAAGAATAATTATATGAGAATAAATACCGTGGAAACGGGAATAACTACTTTTTAAATTATTTTCCCCTTTCTTACAATATTTCCTACCCTTTCTGATACTTGAATTTCAATTGATACGCACTTTGTGTTTTCGTCCGCATCTCTCTTTCGATAAGGACTAGTCTGATTTTTTTTCGTCAAAATCTTTGCAATCTGCGATTAGATAAAAAAAACTTTACTATTATGAAGGACTTCGTGCAGTACACAAATAGAAATATGACTCGAGACCTGTGATGTGAATAGCGTAAAATATTTGAAAAGGAGATCAAATCAAGCAGAGGTCAGCATTTCAAGAATAAACATATCACAAATTAGAATTATCGTTTAGGATTCTATTCAGAAAATCTATCAGGGCAGAAGTTTTCGACCATATAGTCACTCTACGGAATCCCCGCAATCTAGCCAAAGTCGATACGTCCGACATGGTCACAAATAGACAAAAGGATGATGTGATCAGAACTGTCGGAATCACAATGTAAATTACACGAATCCAAAATAAAGCCAGTAATAGATTATAGTTTCTGAGACAGGCTTGATACTTCCTCCCATTTGATGTTTTAACTGTTCTTACCCAATAAAAGTTTAATTTGACGGTCAAAGTTTAGGGAGCTGTGTCCGACTTTTTAAAACATGCTAAATACCACCATTTGACCAACGTACACAGGGAAAAACGCAAACTGCATTTCTATTTATGTGGTAGTTTGGTGAAGAGTGATGTACCAATTTTGATGCAGATTCAGATAAGATGTGCTATTAAACCCAGGAATTTCGTCAGCACTTCGTCCAATTAAAATTCAAACACCGTGAATGAATTGTTCAACCTTGCTCGTCTGTTCGAAAATCCTATGCGTGAAAATTTCGAAAGTGTCTATGAACCCTTGAATACCCATTCATAAAAATAGATTACGCAGACTTCACACCATGTTTCAATTAAATCGAACCACCAAATGTTTCAAAAGGATGTCGATGAAATGAGTGGAAGTAAAATTCACAGATAAACAGCCTCAAAACTATGACAACAATAAATTTCAGGAATATCACACCTAAAGAATTATAGGCAAATCATCTCTTACACTTCGAGGTAGATCGTCTATATCAGGTATATTGTTTTTTCTAGTGAATCACGTGACGTAAATTCTAACAATATCTATTGTTTCTATAATCCTGACCATATAAATTTAGATTTTGTTAAGCAAAGAAGGCATTTATTATGGGAAACGATTTCTTTCTTTCCCCTGGGTTATCTCTTTTACAATACAAATATCAAGAAGGGAATGCTATTTCATTTTTGTGTCCCTTTTTTTTCTTTCCGAAGACTCTAATTTTATTTCTGAGACTTTTTTATTTCGTATCCGTTAAAGTATGCTCCTCAAACGATCTTGAATATTTGTTAAGCCTAAAATATTACGCGATGGCGTTGAAAAGTCTGTTGTCTAGGACAGAAACAGATACCAATTGAGGTCTCGTAGATATAATCCCTTTTCAGCGATAGTAGGATTTTTTCTCTCTGTTGTTTGACAGAGTTTGATTCTCAAACTTACCCGCAATAAGTTATTCTAAATACATGGAAACTTTTGATCATAGTACGGTTGTTCAATACCTTGCACTCAAAGGAGTATCGCATAAGGAAATTGAAGCAACATCAGGGGAGCATACCCTATGTAATAGTATGGTGAAGAAATGGGTCGCTGAATTTAAAGGCGTTAGGGAGAGTTATGGAGAGAACCCCCGTCCTGGCATACTACCAACTGTCACCTCAATGGACGCGCCAATACAACCATTCATAGCAGATGGGCGAATTACGCAGAAATCCTTGGCTACAAAAGCAGGTATCTATCAGGAACGAGTTCATGTAAATATCCAAATGATTTATTCAGACAAAGTTTACAGCTAGATGGGTCTCAAAGCTTCTGAGTGTTGAGAAAAACAAATCAAATCAAAACAAACAAACAAAAGAATCATCCCCAATCACACACACACAACCCCCCCCCCCCAACAACTTCGGTGCAAAATGTCCAAGAAAAATTTCAATGATTGAGCGGGATCCGGAGAAATTTCTCCAGCAGTTTGTAACTATTGACAAAACATGGGTTCAGCGCTTCGAAATGGAGAAAAACAACAGCCAAAACAGTAAAAATCCAGAGGATCACTGATCCCCCAAACATGGCCAACAACATCCGCATGGAAGGTAATGGTCACAGTTTTATTGATGCAATTATAAATGCGCCGTGGCTCAAATACTCGAATATTAACCAATTAAAACTGATTATTAAAAAGTTGGTTAAAACCCAGAAGGTTCGAAAGAACTTTTTTTCACACGATCGGAAACAAATGATCAAAGTGAAATATTTTTTTCACACCCCTGTTTTAAATATTCTTCTAGAACTTGCAAAAATCACTCCGGCAAATCAAGTACCAAAATAGTTTTCATGATAACTATCTTTTATCGATGATGAGAAAAAAATTGAGAAACAATTGTTTTTATCTTTTACACGGAGATTATTCCGCATTTTTTAGCCCAAACTATTTGATTAACGATCCCTAGATATTATCAGATACTTGTAATTATCAATAACAACCATCCACGTGTCCGCTCGCGTGGCAACATGTGGTAAAACCAACACAGTTTTTTATCTATCGAAAATTGGCCAGCAAAACACTGTAACTACTGCTTTACATATTTTGTCGTTACGACGTTCTGGAAGCCAATCGAAGATACATGTAGCTTTTATCAATCGCTTTAATAGTAAGATTGGCGCACATTTATAATTAAGTAATTCATTTTCACAATGTTTTTTGTATTTTCTTTTTTTTTTCAATTATTTTTTTGTTATTTTTTTCTTCTGCGTTATATTGCTTCCTAATGATGCTTTTTTCGAAAGGCGGCGAGCTAAAGCGATCATCTTGCTTTGGCAGATTGTTAGAGACCACCTCTAATCTTAACCAAATACTCGGCAATTTGAGAGCAATTGCGATCAAATTACAGTTGGCTCGCTATGTGCTAATGTGCGATATGATAATATTACAACCACTGATCATTAAAGCGATGAATCGTTCTTGTTTGTTGCTATAACGTTTTTGTGATGAAACCATATTTTAATATTTACGCACATTCAGGGACCCGAGAACTTGTTTGCTGTGCTAGTCAGTCAAAGGCGACGGTTGCAAGTAAATGCGCCAAATCTAGTTCCAGTAACGACCTTGGAGACCCATGGACACCCAATATCGCTAAGTTTGCGTCCTATACATGCTTAATCCAGTCAGATCAATTAATAATATATAATATACGTTGCAGGCTTACTTTTGTACATATATAAATATTTTAATTATCCATCCATCCATCCGCACCCACTCACGCAAGCACGTGTGCACATACACACACACACACACACACACACACACACACACACACACACACACACACACTCACACACACACACACACACACATCATTCAAGAAAAGCAGTATCACCCCTTTCAGTTTCGTTTCGGCTAAAGGACTGCTGCACCTTATTAAACAGCTAGTCATAGGCTTCCGAGGCGAGTGACCAAATGTGTGCTTTCAATAAAGGATCCAGAGTGGCCTCTGAACTCGCAACTTTCAATCAGTCTGCTTACGTGAGAAACTCGATGATACAAGCACACTCACATTGATTTAATTTAGAAAAGTCAAGGTGACATATAGGTCCATGGGGCCGGGTATTTCCATTATTCTATATATATATATATATATAAATGTGGGATAAATTGTATTCAAACAGTGTAAAATATATGAATTATCAAGTTATAACCCTAGCGCTTTCGAAACTAAAAGTTTCTTCATCAGGGGTTCAATGACAACTGACAGAATGGATGAAAATCTTATTTTGATGGGCTGGCGGACAAATGCAGGTCAACCTATGGGTTGATGTGCGGATCTAATTTGCCCTAGATGATTATATGTCGTTTTTATTAATCCCAAAGGGGTGGATCGTGTTAAGACGCCTGATCCAATAGGTCTCCCGAGATTTGCGTTGTTTGTCGGACCATTTACTGTTTGCTTCAATGCAACACAGGATAACATCGTTAAATGAATGGCCGACTTCGCTAAAATGTTCTGCAACTGGAGATCTATTGAATCTACGTGTTTTCCAGTCAGATCTGTGCAAATTCATACGTTTGTTTATCTGCTGTTTGGTTTCGCCAACATATTGTTTGTTGCATATGGTGCACGTCATTAGATACACTGCATTTGCAGTTTTGCAGGTGTGTGTACCCTTGACTGAGGAAACAGCGCCAAGACGAGATTTGAAAGTCTGCGTGTCATGCATGATATTGCACGTCTGACATCTAGGTGCATTACACGGTCCAGAATTTCCAAGAGAGTTGTTTGTTGTAACAATGCCTACTTTGGCTAGTACCAAGAAGTCTCGAAGTGACTTAGGTTTGCGGTAGGCGACAACTGGTTTCTCAGGAAACATTTTACTGAGTTTGCTGGATGACTCAATCTTGGACCAGTGTTTTTCTATAATTGAGTTTACGTTTGGCAAGTCTGGATGGTATGTCAGAACACGATCCACCCCTTTGGGATTAATAAAAACGACATATAATCATCTAGGGCAAATTAGATCCGCACATCAACCCATAGGTTGACCTGCATTTGTCCGCCAGCCCATCAAAATAAGATTTTCATCCATTCTGTCAGTTGTCATTGAACCCCTGATGAAGAAACTTTTAGTTTCGAAAGCGCTAGGGTTATAACTTGATAATTCATATATTTTACACTGTTTGAATACAATTTATCCCACATTTATTTAAACTATTTAGTATTCTTGCATCCTTAGGGATCCAGTGTTTTAGAAAGAAATTGCGTTGGTATTTTGTTTTCTTTATCTTATATATATATATATATATACACATATATATCTATATAAACAATTTATGTTTATGTTATAACACATGTTACTATAATAATAAAATTTACTTACTAACTTACTTACTATAGGATGTCACGTTCACTTATTCCCGTTTCGCAACATCACGTACAAACAAGGGTTTTGTTTGAGGTTGCTGATACTTCAAGGCCATTCATCTTAGAATAAAAGACGAAGAAGGGAAAAAGACTGCAATACGGATGATGTGTTTCGCTTCCGGTCAACCTAAAGAACGTATGGTTAATGAAAATCACATAAAGTTTGATGGCGATGCAACGTGATCTAAACGTAAATTGTAATGTATATAGGTAACCTTGTTTGTGCGTATAAATCTATGCGTTTTGTATGACTAGAAGCTGGAATCCGTTTATGTCGTATATAATATGTCTATGTCATAAAGATTTATCTAAGAGAGTTTAATTTACCGTGTTTGAATCCAAGTTAGATCTGAGGGCCATTTAATTTGACAAGATATCAATTCGATGGCATTTTGGACATATCGATACAGTGGAGTAGACTGACGGTGATCTTATCGACTATAAAAGAATATAATAGAATTGACGGATACTTGGCCACGTCAACTGACCTCCGACAGGAAGATTGATTTAGATAATAAACGGGATTTTTTTGTAGAATTTGTGGTCAGTAAAAAATAAATGAAATAAAATGGTTGGTTTGCGATCTAATCGTCTTAACTAGAGCTTGAATTTGGTGTAGTTAGGATCTTTGAAGTCTCCAAGCCAACCGAACATTTGACCAACTTTTGGAGTTATAAGTTCTCTTCCGATCTTTATGTATGATTTGACCGGTCTGTCGAGGTTTTGATAGACATTGCGAGCCGTCAGATGTACGGCTTTTAGCTGATCTCTTTGCCCTGCATAACGAGCTATGGTGTTATCACAGATTGTCGTGGATGGGCTTAGATCTGAGCTATTCTTTATGTCGGGTCAGCTTTAGGCTCAGATATGAACACATTAGGTGGATAAATCAAACGGTCATTTCCCAATTCAAGCCACGCGTCATTTTACTACTTTCTTTTCTTAATGAACCACGGTTGCAACAGCAGGCGAGAAAGATAGTTCGTCTGCCTAATTATGACCATGTAAATGAGCCCTTTCAAAGCGATAAATGGTCGATAATTTACTTCTTTAAATGCAGATGAAACATGTTTCGACTTAAACGTATATTTACTTGGCCAGTCCGTGGCATGGATAAAACACTAACATCTAATTATAAGCTAAACCATACATTTCGCCGGTAACCTAATTTTCATCTATTTCATCAAATCTTTTATTTTTTTATTTTATATGTTTAAGACATTAAAGAAAGAACTTTATGGGGGTTTATCCTAATCATCTGACAATACTGGAGAAGAAAAAATAATTTGCAAAATATGTACCAAAGACTCTTAGACCACTTTTGTCCAACGATAGTTGAAAAGGAGTTGTATTTTTATGTGCGATAGAGGCAGTTGATAAATCCCCTCTGTAGGAAATGAACTGCTGGTCGCCGCCATTCAAAAAAAAAAAAAAATAATAATAATAATAATTAAAAAAAAGACTTACCAATCAAATCTGCTCTAGGCCGGTAGAGGGACCGAAAACGTTATAACTACAGTTCGAGCTGTATTGACCACTATCATGTCAACCACCATCGTATTGCCTTTCGTCTTACCGGCCAAAATCTAATGTCTGCTATGGCAGGATGTCGTTAAAAATGGACGTATACGTCAAGTTGAACCTCATACTGGAGGCCTCGATGACAAAATGATTTAGGAGCTTGACTTGTCATCCAAAAGTCACTGGTTCAAGTTCCGCCGTCACCGTCTTCATGGACTAGACACTTTATAGCCAGCCATAGTTTATTCAGCTGTAAAATTGGGTAGCAATAGATTTAAGCATTCCCCCCTCCCTCCTCTCTCTCTCTCTCTCTCTCTCTCTCTGGCTATGAGCTTGAAGCTTTCATCACAAATTAACTGAAATAAACTATTATAAACTAAGCTCAAACTGTCAAATAGTAGACTTATCTTCAGGGTGGTAAACAACAAGCTCACGTTTCTACGATTATCTACACCACTTTTAAAAGTGAAACTAAGCTAATGCGGATTGTAGAAGAAAGCGCTCGCGATCACTGAACCAAAAAGACAAAGTTTAGATTAGTTCAAATTCAAAGAAGTTGAAGGCGATATTTTGATGTGGCTTGAAACTGAAAAATAAGTGCCATATGGGATAGAAACATTGTAAGAGAATGAGGAATTGATCGTTTCAAGCAACTTCTCCTTTACCCAAAATGTTACCCTAACATAATTCTTCAGGAGTGTAAAAATCATCAAAATTAAGAAATATATTATCACTGGTTGCCTGATATAGTACATTGCACTTTCTTGCACTCTCGGTTCATTCTCTATCCGAGAGAGTAACGAGCGACAACTCTGCTTCGAGATTAAGTCTGACGACCATCAGAAATAGTTTTTTTCAGACGGGGATATTTTTGAGGTGACGAGCTATTGGTGGCAGATTGACCACATATTAACGGGTATGAATACTCAATGTCTCGGTCTTTTCGCAGCCACGTGCCATATCGCCTGCACCCATCTTCTATACATTAATCAGGATGGATATATCGCCTAAATATACAGTCAGGTTGGTCGTAGGTACGGGGTATTCATTTTTCTCGAGCTTAACTGAATTGTGAAGCCTGAATAAGCTCTTTCTAACATTAAACTTTAATACGTACAGCTATATAGCTGTATCTGCACAAGTGAAGGGATATCGAGATGATCACAACTTGTAGCACAATATGTTAGATATATTTTTTTGAATTGACATTTGAGTCTGGGCAAGTTTAAGTTCTATCATAATCTCTCATTTCGTGAACACCATTCCACCACTAGTGAAAATATTGCTTATTTTTGTTCACTCATTGCAAAATAAATCGATCTTGCACTGAAATAAAACGAAAATCTTCTACTTCATAGTTTTTTTTGACTGTGTATAACCAATCTTACTGAATTGACTATACCCTCGTGACAAGTTTAAGAGGCACGGTATTCAAATTTTTTCTATAGATCACAGACCACCGCCCTTGCCGCTTGCCTATATAGGATCCCCCGACGCTAATGGAACTCACAGTCACGAAATAGGGATTTTAGTAGAGTTCTTTGGGCTACACTGATGTTTTATTTGAGAACAATGGGAAACAGGAATGCAGAAATAAAGAAATGAGAGAAAAGAAAATAAATCGGGGTTTGACAGGGTAAAATTTTAGCAATACATATTTCGTGCATACATTTTTTGCAGTGTTGGAATATCACATCACTGTAGTTAAGTATGATATCGATTTTAGCGTCAAAGAGGATCGTAATTTAAAGTTTAAATATCGTTTACTGACTTGAGCCCGCAGTTTGACACGATGAAATGTCATTTGTCATTTTATCTACGAGCCAAACAATCATTTCGTTATTTATTATGAAATACGGTTTCGGTATAACTTTAAACATCAATTTAATTATTTCCAATTCATGTTTCTTTCAGGAAAAAACCCCAGTTGTTTACTGATATATTTTATTATTATCATCTTAATTCTTATTACCTGTTATTTAAGTTACTAATGATAAAAATGTATGATAAAAACGCGATACTTTCTTAAAAAGGAAAGAAACCTAGTTATAACTATATTTTACAGCCAGTTGATCAGTCCACAAGATCAACTAAATATCAAAGTAACCAATTCCCATCAATCTCACTTTTTCACACCATTAAAAAAAGAACTGACTTTTTAGACATTCATTTAATTGTTCACAATATTTGCCAAGAAAGACATTGTGGACAGGGGAGACATTGCTTGTAACAAGCAATTTCTTCATTGTCCACACTATTTTTTCTTAGACGAAGGTCTGTTTAACAACATAAACTTTAAATTGTCATGTAAAGTTCCCTTCGACAGCCGTTTAACACAGGTTTTGATGTTGAAGAAACAAAACAGAAAATATCTTTTATTAACATGCAAGTTCACTACTATACAATATGGACAAATGTATACAAAAAATGCATGTACAAAACAGAACACTTCTGGCTGGCCAAAATAAATGAAATGGGTAAAGATTATAGTTAATGAGTTGTAAATCAAAATACACATTACATTCTTTTACTTTTACGATGGATGTATGGGTCTAATTTTGGTCCTTATGTGTTGCGTTAACATTTCGAAAGTGGACCCGTGCTGCATTGTTTCAAATGAAAAGCTATGGTTTTCTCTAAATTACGTCATATCGCCGCATTCACTCTGAAAACTACCAACAACAGCTTGAAAGAAATCAAAGGTTTTCCGACGCAACACTGCGACATGATAGGTCTTGGATTTTTTATATATATTAAATTGTCTATCCATTTCTTTTCTCAGCATGTAAATATGCCTATTCCAGAGAAAAAAACCCTTTTACACCCCTTGTTCGAAACGAAAGAAGAAAGGGAGATAATTCAAACCTGTCAATTTCACATACTTGACAGTTCTAACAGCTGTGACGTCTTACAGTCCGGACACGCGTCAAGGCTGACGGTCTACATGTTATATACAATGATTGTTTCTGACATGAAATTCAAATGACCACTGTCTGCTGGTCAAGCCACTGATTTACCGACCAGCATGATTGTAGTGCAAACACCGACGGGATGCAACATCTTCAACTAATGTCTCAAACGTGAATATGAAGACGAATGTCACTTTATATGCATTGTACTGAATTTGTTAATCAGCCTTTGAGTATTTAAATATATAAAAAACCAAGCACCAAAAGCCAGTAAACACTGCAAACAGTATATACTGTGCGAACTTTTTAACACTGAAAAGTATTTTCTTTAATAATTGCGAAAACAGTAAACGGAAAATATTGCAGAAGAAAATAATCTACGTAATTTAAGAAACAAGTATTATATAGAATAAACTACCTTTTTTAATTTTAATTAAGGGATATTGTTGCTTAGCTGGGTGACTAAATCATTATGCCAATGTATTGAATAAGCGCTAGTTGCATTTTGTTCACCCAGCGACGATTTGGCAGTTCTTTCAATTGATATTTTTTTTAAAGAAAATATAAGAACAATCACACTATTTTCTTTTCAATAACGTATTCTGTTCAAAGTGCGCATGTACCTGTGTAAGGGATAGGATTAACAAACACATTTCTTTCGTCGTATTGAAAATTAATTTATTAAATGTTTGAGAAATGCATTTTCAAACAAAAAAGCTCGCCCAGGAGTGTTTAATTTGGAATTACTTTGCGATGATATATCAATTTGCTTATCAAATTTGTTGGTTGTAAATCGTGTCTGTCAGCATATCGCTTCCTGAAAAGGATACATAGAAATCGTTCGTAAAAGACCAAAATATCGTAGCTACAGTCTTAGTCAAGTTTCGACACTTTTGTAGACAGAACAACGGTTTGAAGGTTTAAATACTATAAAATCGGGCGCATTTCATTTGTGCAAAATCTGGAGAATGAATACCTTTCATTTCAGAACATCAACATTAACTATAACAACAATATCAACAACAAAACCTGCTAAAACACACGCCATTTTGGCAAAAGATTTTGTTTGTGTCCATAGTTCTGTAGAGAAAGTGCGCAAAAAGAAGCTATTAACTAATGTTAATCGAATAGTCCTTTTCAGACACTGCACGGAACTCATTTAATTTTTTCGAGAGAGAGGAGTAAAAGCGGGATTGTGTGTGAGAGGTAAATAAGTGTAGCTGTAAATTGACATGACATCTTATAAAGTGGAAATCATCACAGACCCCCAACGTTTACTAGTTACAAGTTACTTTCTTATTCATCTTTTTTCTTATTTTATAACAAAAAAGACATTTTTTTCAAACGTAAATTATGTAAATATTTTTTTTCAGATGACCTTAAATCCGAAAGCACCTCAACTCGACAAAAGAAGAATAGACTGTATTTGGGCGATAATAATGTCGTAATTACATATTGAATAAGTAATATTTTAAGGAAAAGGGGTGATGATTTTGGATAGCCTTTTAAAACTCGACGTTTCGATTGAAATTCATTGAAGTTTGTTATTTCCGGATTATAATGGAGCGGGGCCAATACCCCAGTTATTATAAATCCATAACAATTTTTAATCTCACACGTGCAGTCTAAAACATGAAATATAACATTAGTTTTTTTAACATGTCATAATTTCAAAATTTTAATAAAAAAGATTTATAACCTTAAGAAGATTAAGACGTATAAAAAAAAAAAAAAAAAAAAAAAAAAGACACAGCCACACGAATAGCAAAAATAACGGTTTTGTTTGATTATTTTTTCAAACTACTGTGGAAAACGAAGAACGCGTTTTTCTTGATGGGCGTAAAATGCGTTTTTTTTGTGGGGAAGGGTTAACTTTGTTTTCGGGCTGATATTACCATATTTCATATCTATCAGTGTCATATCGTCTTACTTGAGTGCTTATCTGATAGAACGAATACTTGTTTAGCATGTTTAGGGTTCGGAAGTGAGTGATACAATGATATTATACCATCTGCAGCTGAGAGCCCGGAACTCGAACCCGTAGCTGTCTCTCATGCCATGAATGTATAACACTGTACCGTGCGAGAATCCTTAGTATATCTTTATGTCTAGCATGGACAGTTTTTTTTTAAAAAGCAAAGAAACTCAAATTTAGAGCGAAATACTTTGTAGTTGTTTTTTTTACCCCCTTTGGAGTACGATCATATTATTTTGACATGTAAGTCGACTAATGCCCCTTTGCAATTCGTAGTCATATTCAAATTCAAAGTTCTTTTCAATCGAGCGTATGTATATTGATTAACCATTACACCTTTCCCGAAGGAACAAAATCGAGACTTGTAAGTCAATAAGCCAATTCATCAAGTCCACCAACGTTACTGGATCCTGTTTTTCCGAAACCCATTACAGGAAATATCTTCCAGTCAATAACAATGGTATTGATATATTACACGAAAAATGGCCAAACTTTAAATCTCATTTAAATAACACGAACTTGTACGATAACACGTGGTCACAGACAGGATTCTGTTTACTCTTCGTCGCGTGTAGCGGAAAATCTCATTAACGAACAAACACGTCGCACGCGCTCTTACCGACAGATCCGGTTTAAATCTGCATGCGCATTTGAACATATTCTTCAATACCGAAAGGTGACAGCAAATCGACCTCGCCAAATAAAGGTCAAAACCACAAGCCTAACCACTGCTACTAATCTTCTCACAATACGAGAAAATTCACGTAAAATTGAGTCTCAGATGCCATACAAAAAACTAACAGAGCGCCACCACGCGTTACGCATGCGCGATTATGTAATTCAACCGGTACAAGACATGCGCAAATGCTGTTGCTTATCGCACTGGTTGACCTTTTGGTTCAAACACCCCATTCAAAATACTTTCAACGTTAAATGACTTGTGGATGAATGAAAAGCAAATACAAGCAAAAAAACCCGAACACGTGGGTTATAATTCAATGCCGTCTTGAATACTTGTTTAAATCGTTTCTGTACGTGACTAGAAATAATTGACCATGTCGTGCAGAAAAGCATATTCTAGGAACCCCGAACATGAAGAGTCTGATTAGATTGTGCTATTTTTATAGTCTGATCAGGATCCAACCTTTTCACTTTTCTTGATTATTCTACATGACTTAAAAGTCATTAGATGACCCCAAATCTTGTATCTTCAGTGTTAGGTTTTGGTTGCAAAAGAAAGACGAATTAAATCATGTAATGATATAGACTAAAAAGTGTTGACTCCGATTCCCTCTTATTTCTTATATCGAATTGTTGAACCATAGCTGTCAATCAAATAATCAATCGACCAATCAAATCACTAGAATAGACGAGTTTGAATTTCAGCATTGGCCGACAATTATGTGAAACACTTTTGTTGGTTTTGCGACTTTAAAGTCGTAAAAACATCTTTTCAAAGCTAAAGTTACGACCTTTAGGTCGTTAACCAACCATTTTATCTTGATAAAAAAAAAAATAAAAAAAATGCCGTTTGATAAGTGTCGGAGTGTTGATTTGGTCAGTGATCCGTAATGTGTTGAGTAGCAGTAAAGGTGGTAGATATGAAACCGGAGAAGGATACCGGAGAAGGATCGGGCACAATCGCACAATAAAGAAACTGAAAATCATTGAAAGAAGCGTAAATGTCTTTCGTTTCATCACACTCTAATGTTTTTTACGGGTTCACCGAATCGCCCATTTTTTGGTGACCGACTATATTTTTTTGTGTACATATCACTTGATTGGCATCTTATTGTAAATGCAAAATGTCGAACTTTTGGCAATAACATGCAACATGTAGCCTGATTTATTGAAGATCAGGTTCTTTTGTGTCACGTTAGACCAGAAATATAATACCATCGACGGCTTGAAATAAGAGTGTAATTCGCCGTCAAATTTGTTATTGAACTTTAAACGTTTTTCACGAAAAAAGGACTACAATTGTTTGTTTTTTTTATATAGAAGAGCATGTCTAACCTTTCAACAGAAAACAAAGTATTTTCCATTTTGTGAATGAAAAATGTAATTGGCGGATCTTTGTCCCCGCCCATCGACCTTAGACAGAAAGTGCGACCAAAATATAAGTTCAAATACAGGAATGATTTCATTGATCTTTTTGACTGGAAGTCAATTTTGAACTCCGAAATTGAACGACATTTATTTGAAGCATTCGTGAATCTGGAGTGCAATAAACCAGTTAGTTTGGTGATCTAAACGTCGTAATCACATCTTACATAAGCTGTAGTTATGACTTTTAGGTCGCCAAACAAGTATTCTCACAATTAACTGACCATGAATTTTGCCAAATAATAACGTTCGATTTTGATATCTATATGGAACTTCCTGTCAGCTCCGAGGGCGTTGTGAGCGATCTATCAACTGATACCACAAATTTATTTTCATATCAAAATTAGACTATTAGGTGTCCGTTCCCCTTAGTTGCTTGCCTTTTATAAGGATTTTTCATTCAATCATAATCAAGTCTCTTCTTCTAGGCACTTTAGGCACTTACGTTGGAACACATTAAGAATTTATTAATCAAGTGGTATTAACTACACCTTGTTCACCGAACGACGAAAAGCTTTTGCACTAAATCTTATATTAGGCCTCCTTACATTGTTTCAAAAGACTAGATGTCGTTTGAGGAATTCTCAACATTTTGGTATCACAGTTTTCGGGCAGCAAGATAAACAATAACAACAACAGTACTCAGACGTAGATGTTAAACGTGTGATCTGGAATGACGCAATGAAGGTCAGGGAGTGGGTATTTCTGTCATATCGCGGCTGCTGGAGCACCTAACAATGGATTCCTAGTATTTCTCACACTATAACAACGACTACATCCTTTCCTAGCCTCCAGCTGCTATCCCACTTAGGTTTACGATTATCTATTCATTGGTGAGAGACAAATGTCGGAAAGAATATGTGCCGCCGACGGGGAACGAACCCATGTCAAATGACGCAATGAAGGTCAGGGAATGACGCAATGAAGGGGTAGGTCAGTGTCCATGAATTTAAAACGTTTGAACCCCGGAGATGTAAGAGTGGATGGGCTTGGTGGACAAGCCGATATGAAAGTTCGTCAATCTCGTTAAGGCTCCGATGTAGTTGAGCGATGAAAACATCAAGCTAACAGCTTAACCTTGATTTACATCAAATCAAAGGTTACAATAATATATTGATATTTTCACGTGCACCTATATGAATGATGGTAAGTCTTCGCCGACATTTCCTATTCATCTTGATTACGTTCAGGATGACATAACAATAGTAAGTGGTTCAATCTCAATATCTGCTTTACACAAGAGTGCATATGCAACTCTCCCGCAATAATCATTTAAATGTAAGCGATTGTTGCGTTATTTTTAAAGTAAATCATATGAAACAGGTCAATGATCCCAGGTATAACCAAAGTAAACAAGTTAAGGTAGAAGTAAAGTCTGGATGACTTTTGTCAAGTGAGATTATGTATGGTGTACTACAGAACTACACTTTAAATCGTATAAGCATAAAAGAAGACGCACGCACGTACAATTATGATACAGTTGTAACCTTGTAATTTAAGTGTGTGCGCTCAAAAAGGGACGGTGGAAACGTAATTAAACGCGTGCACACTCAATTTTCGAGCGCTTTTTCAAAAAGAAGGCATCTTCGTTTTATCCTTGCACTTGTACTTTTATGCGCTCACGTTCAAGTCTTTATTTTAAGTCTTTGTTTTAATCTACACTCACATTTTATTCGCCAGCAAGCTCCGTTTTTAAGCGCATATGCTTGAATTTTGTAGGCGCACCTGTTTTATCAACGCCGAAAGTGGAGTTCCAACAAGTTTAGCGGGCCATGATTTTGTATATATTTAGTTAATATATTTATATATATGAATATAGTATTTCCACAGATGAAGCAAGCGCTTTATCATCCCTTTGATTGAAGTTTCCCCCTTTTGATTAAATTCATGTTTTTTTGAATAATGCCTCTTAGAAAGGATATCAGAACAAATCTTACAATAAAAATGCGTGTACTGTATAGTTAGCGATGGCTTCGTTGATTATTACGAGTGAGACCGGTTTTATCTTTGGAGGGAAAATGAAATGTGGTATTCATAAGAAATCGCTCAAATTACATGTCGTTAGATCTCTGTTTTTTTCTAATGACATTCAGAGGTGAAATCCGTTGAAAATAGGCAAAAAAACCAACGTTTTAACCGCCAGCTTTTCAAGACGGGAAGGGGGCTATTGTCTCACACAATAACAGCAAACGAAGAATCAATTAACGATGCAAAGTTTTTGTCGCTCTTTCCGCGAATTCTCCTGCCTAGACCGCAAAAGTGGTTTTTCTAATTATTTAATCTTCATTATTCTATCTCTCGCTTCCGCACAAGAAGCACACCTGCCGGGCCCAGTCCGTGGATTTAACCTTTTATCGATGTACCCCTTCATTTTATCAACCAAGAGAGTTTATATCGAGAAAAACGTTTAGAATTAAGCTGATAGACACAAAGTATGCAGCCTTCACGATGACAGAACGTAAGCGAGCATGAAATTGAAATCCGCTTTTCACAAAAGTGCTAGTGTAAAACGAGGTTATAAAGTCCAAGTTACACTTTATCTTCAACAGAATGATTAAATAAAAATACGAAGCTCTAAAACGCCATACTTGACGTCTAACTTGCAATATTTACTGAAAAAAGAGTTCTATTTTCATTTAAAAAACGTGAAAAACATTGTGCCCTGTACATGATTGACAAATAAACATTAAGTGTTCGGGCTGATTTTTTTATGTTAAAAACTTTAAAAAGTTGATGAAATGGAATTTAAACCTTAAAGGGATATGCCATGTAAGAGATCCATCCTGTGAAGAGTTGGGTTATTTGTTCCGCTAAATACTTTAAGTGTTACTGCGCTGTAAACATTGGCGATTAGCGATGGTTCCGTCATCTTCCACAAAGGATAAAAAAAGCGCTTTCTTGGAAGTGCTAAAAGTATAAATAGAGGATATTAAATGAGAGGCCTTAAATATCGAGTCTATTTAACTCGTCATCTAAAACAGATAAAACTCGGTTTGTAGGCTTATAAATGACTCGTTTAATAAATTGAGTATTTCAAGATATTTTATTTAGAATTTGACGTAAATCGTTTAGATAAATCGATCAAATTCCTGCACTTAATCGATCTATGATTTTCCGCGAAATATATGTATGTTACGCCGTTTGTAAAACGAAGCCATTACATGTATTACATGACGTCATTTTCAAGGCAACGTTAAAAAACGCTTAACCATAGGCTTAATTTCATTCACATAGTAATTACACTTACGTAATATCATCCGTGTAATATTAATATATTCTGCTTCACCAAAGAGGGTGAACAAAGCCTTAAGCGGATAGTTCTTAATGAAATCGACAGTGAGCAACCAAAATATCGCAAACACAGATCTGCCTATTTGTGCGCTAATGGATTCAACCTATTTATAAAAGTCGCTTTTTATGCCCGCTTTGCAGGCAACGTAACGATTTATAAAAATCTGAATTTACTGCGTAGATAGCGACTTTTAAAGCTATAAACAATTTATTAATATCGAAAATGTAGCGAAACATACAAAGTTTTACGTTGTTTGTGATTTTGCGTTCATTGTATATATGTATAGTTACGACATGGTTTGATTGATTGATTGTATCGGGTTTAACGCAACTTTTAAGTCTATTTCAGTCATATTGCGAGCATCAAACCTTGGATTCCTGGTATTTCTCAAACCAGTATCACTATTTTATCCTCTCCTGGCATCAGACTGCTCACCCCACATAGGTTAACGATTATCGTCCTATTGGTGGGAGACATAAACATGTCGAGGGAAAAGATTCGCTGCGATCGGGGGTCTAGCCTGGGATTCCATAATCAGGAGTCCTCCGCGCTACCAACGGCACTATGGCAACGGCGCTATGGCTACGGCCAGAAAATGCTCTTACTAAATTGAAAACAGTTATTTTACAGACTTCTGCCTCAAGCTGAGAGTATTTTAAAAGAGCTTACTTAATATCATACATCTGTTTCAGACTGAATCTGCGCTCAACACACTCTTTTTCATTCAAAATTACTCGTTCACAATGTCATTCATTTCATTAAAAAAATAATATCACCCAACCCGTTTCATTCAAATAATGTGCTTAAAATATCAGCAATTATATTGGCTGACCTCAATTAAGAAGTACGCAAGAACCACTCAAGACTGAAAGACTTGTGCAAACATTGTTTACATAAAAGAATGTTTTTGTACGTGTTTGTTTTTTTTTCTAGCCAACACACGTTTTCGTCGTTGTCAATCTTAGCTGAACTGTACATTATTGTTGAAAAAATCTATTTATAGAATTATATGCACGTCCTTGTAAAGTGAGGTATAGATGTACAAGTAAGTGTGAGTGATCAAAGGACAATTTTGTTGTTTATACAAGTACAACCAATCACTATAACTTATAAGTTTTTGTGTTTATGTTGCGTCTAGACTGGAAATGAGTTCCCTTAAATCCGCCAGGCTGTTTGTCGGTTGCATTTTTACTTCCACAATATATTTAGACTAAAATGAATGCTTGTTACTGGCATTAAGAATTGATCAATAATTGCTTGTTCCGAAACTAAATTATGTTTTAAGAGCCATCAACCCAATTAACTCAAATGAATTACAGGTCAGATGACATCTATCGACAAGGTCTCAGGTTGCAAGTCTAAAGGTATGAAATCTGAGACGCAAATTAAACACCATTCATACTAATTGAATTGAGGTACCGATTTGCATGTCGTTGTTTGACCGAACATTCGTCGTTATCAAGCAGAAGTTGAGATGCTTTAATAGCCCGTTTACACTTTAAAAATTATGGTATTGTATTATGTAACCCATTACAACACAGTCCATAATGTCGACGTTTTGAGGAAGGATAACTATGGAAGAATTGACGGAATGGGAGACAAAATTGCTTGTTTCTTCTTTCCCATTACGATTTCTGACATAAATTTCTGCTCTAAATGAATAATTTGATTGATCATTGAATATCGTTATTGATAGGTGCGATCTACAAATTTGGGTCAGTTAAAGGTATTTGGTTACACTGCTTGACGCCAAGCTAAAATTGATTCCTGCGCGGAAAACGAATGGTGTCTGCTTTGAACAGGAATAACAAGAACTAAATATGACGACCATCCTTCTGCAAAAACCGCATTCTCGCGATTTCATTTGTGGAGTTTATAATTAAAAGTGGTTGTATTGTAACAATAGGACCTAGATATAGAGTTTGGATACGATCTCGGTAAAATCAGAGAGCGTCCCGTTACAAAATTTCCTTTTCTGACATCAGAAAGGGGATGCTAAGTCGGCATTTCTTTTCTCTCGTGAGTATACTAAATTGTAATGCTTTTATATCTTGAAACAAAAAGCACATATTTCCTTCTATATGTTTTGTATTCCTAGTCCCAATCTTGCCCTATCAGATAGATTACTCATAAATCGTTTGTTCTTCTCATATCTGATTTTCAACTCGTTTCACCGAATTGAACTGATCTTAAAATAATTAAAACGTGGTTTAAGTTAAAAAAATATCTTTATGCATTGTGATAGGAAAAATGGTTTCAAAGGGACAGGAAAATATTAGTTATCGATACCGTATAGACTTATTTTGATATAAAAAAAAAGTCGTTGGACGCAATTTTAAGACATTTTAGTTGTATGCTATTCCTGGCTACAGTGCTGGTGTAAACGGTAACGCCATTTTGTTATTTTTTATGAAAATCTGATGTACAATACTCTTAACGATCGCCACATTAGAAATTATATGACCGCTAAACCTTATAATCATTATGACTCTTTCATATCACCCATAAAGTACGGATCGCTGCTGCAAATCAAACAATCGATTCACCTACAAAATTATTACATCAAACCGGAAATAAACGTTGATCTCTTGACATTCATATTAAGCAGTTATGTTGGTTAGGCGACATAAACGCCGAAACTACAGCTTATTCGAGCTGTAGTTACGACGTTTCGGTCTAGTGTTTATTTGTTTTATTGAGATGTGGCCACCGGCTTTGAAATTCGAGGCACAACCAGTGAGATTACTGTGATAGCATATGATAGTTCAAGGTGAAGTTTCTAAAGAAGTCATGACCCTCTTTACATCAATTAATTGTTTTATTCAATAATTATTGTAAGGTTTCACCTCGCTTTTCATAAGCCTTATATAAATACATTGCCCAACAACTAAGCAACCTATTCATATTTTTGTAACATTGTACTGACCAAATAATTGCAAAGTGACATTGTTTTTAAGACTTACTTCTTGTTGGTGTACAGTGGGTGTGGCCAGCGATACTCTAGGTAGGTTCTATACTGCAAAGAGAGTAAGTCGGTTTTTTACTGACTGTTTCTACTAACATGATTGTATGAAGTTTTCTTTGATCAGTCCGCGACAGGATCGCATATTTTACAAATGAGTAAAGATTTATTCTGTTACCAGGTGACGGCTTACACTGAAGATTACCTTTGCAAAAAGCGCACGTGCTATATTAAAATGATCCGAAATTAATCGTTTAATAATGTTTTCTTCGCAGCGTTTTTATGCTTCAAACTATTGAACAAGATTTGTAAGTATTATGAAACTGATTTTATACCCAGATATTTTATGGCTCTGGGCGGTTACATTACGCACGCCCCCTTTTTTTGAAATGTCTTTATTGTAGAACGTCTGTTGTGGGCACATTTATAATGCATATTTCTGTCAGTCCGGGCTAAATCATTCAAGGCTCTTTCATGGTACAAACAACAAACAAACAATAAGAAAAACTTGTTCAACTTGTCGTCTATAGAGAATCCTTTTTGGCAGGAATAAACGCATTCAAGTTCCGTTAAATCTGAAGTCCTTATTAATTACGTATAGGAACTATAGCCTTTATACCAACATGGATTTTATTCCACAAATCAACCGTATTTTAGATATAATCCAACGAATTTCGACAACTTTATTGTCTTTGTATGTTATTGAGCACGAGAGAAACAACTAAAACAAATAACCAAGCAAAAAAAAAAAAAAAAAAAAAATGGGAACAGTTTACAGAATTTAGGACTATGATCTTAAAAGCTCGCAAAAAATTATGGCCTGTTCAAAACTACCATCTGCGGATGGACCGAGATAAAAGTTGTGGCGGTGAACAAGCCTGATAAAAAATACCATCCTTTTGATATGAGAGAGGGAAGAGAAAGCGCCTATTTATGAAAAACTAATTTTTCACGTTCGGGTATAAATCACAGGAAATCACGGTGTAAATGAGACGGCGCTATCCTACATCAATTTTAATAAAGAGATAGGCTGATAAGTCCGTGATTTCACGCGATAAAACGAGAAAAGACGATATTCTTAATTAGTATGATAATCTCGATTATGCGTCGACCCTTGGGCCTTTTAAAGTTAAATGTTGCTACTTAAATATTGCATTAATAACACACCCTTTTCACGGATTACAATTTTCACCCATATTTAAAATAGTTTTTTTTACTCTGCTTTTTTTGTATGCTCTACACTATAACTTTTTTTCGAAACGTGAACAATATAAGCCTTGATGTAAAAAAATTGAAAGGCAATCGCTGGATGTGCATAACAATAGTCGGAATTTTATGAAACCATGGTCACCTGATTTCGTGTGAATAGTAACAACTTCTAATAATGAAAATGGCATTGGCGGATCGACGTTGTTAATCGAAAAGTCAATTGACCAATCAAATCATCGATTTAGAGGGGGAGTGCACTTTTAAACCGTCAGTTTTTTAAGTATTTTTGTTGGTTTGACGGCATAAACGTCGTAACTACAGCTTATCGAAGTTGTAATTACCACGCTTAGGTCACCTACCAACCATTTTATCTTTGTTACATGTTTACTGACGATAATTTTTACAAAAAATCGCATTTTAGTATCTAAGTTGAATTTTCTGTTGATCATTGGTCAGTGCCAGATATCTTGTATTGTATCTATGAAAATTTCGCCTTTTATCTTCTGGAAAAGAATATGGTAAAAAAGAAATTCTTTTTAACTTTTCTTAAACCTCTATACACGAGACCATTGAACATAATTATATTTATATAATATAATTACCGGGTTGCATAGACACTGTAGTTTGCCCTCGAAATGTCGTATCTATGGCTTGAATAAAGTTGCAGTAACGACATTTGTTCGTTTACCGACGATATAATTGTAATCAATAACAAAGTCGTCATCCTATGAAATAACGCTTGTCGTATGTCCTACAATTCCAAATATTTAAACTATGTGTTGAGATTCCAGACATCTATGAATACTATGACACTTTCTTTTCCATTCCTTTAGTATACATGTTAGACTAAAACTTGAGTCTATTTTACATTAAGAAAGTGGAGCCCACATGGCGTAAACTCACCGAAACCTGAAGACAGTTGGGCGTCCGAACGTAGGCGCAATGTGTCTTTATGCTATTATCACGTTTTTATACGAGCCATACTGACCGTTCCAACAAAAAGCTAGGCATATTTCTTAAAAATCGCAGGATCGGGCGGGACCGTAGCATATTGACAAACTATGGATGCATCGCACGGTCGCATTGTTAGTATTGCTTGGCGATCGTGAGCTGTTTTGGACATTAAATAAGGAATGGTATGCTATAGTTGTGCATTGGATTCTCGCTCCGGAGAAAAAAAAATGTATAATTCACAAAAGGTCGAGCGAAATGTCAAATCACCTACGTGACGAGAATCTAATACCAGGTTTTTGTATCATGTCTACAACATGGAATTCAAATCATTATATATCGACGATTTTTGACGAGCTTAATAAATTGTTTATGTCAACTTTTTTAATAATCCTAATACAGTTATATAAGGCGTGACGTCATTTAATCTGGAAAATGTCACCTAACCTTACCTGTATTAGTACATGTCCGATACTGAATTTTTCTGTCGAATGTAACTTACAAGGAATCTTAGTTGATGTGTAATAAATCTTCCTCTTCCTGGAACTGAACTATAGTTAGCTAGATTCCACCGTTGATTAATACCATGTTGGAAGTACCAATTTATGTTTCCGAATTTCTAGGGCCATGTCTTCAGACTTTCCTCGCATACAGTTAAACTTCAATGGGGGTATTTTTCACTGAAAAAAACCCTGCCCCATTTTTTTTATAAATATGATTTACTAATTCCCACATATTTCCACATTTAAACGCACCCAAAGAAAAAAGTCTATATAATATTGTGTAAAATAAAGAAGCTTCTAGTTACAAGCAATTTCTTCATTATCCACGACCCTTTTTACCCATACAGACAAAGTTTTTTTAAAAATTCATCAACTGAAAATTGTCGTCTGCAACTTTTTAATTTTGACTAGTCTGAAAATATTCCGTCTGCTTATGTGTTAGAGCATGTATGTGTTAACTAATATGCGAAAATCCTTTCTACTTTGAATAGTGATAATATGAAATAAAAACTAACATAAATCCGTACATGGGAGAAAAGGGCAGCCCATTAGAATATAGCTATTTGAATTGTGATGGACGGACCAAGAATTAAAAAGAGAGAGGATAATTGTTTGTTTAACCTAGTTCCGCTTTTTGACGCCCCTCGAGAACAAAGTTTGCAAAAACACTGTGTAAAATGAAAACATTGTTTTTTATAGCAATTTCTTTATTTCAGCACAATGTTTTCTACCCAGAAATCAAAATATGTTTTATAAATTTCAGCAACTTGAAATTATCGCCTAAAATTGGACCAACCAGTCTACATTTTTGTTTTCTGGCAATGGGTTAAGGGTAAGATTGATTTGTATTTCATTTCAGTAACTTTAGTCATATTATTACGAATTGCAAATAGGGCTCAAACAAAGCAGGGCTTACGGCTTTATTAATGTGATCATTTCTCTGATTTTTTTTCAGTGAAATTATCAAGTAATAATCCATCGGGCAATATCGATAATCTACCAGAAAGGTTGAAAAGAAGCGGATAGTTTTGCAAATTAAAATTATTAGACATATCGCCACGTACACATACATGATATCTGTATATACATCACGACCCTTGGATAACAAAACCCAACGGCGTCGTTAGACGGTTTAAATATCTTAACTATATATCAAACTGACTGTAATTACGCGATTTTGTTCGCCCATCGATTAACAAAGGCCTGTGTGTCATATATTCCAAAATTGTCACTCCATAAAATAATGCACCAAGGGGTTTTAAATGACACTAGAATGTGGAGGAGGGCCTAAAGTTGTGCAGTGATAGCCGCTAAATAAACATTTTGCCAAAAGTCACGTGGTCGGTATTGCAAGTTGTGGGTTTTGAGTGTTTACCTTTTGCCCACGAAGAAATACGCGAAAATGCGCGTAAATACGCGCGTATGAATAAGCACTTTCAAGTTTAGTCGAGAAATTGATACGTTTATCACGTGCATTCAAAATTGTGTTTATTCTAGCATCTAATTGGCCAAAAATAAAACACATTAAACAAGCCTTCAGCTGTTACAATAAACATGTTGCATGAGTTGTTTGTAGCTTGATTAGATAATATTTCATTTCGAATAATCCTTCCAAGAGAAAAAAATCGGTTAGCCTTGCCTACTTTTCGATAAAAATCTGGTGAACGATTTTTGATATCCATTGGAATAAAATGTAGTCGAACTGATCACTTTAGGCATTGCCGTCACATCTTACGTGAGACTATCCCTGGCAAACTATTTGTCAATACATAACAAGCCTTTCACGTCTAAACACTTAAAGAAAACGAAGAAAAAGGGTGTGTATATCAGCAGTTCATCAGTGTATCAGTAACCCAAGAGTAATGATAATAATAATGAAACAAAATTGGTACGGCCTCAGAGCATCATTATCTTTAATTTACCTATCCATCATTTAATTTCTTTCTTCCCTGATTATAGTTTTATTTCCTTCCTTTTAATATATCATTCAACTTTTCATTTTCTTCCCAATTACCTACTTAATCTCTCCCCCAATTCGAACTTGCTACTAATCTTGTTAGTAACTACATGTATGTATATTCTGTATAGTTGCTATTGTCAATGTTCTTTGTATTGTAGGGGAAGGGCCGATACTAAATTGTTAGAACTTGTGGCCCGACCCCATTTCATGTTTTTGTGAAATAAAGTATGTTTAAACTAACTATCAGAAGTTCAGGTCATAAGGTCCCAGTACAGGTTCTTGAACAAGTATACATTGGATCTTTCTCGAGCGACTTTATTTATCAAGCGAGACAGTCTTCATTAAGCAAGCAAATTCAATTAGGTTAAAATAATCCCTCTAAAATCAAAGCACTGAAAGTACTTTTGGAGGACGTCCCTGTTGGTATAGTAGAGTGATGTGTCCATTTTAGTGTAGAAAAATGCATTTTTTTCATAATGTTAATCTTATTTAAGCATAACGTCTCGCCTAGCGTGGTTTGCTTAAAAGTTTATACAGGATGTTCTCAATTCTAGAGTCGTGAGCACGATCCTAAGTTCGGCAAAAATTGCCATTTCCACACACGTCATTTGTCTCTCGCCGATATATATGGTATGTAATTAACCTATTAATTTGGCTTAGCAGCTGTTGGCTCAAACTTATTGTTGCAGTTGTACATGTAATTGTCCTGGTGTGAAAATGACAGGAAGCCATGGTTGTTCTCTGTAAGGTAGAATCAGTGCAAAGGCTGTAGATACATTAAAATGTATATGTTACCATCTACCTTTTTCACAATTTCACGGAACTCATACCAGTCAATTTAACGCTTTGCAGCCAGCCAAAATACGCAGCCCCAACACTTTCTGTTTCTTGTGTCACCGAATGCAGACAAACAGTATAAAGCTCATGAACTTTTAGTTCTCATCCGAAAATGGTCCAAAATTTATTTTTTTGCATTCATTTAATGCAATATTTTCTTTTTTTACCATTAACTATCTGCTCAAAACATGTATATTCCTAGTATTTCTAATTTTGACTATGACCACTTCGAATATTTCAGCCTCTTCTGTAGATTGGAGCCACTTCGAATATTTCACCCTCTCCTGGATTTTTTAATCTGAGTTACACTGATGGACATTGAAGACGTCCATCAAAAATAAAAATCTGTTAGATGTGGATATATGTGCTAGCAAAAGAATCGTAACTAATTCCTATGTTGTTGGAACCCATTAGAAGCGAGTTCGGACAATATAGGATTAGATGAGAATTCTCAAATAATTTTCGCATTCAGTCTTACTATTCCTTCCTTTTTTCGTCACCAAAAACCTGAATTAAGCTACAAATTTTATATGCTGCATGCGGTCTCCTTAGAGGTTGCTTAACCCATTACCAGAAGGCAACGTTTTAGACTGGTCAAAATTGAAAGTAGATGCAGACGATGATTTCAAGTTGATTAAACTATAAACATCTTTGTCTGTTAGATCAGAAAAGTTTCTTCATTTTCCAGAAATGGTTTTCCAAGCTTTATTCTCGTGACGCGTACAGAAGCGGAGTTGATGGAGGGGGTCTAAACAAGTTCAAATGTAATTGCATTTAAAGTCAAACTCCACCGATTTTGCCTTATTTGTACTATATAAAGTTTCACATATTTATGAGATTCAACAATATTCGCGTTAGTGCTTAATCTTCAGACACACACACCAATTATTCATAGGTCATGAATGATACATTTTTAGGTATTCTAGCCAGAGTAGAGGGTACCGTCTTTCTTCACCTATAATACGCACATGTCATAGGGTGAAACATATAAATCCATTAAAAGTATTAAAAATCTACATTATTCTAAATTAGTGTCGTTATCGTTATTCTGTTCACCATCATACGCGTTAATTAATCCCTGGTCTGATCTTTTCCCTGTCTTTGTCAACAGTAGTAAGTTGTCTATAAGTAATTTTGTTCGATTAACAGTATAACAAGTTCTATCACATTAACTAAAATCGATGCGCACTTTGTTTTGTTATTCATTTCCGCCATTTTATCACAATAGTACACAATCATTTGTTGTTCAACATTCCACTACATTTCCATCGTATTTGCATCTTGCAGTAAATACAGGTAAATACCATAGTAAATATATGCAATTTAAAAGATTTGTACGTAGATTATGTGTAGATTCATTTGTTAAACGGTTTTTGTACATATTCTTAGGATCGTTTAATTATCTATTTTTAGATGAATTGTCCGTATGAAATACATCGAATTGAGAACCGAGATTGGTGTTCTTCCTTTTCTTCGCCCAAAGACCGATAATAGGCTGGCCGGCGACAGTGGCGCCCAACGTTTAAAAGACAACCAACTCATCACTGGAATGGAATGATTACAATCAAACATACGAACTATATTGAGATCGTCTCAGTCGTTTTTCAAATGTGAACTTTTGTTGTGAGTCCTCTTTTATTCTTATGTAAGGCCTTACAAACAATTGCTACGTACTTCAACCGATCTGTTACCAGCGTGTTCATCAAGGAGGAACATTTCTATGAAAGTCCTTTACATGTGTCATCGATGGATGAGAACACTATTATACATTTGTTCTGTTGAATGCCATGATATGTTTATGCGTTTGTTTGATTTCGTATAATTTTATAACTTCTCCTTTGTCTTGAAAGTGCAAGTGTGTTAATTCTTACATTGTCTTAACAGTGAGGGATAAATATTTACACAGAACAGTGAAATAGAGACATTCATCTTGTTTTCAAAAGCTTTCAGACTTTGAGATTTGTAAATTATGATGAGGGTAATTTCTCCTTTTATTTAAGCGTTTTAGAAATCGGAAAATTGATATTTTCATGTGTATAGCTAGTTCGGTATAACGTGTTTTTTTATGTATACATTTAAATTACCAACAATTGTTTCATTAATCTATAGACATTCATAACCATATTTTTTTCCAAATGAAATTTGCATGTGCAGCGCGATCATCACAGTAATCCCAATTGTCACCTCATTTCAGCATGTATTAACATTTATTAACCTTAGTATAAGTTAGTCATATAGGTTAAGTAGTGTTTCGACCTTTTTCTAACGACCCAATCCAAATATCTCCCTTTAAAGCAAATAAATACATTTGATAGCCTCTGCTTGGGTATGCGAACTCTAACGAACAACAGGTTAATATCGGATTATTGGTGGATTGGCACTTTACCTCTACCTTAGAGTAAGTCCCGCTTGGCCCATTGGATGTGACGGTGCCTTCCTGTTCGAAAGCCCCCGGATCGAATCTTTACGCGGCCGTTTTTTTTTTTTCTTTCCTTGATTGATATTCTATTTTCTTATTATTTTCTCTATGTTTTTTTTTTGAACGTGTATTTAGTAATCTGTTGTTATTAAAAAAAACATATATATATACAAAAAGAGGATTACTTGGAGGACTTATTTTAAAGGTCTAAATCGTGCTTCCCGGATCTATTGTGTTATTATTTAACTGATTGTTATTTTATTTAATCCACAGGATTGAAACAGTTATTTTCAGCATTGTGTAATTGCTTGAAATATTTGAAACAGTGTTTCGTGATTATATGAAGGTGTTAGGTTCTTGTACAGGCATCAGTACTTAGAAATCGTGTAGACAGAAAAAGTTTTTTTTGGGTCGCGGGGTAGTGTTATCCATATGTAGAAAATTTGACTGTACCAACATCGTCTGGCCCCGTAGCGTAGTGGATAGGGTTAAGGATTTCTATGGTAGAGGTTCATGGTTCGAATCCCATTGTAGGTGCAAATTTTCTGATTGTCTACAAATTGTGAATTGAACGGTTTAATGCTTCAGGTATATGTTTCAGGCGATATGCTCCAGATATGGAATTCTTGATGACAAGGGGAAATTTAGAATAATAGCCGAGGAGCAATTTTGTTGTTCTTTTGGTTTATGTGATGTTTTCCGATTACTCTGTTGTTCTTGATATTTGTGTTTTGTGTGTTAACGCTTCAGATATTTTGATTATTTTTCTATCTTTACACTTTTATCCCAACATCTGTTGAGTGAAATACTATAAAAGCCGGACAATGGCGAATTTCATTTCTGAGAGGGAATTGCGAAGAATGAAAAGAGACGCACTAAGGGAACGGATACATGAAGAAAGAGAGTCAGTTCATTCGGGATTAAGAGAGCAATTAGAAAGTGCGGAGAGAGGTACCAGTAGATTCCGCAGTTTAGATTTGAGCCCTTCAAGGGATTTAGTGATAAGTGATACCCCAGATTTACAACAGGATGGGTTTGGTGAGGAAGGGTATAAGACTGTGGATGCATATGGAGGAAGTATAGATATCTCTAAAGAAATGTTAGAGTTGGATAGAAAACTCAGCGTTCTGCGACAATCAGGAACAGAAGCGTTGGAAAAGGCTAGAAATTCCTTGTCTTCTAGAGAGGGGTCATTCCATGCTTATGCCCATGGGAGAGGTGATGTAACAGGTAGAAACGGTAGCTATTTAGAGTGTCTACGGAGAGAAAGCAGAGAAATGGATATTGAGGCAAACAGAAGAGATAATTTCGCTGATAGAATGCGGCATGAAATAGGAAGTGAGAGAAATAAAAGAGATAGTTATTTAGATAGCACGCGGAAGGAATCCGGAACGGAAAGGACAGGAGGTCATAGTTTATTCGGATGCCAACCGCACAAGTTAGGAATGGAAAGGTCACGAATAGATATGGAAACTGAAGTAGGTGGAAGGGATGTTGCATTAGATACACAAAAGAGAACGGAAAGCGAAATGAATAGGAGTTGGCAGGAAAGAGATCAAAATGAGATTAAAGCTGGAAGAAATAAAAAGGACAGATATGGATATATAGGAACCAAACCCAAGGAATATATAAGAGAAAGGAATGGACTGGAACAGAAGGATACCAAATGTAGACAGGGTAGTGAAAGAGAAAGTAAAATATATGGTGCTATGGATGAAAAATTAGAGCTAATGAAAGAAGAGAAACAGAGAGTAGATACGGCATTAGAGATGGAGAAGCATTTTATCCAGCAACTTATGGAAAAGAATAGAAAGTTAGATAATGAAATGATGATTAGAGAAGAAGAAGAAAGGGTACTAAAAGAAAGGATTTATAGATTAGAGGTGGCACAAGAAGAATTGGAAAATACCAGACGGGAAAGAGAAAGATTGGAAATGACAATAGAGAAGAAGATAGAATATGAAAGATTGCGAGAGAAGAAACTGTCACTAATGAAAATCAAAGAGAGAGAACTGGCAGATGAGATGGACAACAAGAAATATTTGCCTAAGAGGGAAGAAAGTCAGAATGGACCAATGCAAAGTGTAGCGGGTTTTGGAACTCCTAGGATACCTCCTTTCTTAGGATTCGATTACAAAGTTTGGAGAATTGAGGTAGACTCTATAATCCATAGTGGTTTATATCATGAGGTCCTTTTGTCACAAGCACTTAGAAGTTCGTTGAAGGGCGATACAAAGCGTATTCTCCTTACAATAGATCCTATGGCAAGTTCACAGGAACTTTTAGATAAGCTAGAGGATATTTATGGCACAACTCAGACGGAAGATACAATTATGCAAGAGTTGTTTAATGCAAAGCAGCACGAGAAGGAATCGACAGCAGATTGGGCTTTAAGATTAGAATCAATTATGCAATTGGCTTTGGAAACGGGAGAGATTTTATGCAGTAAAAAGAATTCTCTTCTGAAGCAAAGGTTTTGGAAAGGTTTACAGAGTGAAAAGCTTAGAAGTAATACTAGAGTAACGTATGAATCAGAAGCCACTTTTGAAACACTAAGGAAGAAAACCAGACTGGAAGAATACGAGTTACAGAAACAGGCTACAAATAATGAAAGAATACAGAACAAAGGGAGAGAATTAAGAGAATGTTATAAAGAGGTGAGCAGGGAAATGCTACCACAAACGGATAGACTGGATTCTAAGCAAGCAAGTAATAACAAAAATATGGATCTATTACAAACATTGTTAGGAAAGATGGAAAAGTTGGAAGTAGAGATGGCAAGTTTAAGGAAAGAAACCGCAAATAAGAACAGGAATGAAGGATACAAAAAGGGTTTTAATTACAATAAGAACTGGCAGAAGAAAGATGACGGAAAGAAGGAGGCAAATGATAAAGATGAGAAACAAAAGGATGGAAAAGGTTTAAACCATTAGATGCTTCTATTACAGGGCACAATAGAAGCATAGGAAAAAACGGTTGCCCAAATGAGAATATTTTGAGAAAACTTGTTGGTTCTCCAAACGAGACTAAAATCCGAGTTGAAGGAGTGATGACAAAAGCCCTTTTAGATAGTGGCTCAATGATAAGCACTATATCAGAGACGTTTTACAAAGAACTATCTCATAAGCCGACACTTCGCAGTCTAGACGATTTTGATCTAGACATCGTCTCCGCTAACGGTACTCGAATCCCCTATTTGGGATATATTGAAGTAAGTTTAAGCTTTGATAAACTTGATAAAGAGGATCTGACAACACTTCTTCTTGTAGTACCTGCGACAAATTATCACGACGAGGTTCCGGTCCTAATAGGGATGAATGTGATCCGACAGATGAAAGAAAGTCAACGAGATGACAGCATGGTTCCTTCAGAGTGGGAGTCAGCTTTTGTCTCTTTGGGGTCTGCTACTGTTGGAAAAGCTTATACAACGCAGCCCATTACATTGAAACCAATGGAGGCCAGAACAATCAGCGGCTTCGTTCGAAAGATAAGAAACTCTGATGCAGCTGTAACAGAGCCAATTGAAGATACGTATAATTCGACCCCAATGGTTTGCCCTCGTGTTGTTAGCTTGTCAAACATCGGAAAGACGGCAAGAGTGCCGGTGAAAATATGTAACATATCCGCAAAGATTGTTCGTATTCCAGCTAAATCAGAGATATGTCAACTGAACGAAGTAAGTGTACTGAGACATGCTGAAGCCCCGGAAATTCTTGGTCCTGAAAAAGAAAGCATACATGCATTAACAAATTCAATCAAAACGGACTTACCTGAGCCAGAATGGACGCCACCTGAAAAGGAAAAAAAGAAGAGCAGTATAAACATTCATGAAGAATTCGGTGTTGATATTGATGAATCTTTTCTTTTCGAAGATCAAAAATTAAAGATACAAGGCCTCTTTAAGAAGTGGGGAAGCCTTTTTCCGAAAGGTCCACATGACCTTGGACGCACGTCGGCGGTAAGACACACTATTTCCCTAACCGATGATACGCCATTTAAAGAGCCATACAGAAGAATACCGCCTTCAGTCTTTAACGAAGTTCGGGAACACCTGCAAGAAATGCTGAAAATAGGTGCGATCCGAGAATCAAAAAGTCCTTGGTCTTCCAATATTGTGGTTGTTAAGAAGAAAGATGGATCTATTAGATTTTGCATAGATTACAGAAAGCTTAATAACAAGACGAGGAAGGACGCATACGCAATGCCCAGGATTGATGACACCCTACATCTACTGGCGGGTTCGAAATACTTTTCGAAATTAGATCTGAAGTCCGGGTATTGGCAGGTTGAGATGGAAGAAGCTGACAAAGAGAAGACGGCGTTTCAAGTTTGGGGTCTTGGATTCTACGAGTGTAATAGGATGCCTTTCGGCTTATGTAATGCTCCTGCTACATTTCAACGTTTAATGGAACGTTGCATGGGTGACCTCAACCTGAGAGACTGCCTTATTTACCTGGACGATATTGTTATTTTCTCTAAGGACATTGATTCTCATATCGAACGCCTAGATGCTGTTTTTGAACGTCTTGCTAATAACAATCTAAAGGTGAACCCTAAGAAATGCGAATTTTTCAAAGGAAAAATCACTTACCTCGGACATGTCGTCTCCAATCAAGGAATCCAGACTGACCCAGAGAAAACGAAAGCCGTCGAAAATTGGCCAGAACCCAAAACTGTGAAAGAAGTGAGAAAGTTCCTTGGATTTGTCGGTTATTTCCGGAAATTCATTAAGAACTTCGCAGCTATTGCAAGGCCACTAAATAATTTGTTGATTGGGCACCCACTGAAAAAGGATAAGGCGTCCAAAAAGAAAGACAAACGTCAACCATTTGTTTGGGGAGATGATCAACAGACAGCTTTTGATGAACTAAGGAGTCAGCTTATACATCCTCCGGTTTTAGCTTACGCCGATTACAGCCTTCCGTTCAAATTACACACGGACGCATCTTCCAAAGGGTTAGGCGCCGTATTATATCAAAAACAAAATGGAAAGGATCGTGTCGTAGCTTATGCCAGCAGAAGTCTGAAACCAGCGGAGAGAAATTACCCAGCTCATAAACTTGAGTTCTTAGCCCTGAAGTGGTCTGTAACGGAGAAGTTTCATGACTATCTATACGGTGCATCGTTTGAAGTGGTTACAGATAATAACCCATTGACTTATGTATCAACCTCGGCAAAGCTAGATGCCTCTGGACACAGATGGTTGGCTACACTGTCGAATTACAATTTCAGGACTACTTACAGATCTGGCAAGAAAAATATCGATGCTCATAGTTTGTCAAGATTACCTTCAGAGAAACACATCGATAGGTCAGTCATATCGGCTATTGCAGTAGCATCATTGTCATCGGAGACACCATCAGCTTATACGCTTACCGTTCCAGATGTGATAGATTCTGCTAGTGCTAACTCTTGTCCTGAAGTAGCGCCTGAAATTATTGATTCGTCCTCCTTGAGCTCTAAAGACTGGAGGAAAGCACAAATTCAGGATCCCATTATTTCGAGATTGTTTGAGCATTTGGAGAAATGCACTAAGCCTACTGCTCAGCATGCTGGTGTAGACCTAGATCCAATTGTGAGATATCTACGAGATTGGGATAATCTTAAAGTCAGTGACGGAGTACTCTTTAGGGTGGGTAAGTTCAAAGGCGAGACTTATAAACAGCTCCTGCTTCCGGAAAATCTGAAATCCGATATCTTCAAGGCATTACATGACGACCTTGGACACCAGGGTCGGGACAGGACAACCTCTTTATTTAAGCAGAGATTTTATTGGCCTGGAATGGATACATATATCGAAGAAAGAGTGCGTAGATGTCAGAGATGCACAGCAAGAAAGACAAAGCCGTCGTTAGCTACCCTTGTCCCCATAACCTCAACCGGACCGATGGAAATCATCTGCATCGATTTCTTAAGTCTTGAACAGTCTAAAGGAGGTTATGAAAACATCTTGGTCATCACCGATCACTTCACCAGATATGCCCAAGCGTTCCCGTCGAAGAACCAGACAGCGAGAACAACTGCCAAAATTCTATTTGATCAATTTATTGTTCATTATGGATTCCCGTCCAAGATTCACAGTGACCAAGGCCCTAATTTCGAGTCCTCACTTATCCAGGAATTGTGCGCTCTAGCTCAAGTGACCAAGTCTCACACGACCCCATACCATGCAATGGGTAATGGAATGACAGAGCGTTTTAACCAGACATTATTGAAGATGCTCGGGACGCTTGAGGAGGAAAAGAAGTCAGATTGGAAAAGTTATGTTGGATCCCTGGTACACGCGTATAACGTGACCATCCATGAAAGCACTGGTTTTTCCCCTTATTTTCTAATGTTTGGTAGAGAGCCAAAGCTGGCCATAGACGCCCTACTAGGACTTTCATTCGACGAGTCTTATGCGAAAAGCAGGAATGACTACGTAAGGAAGCTCAGGGAAAGACTTTCGTATGCTTATGAAAAGGCGAACGAATCAGCAGAGAGAGCAGCACGGACAAATAAGGCTCGGTATGACACAAAGGCAACATCAGCGATTTTGAAGCCTGGTGACATTGTCTTGGCAAAGAATGTTTCCCTCAGGGGCAAGAAAAAGATTGCTGACAAGTGGGAGTCGGATCCTTATATAGTAATTGAGCAGCCAAATCAAGAAACACCAGTCTACGTAGTAAAGAAGAAAAACAGTGCCTCGAAAAAGACAAAAACACTGCATAGAAATCTTCTTCTCCCCATCAGTACGACTGAGTTTGATACCGTTGGACAAGCCAAAAATGACCAAGCCTCAGGATCAGGTCGAAAGTATGTGATTCCACAGCGCAGGGGGTGTCTCGGTGCTAAAACTACACACAGTATGAGAACACATAAAAGACCTATGAGAAATCGTCGACCACCAACGTGGCAACAGTCAGGTGAATGGGTAATGGACAAAAAGTGATATGTATATAATTTGATTTAATGAGTTATTATCTACTTGTATTACAGATGAAAGTTTATGCTCGTTTCTTCCAGCGATTACGATGTTTTGCTTAGTAACATGATTCATACTTGTCCATTACTGGTTTCCAGGAGGCACGTGGTGTTTGTGAATCTCTAGCACAGGAATAGGTAAACCTATATGTGTTATACTTTCTCTCCATAGATTGGGACCCGTTGGAGCCCCAATTACTTGGAGAGACATGCGACATAAAACTGTCTGGATTTCATATAAACGTTTATGTACAGATGACGTATTTTTATCCTTCTATTGTTTTATACATTCATATTATAGCTTTCATTTATATTTCATTCATTTCAGATGAAGAAAGTCGATGGTGGTACGTAAATGTCGGGACGCCATTTCTCTGCCAGGGGGAATGTGTCATAGGGTGAAACATATAAATCCATTAAAAGTATTAAAAATCTACATTATTCTAAATTAGTGTCGTTATCGTTATTCTGTTCACCATCATACGCGTTAATTAATCCCTGGTCTGATCTTTTCCCTGTCTTTGTCAACAGTAGTAAGTTGTCTATAAGTAATTTTGTTCGATTAACAGTATAACAAGTTCTATCACATTAACTAAAATCGATGCGCACTTTGTTTTGTTATTCATTTCCGCCATTTTATCACAATAGTACACAATCATTTGTTGTTCAACATTCCACTACATTTCCATCGTATTTGCATCTTGCAGTAAATACAGGTAAATACCATAGTAAATATATGCAATTTAAAAGATTTGTACGTAGATTATGTGTAGATTCATTTGTTAAACGGTTTTTGTACATATTCTTAGGATCGTTTAATTATCTATTTTTAGATGAATTGTCCGTATGAAATACATCGAATTGAGAACCGAGATTGGTGTTCTTCCTTTTCTTCGCCCAAAGACCGATAATAGGCTGGCCGGCGACACACACATCCGATAGCCGTCACCTGGAATATAAATCAATGACGGGGATGGCTAAATTGAGCGTACAACCATAGGATAGGAGAGAAACTCATGAAATATAAATATATCACCTCTGTGTATACATAAAATTATGTTTTTGTGTCGGCGTAATTTAAAAACAAAAAACTTTTACCTACAATAACCACCGGAAGTACATTCGCGTGAGGTATCTCTTAAATTGAATAAACCATTTAGGAGAACCCCATCAATTTAGGATAAAACGTTCAGAATGACGAAATGTTCGCCAACATTTCGAAATGTTACCCATACAAATGCAAGTTTGTCATGAGCGGCTTACTTGATAGAATTTCATCCCCCGAATTGAGCCCTGACTTATATTAGCTTCAGACTCCAGCGGTACGATATAGCAGCCTGCGATTTCTGGTGGATATTTTTGATACCATACAATGTAGACTACAATTATTTTTTCATGACCTTTCGATTTTTGGGTTTCTTTATTTAAAGCTTATCTGTAAACTCCTTAAGTTGTCTGTGCGGCGATTTTTCGATAATTGTATTAAAGCGTACGACCCCTTAACATAGGCCGTGTCAAGTAGATATTGTGTAGATCGTACTTGTACATATAAACCTTATAAATAAAACTTTGTAAAATCGTAATTTGTTCTTTATCTGAAAGATATGGAAGGGAAGTGCATTACGGCATCACCTTGTATGTACATTGTACCGATGAGTGACAGGCCGCTTTTATTCAAACTACAAAGTCTTCATTTAATTTTAAAGCATTCTCTAACCACCCTAGAAAGTATTGGAGACATATAAAGTGGTTAGTGTTAGAATAACGCCATATTACTATTCTAGTTGGAAGGCATTTTATTGGCTTCTCGTTCACGTCAAAGAAACGCGAATGACGTTTTCGACAAGGGATGATATTCATTAATTTGAATTAATTACATTGTGACGATATACCATCTCAATAGGACGTGACGGTTAGCCTTCAAATATTCCTCATTGGCCTTTACATGTAAAGGTTAT
The DNA here is from genome assembly GCA_946902895.1 of Fragum fragum. Classification (NCBI taxonomy): domain Eukaryota; kingdom Metazoa; phylum Mollusca; class Bivalvia; order Cardiida; family Cardiidae; genus Fragum; species Fragum fragum. The sequence goes on along the minus strand of OX336377.1, from coordinate 27,853,441 downwards.
GCTATCGTGTTAGATGAAGTTGTAAAGAATAAGAGAATAGTTGAATATATTTACAGCTAAATAGACAACAACAACAGTAGCAGCAGCAGCAGACAATCTCCATTTTTCAATTAAGACAATCGTATGATTGTAATAACAATATCAACGAATCTTTTCTTAGTCATGGGCTTAATTGTCAAGATTGTATTCGTTAAACAGTTTACATCGTTTTGTTTTGATTATCATAACACAGACTCAGATTGGCCGAGATTTGACAGCTCTCGTAATTAAATTTTAAATTGAACTCATATATGAGATTGGTTAGTGAATACGAGCCAAGAACTATGTATCTGGTTAGAATGATAAGTGAATCAATGCTATGCGCATTTCACTGACAAAATACAAATTGCCCGGCAGCCCCCAACCATAAAGACACGTGACTTGAAAATACTGTCTGTCATTTGTAATTGCCCAATAAAGCACTCATTGAAAACCCGGTGTTATTGTAATGAAGTCATGTTTTCCCTAATTAAAGAGTTACTGCTCAAAAAATGACAATCATTTGTTACCGCCATGCCTTCACGCGTTCGCCATTTTAAATGTCTCGCGGAGCATCGAATTTTTGCAAGTATTTTCCTTGTCTACACGCGACCGATGACGCAATGTTTGTGTATAAATTACGGAGTCGTGTGCTTTGATTGTATATTTACACTAGGAAAAAACGACGCAATCAATGACAACTACTCAAATGACATAAACAACGATAACGCTTGCCATTTTATTTGTTTATATTTGATGATGTTTCTTTCCATGATTCGTATAGATTTCCACTTTTACTGTTTTTGAAAGTTATCGTTACTAAAGTAGTTCGGGCAATGATTGATTGATTGAATGGGTTTAACGCCGTTTTAACAGTATTTCATTTCGGGCAATGAAGAAAGACATTATGATGATATTAATAATGATAATAAATATGATGTAATAATATTTTCTGTCACTTTCTCAAATCCAGAACTGAATTGCGATTGCATTGTTGGCGCTGTCGTTAGACTGAGGCAATCTGTTTTTTGTATATCTTTTATTACTGTTGGAATTGACTTGAAAATGTGCTATATCAGGAGACTTGCATACAAAAATGGTTCCTGTAAATGTTATTTTCACAGTAAAAATACCCTATCTTCCAACCGATATTTCTGTTTATTTCTGTAAGTCCTGGCTTGAAAATGCGACATAGGATGACCATTGGTACCTCCAAATGTTATTTTCGTAAGGAATAGGTTTTAGGCTGAGATTTTTTTTTCAACACTTAGCTCCTGCATTCGAGTATGACATCCATCCCGACCCCCCCCCCCCAATATATTAATTCTGACAAAACATAGCAAAATTTTTGAGAAAGTCACTAGAGGTATTAAAATGACATTTTATTTCTTGAGCTTCCAATATTTAGTAAAGTTGAAAATAATTTGTGCCTCTTCTTATGTCTAAACGGCCTGATATTTGAACAGATAAGGATGAACTTGGCTTTAGATAAAGATTGGCACCGCCATTTTTAGCTTTGAAATACTTTGTTATACTTGAGTCACTAGTGACGTAATCGATTATTTTCTAGTCAAATACTTTTTTTTTATCTCAGCCCTTCAAAACACAATGAGATAAAGGATAATCGTTTGTTTCAGTGTAAGATCGACTAATATTTCATTGAGTGAACAAAAAAAGCTTTATTTTCATGAGTGGCTATGCCACGAGTGAAAATGTAGCTTTTGTTGTTAACGAGATTAAATATTAATCGATCTTACTCGAAAAACAAACGATTGTTCTATTTCTTTAATGCAAAAATTAGACAAAATGCGAAAGTTTTATAACAAATTTTCTTAAAGTGCGCCATTTTGAACGTGGCTGCTATGCAACGCTTATGATGACGTCACTTATTTGGCTCTGCTTAGATAACGTCAGATAGGGTGAATGAACGAAAGCGGGGCATAAGTTTTTGATAATTTCACTGGATAGAGGGTGAGTTTATCAAATGATAATCTACCGTTATTTCTCGATAATCCACCTGAAAGCATTAAAGAAATACTATATAATTCACTTAAACTGGGATTATTTCATTTCATTCATTTTCAATTAGTAGTTTGAAATTGCTTCATTTGATTATCAAAATGTGGTTAGCCATATATTTCTTTAACACATTTATTTCTCCATGACCACCGAATTACCCAGCGATTTTTTATAATTCCTCGGGATTGCCTTATTAGCTTTTGTAACACTACATTGACAATGTCGACAATGCGGTGTGCATAAGGAGGCACGGGAGTATCCGAGAACGCAATGCTCAACAATTCTATCTCATTTTGTTGTATGAAGAGAGAGAGAGAGAGAGAGAGAGAGAGAGAGAGAGAGAGAGAGAGAGAGAGAGAGAGAGAGAGAGAGAGAGAGAGAGAGAGAGAGAGAGAGAGAGAGAGAGAGAGAGAGAGAGAGAGAGAGAGAGAGAGAAAGAATAAGAGAGAGAGAGAGAGAATAAGAGAGAGAGAGAGAGAGAGAGAGAGAGAGAGAGAGAGAGAGAGAGAGAGAGCGAGCGGGGCAAGCGTTATACGTATCGAACTGAAAAAGACTATCTCGATATCCCCTCATTCGTGAGGATGATCTATCTAATAAAATGAAGATGTTGATTTACCTTTGAAAAATAAAATAATGAAAAAATGTAAAAAGTAGAAGAAAAATGAAACTTTAAGGTTCTATCGTAAAACACTTGTACCTTTCATGGTAACATAGTTCTAGGGTTGTTCCTTAAGGTTGCTTTTAAGTTTATGTTTTGAAGACAAGTTGTCTTCTTTGGAGGTAGGCCTGCTGTCCATTTCACCGATGTAGCATATTGGAAAGTCCCGTTACATACAGTTAATCTAAATAAAACAATAAGTCTACAAGCTGTCACCGTGGAAATCAATATATTACAGGACGACTTCCAAACTATCGCAACTGCAGTTTGATTCAGTCTGTAGTTGTGATGTTTTGACGTTAACAAAATATATGCGTAGTCACGAACTGAGCAATCCTACCTAAATCGAAATTTCTCCAATTCCATAAGTGTTGACGAAAATCATATAAGCAAAATAAATGCATTGTGCTGTTACTCAAATTTTTCAATCATGTATAGTCCTGATTTAGATCAATTGAGTATTAGAGATAATCTGTTAGTGCCTTTACATTCATTCTCAGAAAATAGTATTTTCATGAAGACTATTAACCCCCCCCCCCGAAAACAACAACAAACAAAAAATCAAAACAAAAACAAACAAACCAGCACAACAACAACGAATGGATAAAAAATCAATAAAAAAAGCAAAGAAACAACAACAACAGCAAAAAAAACCTCAACAGTTCGATGTCTTATGATGTCGGGGAAAAAACAACAATAAATCTGATAAAAAAAAAAAAAAAAAAAAAGAAAAAACTAACGTCCTTATTTCACAATGTACGGTATTTTGTCTAAACGAGACAAAATCTTGTGTATTTGATTTTATTGCATAAACCGTGAAGTATTTTATTATAATAATAATAATAAAACACCAACAAAGACAAAAAATTATATTTATGACACGTGACAGAGTAGAAGAAAAGCAACGTTTATATTCATACAATGAGGAATATTTATCGGCGTTTCCTCAAATAATTTAAACGCAATATCACGCAATTCCTCATTTTCAGGCTCTCATATAAAACGTATTGAAACATTGTTAGAACAAGGAAGTGACCATTACTCTCTTTTATACACAATATGATGCACATCTTTAATGTTTAATGTAATATCATTTGTTGTCTGCAACTGCTTTGAATTTTTGGCATAGTCGTAAAAATGGGTTGTCTGGAAATGGGATTGAAACTTGTCTCTATCTTTATACAAGTTTTGACCTGTGAAAGAGAGACATGAGAATTAAATATTTAGGTTTGTTTGCAGAAGAAAGCGTTTCAGTGGCAAAGGAAGTAACAATTCTTTTTATGATTTAAAATGGTTATAAGATAACAATTGAATTTTTTCAGGATAATAATTCATCAGTTTTGGATTAGACAGGTTTTGGCTTCATTATAGTTATCTACTTTGGTGTAGCCTCGGTCTAACGGTTGTTGAAGTGCCTTTTCTAAACACATCTTAAATGTTTAAGAAGTACACAGAAACTGCATCAATTCTGTCGGTAAATGGTGGCGATTGCACACGCTCGTATAAGTTTTCAAGTAATAAAACTGAAGGTATTACATTGTTATGAATACATTAAACCTTTTTCTGTTCCCTTCTTTTCTAATCGTTTATAAAATTGTCCGCAATTCGTTTTGCTTCATTTAGATGAAAGACGACAGATATAATTTCTTAACACTGCGGTTAAAATATTCAGGACGAATTAAGTCAACTGCAAAAGATATTCTAACATGAATCAATTTTGAAGAAATTGTTTGAATGATGTTCATTTTGACATAAAACATTGTTTTTTCAATATGCAGAAAAAAAGGAGGACGTTTTAAAAAAAAATGTAGCTCTTAATTCTAGCGTGATCTGATAATGATGGAGTATTTAAAGCGATCCTCGGACCTTCTTCATGTCAGGCAGACGGCTTGTGGTAAAAGTGTTTATATGCACGTAAACGTAATTGTCAAATATACCGAAAAGTGTAGCCAATGGAATAACGCACAATTTGTGTTCCAACATATCCGCTACAACAACAACAAAAAGACTGTTGCAGCGTCTTAGCTTGAAAGATTACCTTTGATCTTCGTTTGTCGACCAGTATAACGGTATTAATAATCATCTAGAGAAATAACGGGATGAATCGACAAGAGCTTGGGTTTGTGGATCAATTGTTCATTTAGGAGATGTTAAAGACACGGCGGCGCAACATCTTGTCTGTGGTAACAGCTGAATCCATCAACGTATATACATAGGGGGAACAACGGTAAAACATCGATCCACTTCATATCGATCGGCAAACACCAGCAAACTAGCATTTCTTATAAACTGTGACTTTGCATAATATTTTACGTTTCTCGTCAAGTAAAGACCCGGATTATCATTTGCATCCGCCAAATCTGATCTTACTATACACGATGCACTCTGTAGATAGATACTGACTTAAACTTTCCCAAAACAATTGTCGAATATTATAAGTTAATTGTTTAGATGGCCAGTCTGCTCGATGTCTGCTTTACGCAAACGTAGAAAAAAAAAAAAAAAAAAATCCGACTAAACTATTGAATAGGTATTGATAATCTGTAAATTGTTGGGTGTGTGCTGTTGTTTGGTTTTTTAGGTGTTTTTTATCGTGTATGTTTTTTTGTTTTTGTTTTTTTTTTAATTTGACAGTTCCAAAGAATTTTCTGTGTGTGGGGTATAAAAAGTCAGCGAGAACCAAATACCTTCTTTAAATGTCTTGTCTTTCTGTAGGCAAACCTATTGAAAATTTAGCATCTTGCTAGTTTTCGATCCACGTGAATGCCCCAGTATATACATGTACATGTATAAAAACATACAGTGATGAGGTTTTAGACAATAAAGACTGTATTTCTAGCGCTGGGTCGAAAATCTTAAAATATACCTTCTTTAAAAACAATAGAATCAACATCTGGTCTAATTGCCAACTTTTTTTATTGAAAATTATTTGTCAGTTTTTAACGATTTGAGACTAGAGGTAGATGAATAATCACCACCTAGGCGTGGAACGTTAAAAGGACGACAAATAAAACTACCCAATTATGACGTTTTATTAATTTCATCATCGAAATTAGAACATGTAGGGATGAGGAAAATTAACTTCTTTAGACATCGGACGACATCGATCCCCAAAAATAACTTGGATCACCCAGTTGCAACAAAGAAATTGTTTCAAAGCACCTTAAAATCAGATTGTCATAGAATAAATATGTATAAATAAATAATAATTATTATAAAATAATTAATAACCAAATGTCATTAGCGCTACAATCGAATTTCGAGATCTGTCAAGCTTATGTAAGCTTCTGTAAAGAATGCAATGCCTAAAGTCAGTCAGAGAGTACAAAGACAGCCAGGTCGTTGTTGATGTTAACATAATTTTTCATTATTTATATAACCGTTAATGGTTGTTCGTTAAATTTACCTTACATTTTAAGTTGATTTATAGCCTTGAGAAGTTTACAGACTACCTCCCAACTTCTAGCTTTTCCAAAGACTTTTTATAAGCATGTCTTTACAAAAGCTCGCCACTCTACATACTAGCTAGAGGTTTTTTCTTTTCCTTTCTATATGAATGGGTTTGTTCAGAGGCAAATATACGTTAATTTGTAAAATTGGCAAAATATGTAAAACTAACCGGTAATGTTTTCAGGGGCTATTTAAAAAGTAGTTTGTGATTTTCGTAGTTAGATTGATACCAACATCAGTGTGGACATTAAATTATGACACAGGGAACTAGGATGATTTAACTCTATGGAAACTAATAAATGGGTAAAATAAGAAAACTTCTAGTGCTGCAGTGGTGAAACTGTGTCTCAAAATTAGATAGACATCGGATATGAAAAGCAATTTTTGTTGGCACATGAAACTTAAAGCCTTATCTTACTGTATGAAGACCCGAAGACGGTATGATTAGGGTGTTTTTTCATTTTTCTTTTTCTCCAAAATAAAAAAAATACTTAAATATAGTATTTTCAAGACTATAAAAGAAATTACAGAAGCAAATACTTAACCAGTTATTGCAGTTTTCCTTTAATGGGACTACTTTGTAAGCAAGTTCCATACTCTAAAGCACTTTCATTTAGTTAAGTAACGAATTTCTCCGCAAATCAAGATGCAGGAATTTTGAAAGACGAAACCAAAAGTAATTTATTACACAAGTTAGACGCTGAGTTGCATGGCTGTTGGCGAATATTTAGGTCACCTCCGTTCAGAAAGGTACTAGGTAATCAGTCATTTAACCTGCCAGAAGTTATTAGCATTGTATTAATGATTTCCTGCCACTCCGTTTTTTCTTTTTTCAAGACACTTTAATCCTTTGGGAAAAGTTCTTTCTTATTCATGTTCATAAAGTTATTAGTAACAGATTATAATCTTACTCAGATTTTGTATAAAAGTACATTCTTCAAGTTTGACAGTTTAAGATGATAATCTTATGTAAATGTCTTAAATATATCGGGGTCCTTAAATAATTGACATCCTGTAATTTGTATTGCAGGTTTGTACTCATGACATGTACAGCGTTTTTAACGTTGAAGACTCACACATAAAAAGGACGCTCGAATACCTCGATAATAAACACAAAAAGCAACTTTCTGTATTATTTCTTTATCATTATCATTAGATGGGTAAAATCAAGACACACTCGAACTTAAAATATATCTATAATGTTCTATTTCCAGTGATTAGAAGATGGATAGCCTATTTATTCGCATGTCCAAATTCTCAGATGGCGGACAAGTGGCTAGTCACTGGAGTTTGTCCTTTGACATGGCATATAGACTTCAAGCATGTCTTTGAGCTTGACATATTAAGTCCCAACGTAAAGGACTGATGGTACCAAGGCGGTACAAGCTATCAGTGAACAGTGCCGTAATGTAACTGAACCACCATACACTACTCTCATTGATTTTCTTTGACCTCATTAGCTTGACTGGTAGTTCACTCGAGTTCAAAACTCCGTATCGTGGGTTCGAGTCCCGAACTGACCGGCTAGAATTTTAACTGTCTTTAAGACGGGACGTTAAATTGAGACCCCTTGTGACGGCATCGAGCACATTTTTCACATTACATTTGAAGAACCAGCGGAGCTTCCAGTAGTTTTATGCTGTATCCTTGAACTATCCCTCGTAACAACTAACCGCCTTCTGGGGCGTCGCTCATATAGGGAAATGCTACGGAAAAGACGATGAATAAACGAACATTCCTTTTCTTTCTTTTTTTGAAACATTTCATTTGTGGTTTTAAATGATACTTCAGGTCCGCGTATTCCTTTATGCAAAATATATATTAACCCTTATCTCTCTACATTTACACATGCCAAACAGAAAAATCATTCGGAAAGAGAAACGTCAGTTTTAAAGAATCTACATAAATTTAGGTAACACACGTTTACATACATGTACTTCTAAATGCAAATAGCTCAGCCCAGGTATATATATATATATATTCCTTTTCAGATAAGCAATTATTGTCAAATAATACGTTTCTTGATTCGAGATTTAGAATCCTATTAAAAGATAAACGATTATCTAAAAATCAAACCAGGTTGGTCAAGGAAGACACATTATTATGACTGTAAGCTGTCTTTATATATTACCTCTCACTTGGAAGGAACCTCGTTGGAACTCTGTAAACAAATTACATCATTACTTGAAAAACAGATATAATCCTGGTCAATCGGAGATGAAAAACATGTAGTGAGGTAGAATGGCAGTTCTAAATTCATACAATCTGCAAGGATCAAATAGTAATAGTAAACCTGGATTCTGCGTCATTTGCATAGTTTGATAAGGTTCGATATTTTTATTTTATTTCACAGAAGTTCCCTTAATGCTGGTTGTCTGGATAGCCGAGTTGTGAAGATGATTGATCAGTGATACAGAGGTCATTTGTTCAAGTCCCTTCGTCAATGGGCATGGCACCCATCTCTCTCTCGGAGACTAGAAAGATCAGGTGATTAGTTGCATCTATCAAGAGCATTGGGAATAACAGAACAGAAAAGGTTGCTTTCTGATATCACGAGACCTAAACAGACGATCCAACTAGGACAAACAAATAAAGCCATGGTGATAGTTTTCTAGACATTGGGAGTCTGTTTACAGTTATGAAGCAAGAATGGGTGTATATCAATATGAGTTTCACATTAATCTATGCACTTTAACTCGTCGTATCTTTTATAAAGATTAAATCATTAATCATCATTTCTTACATGCACGGTATTATGAATTGATTGATGGACTTTCTTGTTCATATCATTTTACAAGTTATTTAATGAATAAAAAGTCAAGATAATCAGACATTAGCATGGCCCTTTATATCAGCTTTCCACAGCTGAATGGTTCGGGCTCCCGAGTTTAGAGTGGAAGCCTGGTCCCGGTTCAGGGCTGACGAGGAAGGTTAAAGAGCTCAAACTAGCAACAGAAGAATTACCTTGAACCCATGTATGCCGAGCGCTCTCGGTCAACATAGAAGAGGGGGATTCGTTCAATCAAAACCTGCCGTATATCATGTTTATCGAAAGTTTAGGTAAAAACTTTTAATAGGGCAGGCACTGTGATAAATGATACCCTTACTTTTCCCCATTTTTATAATTAATCAGATAAAAACAATTTAAAAAGGATCTGAATGAGTGTTTTTAAAGACTAATAAATACTTAAAAGATAAAAACAGGATTAAAACGATTAAATGATAAGTAAATGAAAGATCTTAAATGTTTAACATCAGCATTTCATATTCCCTTTTCCTTTCGGAAAAAAAAAAAAAAAAAAAAAACATAACGTTATCGATTTATATGATATTTCGACTATAACTAAGTTTTATTTCATTTTCTGATAAGGTCTTTTTGATTGAATAGTTATCTCTTATAACGATATTGGGATATAACATTATAACAGAACAGAACAGAACATACATTTTATTCTGACAAGTACAAAGTACATAGTCAATGAATACATAACACATTACATTGTATAGGTCAAGGTCGCTCTTCTCTCTCATACACACCTACACACACCTACAGAACCACACTCACCTTGCCAGAAAATGGCTTTTTTTTTCACTAAAACAGAAACGTTCAAACACATCATATGCTGCAAAACGGAATTTACCCCTTTTCCTATCGACGAAAAGCGGCTTAATCGTAGCTCAAAATGCTTGTGCCAGAGCCAGTTTGGGAAAGAGATATATTGGGCTATAACAGTACAACGATATTGGAATATAACTTTATAACGCTATTTGGATATAACAGTCTGTCCACTAAGTATCGTTATATCCGGAGTTTCTCCTCTATTACTATTACAGTTATCTTATCCATTTATGATTATTAATTCCTTCCTGTTCAATTACTGGTTTTTACGTCCCTTTGAATTTATAATTGAGAAAACAATGTAGAAAAAGAGGAAATTGCTTATAAAAAGCAATTTCTGCTTTTTCTACAACATTTTCTACTCTACTGGATGGTTATTTTTCAAATTAAATCCACTTTAAATTATCGTCTGCAAAACCTTCAAATTTGGACAGGTCTAAAACATTTTTTGGTGGACAAATTTCATTATTTGTTCTATAAACATTGGGAATTGTCTTATTGTCGATTATTGTATCTACAGCATAAGGTTTGGAATAGCACAAACAAATTGTTTACCCATCAAGTAGAAATAGACCTAATTAATGAGGCGAAGCATGATCAGAATACAATGACTTCGTAGGCTGACTAGGGTTGAACTATTTATGACAATTTTATGAATCTAAAATGGCAATACAGTTTTTCTCTTATAAATTATTTTCGGAATTAACTTTTGGTTGTACTCGGCTGGATCCAATCATTGTTGAACTATTTGATTTTACGGAACACAGAGGTCCCTTTTTGTTTGACGGATATTGAAATCCCTCCCAGTGAAGAACCCTGTCCGAAGTAATTAATAATGCTATGGGATCAAAATAATTCTGGTGTAGGTTAATGGATCAAATTTGAATGATAATTTTTATATGCAAATATGTATATATCTGACTTGATAGATATTTTTTAAATGTAAATATGTAACTGTCTAAAAATGTGAATGATCTTTATGAAGATGATTTTAACATTAGTAATATTAGATTATGAGCCAATTTTCTTTTAACCAGACCCTTTCCGACGATTTTAAATAGGTTTTTTAGACTACATAATTGTCGTAAAATTGACAAATATTGTAAATTCCAAGAATTAGATTTATTAGATATGCGGAATATGAATTGCTCATGATGACAAAAAAATAAGCAATGTTTTTCTCTTGAATTCTCTTTTGATATAAATGCATTAACAAAGCAGTACACCATTGACAAAGCGTTAATGACTACGTTGGCTATTTGCAAGGCATGTATGATAACCGAGAGACGAAAAAAGGATCTCCTGGCTATGGTTATAATGTTGATATAAAACTTTAACCAATGGGGATGCCGCCGCTGATGCCGAGAACACGACAATACCTCTTCCGAGAATTCTTACCGTGCGAGCTAAAAACATACTTGATTCGTGTTTAGATTTGTTTGAATGGGGTTTTACGACGCTTTCAACAATCTTTCAGTTATATCGCGGCGGCTGGAGCACCTAACAATGGTCTCCAGGTATTTCTCACACCAGTACTACCATTACATCCTTTCCTAGCCTCCAGCTGCTATCCCACGTAAGTCTACGATTATCGACCCATTGGTGAGAGACAAGTAGTCGGAAAGGATGAGTGCCGCCGTCGGGGATCGAACACGGGACCTCTAGATTGACAATCCGACGCGCTTCCAACTGCGCTATGACGGGGAGCGTGGGGACTCACTTTTTTCCTCGGCTCGCAAAATAGCAATAGAATGTATGATAAAGTCTGTAAACAGTTTTCTAGTAAACTATAGATCCACAAAACATTGTGAGTCTCGAGAAACCTTTATAGACTTTCATTATAAAATTGATCTTCCATCACTCACTCGGTGGCAGCCATAGCGTAGTTGGTTGTGCGTCGGACTCTCAATCATTGGGCCTAGGTGACATTTGTCTCCAACCAGCGGATGGATAATCGTTACCCTAAATAGGATGAGCAGCTTGAGGCCTGTAAAGCATGTAGTGGTAGTACACTAAAGTCTTGTGAGAAATACAAGTATCCATGGTTAGGTGCTCCAGCCTCTGTGATATGACTGAAATACTGTTAAAAGTGGCTTTAAATCCAAACTCTAACAAACAAAATCGATCACTACTCGAACATCTGTATCTATACCAAGCATCTAGTTAAACTGAACAAATGGAAACAAAAAAACACCGTCATACTTTTCCTAATGTAAACCTGATTTATCTCCACAGTTTCAGTATCTATTGGGGCTGCAGTGTGGCACTTTTTCGATAAATCTTGTACAATTTGTGCTTAATTGTATTATTTCATAAGTTTCAATGGAAAAGCGGTGTTATCCTGTATTTAGATCAGTTTTCTCCATTTCCTTCGGTATTCAAGCGATCAAAACCACCATTAAATCTCAAACCTCGTCCTGCAGTACTCGTTTTGTACTAGTATATTAAAAGGCATACATCTAGACCATGAAAAGAGAGAAGGTGGAGGAGGAGGAGGAGGAGGAGAAGGAGAGAGAGAGAGAGAGAGAGAGAGAGAGAGAGAGAGAGAGAGAGAGAGAGAGAGAGAGAGAGAGAGAGAGAGAGAGAGAGAGAGAGAGAGGCGGGCTAAATTGAATCCAGAGCTTTTCTTCGTCAGATTTTTGTCTGAAATATTGTTTGTTTATATTAAAATAATCTCACTAAAATAGTCACAGAACTTTCCCAACTTACGACTTGCATTATATCCGGTAAGGGGCGTGTCTAATGCGGTTAGATCCAGTACAGCGAGTTTCTAAACCTTGAGGTTTAAGGCAATCGGTACGGCGGTCTGGTTTTATTCAGGGCCCGACCCCTAAATACGGGCTTAAAACCCTTCACTCAATGGACGCAAATGCAGAAAACGAACATCTTTCAAACTAATCCGCGAAATTGTGTTTCCCCCAAGGTTAAATTTCAATAAATTCGGACACTCGGTCGTTTTGTAAATAATTCTATTACGGTCATTTTTTTAAATTAAATGTTCATATGATCTATCTGGACAACATTAGGTTATTTTGAAACGAAAGATAGCTTCTAAAAACCCTGCATGTAATTCATAAATGTGCGCTTTAACCACATAGCGGTGTTTCTAATTGTAAAAAAGATACACAAAGGACAACTCGATCTACTACAACACTTACAACCATCGTGACGTCCCAAGAATTTATGTCTACTGGTCGATTTTGTTTTATGCAAGTTTCTCAGACTGAAATTTTATCAAATTTGTCCAGATACCCCGTCATGGTATATAGAATTTTGTGGGTGAGAACAGACACTTTTTCTGGTTGAAACATCAGAACATCTTCGAAGCAAGGCAGTCTTACAAGTCAGTTTATATCCACCTAAACTTACCTCAAATAACTCCTGAGCGAGTTTGAATTTCTATAAGGCGAACAATTATTTCTTAAAGAACAAAAATAAAGACCTTGTTGTTACCTTTGAATAAATGTAAATAATTCACTTCAAACCAAACAATGCTTGAAAGTATCATTCTCAGCTTTAACTAATTGACTGATCTTCCTTGACAATCAAATAAATCAAATAAACCAATCAAAGCATTCTTCTAGACGGAAGTGAACTTTGAACTCCGAAATTGGTCGATATTTATGTGAAGCATCGCTTATTCAATAGGCAGTTACAACGTTAAAGTCGCAAACAAACCAATTTACTTTATTGTTGTTGTTATTGTGACTGTGGCGATATCATGACGTAATCAATTCCAATGTTCGCCAAAGGCTGGTGGAGAGAAATCGGGATGTCTCGGAACTATTAACTATCTGATCACGAAATATTTCATGTTGCCAACAATTTCAACAAAGATTCTAGGATTCCTTTTGAGATAAAGTATGTCATTACGAGAGCCATAGAGCCTTAGCATGATCTATACTATAGACAATAAACGCGGAATTTATCAAACTTGTTTGTCAGTGTATGCCAGAAACCTTTTTAGATCTATACAAGCATATTTGGGCGTGGCATTAGTTTGACTCATATTTATAATAATAATAATGGCTTTATTTCATGAAGGTAGATTTGGATTTGAATGGGGTTTAACGCCGCTTTTAACAATTTTTCAGTCATATCGCAGCGGCTGGAGTACCTAACAACGGATTCCTAGTAAATCTCACATCAATACTACTATTACATCTTTTCCTAGCCTCCAGCTGCTATCCCACTTAGATTTACGTGTATCCATACATTGGTGAGATTGTGAAAATGACTACTGTAATGATTTAAAAGATTATGATGAAATGATTCAAAAATGCATATAGAGTTTGATCATCACCACCACCATCAACAAGAATGCACAATATGTAATCAGGATAGTAAATCTACGGACAAATATACCTTTTAGGTTAATTACCTAGGTATTTTACTGGTGAGTCTTAAGATTTGTTTCAATATTAAATATTGCTTTATACTGACTTTTGAAACTAGATAAATATGTTGTCTCTCTAAATAAAAAGGGAACCACGAGCAACAATATAATACAAAGCAATATAATGTAAAAAGTATACGCTGTTTTTACAAAATGTTTATATAATTATCAAATTGTGAATGATCATGTAAGAATTATTTGTTACGGACCGACAACCATAATATGTCACTTGACTAAGACCGATCTGCGTCTATATTCATATAATGCATTAGAAATGTTAAAGATTTACAGTTCATAACGCGAGAACACTAAATAAGTTCTAGAAAGACTCTTAAGGGGTTAGAATAACAGCGTCGCTAGTGTTGTCATTTTAAATGCTTTTTGTTTGTAAACAAATGACAATCTTTCTCCGTTGAGGCATAATTATGCCCTTTTAGTTGCTCAATCACAGGAAAAACTTGAAATGAGTGTCATACAGAGAGTATAAAATATATCAGGACACTCTTGCAGAGCAAAGCCTGACGGGTGAGTTACGTACCATGTAACATCCGTTAAGTACGTCATGATTTGTATGAACAAAAACTGTGTACAATAACTAAGGGTTTTGTACCACCCTTAATGTCATTTACATAATAAAAAAAGAAGAACAAGATAAGTTTAATGTTGAACTGGTGTTTAAAATTAATTTTCTTGGTACATTCTGTCCTGAAATAAATCAATTACGGATAATTCAGGATAGAATACATCCCTCCGCACTGTCTGTTTTCTATGTACAACAGGGGAATTTTGAGCAATTCATTCTTTCAAGGTAAAAAAGTCGAAAAAGGTTTTAAAATGATGGGTACCGAAATTTCTCTGTGTGTAAACAGGAAAAGGATTCCAACTTTTTGAGGAATGAGAATAATCAAACACTGGCGGACATTTATTTGAACCATCTGTTGGTTTGGCGACTTAACTTCGTAACTACATCTTATTCAAGTTTAAATTTCGACCAAACATTAAACTTTTTACTGTATATTACTGTCCATAAATTTTGCAAAATAACGCCGTTTGATATCGAATTTGAACTTCCAGGGCCAGCGATCGATCATTTGAACGGCGGCTGGCGAAATGCAGGGAGGTAGACGGAGGATTATTTCGAGAATGCATCGGAACTTGCATTGTCAATGCGATCAGCTGGATATCATGAGTTCGGGCCCCAATCTGACCGAACTAACGAAGTTAGTGTCTTTCGGACGAGACATTTATTCATCTTGATGGAGCTATATATCGGACACGATCAAGAAACAGGCAAAGCACCCAGTTGATTCTTGCACTATTAACGGTCTTCTAGTGGTATTAATTGTTGTGAAATAGATATCTATACAGGTTTAATCAAGCTGTAGCTACGAGGTTTTAGAATGACACCGACGATATGATAGTAAAACGTGTTTCGGTAGTTTTTTGTTTTTTAAAATTCAACTCTTTATGCTGAGCACAGTGGTCTAATTTTATTTTCTTTCTTATATTTTGACATCTATACATGTATTCAGAATATTTTCTCTCTATCACTCGAGTTTTTCACAGTCTCATTCGATTGCTTCACTTGAATGAGACCTGCATCAAAGACCGAGTTAGGCCGGTTTTTAATTAGAACATTCAGCGTATTATTTTTTCTTCTTTTGAAGATTAACTCAGGAGTAAAGAGTAACCTCACGTGCTTCTTTTGAGTTGGGTACTTGCACCTTGGTTACTACCCATCCCATAAAATTTGAACCCTAACCCTTTTAATTCATTGCAAGAAAAAAAATTAGATTGGTCCAAATTCAAAGAGGTTATAGACGTCATTTCAAAATGCATTTACATACAAATAGAAGAGGCACATAATGTACAAAATATTATGTGAGAAACAAATTCTCCTTTTCCCAGAATGTTTTCAATGACTATTTTTCTCCCATGTGTCAAAATGTGGGATAGTGTGTCAATAGGTTAAAGATCGCTGTTTCTGGAAAAAATCTTATTCGAAGACCTTACATAGAGAATTTTCTTTTTATTTATCTTTTTCTAGAGTAAGATGGATTTAAATTCTATTGAGTGAAAAACAAAAACTGTATCTTTACGAATGACAAAGACACTAGTATGAATGTAGATTGCGTTGTTCACGAAGTAAAATATATACAAATCTTACTCGAAAATCAAACGGGTATGCCAGTAAGAGACAAAAAATGAGTATCTTATCCGTTATTTCAACTATCACTCTGGTCTACAATTTGGTGATTTGGTAAAACGTTAGCCTTTTTGTACTGATTGAAGAAAGGTTGCCTTTTTTTAATTGAAAATAATGGTGTGAAGGTTTGCCATTACTTTGTCAAAGACACTTTATCATTCTGTGTCTATCTCCTATAGATGGTTCAAATGATTATCTGATCAAACCCTTTTCAAATGAGAACAGTATCCGTTCCTTGTCAGTAGAAATATCTTCACATATCACAAGGTGATTTAGGCTGGATTTATTTACCCGATCCTAACCTATATATAGGATTAATTATTAGGCTCATGAGTTCGATTCCGACAATACTTCTACAAATATCGTTCACATTCGAAACAAAACACAGCAGTAGGGTGGACCTTGTGTACTACTTGTGAGAGCGAAACCTATCTATGACACAAAAATGCCGAGTTCGGATCTTTGCCAGGGTGGAATTTGTGTGTATTGTTGTTGTTGTAAGTCAATCTGTTACAAAAATGTTTCATTTTCACACACACATGCCCCATAGGACATAAAAAACCACCGCTACATATGTTTTCACGCTATTGTTTTCAACATTCAGTGGTTACCTACTAGACAGTTGCGTTATAACGGCCATATTTAAACAACAGAAAATGAGTCTGATATTTGTGTGTAGTAAAAAAAAAAGAAAAAAATACCGATGATTATTGAGCGAATACCGAAGATATCACATGCTACGTCGAAGGGGAATGGTCAAATTTTAATTCATTTAAATGACGGGTCTGAATCAGGTTAAACTGTAGCCACCATATTTTCAATCGTACTCTTCACAAACAACGCAGGTGGCACATGGGTAAAAATCGTCGATTGGCGACAAAAATATCGTAAACAGCCGTCAGAGAGCTTTCAGATAGTCAGGAACTATGACGTTTATATTCTTTACCGCTTCCGTGGTTGAGATATGTCGTACGTTCGAATCGGTTCAAGGTTAGAATAGATTATTTGTGAGCCGCCAGCCAGTTAAACACATGGTTACCGTTGACCCATCTCTAACAGGCGTCCGGCAACAAAGAGAATGGATTCTGAAGATACAGCCCCACCAAGGACAAGTGTCTCACCAGCCAAAACTGGCTGCTCCTTTTTAAGTAGGGGTGACGTTACGACAAGTAAATCCCTTACCTTTAGCTTTTTAACCTTTGTCAATAGATTTATCCATACTATCAAATGTATTTTGTAAAAATTATGCCCCTTTTGAGACATATTTTCTGTCTCTCAGTTTAAAGCACTTGTAGCCTATTGTGGCACATAACTGTTGTCTTTCTTTTTTTTTTTTTTTTTAAGGTTTAGAGAAGTTCAAGTTTTATATTGACATTAGCTAAAATCTAACGACAGACAGATTAAGTTTGGTAAACTTTATGTCTTGCGGAAGAACTGCCTTCGGTGGGAGGACAATTATTAGTTACATTTCTCGGTACCGTAAATTTCAAAGTAAATAAAGTCTTAGGACGTAAATGAACGACACTTTAGTTCTCAAAAAAGCATACTTCTCATATTAAAGGGTACACCTGCACGGCTTGAAAAACCAATAATATCATCTTGTTTTACCTTTGTGAAAATCTTATTTAATATACCGTCTATATATTCTTTCAATTTAAAACATCCAAATGTATGGAAACTAGTAATATACAGTGTAGAAAGATGCCCGATGTCTTTAAAATTTGAAAGGTCCCAAGCTCGACTTATTCTCTACACGTAACTTGAGGTGGATTAGATTGGTCGCAGAATAATAGGTTTTATCTGCCCATAATTAAGCTGTCAATTAACTTGATTTTAAACAGATTGAAATCTTCACTGGTGGAGAAACGTATATTGAGAATAGTAGATCTATTTAAAGATGAAGAGTTTTTATAGATGTATGAAATGTACATAATCATACTATATGAACAAGTAAAGCGGATTCATAGAAAAGTGTCATTAAGTTAGTATTTTATACTTAATCAAATGCATAAAAGGCTCACCACTATGACATATGAAATCTTGTTGGTTGATTGGTCGGTCTTGAAATATCACAAACATATTATCACGAACAGTTTATTTTCCTTATTTTTCACATTGCCACATAAATAAGGGAACGCGAATTTGTAGAATGATTGCTCTTAAATTGCTACCACTAACAAGATAACCAAATCAAAAATGATAGTACAAATTATTGAATAATTGAATGCCGAAAAATTACGATAGCTTCGTGATTTTTTTATTTATCTATTTGTTCTTTCTCGTCAAGATACCAAATGACACAGTTAAAGTGAATTCTGTCGAGTTCGTCCTCTGAAACAAGATAGCGGATGTGGTCTTACACACAAATCGATTTGAAAATGTTTCATGATAATTGTATTTTAGTTTTTATGAAAAGTTAACCTAAGCCATTTTACAATACAAGGAAGCTTTAACACACTGAAGAAATATAATCATAGAAAACTTGTAATAAGCAACTTATAGTTTTATCAAAATGTTTTCTACATGATTTGTCAATTATTTTCCAATTTTGGTGCTCTTTAAAATGAATTCTGTAACTTTCCCAATTTGGACAAGTCTATAATTTTGTCGTCTGGTAATGGGTTAAAGAGGCTCCTGCCTTTTTTCCGTTATTTATCCAGTAAGTAGTGGTAGTTTCAGAGTTTCGTGAGCTTATCAAAATAACACGATATCATATTTTACCCGCGTTAATTATCTCGCTAGGTGTATCCTAAACCATAATATAAGATCTATCTATCTAGCTTGCTAGCATCTTGTGTCTATTTGTCTGTCTATCCTTCATCTCTCTCTCTCTTTCTCTCTCTCCGTTTCTGTCTGTCTCTGTCTGTCTGTCTTTCTCTCTCTCTTTCTCTCTCCCTCCGTTTTTGTCTCTGTTTGTCTCTGTCTGTCTCTCTCTCCAGTTTTTGAAGCATAAGATGTTTAAAAGGTAAAATAGCTGTTGGTGGCCTATAGACGTCAATCGTTGATTTATAACCTGTACACTGTCGCACAATAGCAGGAAAGTTTCATTCTCAAGCTTTTTGTACTGGGCGACCCCATCCCGTGTGAAAAAAGATGATTTGTAAAATGTGAAGGTTAAACTCTTTATTCCATTTGACTTAATCCCGACGACTGAGACGAAAAGATTAAGAAACATTCGGATAACGTTAAAATGGAAGAAAAAAATACGGAAGGAAAATCGCAACTCTGGAATGCTCGTGTCGTTGGTGGGTGACCGAAATGTTGTAAACTCTCTTCGAAAACAATATTTTGATTACCCAGCCAGGATAATGAGAATCACCGCATAAAAATTTAACAAAGCAAAACATAGTTATTCTTTCCGGTGGCATGTCTGTTTGTGTGCGTTTGCGAGCGAGTTTACATGTGTGTATGTTTTGAGTCACGTTGATTTTGTAGTGAAACCTGTATCTTTATAAAAATATGGAAATTGACAATAGACAGAAAAACAAAAGAGAAATGATCCTTTATCCAGGAATGATGGCAAAGAATGATTCGCTATCCAAGCATTGGTATTTCAATGTCAAAGTTTAGAACAAACTATCTCCCGAGTCACGAAAATGAAAAGAAATTCTATATCTAAGAATATCAAGGTTACAGCTGTTTTCGTACATTAACCCATTATCAGACGACGGGTTGTCAGACTGCTCCAATTTAAAAGAAGTTGAAGACAACAATTTTAAAGTTGATAACTTTTTCAAAATCTGAATTTTTGGATAGGAAACATTGTAGATGATGAGCGGATCACTTGGAGCAAACGCATTTGTTGTTGTTGTTGTTATTTACTCTCAAGTTCATTTTCCAACGTCCTACAGTAAAGTCACCTAGGTATGGTGTTTCCTGGACAAGAAATCAAATATTTGAGATCGGATCCGGCGAAGGTCAACAATAGTTGGTAAGATTATTCATTTTTCGGAAAAAAGTAAGTTTCAGTGAAAATGTAAAATTTCGAAATGTTTTCAACTCAACCAATTCAGTTTTGCTCTTTTAAGACGGTTAATATGTGCCTAATGGATAACATCTCGTCTCTAGGCGACCATAATGTCGTAACTGCAGCTTTATTCAAATTGCAGTTGTTAAGACAGTTTCTAACCGACGATTTGTGGTGAGGGGTGGTGGTTGTTGTTGTTTTGTGTTGTCTTTGCTGATCTAACGATATGATTAAAAACAAACACATTTCTAAATATAGACATTTTTTTCTTGAACACATAAAATAGAACACATAAAATAATATCACATTGCACATATGGTAGCTAAAACAAAACTCGAGAGAAAAAACACACACATTAGGATATTTTTATCTATGTTAGATGGTGACCCGACAATCAAAAAGGATCGTCTCGGGAGTGCGAAAAGTGTCGACTCTCGTCAGTCTTCGCAGTCCGCGCCGGATCCAAATATTTAAATCTCGGTCGACGTTTAAAACAATGTATCTGATTGGCCTCTGCTGGAGCAGATATCTTGCAAATACTTGTTTGAAGGAGTTTCTTGGTGCTCCCTTTTCTCGAGTTGAATTATAATTCCATTCATAGCGATTGGATTTTTTGTCATATTTTCTCGAGTTTTGATTTAACCTTTTGTAGACCCCAGCACACTCATGTTCATAAATACGCCCCTAAAACCAACCGTCATATTATTTAAGCATAAAAGGGTAAAATGAAAAGAAATGATTTAATCTTTCAAAACTGATTCATCCTAAATGACTGATTTTTTTTCACAACTCCGTGAAAAAAATGAGAACAGAAAGATTGTGTGTGCTTACTTACAATCGCCCCCCCCCGCTTTAAAAAAGAAAAAAAAAAAAAAAAAAAAAAAAAAGAAACTGACATAAAAAGATATTTAGTTGTTTGGAGTCTTTGTGATTCATGTATTAATAATATCAAATTATAAGAAATTAATATTTTTGTTTTGTTTTCATCGAGATGTGAGGCTTAAAATCTAAACTAACTGAACTTAATTTTTCGTTTTTATACAGCTTGATTAGATTTTTTAGTCTCGCACCACAATGAAACAAACAATCAAACAAATAAAGAAAAACAAAGGGCTTTCTTCCTGGATTTCCTGAATGCAGGAAACTGAGTAAATTTGCTCAAGGTTCAAGTTGGTAGATTGATCTTTTTAAAAGCATGGCGGGACACAAGAAAAATTCGAAAAATCAACATGAAAGGAATATTGTAAGAATTTAAAGTCCAAAATAACATCTCGATACTATCTGGGGTACCAATAAGATTAAATACTCGTTAACCCGTTCCAGTTTAATCCCTGGTTTGACATCCATGTGAATTTATAATTGAGAAAACATTGCAGCAATTTCTTCTTTTTCTACCACATTTTCTACCCTACTAAATGATTATTTTTCTAATTAAATCCACTTTAAATTTTCGTTTGAATTTGGAGTGGTCTAAAATTTAAACGGGAAAGGATTAAGCTATTTATTTCTTAATCAACAGTCGGATCGCGTGGTCAATAAAAATTTGATAGGCCAATCCAATTATTGATTAGACCGGAAGTGAGCTTTGATTCCGTCATTGGTTGACTTTTAAGTGAAGCAGTTTGTTGGTTTGGCTACTTAAACTTCTTTACCAGAACTAATGCAAGTTATAGTTACGACGTTTAGGTCGTCCATAAATCTAACCAACTAACCCGTTTAATTCCTAAGTCGTACTCCCTGTCGTTACTCAATGGGCGTGGTCAGCGACCCGTCGATATTAGATTTAGAGAGATATTGAAAAATGGCATCGGAGAACATTTATTAAAAAAGGAGATGAATGCTGGTTGTCAGAATGTTCATGTTTTGTTATAGACAATAAAATATATATAGATATGTTTGCTTCTAACATGTTTAAAGTGTTTATTAATTAAGAGAAGAAGAAGAAAAAAAATACGATACACATATATATTTTATGTTTATAACAAAGTGACTCTTAATTAAAAAAGTCGATTGACAAATCTTATGGATTTAGACTGGAAATGAATGATAATCTTCGATATTAATGCTAAGCATTTGTGTCGACTTGAAGATTTAAACGAGGTAACTACATCTAATACAACTATTGTTACGTCGTTTAGATCGCAACCCGATAATTTGATTTTGTTTGATGATGTCCCTCTCCATATATTTTGCAAACTAACGTCATCAGATTAATCGTAAATGAAATCCCAGAGAAAAATGTATGTGGAGTTTAATAATACTTGTCGACATTTTTGGTAAAACTCTTTCAAAATTTATTCAAATTTAACAACCTGTATCATCTTGAACATTTTTCTTATTCTCCTGTTTGATCCGTCATAAATTCTTATTTTATTTTCTATTTTTACGTGCCAACAAATCAAAAATTTGTAAAATAACTACTTTGTTTCGTAACAACATTTGGACAATGTATATATGGTAGTCTTTAGAATGTTTTCTGAATTTACTTTCCGCCAAAGTTACTTTTTTTGCAGAAGCAAGTATTTTAAGGAAAAAAGAACAAAAAAAAAAAAAAAAAAAAAAAACGAAGAAAAACAAACACACACAAAAAAATTAGATAACCATCAAAGGAGACCCAAATACCTTTATCTAAAGAGGATGTGTGAAAAGACTTGTGGAAAAAAGGAAAATGTCTTTGTAACAAGCGATTTCCCCCCTTTCCCACATTTTTTCAACCATATATGAAAACTTTTTTTTTTTCAATTTGAAATGCTGTTTGAAATGTCGCCTGCAACTTCAATTTAAACTGGTTTTAAATCGTTAGTTTTGTTTTAGAAAACGAGTTTGAATAAAGCGTTTTAAGAAAAAGAAATCAGGGGTATTTCTACAACAGTTCGGAGAGTTAACAGAAATATGTGGTATGTCCAGCACAAAGAGACTGTCTTGCAAAATTAAATATCTTAAAAGAGTGATCGGTTTGCAAAATCAAATATCTTAAAAGAGTGATCGGAACTAGCACAGGTCAATAAGACATAGAAATCTACAAAGAACGTAAAGATTCGATCCTGGTCATGTTGACTTTACACGCGGTCTGATCAGTGTCGAAACTATACGCACTTCCTATGAGGTCCTTTTCCGCATGACTGGTGATATATAAATAAGATCTCTCGTCAAACCAACCAGCTTTTACCGCCATTAAATAGCATTATGGAAGACATCGTAAACATTTTCTCAACAATTTTACATTGCCATGGAAACTCAGTCACTGTCCTCTAGATCCGGGAAGTCTGACTCGGATCTTTTAGAAGGTCTAAACAACGACACCTCATTAGGGTCCTTACCATCTGAAACGTTTTTCATAAACTCTATATAGGTCATTGCGAGTCTCAAGGTTTCAATCCTTGAAAGTCTTTTTTCGTAGTTAAATGCCGGTAATCTTTTCCTCAAGTTTTCGAACGCTTCGTTAAGATGAAACATTCTCCGTCGTTCACGAACATTTGCAGCTTTTCTTTGTATAACAGATTGTACTCGTTTACGTTTAGGTTTGTGTCCGGACTTCTGATCTCCGACACTTCCACTACTTCCGACTGAACTGGTCGGAGATATTGTCCCGTATGCTTGAGCGAAAAACGGTTCATGTCCTGTTGAATAAGGCATGTGGTTGATTGGTGTAGAAAACGACATTTCTCCTGTCTGTATGTACGCCGGTACAGGCAGGGTACTCGGTCCTTGATCACCTGCTGGTAGAGTTGTGTACCCCATGTAGGAGCCGTATTGTTGGTCGACTGCCTCATGCCCCGGGTATACTGCACGCATCCCGCTGTCCCCTGGATGGGTCCAATCGTAGTCCTGGTACGGAAGCCCTCCTCCGATGACATTTTCCTGACCGGGGTACCCATTATATCCCATCTCGTATCGCACATCGTGATGATCCGGGTGATCTGAACCGTAAATTTCCATTTTCCGCCAACACTATGCGCCTTGTAAACTTATATATTTTTCTGTCGAAGATTTAAGTCAAAAACGCTTCAAGACACATTTAAGAAACATCAATCTTAAAGAGTTTGTGTCTCACTATTTCCCGTTTATTAAAGTCAAATCTTAAATTAATGTAACATTTTGATGAGAAATGTTTAAGACTGTCTAATCATGCAAAATCTTGAGAGTATTTAACCTTGTGATAAAAATCGCTAAGTTCCTCTCGGATTTATGAATAAAATAAATTAAACCAAGCTTTCTCTCTTTTATAGGTAGTGTTTGAGTGGGTTCTACCTTTTATCCGCATTTTCGTCAATTTTACCTTTCAAGGTGACAACACCTTTTCATTATCAATTCTCCGTACGCGGATAAAGCTGGTCTCCTATTGGTTGATTTGTGTAAATATAAATCGTTGCCCATGCGCTGTTATTATCTTGTCGCGTGGAGGGGCGGGTCTAACAATAGACACGCGACTGCCGCCGTACAGGTAAAAATCGAAATGGGATCCGCCCACAAAACCATATTACTCGTGTCATTTATCTCGTATTTTGCCAAAAATATAAAACGATAAAATTAATTTTCCGAATATGAATATCAAGGTCCTAAAAAGGTAAAATAAATCAGAGTTATGATTCTATCTCCACGAGTAAGCGACAAGGAGTTAAAGTATTCAACACTAGTCTATCTTAATCCATTACTACAAAATCTTGCAATCTAGCCAATTATCAGACGAGAAACTTTTAGAGTATTGCAAAATGTTTAAAATGTGCTAAAATTTAGTTAAGTGACATCAAGGATAGAAAATATTGTCTTTAAAGGATAGTTGCTTGTCTCAAGCAATTTCTCCTTTTCTTAGAGTGTTTTCCAAAAGCTATTGCTTTCGTCGCGTGAAAAAAAGAGTATGAAGTGGTAATGGATAAATTTGTCGAAGAAAAATGTCTAATCATAGGTAATTTCTCCTTTTATCACATGGTTTTCCACTCAATTTGACTCTTTTTTCCGCCCGACCCATTGAATATCATCGAGTTGTCGTCTGCAACTCTTTTCAATTTAGACCTGTTTAAATTTTTGTCGGCTGGAAATGGAATAACACTTTATATTACAAACTTTCAAGCCCATGTGTTGATATACTTTTGGTCACCGCATGTGAAAGAAAAATGTTCTAACAATTATTTCAATCTCATGGATTCTTAATTTTCGAGGTTTTTTTTTTTATTTTTTCATTTTGATTTGCCGCCTTGTTTATCTAAATTCAACAACAACATAACTATCTTGTAAAAAGCTGAACGATTTTGTGTGTAGACGTTAAATGAAGACAACTGTTGAAAAGTTGACAACTGTGGTAGTATCATTAGTCTCACTTGATTCAGAATCTGACCATATAAAATGTGTATTTAATTCATATCCGATTTGAGAGTAAAATTCGTAAATACAGCGGTCATGCACTTGGAAAAATATTATGAAGTATCAAGGTGACTTATAGGCCCATGGGGCCGGGTGTTTGAAACCAACTTTTCTTTGCTTGTATATTATATGTATAGCACAAGTCACTATAATAAATAAATATTTACTCACTTACTACAGCTTGTGTTGCTGAAATTAAGATATCCTGGTAGCCTATCGACCATTTTCTAATGAAGAATTTACCAGAAATTAGTCACAGTGTTTCTGATGAGAACAGTTCTTGAGATTAAAAGAAAATATGAATAAACTGTGATAACTTAAGGAAGGGGAGTAGCCATTGACAGTTCTTTCGAAGGAATCAAGCTACAATAACCTATTCCCATACAAAACCTCCTTTAGACGCCCCTCAATAATATAAGAAAACATTGGGGAAAATGAAGAAATTGCTTTTTCAAACAAATTCTTCATTATCCACAATGTTTACAATCGAGAAATTTAAAATTCTATTAACATGAAGTTGTCAACTGCGGTTTCTTTCAATTTGGTCCCAAATGTTGTTGTGAATGAGTTAACTAGTTCAGGAACATATAGGACTCCTTTAGCACTTTCTACCATTATACTTTAAACGTCAAACCACACATTTTCTTTGATATTTTAGACCATATTTGATCATGATAATAGACTGAAAACAATGATAATAGTGATG
Source organism: Fragum fragum (assembly GCA_946902895.1). Taxonomy (NCBI): domain Eukaryota; kingdom Metazoa; phylum Mollusca; class Bivalvia; order Cardiida; family Cardiidae; genus Fragum; species Fragum fragum. The sequence continues at coordinate 27,827,041 of OX336377.1, read as the reverse complement.
ATCATAGATGGGACAATGGTGGGAGTGCTAGGGATCCTGTTTTTAACAGAAAGTAACCTGGTACATTTTTTAAACACGATTTTCTAAGGCAACTGTCGGTTTCAGAATAAGATATTTTCATAGACAAATGTTCTTGACTTGTGTGTCAGGCGAAAGTCTATTCTTTTCACATTGAAAATAACAAAGTATGCTCTTTTATCATTTAAACATGAATTTTGAAAATAGTCCTTGAAGACGAACTGGTAGTGAAACACAATGAACAAAAACAACAGATACATGTCGATGTTAGACATATAAAGAAAGCAAGGAGAGGAAAAAATAGAGATATTCTCCACACCAAATAATAAAGTTCCTGGTAAAAGAAGTGTTGCAATTTACAGAAATCAAAATTTGAATTTTTCTTAACTAAAAGTTAAATCGTTAATTGGCGCCCTAAGTGTCATGTTGCAGAAAAACAACAACAAACCACACACCTACCAAAAATTCCCAATAGAAAAAACAAACTGATCAAAAAAAAAAAAAAAAAAAAAGATAAAATGAAATAAAAAAATAATAATAAAAACAATAAATAAAAAAATAAGTAAAAAATATCACACGTTTTATTCTACTTCTTGCAACATTTACTAACTGGCTAAATACGTGATATGACACAAGAATCTTTGTATTTGGGGTAAACTTCGCGTATTAATAGGCTATTCAACCACCATTAAGAAACATTTTTTGCTATTCAGCTCGCATGCCTTCGAAACATTGAAGGACTGGACACCGAAAGTTATCAGTATTTGATACCAACCATTTTCTATTCATTTTTGTGTTTTTCCCTTATTTTTTTTCCCTTACAGACTGGCCGATTCTATCTGCACCAAAATCGCTGTTTTAATAATATAAGTCATTTGGCTCTTTACAAGGGATTACTTCGGATTTTTTTAAATGTTGATCGAGTCATACTGCGCTCATTAATATCAAAAATTCACTTCACGTAACTTATGAAACTTCAAGATCTGTGTATGGAGTGCGATATTTACCGTATCCTCTATTAAGCCCTTTTCGCGTTGTAAGATCCACATTTTAAACAAAACAAAAAAGTACATGCCAAAATCTCATTTCAAATTCCGTTTTTCAAATTATATTTACTCTAACGGCATCTTTTTATCATTATCGTTTTCCTTCCCTTTATTAATATCTCACCCCTGTCTGTCATTCACACTAACTATCTGTGCGAAAGGTCACCACCTCCATGTTTGACAAATGACCTCTAATGAATTCTCATATGATCTTCATCTTAACATGCTAAAATCTAGAGGCCCATTTCCTTCAAAAGATGAGATAATATCTGAAATCAATGGTTGTGCGGTTCTAGTTTAAGGAGCTAACAGTACGTCTCAAAAGGGCTCTTTAAATTGCTCTTTTTGGCGCCAATAATAATTGCATGTAATTTAGAACTGCCATTACATCGTAAATGGGATCTACGTGAGATTTAATATTTTCTTACTTACCGAGTTAGCCAAGAAACAGAGCGGTAAAAAGATATTCCACATACAAACAATTCTTATCAAAAATACAATGTACTTTGATCGCAAAAAATATGACAGGACATTCCAAGAGGAAACATTTAAAAAAAAAGGCTATTTCTAGTAAGCATGACGTCATAAATCGTATGACTCCAAGCACAACGTCCCGTAAAAGAAACGGAGGAAAATCCGACACCATTTTGCATTTCGCCGTTCTAAAGACTTTTATTTGTCTACCTTAACATTAATTCCCTACTCAGAAGATTGTCAAAACCAAACATTTAAAAAAGGTAGCATATGAAACTGTATGTTAGAAAGAATTTTGATATCGAAAATCGTTATCGATCCGGTGTCAAGTTAAGTATTATAGACGAATCGCTTGCTATCAATCAAAAAATAGATTAACGAATCAAATCAATCATTTAGTCCGGAAGTAAGTATTGGTTTCCGGTATTTTCCTTGTTGGGTGACTTAAATGTTGTAAGTACAGCAGCTACGAAGTTCAGGTCACCTACCATCCACTCTTTATTGATTTTTGTTTTGCAAAATAACATCTTTTGGTATTTGAGTCGAACTGTGTTGTTGGTGGTTACTGGGCTTACCAGCGATCCGTTAATTGCCTTTACGCCTATAAATGGTGTTGGTTCTCGGTAAAATCGTCCTATCTATACGACATAAAGTATCGAAAATACATTTTTGTTGTAGCAAAGTTCTCCTGTCAAACGGGTCCTTCATCGTGGTTGTCGAATTAACATCGTCTCTCATGATAGGTACTCATTTAAATACATTCTGTATTATAAAATGTAGTTGGTTTGTAGTGCGCCATTTTAAAATGTCTTTGCATATTCTCTAACATTATTCTTTTTGAATTGCAAGCATAAGATAAATACGCATATGTATATACATTATAAAGATCTAGCAGAGACGTGACATCTTTAAATGTTGGAAGATGTACAGTTGTATAAATTTGTGTTATCGTACGTTCATAGATTCCGATTAGACTGAGTATTTGTGAAAAACAAAAGAAAAAGAACAACTTTTGCTCAAAATAAAAATATGTTTGTCTGCTAATGTTTTTTTTCTCAAATACTTGAAGATGACACCTAGCATCCCTCGTGCGTATGAATACTAAACAAGTTTTCATATTCTGACATGTTTCTTTGGTAAATACAACGGTTTAGAATTGTCCAAGTGACAAGAATGAAAAATACGAAAAATAGCGCCCGTCATTTTCCGGAAGTCGCCCACCTGGTTAAACAAGCGACCCCTATCGTCATAATTTAACAAGGTGAGTGAAAAGGATGACATTGCGACTATTGGTTATAGATCACAATGATTTGGTCGTTATAATAGGATCTATGGGATTTAAATTGTCTTGCCCTTAAATCTCCGAGTGTCGCGTGCTTCAAACTAGAATAGGCGAGTCAACAGGCTGTTGAGAACAAAATGGTGGAACGTCAGATCGGTTTTATTTGCCGTTTTCAAGATTTTTCTAGTGATTTTAATGAAATAAAAGACCCGCAGAGAACTCGTCTTGCAAGGATTAAAGGGAACAAAGATTGAAATTCAAGATTTTTTTAAGAGAAATGAACCCTCAAAATCGCGTATTTTTTTTGTAACATCTTCGTGTTAGGAGCCGAATAGTTTTAATAAAATTATTATAATCATAACTATTATATTCTGTATTTTATATTACAAGTATAATAGTATGGTCGGATCAAATATTCTTTCAACTGAGGGTGTCTTTTTTACCCTACAACATTAATAACAATAAAAACACATATACTTGTAACAAGAAAGGAAAATTAAAAAAAAAAAAAAAAAAAAAAAAGAAGAAAAAAAAAAAAAAAAAGCAAACCCTTTGAAATGTTTTTCTCTTTCATTCTTTAGTTTAAAGGGAGGTATCGATGTTTCTGAAACCTAGATAAGAAAAATGTCAATTGCCTAAAAATACGCTCAAACGGACGCTTAACACTTCAGATATCGTCTTAGTGATAATCTGGCAGCCTTAAAGTTGCTCTTTTTTTTGGGGTTATATAGGAAAGGTCCAGTGGAATTCAAGTTTTTAGGTATCACGGAATTCGGTTGTCGACACTGCATGACCTCATTTGCATGTGACCCAAAAGATAACAAGTTGACAAGCGAAACATCCAAGGTTCCTAAATCATGTCTCACCAAATAGTTAAAGCAAAACTACGGTAAGGGTCTATATTCGTATTGACGCTTACGGCAGTTTCGGACTAGTCTTTGCAGAATTTGAAGACCGGCTGGAGAACATAACTCCTGATGACATAACGACGACGTTGGTTTGATCAAATTCAAACCGATTTCGGTATTCAAACGGTTTTTTTTTTCGCACCGCGTGAATTACGCAATATTTTTTGCAACTAACTCGGCTTAATCTTAAAATAGGTTTACAGCCTACGTAGGCTTTTAGGGAAATACCCCGGTTTTATTCTGATAAACGACCCCTGATTTTCGCAAAACTACTTTTCAGAATGTTGTATTAAAATAGTACATATATTAAAGGGAAGAAAATAATTCAAATCTGTGACGTGAAAAAACATCGATACCTACCTTTAAAACTCCTCTTTTACCATTCCCTATTTTTCCCGATTTTCCCTTGTGTATGATTAATTTCATTATTCACATACAGGAATGATGAAAACAGGTAAAATTGGGAATAGGTCAAACAGATGGAACTTTATGTCGTCATCGGTGGGATGATCTGTAGTGGGGACAAAGAGTGTTACAACGGTTATAAAAGATTAAATAATAGTTTCTGTATAATTCTAAAACCTTGTAACTACAGCTTAAATCTCACTTTAGTTCCGCGGATTTAGAAGTGAAACGCCGATTTACTGTTGCATAGTTAATTAACTTAACACGTCAAAGCCAATGACCACTTTGGTGGTCTCTAACGGTCAACAAATGGTCATTCAGTAAATACACAGGGATGATCGAGGTTTGTTTTTACAGATTTTGGCGTTTAATGTCGACTCGCTTTTAAATTTATGAATAATAATTATTATGATGTTAGGAGAACTCTATATTTTAACACTTGAACACAAGCAGCAACCTTTAAATGACATTTTAATGTGATGATCATGTTAAAAGTACTCATAACAATTTTCGTTATATTTGTAGTTATTTACTACAAACGAATTCGAACTATTTTAAACCATTGACAGTTCGTTGGTCATATCCACCGACCTCCTACAGAAAGTTTGACTTGAATAACAAAAGGCGTTATTTTGCACATTTTTGACGAATAACATAAATCACAAAACTAAAATTGTTGGTCGGAGACCTAAACATCGTAACAATAGCTTGAATAAGCTGTAGTAATGACGTATAAGTCGTTTAACGAACAAAAATGTTCACGCAAATGTCTGCGAGAGTTCAAAGTACTCTCCCGATTTAATGAATGACTGATTAGTCAATCGATTATTTGATTGAAAACGGCGGTCCAATATTTGTTCTATATCTTTAATTGGATATAAGGATAAGAAAGGCCGGATACAGCAAGATTGTACATACCGATAGGCTACCGCACGTACGAAAACGTATGAATAAACGGACGTTCGGACATTAACATGGACGGCGGGGGTATGACGATTTACTACGAAATCCCCTTTTTAATGGGGGGTATAGGTACATCAACACCCTAGGAAAAACGCTTATGAAGACATTGTGACCATTGAAAGAATTGCTTGTAAAGAGCAACTCATTCATTGTCCACATTTCGGCTGCAACATCTTTGAATATAGACCAGTACAAAATTCCGTCAAGTGATAATGCGTTGAAATACGTTATATTTGATATGTTATGTGATAAAATCTATGCAGGGCAAAATATACCTATTTGGGACTACAGAATTTTTTTTTCTTGGGTATCCATGTGTGTGTGTGTGTGTGTGTGTTAAACTGTCTCCAAAAGAATCAAAGGACCGAAAGTACTGAGAAGTTGGAATGCGCTGAAAGGGTCATAACTGTGGAATTCGGTTCAAAATTATTTATTACTTTCCGAGTAAGCCTCCCTTATTTAAACTTAAACCAGCATTCCAATTCATGTACATATGTACGTGAATTACTCACAAAAGCATAAATCCACATACAGAAATCAAAAACTAGCATTGTCTTAACCCATTCCCAGACAGTGAAGCTTTTAAATGACCATCATTATGAAAGCTTTGGAAAACATTGTGGAAAATGAAGAAATTGCCAGGATTTTAAAGATTTCATCAACTTACAATTGTCGTCTGCTACTTCTTTGAATCTGGACTGGTCTAAAATTTTATTGTGTTGGAATGGGTTATAAGCTCGTGTTACGCACAGCAAAATAAGAATTTTCAAGCATTACATTCTCCATTTGATCAACTGTAATACGTGAACTCCTTTAAAACAGAGAATAACAGCTTCTACAGTAAGATATCAATGAACCCGATTATTACTTGACCCTCAACTTGGCCAATTATGTAACGATCATACTAAACTCACGTAGATTTTCACTTCATGTTAATGAGTATTCGTGGAAATTTGCGGAAATGCGCGGAAACTTGTTTCAGGGTAATCGATTTGAAATACCAGTGAAGACTTAGGAAAAAAGAATATTTAAAGCGTTAAATTCAAAAGAAAAAAAAAAGACGTTAACGTTATTGTAACGTTATTGTTTGCACATGGTAGGTTTGCCTTTTTCCTAAAAAATCCTATAATATGATAAAGATAGTATCAAATTATCTTCGGCCCTGTAGTCGCGCGATTTCCTTATTCGTTATTAGGCTTTAGAAACGTAAAAAATCTTAAGTAAAAAGGATCAAGCTGAAAGCTAGGTGACACTTGTTAAAGGTTTGATGTGTTATTATTGATTTAAACTTGTAAATAACGACATAATAAAGCGTGATTATTTAGTGAATAAGTAGAAACCGGGAGTTGATATGTTTACATTCTAATTTTCAAAATCTTCTACTTTCGTTTTGCATCTATTTGATTTTTATTGAGTAAAAGCTGTAAACCCCACAATAATCGCGTTTGCTTGATGCCTACGACCCCCCCCCCCCCCTTAATTGCTCTAGAATAATTTAAAGCACTGGGTGGCGTGATTATTGTAAAAATGCATTTGCGACCTGAGCCATATTTGTAAACATTGTCTATCTATAGTTACATGACTACCACATGTCACTTGAGATCACGTGATTACCAAACACGGGACGGCAAATCACACACACACACACAAAAAAAATATTACTGCGCTGATTATTACCTTATTTTTCAATAATTTAAAACAAAATAAAGCATGTTTAGAAGTCTCTAAACGAATTTTTAATCATCCTTTACATGTGCCATATAATTGTCTTCAGCTACAACTATCTGATTATTCGTGGCAAGTTGAGATGAGAAGTAACTCGAAGTGTAATCATATCTAAGAGATCACGCGATATATGTTATTAAAAAACTCGAAATGAAATTGTCATGTGTTCATTTTGCGTTTTTTTTAAATCCAAGTTTGAAATGCTCCGCATTCCAACTTAACAATTGGAAAGGCACCAATCTCCGGGAATATCGACTTTTTACGTCCTATAGACAACATTCAATCGAAATGGACTAAAACGTTTGATTTCTTTAAATCTATAAACATGAAATAATCACATGACCAATGTTCGAATGACAAATTGACATAAGTGTTTGGATCGAACTCTTAATTAGAAAGTTTGATTTTAAAAAAAAGATTCAAGCCGCCGTCATAGCGCAGTCGGTAGCGCATTAGACTCCTAATTTTCAATCATGGGATGTCATGGGTTCGATCCCCGACGGCAGCATATATCCTTTCCGATTTTTGTCTCTCACCATTGTGTGGATAATCGTAAACCTAAGTGTGAGAAATACCAGGAATCCATTTTAGATGCTCCAGCCGCCGCAATATAACTGAAATACTGTTAAAAGTGGCGTTAAACCCAATCAATTCAATCAATTCAAAACACAGGAATACTTTCTTCTCAAATAAATCATCACTTAGAAACTGTATCCCCATTTATGTTAAATTGTCGAAGTGTTTCTGGGGCTTTTGATTGTTAAAGTCTTATCGAGATTTTAATACACGGAATATTACTAAACTCTTTTTTCATAAAGTTTACCCTACAAAATCACGGTCACAAAATCAACCGAATCTCTGTGATACACAATTACACATATTTAGCGAATATTTTCGACTTAAAAACTTAATTTCCGAGTTGGACAAATAATTGTATCGAAAAGGCATTTTTTAGAAGTTTTGCAATGATTTAAGGCCTAGAACTTGATATTAGCTGATTATACAATAGCCTGACAAGTTATTAATAGTCGGCCGGACTGACAGGCAGATCTAGTAGGCACACAACAAAGATTAATATGGTTGATTTAATGTGGTTTAACGCGACTTTTAACAGTATTTCTGACATAAAACGACGGTTGGAGCACCTAACCGCTGGTTTCTGGTATTTCGCACACCAGTGCTAACACTAAATCCTTTCTCAGCTTCCAGCTGCTCATCCCACATAGGTTTACGATTATGCATCCATTAGTGAGAGACAAATGTCGAAATGATATTTGCCATTTCTCGGGATCGAACCCCGGATCCATTGACTAGGAGTGCCCAACAAACAAAGAGAAAACAATCATAGTTATGTAACTGTATAATAATTAGTTGAATCAAAGGCTATAATTTGCTGTCCTGAATTCACACTAACAATACCTTTGAAAAATCTGTAGTAACCATGTTTAGGTGGCCCTCGGACATTTCCTAACTACAAATGATGTCATTAATTTGAATTGTAACAAGTCAACACTTAATTTGAGTATTGCGCATCTATTAAGGTCATGTGGTGTCATCCATAAATCTCCATGGAGTCGTGCTGTCTGTTTAACAATGACACGCTAGTAGATACATTTTGTCAAAAATTGATGCGCGTATTAGTATCTGTCTGAGTGCCGGGTGACAAAGTGGGTGTAACTAGTCACACAAAGGGGAACCACGTAGAAAAAAGTCACTCATAATTTACGATGAAACAGCCAAGCTCTGTTTTCAACTAGGGGAAACAAATCTGAGAACATGACAGAAATACAACAACAACACACACACACACATGGGCGATTACCCTCGCACGCATGGACGCAAACATGCACGCACACGCCCGACTGCACGCACGCACGCACGCACACACACACACACACACACACACACACACACACACACACACACACACACACACACACACACAACACAACACACACTACCCCCCTTCACGCTGAGTATTTTCTGAAATTTATAAGAAAAGCAAAAAATGAACGTTTTTCTAACCCTTTTAAACACAAAGACCCCAGTGAAAAGTGTTCAGGGAACGATTGTTTGAGGAGGCGAAATTCTTGTTACAAGCATTGTCTTTTTTCAATATTTTTTTCTTCCCAGAGAGACATAGATATTTATCAAATTCCTATTAACTTGGAAAGGTCGTCTGCGACTTCTTTGAATTCGGACTAGTCTAAATATTTCATCTGGTTGAACTGCTTAACGTGCTGTATTATGACGATTTTTCGTTAAGAAACCTTACTGCATGTAACGAAACAGAACAACGGGGTCTCTGTCAAGCTTATGCTTTTAGTTCATGGGTTGCGCGCTAGAATTGCCAGTGCTTAGTCTGACAAAACAAACAAAGCTTCCCACATATGTATCTTTCTTAAACTCACCAACGTCTATAAAGGCTTTATTTAATACGACGCGTCAAACACAGTTTGTTGGTGAAATCGGACAACTCATAGAAGTTGACAGCTAGTGAGTTTAACTCTCGCGCGGGGCGTGATTACCGTTACTGTTTCCCGCCTCTGACACGTGCACGACGGACGTCCCTCCGCAAAGTTTATGGACATATCTATTTGTCAAGTGTCAATAAATTAATCCAGGACACCTTTCCGTACTAACATCACTCCCCTGTATATTTTCCGGTCAATTCAATATCATCCTTATACATGTATTCTGATTTAATGATAATTAAGACCACCCCGTAAAAATACTATTTAAAACAATATGGCAGTAGTTTTGAAGACAGCTGTAGACGTCATATCATCATCGGAACCGTCACAGGCATCATACTGTTCTCTGGATCCTTAAAATAAGTTACTTCTACATTCTTGTAAACCTAGGTTCAATTTTGCACTCTGCGCCACCAATATTTGAAGAGTCATGCAAAAGTAATTTGAAATGCTGTCATTGAAACTTCATTCGGATCTAGAACAAATTTTGAGTCCAGTTATTATGATAAATTGTTGATAAAAAAAGAAGTCCTGCACACAGGTTATTTATTGATAAAAAATATGCCTATGGTTGTGCCATACGGGTCCAAATGACTTTTCGAAATTTCAATGGTGTGAAACGAGAATATATGAAAGATAGAAGCAAAGCGTGCCGATATATATTTAAGTAGTTTTGTTTATATGTTAATATTTAGCTTCACTGCTTGAAAACCAATCGAACTTTTGTCATTGCGAATTGTCCGTCGTGCGTCTGTCTGTCCGTCGGCATCACTTTATTAACAAATCTTTTCCTCGGAATGTACTGGACATGGTTCGTCCAAATTTCACTGGAATGATCCTCGGAAAAACCTTTTATCAGATTCCTTTAAATATTTTGGTAAGATTAAAGAAATCATGGCTAAAATGGGGGGGGGGGTACTAATTTCCGTATACGGTTAAACTCTGAAAATTTTCTCCTCGGATACCAGTTGATGGATTTCAACAATATTTCAAAGGAACGACCTTTGGGTGACCATTTGTCAGATTCCACCAAAGAACTTTAATCGGACAAAAACATGGCTTTAATTGGCGGATCTAATTTCAATCTGGTAGATTGACTGAATTGGGTTCATCGCCGCTTCAAACAGTATTTCAGTCATATTGTGGCGGCTGGAGCATCTAACAATGGATTCCTGATATTTCTCACACAAGTACTACCATGACATCCTTTCCTAGCCTCCAGCTGTTATCCCGCTTTGGTTTACGATTATCCACCCTTTGGTGAGAGACGAATGTCGGACAGAATATGTGCCGCCGTCGGGGATCGAACCGATGATTGAAAACTAGGAGTCTGACGCGCTACCGACTGCGCTATGACAGCGAGACAAATGTCGGAAAGGATATGTGCCGCCGTCGGGGATCGAACCCATGACATCCCATGAATAAAGATGGGGAGTCTGATGAGCTACCGACTGCGTTATAGCGGTAGAACTTTCAATTTTTAGTTATTAGAAAGCTGTTGATGGACATCAACCATTTTTCATAGGAATGATCCTTGGGTGACCCTTTATACGATTTTTTTAAATGAAGTGCTGAAAACATGACTTTTATTGTTTTGGGTTTAATCCAATTATGGTATATAGTGAAAACTTCGAAAATGTTTCTCTAGGAAACAAGTTCATGGATTTTGATCAAAATGCTAAGGAATGATCTTTATTGATTTTCTATCAGATTACTCATGTAATCTTTCTTGGTTAAAGCACTTGGATTTTATTGGTGGGGCTAATGTCCTTACATGGTATATAGTGAAAACTTTGAAAGCCATGTTCTCAAAGACTGGAGGATGGTTCCAACCAAATTTGAAAGGAATAATTTGTTGATAATCTTAGATCAGATTCTTTGGAAGGAATTTTATCAATTTGATAGTAATACATTTGGAAGATTGGCCAAATTTCAAGGACAGAAAACATAGTGACGCACGAGAAATACTTTATACTGCTTGACTGAGAATATTTGTTGCATAAAAGAAAGTTGCATCATTAAAGTAAATAACAACAAAGTAATTTTCAAGATGAGTTACCCCCTATGCTAAAGAAAACTGAATTACTTTCATGGTAAGTAAATTCATGCCGGTGGAGCGATTAAGGCGTTTAAGCGCTTCTAGTTTTATTGTTGTCATTTCATGACATGTCTATGCCTTTAATTAGCCTCTAATGGTGTTACGTTTAGTTTTAATTCTCTCAGCGAGCTACGATGGCTACTTTTAAGTTTCATCCGTGACCCCGACATGCGTCATAAAAAACTGCATTGTGTTTTTCGTTATGGGCAATGAATAGCCTTCAAGTTGGGATGATATTATGATATCTCATATAATATCGTGTCGGTAGTATTGGTGTGGAAAACGACAGGACACTCCCATAGTAAGGTGTACAGCAGCCAACCAGGTATCATGAAATAGTGTTTGAAACCGCCTTAGATCCTAAACAACGACCTGTCGATGGCAACGGCTTTGTAAAACCATATAATTCAGGTCAAGAGAGGGAAACGGTTTTATTCCATCTACATTGTATCAAATGTCATGAGATTCAGAACTGAATAGAAATTAGTGCACAATTGTGAATCATTGGGTATTCAAGAAATTGATTTGATCCTTTTTTCGGTTTAAAAGCAATACATTATTGATTCACTTATTAACAAACACTCTCTTGCGATGAAATTGGAGATTCTTTTGCTGTAGATCGTTTAATCAAATTAGAAATAATAGATGAATGACAAGGCTTCAAAATATGGAGACGCTAATTAATTAACCTGTACGCACTTTACGGGTCTTTATACCGATTTGAACAGTCTATAAGTGATATCCGGGACTATTACGTATTATTTGGAATATATCTGGACACAATGGCTATCTCTTCCAAAGTCCTTGCATATGACTCATCAAGAGGCTAATAACATTTTTTTGATAAAAGTTAAATATTTAAATAAAGAACCATGATTGATTTTGGAAGATATTAAAGCCGCCCAAGGTCAATTAGCTGAGGAACACCTTGAAATGTTTGCTATCGTTGTGAAATTAGTAACAGATTTTTGATGGGTGCAAAATCTATTGTAAGTGTCGATATATCTAAGGACAACTACATTAGCTTTGCAGTGCTCCCTTGGTGTGCATGTTGTCAAATATAACATCGGCCACGGCTTGCATCTTTTATAAGAATCCGAAGGTCGAATAGATCTTTCTGCTAATACGTTCTTGGTGCAATCTATGAAGGGTATTGCACGTGTTTAATGATTTAAATTGATTAATACTGCCTTGATACAATACGATAAGACTAGAAAGAGATTTCCAAACAATAATAAGAAAAAATGCAATTGAAAAGAGGCAAATGAATGTCATTATAGTTTCTCGAAAACAAGATATATATTGGGGAATGGAGCGGCCACCCGAGATTTTCGTAATAACTAAAATATAATTTTTGAGTAGGAGCATTATCTGATTCTTGTAATAGTTCTTGTTAAATTTGTTATAAATCCATCCATTCAATGATACTACAATAATAATTAAATAAATAAGATAAATTGAATTCATTAATTTTTACCCAAAGGTTTTACAGCTTCAAGAAAAAAGTCACAAGCTTGAAAAATATTCGGTGACTTTGGAGTTGATGATAAATCATAAAGCTAATTTTGATATGCCTATAATAACTACAATATCATGCGAAATAAAGAAGAATGGGAAAGAAAAGGATAAATAGCAATAATGCTTAGAAATTCTTCGAATTATGGTTAGTCATTTAAAAAAAATAACCAAAACGAGACTCTATATCTTCTTTCAGTAGACCGATGTGTATCCCCGCTAACTGACTGCAGATAGGCAATTCAACTAAGATATTAAATAGCGTTATCTTGTTAATTCTTTAATAACACGCAACAAAAAGAAACATGGTTGGTTGAAACCTTAACGTCGTAGCCACATCTTGAATTAAATTAAATAATTATTTAATTGTTCGATCATTTTTTCACCTTTTTACTGTAACGCGATCCGTCGACTGAGGATGTATAGCCATTTCCATTATACTTTATCAAACAAAACTCGTTTACATGTAAACGGTCTATAGGATGTTTGGTCAGACGATTTCTGATTTACAGCAGCAGTTTGAAAAAAGAACCAATAAACCTCACCCATCACAGAATTTCACACTAACTAAAGGGATTAAAAAAGAAACGTGTCAATAAAACGGTTTCTTCTGATCAATTTCGGATCCCCTTTTATCCTATTGAACCCCTAATACTACAATAAAAGTCTTACAGTGAATCCTACATCCCACAAAACAGGTTTCGCATTCGGTATAATGAATTCTCCGTATTAATCGATAAATCTTCTTCGAATTTAAATATCTATAACAACGACTCTTACTAGAAGACCAACAAGAGCGGTCGTTATGGAAGTTTTTTTTAATTTTTATAATTTGAATTCTTTTTTCTGATAATGAGTTTGTAAAGACGATAAAGCTAAATAAACCGCCACCATTGCCTTAAAGGCCTAGTTTAATCCTTCTTTATTTGACCCCCCCCCCCCCCCAAATGAGATATACAGTTAACCACCCGCTGAGAATTTAACGACCTTATCTGATAAGGAAGCTATATACAGTATACAAGGGATTAAATCTGCTAAATTACCATGGATAAGTGTGGCATACATTTGCACTTTCTTTGTAGCTAATTTGTCTCTTGAAATAAATTTTGAATTTTATTTGCTATAATTGTTAATGAATAATGAGTCCTCATTTTTAAGACTTTTTTCAAAGTGCAGGAGACAGTAAAAATACAAAATATTAAGCTATTGATATCTTAACAGATCACGAAAAGCAACAGGAATAATTCGGATTGACAGCATTGAGAAAAGAGGAGAAAACACTATTTTTTCTGCATGATTTCCACTTTTGTCTCAATATTTCAACACTTTATCTCTTTATTAAAAGGAACTTTTTTTAGTTTGCAAACTGCTATAACATTATTATGATTTATCTCCTGTTCTAGAATATTGAAGTATTTCATGAATATTATATTCATGAAATACTTCAATATTCTAGGACAGGAGATAAATCAAAAGGTAAAAAATAGTATTTTTACCAGAATTCTTACTTTACCACAATGTTTGAAGAAAATGTTTAACGGCTTAAATTACAAAAAAAAGTAATGCATGTAAAAAAGATTCCAATTACAATCAAATCAGCAATCTTCACTTTTCTATTTGATTTGAAATTTTAAAGGCATAAAAAAATGAGTAGATAAAATTTAACAAAATAACTTTACTTTGTTTTCGAATTTTCATCAGCATAAAGCTAAGGTGCAGCTATTTCATAATATTGACAAAGTTTGACCATGGTCATCAATGGAATATACAAGGCCCCGTGTGACGATGCTATCCATCGAGCACGTTAAAGAACCAAGCGGAGCTCTCAGCAGTTTCGTCCTGTATTCTTGCACTATCCCCCGTAACAACTAACCGTCTTCTGGGGGCGTCGCTCATATTGGCATGCGCTACGGTAGCGACGATAAATAAACGGAAATACACTCACAATTTTAGCTGAATGAAATAAAAAACCTATGTATTTTAAGGTAGGAAACATCGTGGAACATGCAGAAACGACTTTTAACAAACAATTTCTTTATTCCCTAAACTGTTTTTATGACCATCTTTCTTGCGGATGGTAATTAGCGGGAGTCCTTTTAGAATTCGTTAACCAGAGAGTAAAAAATAAAAAATAAAAGCCCCCAGGAAAAATCACAATTTGAAATAGAGAACGGATTTAGCGTAGATCAATAAGATAGAAAAATAAAAACGAAAATACACAAGCACACAACAACAATAACACACACACACAAAAAAAAAGAAAGAAAAAAACCAACAAAACAATCGCAAGGACAGCAACAACAACAGTTGCAGTATGGCAATTCTGCCTATTTAACTCTTCACTACTTAAATGGCTGTGCAAGTTACATTCGAAACCATGCACGGCATACCAAACGATTTGCGCCCAGTAAAGACTAAGATCAGACTGTGTGGATCAGAGTCTTCTCTATGCGCTATATGGATAGATACTGACTCAAACCTTCTTCAAGTGATCCTTGACTATTCTTACTGGGTGTGTGTTTAGACTGTCTATGGCATGCTCGTCATACACATGTAAACTCGTTTATTATGCCACGTACAGGATTATTTAGTAATCTATAAACAATGGGATCAAGGCTCTTCGAAATCGGTACACTGCAAACAAGAATAAAAAGTCAAGACTGGACTATTGTCAAACGATTGAATGCGCTTTGTTTGGAATCCATTTTTTGATATGTCGGAAAAGGTTCCGCAGGGAAGCTTTATTCAACGACCACCATACAGCAGTCAAATGGGGATATGGTCACTAGTTTCATATCAATGGGTAAGTGCGAAAAAAGGATATTGTTTGTACATCGTTGATGAGCGGTGAGATCGTAACTACAGCTTGAATAAGCTTTGATGACGACGGTATGCAAACTGCCTTCAAATCTCGGGTATTTTCGCGTTGTTTTGTATTCTTCACTCGTTATAAAGTATCAGTGGTCATTTGTAAAAAATAATCCTCTTTATACAGTTACGACCTCTTGTTTAAAGTTTACCATTTACATAACCAGTTATTCATTACAATTAAAACTCTTAATGTTATTTTCATTATTTCATAACCATTACCAATACTCTCATTATCAATCTAATTGAACGGCGGGGGGGGACTTATCTTTGCCGCTGGCTACAAGTGGTCACATAGTTGGATGTATTATAAGGACAATCATTTCACAAACGCTGGTTGGTCAGCATTGTTTTTATGTTGTTGTTTATTTTTTCCCCATTTAGTTTTTAATACTATCGCTTTACTTAGTTATTCAATGCTTACCTACATTTCAACTTATGTTACGAAATTGTATGATCCTAGTTAAAATCCCAGTAACTCTAGGACAATACAACACAATAAATTACTGTAGACTCCAAAAGTGACATGTCTCTTTTAAATATGGATTTAGTTTTGTTAAATTTGTTTTATTAAGTGTTCAGCAAAATAATGTCTTTCGAAAATTGCAGTAAAATCATAGTCGTAAATGGTTGAAAAAACAGGACCCCGACTTTTACTCCTATGTATCGGACTGTCAATTTAGAAGTCGCGGGTTCGATCCCCGACGGCGGCACTCATCCATTCCGACTATTTGTCTCTCACCAAGGGGTCGATAATCGTAGATCTATGTGGTATAGCAGCTGGAGGCTAGGAAAGGATGTAATGGTAATACTGGTGTGAGAAATACCAGGATTCCATTTTTAGGTGCTCCAGTCGCCGCGATATAACTGAAAGATTGTTGAAAGCGGCGTAAAACCCCATTCAATCAATCAATCAATTTACTCCTATGTAGTTAGAATTTATTATTTCTTTTTTAATGCTCGGTCAATTTGGTTGAAAAAGAAAAATTTTGTCGATCTAGTAAAATAGAGCTTAGTACGAGCTTTATGTCTTCTAACGACGATATTCTTACGAGCCTGATCCACTTAAAGTTATTTTAGATTTAAACCACGCGATTAAAACCTCAGTGCAAAGGATTATATTTGCTCTCTTTTTGTATCAGACATTTATTTGTTTAGCATAAAAACATCAAAGGGACAAAAAGCCGCAATATTTGGAGTATTAGATGAATTTTAAATAGGCTCTTGCCATCCGAAACTAATAAAGGTAGCTTTACCCCATTTATAGGACATGCGCAGTATGGTTTTCCGCTCTGTCGCGTGACCGTCGCGCGCTGTTTCCCGTCGATTTCCTACCAGACACACCTACGCTGATTTTGTCCCATTATTTAGCCCCCTATCGTCTTTCCCGACGCGTTTTTAAGTGAAATATAAAGCTAATAATCAGATTTCACAAGTTGTTGTATTCTTTTTACCGGATATATTTACCAATGATTCTTCAACGGTGTTATTTCCGTTCACTAATATTACACGGAAAGAAAACCCGTTAGGCAGGGTGCGTTATCATTGTAGCCACGTGTCGAAAATTTACATGGGTTTTTTACTGTTTTGAACACATGAACATTAGAATACTTTAGAAAAATACTATTGTAAAACAATGTATTTGCCGGGGATGACGCGCTAAAAACTTATGCCTAGTACAAACAATTTCGTGATTTTGTACGCATATCATTAGCACAGACACGGGGGACACGGGGGGGGATACTGGTTTATGTTATGTGTAAAATCGTGAATACATTGGTAATTTTATCATTTGGATAAGTCTAATGAAATATTACACACGTTTAAAAGTGGGGTTGAACATCAATCAATCAATCGATCAATAAATGAACAACACGACTACGAAACAGTGTCATCTGACCAAGATCGACATCTATGCTCAAATAGCGCATGGTAAAAAAGTTAATGTTTTATATGTTATAAATTAAGAAAAATAACCCACTCACAAACCATCCGTCCTTTCTGCGACCCCTAGAATGGGGAAAGCTAAGGTGAAAAATAATAGAAAATCTTTATTTTCCACCTTATTTTCTATCGAGAATGAGAGAAGTATTCAATATCTTAAGAACTTGAAATTATCGTCTGCAACATTTCTTAATTTGAATTTTTTTTCTGATAATGTTTTTGTAAAGACGATAAAGCTAAATAAACCACCACCATTGCCTTAATTTTAACAAGTGACAATTTTATCCCCGGTTGAGTATAGTTTATTACATGATCAAACAGACGAATGTGAGAGATTTGAGAACGGTTCAAATTTAAAGATGGTGCAGACGACAATTTTAGCTGAATGAAATAAAAAAACCTATGTATTTTAAGGTAGGAAACACCGTGGAACATGCAGAAACGACTTTTAACAAACAATTTCTTTATTCCCTAAACTGTTTTTATGACCTTCATTCTTGCGGATGGTAATTAGCGGGAGTCCTTTTAGAATTCGTTAACCAGAAAGTAAAAAATAAAAGAATAAAAGCCCTCAGGAAAAATCACAATTTGAAATAGAGAGCGGATTTAGCGCAGATCAATAAGATAGAAAAAGAAAAACGAAAATACACAAGCACACAACAACAATAACACACAAAAAAAAAAAAAAAAAAAAAAAAAAAAAAAAAAAAAACACCAACAAAACAATCGCAAGGACAGCAACAACAACAGTTGCAGTATGGCAATTCTGGAGTCAGAAAGAATCAGAAATAATTCATGATACGGAATCTTAGACTCTGATTTTATCCAATGAATTGTAGCCACAAGGAGAAATATTGATCATATATTGATTTTTCTCATAGAACCACAGCTAACAACCATCACTCATGCAGAATCACATTTCAAATGCCATATATACGCATGTAATTTCTGTGGCCATCGGAAGAGGGGGGGACAATATGTCCCTCCCATTTTCTTGAGAAAAGGTCATCTCAACTTCGTCTAGAATAGAAAGGTTTATAAACCTCGTTAAAGCTCGCTTGATAATTTAAACTATTCAAGTTCAACATAGTGCTCAGACCGCTTCGGCTGATCAGGGTCGAAAGTTTTCGCACTTTTCTGAAACTAGAATCCTACCTTATCATATACTAAATTCTACAATATGTTTGGTTGGCCTCTTGTAGATCTTGTTTCTTTTCAAATATTTGTTGAACGGTTTTCTCTGATAGATCTGTTTAGCCTGTTTGATCATTCGTTGTCTGACATTGGCCAATATATTCTTCGCAGTTGCGATATGTTCCCCTTTCGTCTAACGAGTTGCCGTTTGTAATTCAGAACTTTAAATAACAGTCTCAGATTTCTGTATACAAAGTATCTGTTCATAAACCTTTTGAAGGGACCGAGAGTAAATAAACATTTCATCATTTACAATACGGTTCTTGACTTTACAGTAATTATTAAATATTTGTTGTGGTTAATTAAAACCATTCACTAAACAGACTCCATAAGTTGTACGGACCACATTAAACAAGCGTCTAGCCCAAATTCTCTTTTTGTCCCTTTAACATTTTGTCTGCTTTTTTTGCTCTGCCATTTTTGAACAAAGGCTAGGACTATAGTTATTACGTTGGGGAGGTAGACGTCGTTGTTGGCATGATAAACTTTTACATTTGTTATTATTCAGTTTTTTTTTCTAACTTGGTATGTGCGTCTACAAGAGTAATTCATACTATCAAGGGCGATAAATCTAAACATTTTAGAGAAAATTATGCCTGTTTTTCGTGTTAGACTTTTTCACTTCACAACCTACAGTATTCACATGCGATGCTCCTATTAAGACCTACATTTTACAGGGTTAAAATACAAGGTAGACAAATTAAACGATGCTTTAAACTAGTAAAATTTGTAATAATATTCGGTTCACGTATCGTAGGATACAAACTTTAGGAGAAAAGATGAAATAGGTATGAAAATCATGATGAGTTACCGGTCCTGCGTTCAGGATGACAAAAAAATAATCGACCCTGCGTTCAGGATGACAAAACAAGTAACCAGTCCTTCGTTCAGGATGACAAGACAATTAACCGGTCCAGCGTTAATAATTACAAAACAAATATCCAACCCTGCGTTCAGGATGACAAGACATGTAACCGGCCCAGCGTTCATGATGACAAACAAGTTACCGGCCTAGCGTTCAGGATGACAAAACAAGTAACCAGTCCTGCGTTCAGGATGACAGCAAGTAACCGGCCCAGCGTTCAGGATGACAAAACAAGTTACCGGCCCAGTGTTCAGGAAGACAAAACAAGTTACCGGCCCAGCGTTCAGGATGACATGACAAGAAACTGGCACAGCGTTCAGGATGACAATACCAGTAACCAGCTCTGCGTTCAGAATGACAAGTCAAGTAACCGACCCTGCATTCAGGATGACATGACAAGAAACCGGCCCTGCGTTCAGGATGACAAAACAAGTAACCGGCCCTGCGTTCAGAATAAAATGACACTCGCTAACGTTTGATAAGTGACCATCGCTCTGCTCATACACTTTCCAAAAGTCGCGGCCTTAGAGCAGTTTGTATACGTTTGATACTCAATATAGATTCCATCCACGGTCGCGGCTAATATCCCTTCCGACCTTTGTCTCAAAGCAAGGGATTGATAATTGTATACCTAGGTTGGATGAGCGGCTGGAGGCTCAGAAATAAGGTAGTGGTTGTACCTGTGTGAGAAATACAGGGAATCCATGTTTTGATGCTCCAACAACCGCAATATGACTGAAATACTGTTAAAAAGGGCGTTAAACCCCGTTTAAACAAAACAAACACTTTCCTGAAATTTGGATTTCATGGAAAACCTCTCCTTGTTTCGTTTCATTTTTTATCCATCCTGAACGCGATGCTTTCCTTTTGAATTTCGCTTACGATAGAAATGCACAATCGTTATTCGAAATTTTAATCTTGAACGTAGAATGTATGAATGTAAAAAGAAGAGAAGTTTACAAATGGGGATGTTATTTATGAGTTTCGGAGTACTTTTAGTCAATTCGTTGTTTTGATGCATAAAGAAAAGTGACCAACTGAAGCCTGAGGTACAACCATAACACGTGTATGTTGTAATACTTTTTTATCTGTCACTCATAAAATATTCATAGTAACATTAAGTAATATTCGAAATAATCGTTCGAATTGACCAATCGCGAACGTAAATTAAATAATCATTCGATCAATGAAATCACTCAATCAGAATAAAAGTTCAGTTTGGACTCCGACAATGGCCGCCATTTTTGTGGATCGTTTTTGTTGAGTTGGCGACTTAAACGTTATAACTACAGGTTATTTCATCATTGACATTTTCTCGTGGCGTAAATTCCATTGTGTACATCCAAAGTAGGTTTAGTAACAGGACTAACAGGTTTAGATTCTCATCATTCCACTCTGACTGTAGACCGGCTCAGCTATAACAGCGCTAGGAAAGACAGTAAACTGGCATGAAAAAATGATTTGAAAAAATGCTCAACATACAAAACAACTGCTGTCACAATTGTTCTCGCCGAAACAATCTAGTATTAAAGTTA
Source organism: Fragum fragum (assembly GCA_946902895.1). Taxonomy (NCBI): domain Eukaryota; kingdom Metazoa; phylum Mollusca; class Bivalvia; order Cardiida; family Cardiidae; genus Fragum; species Fragum fragum. The sequence goes on along the minus strand of OX336377.1, from coordinate 27,805,727 downwards.
ATGAAGTGACAAATCGATTTTCTAAATACTTCAGGAGTTGGGGGAATAAAATGCTACTTGATTAAAAACAAACGAACAAACAAACAAACAAACGTTTGGAATCACAACATTGGCGACTATGATGGTCAAACCTAGCATCGGCTATCGGTATAACCTGCATTATGTGAAGGTGATCTAGTATCTCTGTCAGATTATAAGCTTTATTTGAGATTCAATAAATCAATCATAAGAGAGGTGTGAGATCACACATTATGAACGGAAAATCAAACTGGGAAGCCAAGACTTCTGTCTCTATCGTTTGACTCTTGTACTATTTGTGTTAATTGACAGTATAAGTGTATTATCAGTGATTGAGCGCCCAGTTGCACCAAAGCTGTGTGCAGCAAACTGACCACTACAATAAGTCAATAACGGAGGTGTGAAGATCACACATTAGAAAACGGAAAATCAAACAGAGAAGACAGGAAATTTGTCTGTATTATTGTGACCTCTGTACAATCTTTATACGTATGTAGTAGTTATTGTTGTTATGTGTTTTTTTTTATCGTCGCTAGCATGTACCCATATTAGCGTCATCCCCAGAAGACGGTTACGTGTCTAGTCTTCCGGGAAATTGTGCACGGATACAGGACGAAACCATCGGGAACACAGTATGAGTGTTTCACGTGCACGGTGTTTAGCAAGTAGCAATGTCGCTAAGTAAGGTAAACCTGGCCTCGAACCCTCGACTCGAGGTCTATTTTACTGAGCTAATGGGTCTGGAGCCTGTAATAGCGGTCCATTTCCATATTAGTCTCTCAACCTAATACGGATCGCTGACCCCGCCCACTGACTCCACTGGCCACGCCAACAAACTTCACTGGCCACGCCCACTAACTTCACTGACCCCGCCCACTGACTATACTTGCTACGCCCACTGACTCCTACAGGAAGTTCCACTTCGATATTAAACGGCATTGTTTGCCAAATTTAACATGTAACAAAAAAGTAAAATGGTTTGTCGACGACCTAAATGTTATAACTGCAGCATTAATATCCTGTAGTTACCAAACCAACAAAAAGGTTTACCATAAATGTCTGCCAATGTTGGAGTTAGACGTTCACTTCCGGTCTAAATAAATTATTTGATCGATTGATTCTTTGATAGACAAACGCGATCGGTTCATTGGTTGATCTCACGGCTTTGAACAACAAGATCACATGTTCGAGCAAAATTACAATCATGTAGTAGAATAATAGAGAGGGACAGAACTGCGGGTGTATGCATTTGATCATCATCTATGGCACCTACAAGTGTGTTTCATATCTTGGTAAAAGAAGAGGTGTTTTAGGTTAGTATGATAAAAAGAAAGTCATTAATTCTCTGCTAACTACTTGGTTATTTAATAATCAAGCGTATAACATATCGACATTATTTCTCCTTGTAGCGAACCGATCCACAATCGCATGGAGATTTCGACCGTTTTGAACAATTTTTATAACACGTCGAAGTTCACCTGTCCATGTGCTTCCTGGCGATCACCATTACTAGGCTGGGGCTCCGAATACCTTGCACAGGAACATGCCCACGAGTCCAGCAGCGCGCCCGGTACTCGAACCCGCGACTTCTCTAACATAACGAATCAATCGCCCTGCCCCGTAAGCCAAACAAGACTACAGCAGCTCTATACAATAGATTGTTTATATATGAGTCTCGTCAGGCGTAAAGGAACTTTCCGAGAAGTGCGAAAATTATCGCCGCTGGTCGGTCTGCACTCCCTGTCAGGCTGTTTAGGATCGAAATCTTTCATTCTTGATAAATTTTCTGCATCTAGAATACTCATTTATCTTAATCCCACATTCATTTTTTGTCTCATGATAGAACCCTACCAGACCCTATCATTTTTTCAATATTTGCTTAACGGACCCGGACCCCTTTTTGCATAACAAATATTTATAAAATAAGGTAAATAATCGCATTCTACAACAGTATTTATTCGTATTGATCGCAAGCAGACGATGCGTTTCCAATCTGAGGACCTTCAGGTGGACATTGTACGACCAAAACCTCGTACCTGCTTATTTTATCTGCAATGACGAGGTTTTTGTCTCCCAACAACAAGTTTTTACCAAGGGAAAGAAGGATAAAGACTAACCAAACGCGTTACTGTCAGAGTGATTTTTTTCAGAGATGTTACAAGGCGGAAACCTTGAAGCTAAGGTTTCTTCTATTTTTTGGGGGTGGGTGGGTGAGGAAATAAAACAAAGAAATTAAGAAAGAAAGAACGAGGGACAGTAAGGAAATGAAATTGAAAGAAAGGATTTGAATTTTTAAAAATTATTGAAAATTGCAAAAACATGGAGGGTACAAAAGATTGTAAAATCAGAAATTTATTTTTCTTTTTTCTTCCAACAAGGTTTCCTACAAAATTTGTATGAAAAAAGGCCCGAACATGGGACATGTTCCCGTTAAATCCTCGTGTTTTCATATTTTAACGGCCGTATTTTCTTCTCCATTCTATAACAAACTTTTAATTTTAGACTTCAGAATTCATGTTGTATTTGCTAGATATGATGTCTCAAATCAAATTGTCATTTGGACATTTAAACCAAAACCAGAAATTAAAACTGTAGACCCGTTCTAATTGAACGTTATCGTATATTACCATACCAACAGGTAGAAAAAACATTTTGGAAAATTAGATTTTTTTCTTGGAGGTCGTCAAAAGGATATTTTGGAACTTGTTTAAAATCGATTTCAAGCCCCCCAGTTCATTTGTACTTATTCATTAACTTATTACTTATTTATTCATCGATTACAATCGTGTATACCAAATTGGCTAAGCCCCAAGTAAAAAGCCATTTACAGTGTACGAACCACGCTAATATCTGATTTCAAATGTATGCATAGTACATGTCGAAAACCATTATTGGACACTGAATAATATTTCAAATTTGTTGAATAAAGCCAGTATGATAGTGTTACCAATTTTTTGGGGTATCATTGGCTTGTAAATCGCGGGAACACGTTTATCTCTGTTCATGATATATCACTTATAACAATTTAGGTCCCGTCACGCAAAAAGGCACATTCTGGTGATTGCGAAAAGTATCGACACTCGTCAGATTATGGGGACTGTGCAGTCTGATCAGGATCTTGACTGCTCGTTTATGGTAGATTTTCTAAATTTAGAATGCCAATTTTACCTTCCTCTGTGTGTGTGTGTTTTCCTAAAATTATCTCAGATTAGACTGTCGGATCCCGTCCGTTATTCATATATTCAAGTGACAAGTCACATTTGAGTAGACTAAGATCTGGTAGCACAGCCGTAAATTCTAGTAATAATAATGATGATAATCAAAGGACTGAAAGTACTGAGAAGTTGGAATGCGCTGAAAGGGTCATATTTATGGAATTCGGTTCAAATTCATTCATTACTTTCCGAGTAAGCCCCCTTCCTTTAAACTTAAATCAGCATTCCCATTCGTGTACATATGTGCGTGAATAACGCACAAAAACACAAATCCACATACAGAAATTAAAAACTAGCATTGTCTTAACCCATTCCCAGACGCTTTTAAATGACCCTCATTATGAAAGCTTTGGAAAACATTGTGGAAAATGAAGAAATTGTTTGTTACAAGCAATTTCTTCATTATCCACAATGTTTTATGTCCAAAAAGGCCAGGATTTTAAAGATTTCATCAACTTACAATTGTCGTCTGCTACTTCTTTGAATTTGGACTGGCCTTAAATTTTATGGAATGGGTTATAAGCTCGTATCACGCACAGCAAAATTAGAATTTTCAAGCATAACATTCTCCTTTTGATCAACTGCAATACATGAACTCCTTTTAGAATCTTGAAAACAGAGAATAACAGCTTCTGCAGTAAGAAATCATTGACCTCATTGAGCGGTGTATGTAAAATTCAAAAAAAAAAAAAAAAAAAAAAAATAAATAAATAAATAAAAAAAAATCGACGTTAACGTTATTGTAACGTTATTGTTTGCATATGGTAGTTTTGCCCTTTTCCTAAAATTCCTATAATATGATGAAGATAGTATCAAATTATCTTCGGCGCCCTGTAGTCGCACAATTTCCTTATTCGTTATTGGAACCTTAAAAAATCTGAAGTAAAAAGGACCAAGTTGAAAGCTAGATGAGACTTATTAAAAGTTTGATTTGTTATTATTGATTTAAACTTGTATATAACGGCATAATAAAGTGTAATTATTTAGTAAATAAGTAGAAACCGGAAGTTGATATGTTTACATTCTAATTTTCAAAATCTTCTACTCTCGTTTTGAATCTATTTGATTTTTATTGAGTAAAAGTTGCAAATCCCACAATAATCGCGTTTGCTTGATGCCTACGATCCCCCTTAATCGCAATAGAATGTTTTAAAGCACTAGGCGGCGTGATTATTGTAAAAATGCATTTGCGACCTGAGCCATATTTGTAAACATTGCCTATCTATGGTGACATGACTACTACATGTCACTTGAGATCACGTGATTACCAAACACGGGACGAAGAATCACAAAAACAAATCACTGCGCTGATTATTACCTTATTTTTCAACAATTTAAAGCAAACTAAAGCATGTTTAAGAGTCTCTAAACGATTTTTTATATCATCCTTTACATGTGCCATATTATTGTCTTCGGCTACAACTATCTGATTGTCCGTGGCAAGTTGAGATGAGAAGTAACCCGAGGTGTATTCATATCACGTGAGATCACGTGATGGTGTTATCAAAAAACCCGAAATGAAATTGTCTTGTGTTCATTTTGTGGTTTTGTTAAATCTAAGTTGGAATTGCTCCGCATTCCAACTTAAAAATGGTGATGATATCTTTATTTAAAGTCGGTAACATCTTCAAACATATAGACACAAATCTTATTTACAATATGATCTTCTAAACAACAACTCATAATCGACACGGGGCAACCAAAACTTCGCAACTACGGCAAATTCAATCTTTCGTAAGAACGCTTTGATCTCTCACCTACGAAAGGCCTGTACAGCTAGTGGCGCATAATGTATACAAATGATACAGTCGTATACATGTGTAAGACACGCTACTTAGTATCTATATCTTAGTACAAAATACCATTATTGTGATGCGCTGCACCTTGAAACGCGAGACTTAAAGGTACCATGAATAAAGTAGGACAGAACAAGAAAAACTACGATTATGAACGACGACAGTACGATGAAGAAATGAGATCTTAGCACACCGTCGTACATGTATACAGACATATTTATCTCGGATAAAACATGTATTTGTATTGATACTTTAACCTAGCGTATGGTGGTTTTGAGGCTTATAATATACAGAACAGTAACAATTAAGTTACACCCCCCACACACACACTCTAAATCGTTACGACTTTAAGAAGTAAGACAGGATACGGCGACATCTTTTTAAAAGCTATAAGTTATTATGACTTTATCTAGCGATTATCGTTATGATATAAATCGTATAAATCGCGTTGATATTGCCGTGTTACCGGGGTAAGTATCCCGGCAAACGGTGCTCCTCGTGATGTTTCACGGCATTGTTGTTGGAGAGAGATATTAAACAACATTTTGATAAAGATTCGAAGGAGTAAAATTCTATCTTTCGATTAGTTTCTCCCAAAAGAATGTTGATTTTTGTAATAATTTTCTATTTGAATGGTTGTAAGAAATGTCTTTCACCAAAGCCCGCTTTCTGGTTGTTCAAGTATCGATAGATGTTCGGACAATAACATTGGCAGCCTTCTTTAATGCTTTCCGGTGGATTATGAAAATATCTCGAAGGATTATTACAGAACAATTTCACCGAAAACAAACAAACAAACAAAAAAAACTTCACCAAACAAACAAACAAAAAAAAACTTCACCAAACAAACAAACAAACAAACAAAAAAAACAAACAAAAAACAAACAAACAAAAAACAGTGAAATAATCAAAATGATAAAATCCCTGTTTTGTTAGGTCTAGCCTATCTTTTTTCATTTCGCACAACTTAACGTCACAAAAGTCGTGATGACGTCATTAGGTTGCCACATAAATCACTTGTATTTTGTAAGATTTTATAAGAAAAATGATAGATAATTGTTTATTTTTCGTGAAAGATCGATATATCTTTCACTGTGAAACAACAAAAGCTATAGTTTCTCTTGTGGCCAAGTCAGTAGATTTTTATGTGCACGTCACGAAAGATAAATCGATCTTACTATGAAACAACTTATTAGGCCTATCTTCTATTTCACCAGTTAATGATTTTTTGTAGTCCGCGTATAAATTTAACGAATCGACGTTAATACATCAATTTTTCTTTCAAAACTTACCAATGTTATATAATATGGACTATTTGCTACTCCCAGCTGTCCATTATTACAAGTTATGCATATTTAATATTTTGGATCGTGCCAAAAGGGTATAGATTTCATTCTGTCTCGCCGAGCTAACGTCAAATAGCGGTACATCTCCGCAATTCGATAGGACATGTCAAATGATGTCACGTGCTCGAGTAACCAGTAAACAAACAATCGACTACGAGTCACGTAAAAATGCTACTTATATAATTTGAAATATTTGAGTCTCCCCAAGCAAAAAGGGACAGTTTGGAAAGGGCGAAAAAGAATCTCCTCCTGGTGAGACTACGACGAATGCGCAGACGGACCTTTGTCGACACCTTTTCGCTTAACAGTTATTCTGGAGTAAGAATAGAAAATTTATCTCACCAAACAACTACATATGTATTTTCATTTTTAAATTTTCTACTCTAATTTACCTTGGGATCTTGGAAAAATTCTCATAAAGGGTATATATAAATCGGTACGAAAACAAGAAACTGAATATGTTGGTTTCGCGAATTCTTGTTTTATAGGCTTAATTTCTGCGAATGTTCCTTTTTACCTGGCGGGTCAATTTCTTAGCTTTAAATTTCTCTAGATAACATATGCCTAAAATTTATCGAAATATTTAAACGTATGTACGGTATGCATATATTGATGAAAACATTGTTGGGTTTCTTGTTGTGTTTTACTTTTGATTTATACACAAATCGGACGAATTCAATGATATATCCCGGTGTGGTGATACTCTCATACTACTACGACTTGTCTTTCGTGTTTAGATCGTAGATAACGCTCTCATCTTCGCTTTCTCTCCCCCTAACCCTCTTTTTCTTTCTCTCTCTTTCTCTTATTTTTCTCTCTCTTTCATTTTTTTTTCTTACGGTCTCTTTCTTTTCTCTCTTTCTCTCCCATCTCTCTCTTTCTACCCCCCTCTCTCTCTCTCTTTATTTCCTGTCTCCCTCCATCTTCTCTCATTCGTTTGTCTTTCTCTCTAGTCTCTGGAATTAACTGCATGAAAGATTTTTTATCTTATCGAAATAGAAATTATTTGGATATAAATCTAACAGTGTTAAAAATTGAGCGTAGAATTGTCACTTTACCAGCATAAGGCAATGTTCCTAACTTCAAAAAACAGTTTTAGAAGTAATTCGTAGTTGGCCTTGCAACCACGCTCTCATAATCCATTGTTGTTCTTGCGATTCACCATAAAAAGTGCGGTGTGGTAAGGATTTTCTCCTGGGTTAACCCATTTCCACACAATGACGCCTTTTTACGCCCCTAAAAAAAAAAAAAAAAAAAAAAGAGAGAGAGAGAAAAGCAGTTGGGAAAAATTGTGAAAAATGAAGAAATTGCTTGAGTGAACACTTAATAGTAATTTCGATATCGCAATATCACTTAAATTCGTAAAATCGCTGAACAGGTGAGACTTACCCGTTTCTTTCACAAAGGGTAATGATTTCTCCCTTTCCGATAAGGTGTTCCTAAACAGACTATTGCCAGAAATAAGAGAACGGGTACCTATTATCAATGGAAAGTAATTTATACGTTTTTTTTTTTCTCAGAAACGAGTTAATTTTTACCAATTGCTCAAGTCTCTTTCCAAGTCACGGCAACCTCGGTCATTCTAACTAGAGGGAGGTAAGCGAACTTCTGATGTAAAGCTACTTGTTATGGTTATCGCCCATTTCGAAATAACTTTTCGCACTTAATATACTTCGAACTTCGCAAGTTTTATGACCGTAAAATGGCTTCAAAGAATGGTTTGCCAATCCTTAAACGAGTAATAGAAGAATGTACGAGGAACCACAAAGGATTTGAAAACGTTCTGAATAAGGTAAATCACAATCGAGATTTAAGTTACTCAAATTTTGTTCATTTTCTTATCAATCGTCCCCTGTTTCTTTCATACCCCTGTAAATTTCTACCTGTAATCACGTAATTTATATCAGCGTTTTTTAATCCCGCGGGATTTGTTTTCAGGTCTTTAGAAATGTGTAGTCGTGATCGCTCAATCGTTACGTATCTATAAACTTTCGAAATCCCTTTACACTATATGACCGATTTTTACGACTATAAGCTTTAACCGATCTACAATTATTTTATTTTATAAATTTTTTTTTTGGGGGGGGGGGGGTAATATTAGACACATTTTTAATGATGCTAAAATATCAAAGAATAACCCATTATACATTAACAATTGACAGGTTTATGAATTGAGTATAAGGAAGCGGAGAATTTATTTTACCAAGGGCGAGTTTCAAAATAACCTCCCTTTTATATGAAATATTCCCGTATCCACTATATTTCAAAATTTGTGGTGAGTTGCTAATGAAAATCTTATTCCTATCTCTACCGTACAAAAATATGTGTTATGTACATGAAATATGTACTAACTTGTTAATGTTCCGGCTTTACAGCAATATAAAAGATTTTTCTAAAACATGTAAGGAATTATACAAATTTGACGATAACACAATTACCAGCAACTCTGGTTTCACTACAGTCACGCACAAATCTTTCGCCTTTTACTAAAGATTTCCGTGCAGTGGAACAATCAATGAGTCTACGGACGTATTTCTGAAGTCCTTCGTAAGATGGATGCCATTATCATATACCAAATTCTACTAAACTAATTCGTCCCGTGCGGAGTCCACCCAAATTATTCATCAACTTATCTACCGGTACATTTTGTGGCCCGTATCATGAGTGATACGGAGAGGATAAGTGCCGCCACCTTGGATCGAACTGAGATTTATCAATGCCTAGGCTTCTTAGTATTTAGGTCTGGGGTCGTCTCTAACGCGGCAAAAAGGGGCTAGGTCTATCTGTCCTGGATATTGGTAAACTGAAAATTGTGAAAATAGAAATTTACGACCGACTTAATTGAATATATAAAATATCACTCTGTCAAAGATCAGGTATTCTTACGGGCATTTAGCAGAGAACAGATCAAACATAATTGACAGATCGCTGGCTACGCCCATTGAACTCTCGTTTCGATATCAAACATAGTTCTTTTAAAAACCGAAAGAAATTTGGTTAGTAACGGTATTTAACAAAAAGTAAAGGATTGGTTGGCGACCTAAACGTTCTTACATCAGCTTTGAATCACGACGTTAACGTCACCAAAACCCGCAAAAACGTCCGCAAATGTCGGATTTTAAAGTTCCTTCTTGGTTGATATTACCGTGATTATCTTTTATTGCAACTTAACCCATTACTAGACAGCACGATTTTACACTAGTTTAAAATCAAAGCGGAGGATGCAGATGGTTATTCAAAGTGCATACAATCTGACAAATGGTAGCTGGACGCGGTGGAAAATATTATGGCTCAAGAAATATATTAAAAAAATCTTCTTTAATTACAATGTTTTCTAAATCCATATTAACTGCATGGGACTGTTTTGTAACGAGATTAACAACACAATTCTTCAGGTGAAGCCGATATCTGGTGGCCATGGTAACTGCAGGTGTGAGATGAAAGTTGAAGATGAGCACCAGAATCGGTTTGGAACTCTTCACGGCGGCATGACGTCAACACTAGTAGACGCTGTGTCCACCTGGGCCCTGCTCTCGTCTGAGGAACCAGTGGCAGGGGTTAGTGTGGACCTTAGTGTGACGTAAGTGGCATCATGTTTTAAAAAAATATTGTTTACGCTCCGTCCACTTTGGTCTTGTTATCGTCTTCTGGACCAGTTGCAGGGCTTAGGGTTGATATCAGTGTCTCTAATCGCTGTCATTGTTTGTGTGTCCAAAGGCTTTGTCATATCTCTTCTATTACTATAGTAATTGGAGTTAAACTTATTATATGTATAGTAATATGACGACAGTTGTTATAATTATAATTTCTTTATTTGAAGAAGGTCACTTATCAAGTTTACAAGATATATTTATGTTCATTAATAATGAATAAAAAAAAATATTTACAGTGAGGCCGTCTATGAAAAATAGTAAGATAAACTAAAATGGTGCCTCCGGGAAAAATAAAGCACGCGCGCATACACCCCCCACACAAATGGTCTTTGTCTCTCTCTCTCTCTCTCTCTCTCTCTCTCTCTCTCTCTCTCTCTCTCTCTCTCTCTCTCTCACACACACACTCACTCACACACACACGCGAGCGCATGTCCTCACAAAAATGAATTTATGGCCATTCCGATGATGACGATAATTACATGTATGTATAAAGCTGCAATGGTTGAAAAATCAATCATAAAATCAACAAAGATATTCTTCACGGGATTTTTATAACACGTTTAGAAATTCTTAAATATGAAGGTCAAAATAGCGATATACCCTGACAAATACAGTAATATACGGTATATAATTGGTTTTCATCTAAATGATGACGTAAACTAGACAATTTAATACGGGTAGTCTATGTTTCATTACCAGTCATTGTATGTGATTGGGTGTTTTTGAAGCTCCGCTTAAAATTTGATAATGATTTTTTAACATTTCTTATATGTGATGGAAAATTCCTTCTAACATATACATACCGGTAAAAGTAAATTGTTTTTTTCAGAACGTCTTTTCGGGGGTGAATTTGTAGATCTTCAATCATAGAATGAATTACTAATGACTTATACAAAAAATGACTTATACGATGTGTCTAGCCTTGTAAACCATAAGAATTGTGAATTATTTGCACTTATTTCAAAGATAAAAAAAATTCTGAAGAACTAATCTTTTTGTATTCTTAGGATTATTCTTGCTACCCTTGGTTGGATTTTACTGATAAGTTATCGAAGATCTGCATTGATTAAAAAAATGTACCCGTAGTCAAACTATCGAGTAATGTAAGCATTAAAAAACATTTGTGTCATGGTAACAGTAAGGAAGCTCTTTATAATTCTAAGAAAGTAATCCCGTGAGGATAATTTTGCACACAATTTTCAATATGAACTGTCCAGCATTGGATGCTGTTAATGTGCACTGCTAAAGGTTTTTGTGAAGTAATATTTTCTATCTGTTCCTGATTTATTTGTAAATTTAAGTCAGGAGATTGATTTAATTTTAGCTCCTTTGCCGAAACCAGCGAAGCTATTGTCATGGCTTTGTGTCCGTCGTGCGGGCGTCCGTCCGTCCGTAAACGTTTATTTTAAAAACCTTCTACTAAAAAACTACGGAACGTAATTCAACCAAATTTTACAGAAATGATCCTCAGGTGACCCTTTATCAGATTCATTCAAAGAGTTTTGATCGGATGAAAAACATTGCATAAATGGGTAGGGCTGAATTCCATTTATGGTAAAACCTATAAAAATCTTTTTCTCAGAAACCATGTATTGAGTTGCAACAAAATTTTACAGGAATGATCCTTGGATAACCCTTTATCAGAATCCTTCAAGAAAAAATTGATCGGATGAAAAACGTGGATTAATTTGCGGGGCTAATTTGCATTTATAGATAAATCTTTGAAATTCTTTTTCTGTGAAAACATTTTTAATTGATTTCAGGGGTGATCCTTTGGTGCATTTTTATCAGATTATATAAAAGAATTTTGTTCGGATGAAAAACACGTCTTTAATGGGCGGGACTTATTTTCATACGTGGTATATAGTGAAAACTTTAAACTTTCTTCTCAGAAACCATTTGATTGATTTCAACCAAATTTCACAAGAAGTATACTTTTGCGACTCTTTATTAGACTTCTTCAATCAATTTGATTGAATGAAATTTATGGCTTTTCGGTGGGGGAGTTCTTATTTCCATTTATAAAATATATTCTGAAAATTTTGAAAATCTTCTTCTCAGAAACCTGTAGACGGGTTTCAACCAAATATCGCAGGAGTGATCCTCAGGTGACTATTTATCAGATTCCGGATATAAATTTGATCGGTTGAAAACATGGCGAATATTGTCATGGCTTATGTCCATATTAGGTTAACAGTGAAAAGTTTTTAAATACCTTTTCATCCAAGTTAGTAAATGAATTTTACATAACCATACTTGACTTTTGTAAAACAGTGAAAACTTTGAAATGATTCTCCAAAACTATTTAAAAGATTTTAGTGACCAGATTTATTTGCCAGGTATGGCAAAGACGATTCAGTTTATATTGTATTCCTGAAAATACCATTTGCTTATTTAGTACAAAGGTAAAGGTCATTAAAGGCCTAGTTTAATACTTTTTTATTTGACCCCCTTAAACTGGTACCACTGGCGACTTTACAAAGGCTTTGTTAAAGTTTGACTGGCGAGCGGAGAGCAACGTAGATGGCAAAGGTTCACCAGTCTATGTTAAAGACCTACTTTTTTACTGATAAGTTAATTGTCTTATCAATAGGGCTCCAACATGCACAACATTCGTTAACTTAGGTCTTTAAACCAGGCCTTTTACATAAATAAGCCCCGGCGGCGGCAAATATTCTTTCCGACATTTGTCTCTAACCAATGGGTGGATAATCGTAAACCTAAATGGAATAGCAGCTGGCGCTAGGAAAGGATGTAGTGGTAGTACTGGTGTGAGAAATACGAGGAATCCATTGTTAGGTGCTCAAACCGCCGCGATATGATTGAAATACTATTAAAAGCGGCGTTAAGCCCCATTCAATCAATCAATCAATTAACATAAATAATAAATAAGATGGGACCAGGTATAGATCCTTGGAGAATTCCAGAAATAGCTAGTTTCATACCCGAAAAATGACTAAACCTATTTCTCTGTTTCACTCAATATTCTCTATCCCATTTAACTGTTATTTTAAAGTTGAAATATACTTTCAGTCTCCGTCTGTAACCTCTTTCAATTTGGACCAGTCTGACGTCTGGTTGGTAATTGGTTATAATCAGCTATCGCCGGACACATCCTATCAGATCTTATACAATTTTAGGTTTATGAAGGGAGTTCCTGTTGGAGATGAAATAACGATTGACGTTACAACATTGAAACGTGGAAAAAGACTCGCATTTCTCGCGGTTGACATACGGAACAAATCAGACGGCAGTTTACTTGCGCAGGGAAAACATACAAAATATGTGGGATGAAGGAATAGCTTAAGTGATATCTGTTGGACCAAAGTTTGAATGTTATTGTTGTAAAATATGCATAAATCAGACCAAAAATGACGTCTTAAAAGTTAAAAACTTACCTGTATCTAGTCGTTTAATATCTTGAAGGTTAGTAAGGGAATGTAATGTCCTTCGTTTGTTATCTCTGTTTAATTTCGTGGTCTTTGTGAAATGACAATTTACTCGATTCATGTAAACTTCTATTTGTTTTCTGTCTCGGTCATATATGTTTTCTATATTCGATTTCCGTTTGTTTTCAATCAAAAAAGTTTCAAGAACATTGCTCGGGGAGACACGTTCTTGTAAATTAGATTAGAACAAATCCATCTCGATTTTTCTTCATATTTCCGAATGTGTCTTCGGATTTTGGAAATTTCTTTCGTAGATAATTGGAATAAAAGATGACGGCATGCACAGATCTTTAGCTTCTTAGCTATTACAGCCATCAGTTGTTTAAGCTATAATTACAAACATTTTTTAATCGACTATTTTCGGAGAAATCATGAGGTGTTGCAAGAGTCTTATACTCATCTTCTTCGTTGTGCAAAAACTTCTCAAGGCGTCTCAGTTATTATTACAGCTATCTGCTAGAAACTTGGAATATTTATTCACAATCAAAAGAGCCACCTGTACTTTTAATGAAAGTAACAGCAAATGTATTTCTGTATGAGTTATGCCTTTTTCACGTGTTTAAATTCAGTGTCTAACAGCCAACAGCCGGGCGCGAGGCGTTCGTAGGTGATGCTCTTGTTGTAGTGGCAGGGAGCTTGGGTTTACAGAAAACTGATTGATTACTCGCCCTGCTTACTAATCTTCAACAGGAAGTTCGACTAAGATGTAATCGGCATTAATTTTGCAAATGTTATGATCAGTAGCATGTTTCAAAAACTGTTGTTTGGCGACCTTAACGTCATAACAAGAGCCTGAATAAGCTGTATTTACGACTTTTAAGTCGACGAACAAACAAAAATGTTTAACATAAATGTGGACTAGTGTCGGCGTTCAAAGTTCTCTTCCCGTTTAAATGTACGATTCGATCAGTCTATCGATTTTTTATTGACAGAGCGAGATCCGCCGTCATAGCGCAGTCGGTAGCAGATCAGACTCCTAATTTTCAATAATGAAAGGTCATGGGTTCGATCCCCGGCGGCGGCACATATTCTCTCCGACATTTGTCTCTCACCAATGGATGAATAATCGTAAATCTAAGTGGGATAGTAGCTGGAGGCTAGGAAAGGATGTAGTGGTAGTACTGGTGTGAGAAATACCAGGAATCCATTGTTAGGTGCTCCATCCGCCGCGATATGACTGAAATATTGTTAAAAGCGGCGTTAAACCCAATTCATCAATATTGACAGAGCAATCCGTCATTTTACAGATTTAAACAAACTATTTACACTATTAGGGAAAGTGACTCTAGATTTATTTTACCCCCCACAACGAAGTTATGGGGGGGTATACTGGAATCAGGTTGTCCGTCCGTCCGTCCGTCCGTCCGTCCGTCCGTCCGTCTGTCCGTCCGTCCGTCTGTCCGTCCGTCCGTCCGTGGACATAATTTTGTGTCCTCTTCTCCTCCCACATTTTCTGACCAATTTTGCTGAAATTTTATCAGGTTGTTTCCTATCATATGAAGTTGTGCACCTGCAATTTTCATCTTGATCCAGTCGTTAGTTTCAGAGTTATGCCATTTTGAACTTTTTTATGGGGGGGGGGGAGTAGTCAAAATTTAAAATTGCAAAACTCAGTAACCATAAGGGGAGTTACCAAATTTGGTAAGTAACATCATCTTGTTGACCTTTACAAAATATCGAACGGTTTATTTCCTGAGGTCAAATTTGACCCCGCCCCCCGGGGGTCAAAAATTTAACATAGGCTCATATTGACTTTACGTGGATATAATTTTGTGTCATCATCTCACACAGTTTTCTTTAACATAGGCTCATATTGACCAACCTTTCCTAATCAGTCAACTCTAGCAACAAACACAAAATCAGAAAGAGGTGGAGGGTTGGCAATGTTCATCCACCATGACATGCATGTGATTAAACAGCTTCAAATTCGACTCCATCATAGAAAAGCCTTTTTAGCGGTGTGGGGGGTATTCTCGTCAGCCCTTGAGGGCGACAGCTCTAGTTTTTGTGTGAATTATGCCCTTTACAACTAATGATTAAATTATCACCAGGGTTTAGTTTATCGATTTTTGATAGGCTGCCTAAATCAATCGACAATTTCTTTTTAACAACCAGTCTAAATCTGCATTTTGTCTTTAGTTATTATGATAAGGGTTCTTATTGTCGGAACTTGTCTCGTCCAATAAGAACCCTTGTTATATGTATAATTAGAATACAATTACCTTGTTAGTGAATACAGACCCTAGCGAAATGGATGTATGGCATTGCTTTTGTTACCAGCTACAAGAAAGGGAAACGCCCTAGGAAACGCCGTTATTTAAATCAATGAAGAGTTATGACGTTTTAGAAGAATTAATACAATTCAAAGTTTAAACACAGGTATTGCAAAAATTTTCATCCAAAGAAATCGATAGTAAGGATTCCAAGGATTTAAACCTGGACCCAAATGACTAATCGCTGGTCCCGCCCCTTACTTCTTTAACTCCGACAGGAAGTTCATTTTCGATTTTTAATGGCGTTATTTTGAAAAGTCATGTCCAGTTGTATGTGACAAAAAATGGTTGGTTGGCGACCGAAATACCGCTATTACCGCTTGAATAAGCTGTATTCACGACGTTCAAGTCGCCGAATCAACATAAAAGGTTAACAAAACTGGCGGACAATGTCGGAGTTAGAAGCTCCATTCCGGGCCTAATAAATTATTCGAATGGTTAATTCAACGAACGTAAAGTGTTTTTGAATGAATTTTTTAATTGTGTTACGAGTGACGCTTTTAATGTTGGTAGAGTAGGGCGGTCTATTAAAACCGCTTGAAATGTCAACATTTTATTTCGAAATATCCTCCCGTCTGCCTCCACTCACTGTTTATACCCACGCCGTCCGGTTCTCCTTTCTTTCGGTATATGTAAGACCGATCTGCCATTATCACAACGGGGTGCTTTATCATGTAGGAATTTGATGCTGCTGACACCGGTGCGCGGTCTGTGCTTTTTGATAGAAATCAATAAGAACGCTTTCTCTTTAAAACTTTTCAGTAACAGAACTACCTTTCAGAACTGGAATTTGAAGGACTGGACCTTTGAATCCACGAAAACCGCATAAACAATATGAGATTTGATGTTTTGAAACAGCACACAATGATAGATCTACAGTCCTCTGATAAAACCCAAACTTTTTATTTGCCTTAGAATAGGTTTGAAAATGATAGATCAGGGTTTCAACACCTTTCACCATTCCAACGACGTTGGTCACATTTATCATATTTTTCTATAACTTGTGATGCAAGTCGAACCCGATTTTGTTTCTGCTCATCAGTAAGCAAATGTGGCATCCAGCGCCCGCAAATCTTAGGTAAGATCTTATAAATACTTCACGAATGAATGAGGCGGTATAACGTGCGTCTACCTCAATTTAGATTTTCACATTTGCTACACAGACCGGTCTACCTACTCGAGGATCATTTTCAATTGAATACCGTCCATCATCAAAACAACCTTCAAACTGTAGCACATTTTAAATCACCGTTCATATAAACCGTTTGCAAACTAGCGGGAATTTCTGTTGACGGAAACCCGAGCTGATATATACCTTCTGTTAGATGTTTTTCTATCCATATTGAATGGTATGTTTTACTGTAGTTTATAAAACCACGCGTTTAAAATACCAGCACAGTGGGGACATAGACCGCATACTATGACCCTACATAAAATAGTATTTTTGGACCATAAACATTTAAAACCACGACGTAACAATCAGTGTAAATTGAAGAAAGATTATTTCTACCAGAAATATTCCAAAAATTCCAGACCAACCTCTGTCCCCGCCCATGGACTCCGACAGGAAGTTCCCCTGCGATTTTAAACATTATTTTGCAAAATTCACGGCTAGTAGTATGTAACAAAAACGCTTGAATAAGCTTTAGTTACGACAGACCAACAAACATGCTTAACATAAATTGCGTTCAAAGTTAACCTCCAGTCTAAATGAGTGATTTGGTCGATTGATAATAACTTGACAGCCCTTATCGGTCAATTAAGAATCAGGTAAGCGATCTACAGTAAACTTAGTTTTCTTGTGTGTTTGGTTATGTAGTGGCCGCTTTATTAAAAAAATACTGTACAAGTATAGATACAAATTAATCTTTACTCCCTGGCCTTGCTCACATTTTTATGAAATTTGCACATATCATACCAAACAAAACAGGTAAGGGATGATTAGAGAAACGTTTAATGTGATTCACGAATATATATTACAAAGTTGTTGAATTTGGTTGGTATTGTTAGTTTTCGGTTTCTGTCATGATAAATTATTCATACGAAAATGAGGCGTTTGTTTTGTTAGTTGTATGTTTCTTTCATAATAGATCATTTTTTCCCATTCAAGACTGTTTTGTTTCATGTGTCGAAAGCTTTGTTTAGTACTTTTCACAATCATGGGAACTGTATTGAGTACAGTCATCGTCACTCGTGGTCTCCATGAAACCTGTTGAGGCGTTCAGCTTGGCACCTGAAATAAATTCAATTCGTGATACAACTGTTAATGAATGAATGAATGATTGATTGCTTGAATGAATGGAATTTAACGCCAATGTAACAGTATTAAGTCATCGCTGCGACAGGAGCACATAACCATGGATTCCTGTAATTCTATTTACATCAGACCTACCAAAACATCCTTTCTAAGCCTTCAGCTACCCATCCCGCTTAGGTTTACGATTATCTACCTATTTGCGGGAGACAAATGTCGCGGATGATATTCGCCGCGGCCGGAGATCGAATGAACTATCCGTTTCTTGTAAACCCAATAACACACTCTCTTGCTTTATGACGCACCGAAAGAAATTAGTCGTCGAAAACATTTAAAAAGGCGGAATTGCTTGTAGCAATTTCCACTTTTCTCGCAATGATTTCTAACCATTTGGCTCTTATATTTTATTTCAAATGCTTTAATGAAGCTGTATTTACGATATTGTGGTCGCCCAACGACGATGCTGTTTTGGGCGAAGCTGGATTAAAATCCTTGATTTCTTTTATGCTGAACACGGAATATCCAACCCCGGCTCAGCAAGCATTCTTTCCGCCATGCGTCAGATGTCTCTCACTAATTAGTTCATGATAAGTAGTGCGCCTAAGTATAGTAAGCAAATTGGTGGCTCCGATCTAATGTTGTAGTCGCACTGTTATTAGAAACGACGGGACCCCATACAACCGATCAATCAAACAATCAAATAAAGTAGCGCGCCTTTTACCTTGCATGTCAAAATTTTCACGAAAGTTTGGATTGATTGATTGAATGAATGGGGTTTAACGCCACTTTAAATAGCACTTCAGTCATATCGCGCGGCTGGAGCACCTATTTCTCACACCAGTACAACCATTACATCCTTTCCTAGTCTCCAGCTGCTATCCAACTTAGGTTTACGATTATCAAGCCATTGGTGAGAGACAAATGTCAGAAAAGACATGTGCCGCTGCCGGGGATCGAACCCATAAAGATTGGGAGTCTGATGCGCTACTGCCTTCGCTGTGACGGCGGTCTAACGAAAGCCTGGAAGAAAAGACATGTTATCGTGCATTATTTTTCATTTTTTCATTTTACCCCAAAACTACGAAGTAGAGGGTGATATATTGGTTTCACCAATTTTCCCACTCAGTCCGTCTGTTCTTCAATGGACTTTTTTGTTTCCGTGCTATTACTCTACAGGCAATTGACATATAGCCATGAAACATAATGCAATTGTTGCCAATGATCCAAGGACGTGTCCTATTGTTTTTGGGTCATGTGGATCAAATGTCAAGATCACAATTGAACTTGTCTAAAAACGTTTCCATGCTCTAAATCATTAGCTATTCGACCCAGGATCTTGAAACGTTATTCAAATGTTATCATTGACCGAAGGATTTTTTGGGTTAACGTATGTCAAAGGTCATCTGTGCTTCTGTGCCAAATTGCTGGTAGGATAGGTCCGCTTTGTGACAATTCTAGTTTAAGCTTTATATGGTTTCCAAGAACAAAGGGTTGTTTTCATTTGACTAGTTTTTAGCTTTACCTATTCGGGTCAAGGTCGTATCACAAGGTCACCTAATAGTAGTACGATTTTAACGGTTTTGGCTCTTATAGGAAAAATCGCTTGATGGAATTTGGGCTACGCCTTGAAGATTTACTTAATATTTTAGAATGTCTATATAGGTAGGAAAAATTAGCAATCACCATAAAATCGGAAAAAAGAACGTTTATACCATTCAGCCTACTCTACCCTGCTTCTAACAAACAATTTCTTCTTTTTCAACAATGTTTTCTTCCCTACTGAATGGTTATTTTTCATAAAAAAAATCCACTTGAAATTTTGGTCTGCAAAACCTTTGAATTTGGACAGGGCTAAGATTTATAATTATTGGACAATATTATTATATTTTTACATTATTTCAATATTCGATGCAATCTCTGCAATTCTTCAGGCCCTACACTTTAGGAGAAAGGTGTTTCCTTCTTTTTGTATAAGTCTAATCTGAGATTCCCTGACATTATTGAAATATTATGGTAGGAGGTACGAGTCGATAATTGTAAAAACCAAATACCAATTCTAGAAGACTTAATGAAACTTCTAGGCATCTCGCATTTACAGGGATAGTTTTTGAGTTGCGGCAAACCGAAGGTTTGAAGCTACTCATTGTCGTCACACGATTTTACTATCTCATGTATTCCTCCGATGGCCCGGGACAAATAACCACCCTGAC
The DNA here is from genome assembly GCA_946902895.1 of Fragum fragum. Lineage (NCBI taxonomy): Eukaryota > Metazoa > Mollusca > Bivalvia > Cardiida > Cardiidae > Fragum > Fragum fragum. The sequence goes on along the minus strand of OX336377.1, from coordinate 27,785,513 downwards.
CTTGCCGTTTCTTAAATAGGCTCATTCTGTGTTACCAGGCCAGATTTTGAATTTTTGGACACTCTTTTAAAAGATGACATCATTTTGAAAGACTTCAATACAGAATTATCGTAATTTTTTCGCAACATTTGATTTTACAAGCGAACTACATTCTACGCGTAAATAACCACGATACATACAAATAATCAGATCGTCAGTTTTGATTAAAAGACCATAAATTCGAAAGGACAGTGTGGATCTTCACATCATTTTATATTTCTTAGAATTAAATCTGCAAATGCAATATAAATCTCATATTAGATATCTCCGATGAAACAAATTATCAACGAAAAAATTGAGAATGTGATACTTGATATGCGCCGTATGAGTGATACGGGCCGTACGGCTCCGTATATATTAAATGGGTCCGTAGGAAATTTCATAGACGATATTGACTTATTTTGGTATTTTCAAGTACAAAATGCAATAATCTGTCATGTATACTAACATCAGTGTATAACTTATTGATTTTAGGAGTTATTTGAGGTTTCAAATAAAGTGGGTCAGAACTTACAGCCACATAAACCTACTGAATGCACATTATTATCAACACCTATTTGGGGTACGACGCATGCGCGCGCACTTGTTTATATCCTGCCTTGATACTAAACGAGAATGTTGATTCCTGATTTAAATCCAAGTTGTTGTTTGATTTCGAGACAATCGATAAAGATTATTTAGTGACGAGTCAAGGCATTAACCCTCGAGACAATGGTTATATCCCTGATTAATGTCAAATCTTCGATAAGCTGATTTGACTTGCGTACCAGATAGATGGAAACGCCAAATCAGGTCACGGTTTTCTCAAGACGTCTACCGTAATTTTTGCGCTTCCTGTTAAAGGTTATAATTTGATTGCATGTAAAATATGATTTCTCTTGTACAAAAATTGTGTTTGTACCGCCCGGGCTTTCCCCAATTTAGTAAAATCATTTTTCGAACGATTTTCTGTCATTCACGCGACGAACCTTCTCGCGTTGGATGCAATGTTAGGAAATACACGTTTGAAATATTTTCAAATTTGAAGTCCAGGCGAATTAAGGGATATTTTTCTGCAGATAGCCGTGATTTTTTAGATACATACCCATATGAAGCAGAGAAAAGATTATTTTCATCACATTATCCGTACTCAAAAATCCAATTAGTTTTTCCCTAGATGATATGTACGAACTTTTTATTATATGGATTAAGGTTTATTGATCTTAGTATTCATTTCAATTTTCGGTTGGAATTTGAAGTTCAATAATTTGTATAATCAAAGCACTGAAAGTACCTCTGATGAGAAACAGAAACAAGATTATACAACAAGAAGCTACTTTCTACCCAATTAACTATGTCCTCTGAATTTGCTTAGGGGACTAAAAAACTGCTTTCCAGAGCTTGTTGTGCAACACCTAGAAGAAATATTCTCTGATGTCTATAAATAGTGGAAAATGTTAATATTTCAAGACACAATTCACCTCAGATAATCCATGATTCTTTTAAGTAACCTGTGTGATATGAAGTCATATGTAACAAAATAGTACCTAAATGCAACTAGGCTTTAAAAATAGAATTCACTAACATGGAATTAAATAAACAGAAGAACACACACATAATTTACTCGAATTGGTCTCCTCTAAGTGGATTTGATCAGTTAACGGCCAACATCCTTACATTTATGTTTAGTAATGAATTCCAGACAGTTTGTCGGTTGTCGCAACTCTCAGACCCTTCAGGGCTTTGATTTTCTTGGTTTTCATAGCAACCAGACTTACTAGTATTTAACGATTTTAATTCTTCGGAGTGTTTCTTTAAAGCGCATTTCTTAACGATATTTTTTTAAGTTTGGTTGAAATAAGAAAAGGACGATTTTTCGTAATTGTGGACAGACGATCTCACAGGACTTGTGAGATACTCACTACAATGCAATTTTACCTATATTTTGAATTTGTTTGACCGTAATTGGATTTATTTTGTCTGTTATATAAGGAGAAAATTGAGGTACCTACCGTCAATCAGATTCCGCAGATTACAATAGTTTGTTCCATAATCCAAGTATGCATACCAGGTTTGAGACCTTGAATAACCCTGAAAGACGATGTGAGCTTGGATATAGATAAAAGGTGCTTAGACCACCAAAACCGAGTTTCATTTTGTTATATTTCATGCAATTTCATGCAGACTTTTCCTGAAATGGTTTTATATAGAAAACTACATGGGTAAAATTAACAAAATCTTTTTTTTATTTAAGAAAAAGGTTTCTTTTGAAATCAAATGTTCAAAAAATCAAATGTTCAAAGAAAACCCCAGAAATAACAACAACAACAACAACAACAAAAAAACAAAAAAAACCCAGCAACAAAAAAACCAAGTATGTAGAATTTAAAAAAATTACTCTGGTGTCATCGACGCCGTTTGTCTTATGGAGGAATCGCCGAACCATAATTCCTAATAAAACTATGGCTAATCTGTCGATGGACAAATAGCTGGTCACATTCACTGATCTCCAACAGTAAGTTAGACTTGGACATTATATGGCTTTTTTTCAAATTGTAAGGTCAATTGTAATATTCAAAACGTTGGATGGCGATCTAAACGTTGTAACTTCAGCTTCAATTAGTTGTACTTACGACATTCAAGTCGCAAAACCCATCAAAAATGCTTCTCATAAGTGTCGATCAAAGTTCACTTCTGATCTAAATGTATTATTTGCAAGCTCTATCGGTTTTTCATTGACAGCTGCTATCTCCCAGTCCGCCTAGCTGTAGAATTGGGAAGCAGCTGGTTTAGCCACTGCCTCTCTTTAAGGGACGTGAAAATATCTTAATTGTGGGTTTCGAAATCGAGTCCGTCACTTTAAAGCTTTCGACGCAGTCGAACTAAAATAAATGTGTATAAACTAAAGAATGAAAACCCACTTATGTATACGTCACAGCCGTTTAATCTGTTTGTAAGAGTAAATGTAATGTCTCTTTCTGACTTCCATGTGAGACCTTTGAGAATAGCATTTATCTGAGAATAATTTAATCTTTAGTTTCGTCTATCAAAAACGAGCGTTCTGATTGGTCGAAAAATTTAATTCATTCCTCCATAAACAAAATTTTGAGCACGCAGCCGTTTTGTATACTTCCGCACAAAATAGTTCTATAAAAAAAGGTATTAAAATTTGTAAAGTTTTTTAAATCTTTTTTCGCTCGATGCTATTAAATTATAAGAAATGAAGAGAATATTTTTTGTTTTCATGGAGGTATGAACCGAAAAACCTAATCACACTTATGTATAAATCCGCTTCGCGTATTCATACAATGTGATTAGGTTTTTCGGTTCATACCTCCATGAAAACAAAAAACATTCTCTTCATCTCTTAAATATTTCGTTTTCGTTAAGGCATGAAACTAAAAACCTAATCAGAATGTACGAACCCGCTTTATGCATTATGATTATAATTATTATTTAATTTTTGGTTCATAACTAAATGAAATAAAAAACAAACAAACAAAAATCTTATTTTCTTATGATATAATGAAAATAAACACCAAAAAGAAAAAGATTTACCAGTCAGACAGTCAAAACTTAAATATTGATTGATTGAATGGGGTTTAACGCCGCTTTAACAGTAATTCAGTCATATCGCGGCGGCCGGAGCACCTAACAATGGATTCCTGGTATTTCGCTACCGTCTGCGCTATGACGGCGGCTAAAGTAAACATTGACGACAAATTAATGGCATTGAACTGCCGTACCTTACTTCTACATTACCGTTTAACTGTAATCATTTACTTCTATGTTACCGTTTACATGGAATTCCTTAGCTCTACGTTACTGTTTAACTGCAATCTTTTACTTCTACGTCACCGTTTAAATGAAATCCTTTACCGCTGGTTTACCAGTTAAAAGGAATTCCTTACCTCTACGTTACCGGTTAAGTAATGTTCCTTGTCCCTATCGTATAACTGCGAGCTCTTACCTCTACGTTACATCCATTTCCACTTGTTGTCAGAGTAAATGTGATGTCGTCAACGTAACTCTTGACAGGAGTTGTGTGTGTACCTTTTAACTCTTTATCAGAATCTTCCGTGATCTGAAGGGACAATTGACGAACAACAACAAAAAAATCAACTCTTTTTTTTTTTGCTTCTTACTCTATTTCAAATTTTCGGTCACTTTACCCTTATCGAGAATCACATTTATCATATAAAGAATTGAAAACTTTTAGAAGTAACTAATGAAAAAAGATGTAATTTTAATTCTTTAACCCTTTCCCGTTTTGCTAAATTTTAGAACAGTTCTAATTCAAACGTTTTAAATACAAATGTTTAAAGTGGATTTTATTTGGAAAATAATCAGTCAGTAGGGTAGATATTATTGTCAAAAAGAAGAAATAGCTTGGTACAAGCAATTTCTTCTTTTTCGACAATGATTTATCAATTATAAATTTACAGGTACGTAAAGCCCGGGGTTTAAATAGGAAAGGGTTGAATGATTGATTGATTGAATGGGGTTTAACGCCGCTTTTAACAGTATTTCAGTCATATCGCGGCGGCTGGAGCACCTAACAATGGAATCCTGGTATTTCTCACACCAGTACTACTATTACATCCCTTCCTAGCCTCCAGCTGCTATCTCACATAGGTCTACGATTATCGACCCATTGGTGAGAGACAAATAGTCGGAAAGGATGAGTGCCGCCGTCGGGGATCGAACCCGGGACCTCTAGATTGACAGTCCGACGCGCTACCAACTGCGCTATGACTGCGGCACGGGAAAGGGTTTAAACACTCGTAAGTTATAATTCGTTTCTTAATAAAGGTCTAGTGACCAAATATTTAAGACAGAATGTAAAAGTATTTTAATTAATTCTATCTATCTATCTATATATATATATATACTGCCTAACTCCCCTTTCGGGTATTACTGGCAGGTGCGCGTCTGTGCTGGAATAAAAACTGTTAGTCATTGGTTAGGGTGCCACATTTAGATTGAACAAGAGGCCCATGGGGGCCTGAGACGCTCTACTGGTTATCAAGTTTTCCATTAAAGAAATCTGATATTTAAGGAAGTTAATTGCTCAAAGAAGAATGCATAAAGAAAAAAAGGAGCTTTATCCCCTTTATCATTTTAAGCAACAATCCTCAAGGCCCCTTTTCCCATGCTTCATGACGGATCCACTCCATTTCCAAAAGAAAGTTACCTTATGACCCTACAATCATTCTGTGAATATTTCATCAGAATCTGACAATAATTGTGGACTTTATCACATAAACAGGATTGTTTTGAATGAAAATCAATAAGGCCTCTTTTCCTGTGTTTTCTGATGGATCAATTTCATTCCAAAAGGAACTTTCCTTACAACCCGACAATTGTCCTGTGAAATTTAAAAGACAACTTGATAATGATTGTGATCTTTTTCACATACACAAGATTGTTTTGAATGATAATCTGTAAGGCCCCTTTTCCTGTGTTTCAAATGCCACAAATATTCCATGCATCTTTGAAGAGAATCCAATAAAACTGTTGACTTTATTGTGTTAACAAAGACATTAAATTCAAGTTCTCATAAGGCCCCTTTTCCCGTGATATTTTACTGTTGGTTTTATCATTCTATGAAAGTTAAAAGTGAATCCGATGAAATATTGGGAATTCAATATGTTTACTAGAATATTTAAAAAAAATCATATGGCCCCTTTTTACATGATGCTTGATGGATTGTACCCAGTTCTGAAAAGAACCATCTAAGTATTTGTACAATCATTCTGTGAAATTTTGAAGTGAATCCGGTGAAATCAAGGGACATCATTGTGTTAACCAGAATATTTAAGAGAGTTTTTCATAAGGCCCCTTTTATGTGACCCTTGCTATAGTCAGATCCACTGTCAAAATCAACAATTGGAATGATGGTACAATCAATCTGTTGATTTATTGTGTTAATGAGTGAAATCTTCATAGGGCCCCTTTTCTCATGATACTTTACAGAACAAACCAAATTTCAAAAGGAACAATTCTAATGAAGGTAGAATCATTCTTTAAAAGTTCAAGAGAATCAATGAAAACAGTGAACTGAATTGTGTCAAGAATTTTTGTAACAAAATTTTCATAAGGCCCCTTTTCTCGTGAAACTTAACAAATCAGACCCAATGTACAAAGGAACAATCCTAATGATAGTTTGAAGAAAATGATAAAGACTGAGGACTTTATTGTTTGTAATAAAAATTTTATAAGGTCCCTTTTCTTGTGTCACTTAACCAATCAGACCTAATTTACAAAGGAACAATCCAAATGATGGTACAATCATTCTATTAAAGTTTGAAGAGATTATGATAAAGACTGAGGGCATTGTTGTGTTTATGAGGATTTGGTAATAATTTTTCATACGGCCCCTTTTCCTATGATACTAGACAGATCAGGCCCAATTTGGAAAGAAACAATCCTTATGATGGTACAAACATTCTGTTAAAGTTTGAACAGAATCTGATGAAAACTGCAGACATTATCTTGGTGTCAAATTTTTAAAATAAAATTTTCATAAGGCTCCTTTTCCTGTGATACTTGAAGGATCAGGTCTCATGTCAGCATCAACAATCGTGATTATTGTATAATGACTCTGTGAAGGTTTAAATAAAATCCAATGAAAGCTCTGGACTTGGTTACAAGGATTATAGATAAAATTCTCTAAAGGCCCCTTTTCCCATGATACTGGACAGATCACGCCTAATTTGAAAAGAAAGAATCCTCATGATGGAATAATCATTCTGTGAAAGTTTTAACGGAATCTGATGAAAACTGTTGACTTTATTGTGGTACAATGATTTTAAAATTAAATTTCATAATGCTCCCTTTCCTGTGATACTTGACAGATCAGGTCTAATGCAAACATCAACAATCATTATCATTGTACAATTATTCTGTGAATGTTTGAAGAAAATCAGATGAAAGCTCTGGACTTGGTAACAAGGATTTATAAATGAAATTTTCATAAGGCTCCTTTTCCTGTGCTTCTTGACAGTTCAAACCCTGTTATGAAAAGAATGATAGTTATGACCTTCCAATCATTCTGTGAAAGTTTCACAAAATCTGATCAAAGCTGTGGGCTTTATTGTGTTAACAGGGTTTTATTAATTGAATTTTCATATAGCCCCTTTTCCCATGTTACTTGATGGATCTGAACCAATTCCAAAGGGAACTCTTCTTACAAAAGAATAATTATTCTGTTTGAGTATAAAGACAACCCCATCTCATCTGTGGACTTACAAGCATTAATTAAGATTTTTTTAATTGAATTTTCCTAAGGCCCCTTTTCCTATGTTTCTCAATGGATCAGACCCAATTTGAAAGGAACAATCCTTATGATGGTACAATCATTATGTGAAAGTTTGAAGTCAATCAGGTGAAATCTAGGGCCATTACGTGTTAACTAAGATTTTTTTAAATAAATTTTCATAGGGCCCCTTTTCCCATGAAACTTGATGGATCAAACCTACTTCCGAATGGAAAAATCCATTTAATGTAATAATCATTCTGGGAATGTTTGAAGAGAATTTGTTGAAAACTATGGACTCTGTTGTGTTTATGAGGCCTTTTCAATCCAGTTTTTATCGGGCCCCTTTTTTCCGTGGTCCTTGACTGATCATACAAAATTTTGAAAGGAACAATTCTTATGATGGTACAATCATTCTGTGAAAGTTTGAAGTCAATCAGATGAAAACTGTGGACTCTAGAGTGTTAACAAAGATCTTTGAATTAAATTTTAATAAGGCCCCTTTTCCTATGTTTCTTGAGGAATCATATCCGATTCCAAAAGGTACAATCCTTATGATGGTACAATCATTCTGTGAAAGTTTGAAGAGAATCCGTTGAAAATTGTTGGCTCTAGATTATTAATGAGAATTTTTTATTAAACATTTCATAAGGCCCCCTTTTCTTGTGTTTCTTGAAGGATCATACCAAATTTTGAAAGGAATAATCCTTATGATAGTACAATCAGTCTGTGAAAGTTTGAAGGGAATCTGATGAAAACTATTGACTCCAGAGTGTTAAAGAGTATTTCTTAAAAGATTTTTCTATTAGATTTTCATAAGGCCCCTTTTCCCATGTTTCCTGATTGATCTGACCAAATTCTCAAAGGAACAATCCTTATGATGGTACAATCATTCTGTTAAAGTTTAAATACAATCTGATGAAAACTGTGGACTCTAGAGTGTTAACGAGAATCTTTTAATTAAATTTTCATAAGGCCCCTTTTCCCCTGTATCATGACAGATCAGACCAATTTTCGAAAGGAACGATCCTTATGATTGTACAATCATTCAGTGAAAGTTTGAAGAGAATCCAATGAAAACTGTGGACTCTATCGCGTAAACGAGGATTTTTAATGGAATTTTAACTAAATTTTCATAAGGCCCCTTTTCCCATGTTTCTTGACGGATCATACCAATTTTCGAAAGGAACGATCCTTATGTTGGTACAATCATTCTGTGAAAGTTTGAAGAGAATCTGATGGAAACTGTGGACTTTCATAAGGCCCCTTTTCCCGCGTTTCTTGACGGATCATACCCATTTTTGAAAGGAACAATCCTTATGATGGTACAATCATTCTGTGAAAGTTTGAAGAGAATCCGATGAAAACTGTGGACTTTATCGCGTAAACGAAGATTTTTTAATTAAGTTTTAATTAGGCCCCTTTTCCCGTGTTTCTTGACGGATCTGACCCAATTTCGAAAGGAACGATCCTTATGATGGTACAATCATTATGTGAAAGTTTGAAGAGAATCCGATGAAAACTGTGGACTTTATCGCGTAAACTAGGAAAAGTTTAACGGACGGACGACGGACGGACGGATAGACGTTCGGACGCACGGACGCCGGACGGGAAAAAGCCATCGCTATAGCTCTAGTGGCCTTCGGCCAGTAGAGCTAAAGAGCTGATAAAACATATTTTGGTCATTCAGGGACGGCTCACTATCTGAAAAGAATCGAGACTTTTTTAACGCTCAAATATCAGGTTGCTGTACTATTGTTTCTGGTAGGCTGTTCCAGAGTATCACTGTGTAGGGAAAGAAAGAATATTTAAAGAAAGAAGCATTTGTGTGGGTCTTTCTGAAAGATCCTGTGTGCATATGTTGGGTGGTCCTAACTGGTCTTTCTAGATAAGCCGGTACGGGCACTGCAACAAAACTATTAACGATTTTATAAAACATGGTGACTCTGGAAACGTCTCGTCTATATTGAAGAGTTTGCCAGCCAAGCTCCTTCTGCATGCTAGTGACACTGTCATAAAAAGGAAAAAAATGAGCCCATCTTGCTGTGGAATGTTCTGTTTTAAAGAAAATATCAGTCACAGTCGCCATGTTTATCCTAGATACTTATCTAAAAAACATTTCGTTATTCTAGCTGTAGCTACGACGTTTAGGGGCGTGGTTAACGGTCCGTAAATTCCTTTTATCGATCTTTGTATTTGTCTTTGACCATTAGTAAAGGCCATTTTAGATACGCATTCTTAGACTGGTCTTAACCAAAAAGGTGCTACGGAAAGAACTTAAAACTAAGTATGAATAGAAAAAAGTTATACATGCAGAAAAGATTTGAAAAGTGTAATAAGGAATGAATAAATAAAAAGCAGTGTTGCTCCCTTGATAGTTTTGTTCAACCTTTCGAAAGGGGCATGAATACCTTTACAGGAACACCAGAGATATAATAGAATTTCAAAGATTTTGTTAAAGAAAAAGACATAGTGAAGACAAGGCTATGGCCAATATTCGGTTTTATTCCGAAACGGCCGACCTATAGAGAAAACAACAACAACAAAAAAAAATCCGTTCTAACTAAACGCGTTCGAGTCTGGACAAGGTTGTACCAGGATGAAGATGTATCTTGGTCAAACTATGCCAATCAAGGCGACGTATTGTTAATTGTTACATTTCATTATGAATTCTATTTATAGTATATTGAATTCTCTCAACTTTAGTATATTTATACTATATTGAATTCTCCGTAAGAGTTATAATTATAGACCCCACTACATATTTGTACGTTTTTGAAAAGAACAGTCGTCACATAACCATTTTCTAGCACGCTTTGAACTGCATTTTCATTTAACACTGAATTAGTCTAAATCCTGTAATTACGGGTAATACAAGATGCAGTTACAAAATGGTTGTACAGCGACGATCGAATAGCCTACTCTAAAAGCTTCATACTAACAGCAATTTAAGTCAAAATTCTACTAAATAATTTAGGTCGACCATCGACGAGATGTTTGGAAAAGATGATCCCAAAGACAGTTAGGACAAACTAGAAATACAGGATATTGAGAGAGTAGTCATGCAATACTGAATTCATTCAACAAGCCATCTATAAACAGATGAAAACGAGGATATGTCCAGATTTAATCTGTTTTCAATGACGAGTTTAACAAATTTGATATTTTGTAAGCACAAATTTGATATTCTATTCATAATATGTCATAATGAAACGTTTCCTACTTGACTTGATATACAATTAATGTTGAAATAATAGACTCGTTTAAGGTTAAGGTTTAAGTAAATGCACAATCGAGTACGAAATAAAATCTCTGGTCAAGGTTTCTATTGTTCTTCCTTTGATTTCATATGTTCTTTATACCATACTATGTAATAACTTTTTCGAATACTAATCCCGACCGACACATTATTTTGATTCATATGTCCTTTTTCCGTGCATATTTCTTATTTAATTTAGCCATAACGGGTCACCTTAATAGTAGGTCACCGATAAAATAAGGGGTCAAAGTTTTCAAGTACTACCTTTGTTATATCAGCAGAAAATCAGAACATTGTCAAATTGAAGACAAGAAAGCCCGGGTGTCCTTTAATTGGGTTAGAAACATTCTGACTTGAAACTGATTGCATTATGGCAAACAATTCACATAAAGGGTATACACATTATGGGAAAATGGTTTCACAATATCGTTAGAAAAGCAAAAAAAAAAAAAAAAAATAATAAAAAAAAAATAAAAAAAAAATGCTTGTTACGTGCAATTTCTTCTTTTCCAACAATATATTCCTATCTGTAAATCCTAACAAAATTATGGGATTATGTGGTGATGAGTTTATATCGATGAGCAACGGCCTGAACTGATCGACTGTTCTATCGGGAAAACGCGAAACTCGATCCACGCTCAACTGTTGTATTATCAAGGGGCCGCCGTCATATATTTCAGTCATATCGCGTCGACTGGAGCACTTAACAATGGATTCCTGGTGTTTCTCACACCAGTACACTACCTATACACCCTTTCCTAGCCTCCAGCTGCTATCCAACTTAGGTTTACGATTATCCAGTCATTGGTTAGAGACAAATCTCGCCGCCGGAGATCGAACCCATGATTGAAGATTAGTAGTCTGACGCGCTACCGACTGCGCTATCACGCTAAGATCTTGAATAAAGTGTGTTTAGCTAAGTGGTTGGGTAGATTAAAAGGGTCTATCTTTAAATGTTGAATGTCGAAAATATTTCAACCAAATCATGCAGGATTTTGCAAAGCTTCAAATGACTTTGTCCGAATTTTTTTCCGGAGAATAACTTCTACGCTTCTGGATTTAAAAATAACTTGACATAGTTGTTCTTCTTGAAGAGTGGTAGTGTCATGCAAACGTTTGTTGTGATACCTCCAACTAAAAGTCACAGTTGAAGGTCAAACAATAGAATTGACCTTGTCCGGAGCTTAACTTTTACATTTAAGGATGGATTTGCAAATAACTTGGCACAGTTGTTCTTCATGATGACGTGTCGTTCGGAACGTTTGTTGTGATACCTCCAAGGTTAAGGCCACAGTTGAAGGTCAAACGATAAAATTAAACTTGTCCGCAGCATGACTTCTACATTTATGGGTGGATTTGAGAAGAATGTGGCACATTTATTCTACTTGATGAGTGCTATAGTGTCATATGTTACATGTAAAATCAAGGTCACTGCTGAAGGGGAAACAACCTTGTCCAGAGCACGACTTCTATATTCATGGATGGATTTGAAAATAACTTGGTACAGTTGTTCTACTTGGTGAGTGCTAGTGTCATGCGAAACGTTTGTTGTGATACTTCCAACGTCAATTCTGTGTACAAATCAGCGAGCTCGACTTGTTGTCCCTGTACAACCTATTTCTGGTTGCCATTGTCATATAGTTGATGTTATTTATTAAGAAACTTGCTGATCTCATACCTTTCTTATATGTACGAAATGGCTTTATCGATCCAAAAATACTCCTTAAGAATATTGATAACAAGTTGTGACCTATGAAGTTGCTTATAACTGCATGCTTAAATTCATAAGAACCTTTACCCTAAAAGAAAAGGGTCTTAAGATAATAATCTATTCAATGAAAACTTAAAACGAAAAGAAAATAGAAAAACATATTTGAAAAAACAAAACAAAAACACATTTCAGTTCAAAATGATAAACCTTTATCTGCAAGTATGTTAGCTGAATTTTACTATAATCGAAAGAAAATGCTGTGGGTATCGAAACGAATGGCTCTTCACAGTAATTTGTAAAACAAGTGCGTTCTTACCTTGCCAGAGGACCAAAACTAGCCAGAAGGAATTATTTCAAAAGAAACAGCTCTGCTAAGGGGTCCAAACCCCTAATGAAAATATAAACACACACACACACCATTTATAATAAAACTTTTATTTGGCAAGGCATTAGGAATAAGGGCAAAATGGAGGCAGGGTGCCTATAAATGTACGCACAATTGAGCGTTACTCCGAGACTGATTAACCACTTGAACGTCAACGTCGCCCACAGTTTACGGGAATGGCCGAGTGTGTTCCAATTTCGCGGAAACGTAGCGAAACGAGGTTTACGTCATATCCTTTCTTATATGTACGAAATGGCTTTATCGATCCAATCAAATAATATTTTCAAGTTAAAAGAAATATAATGTTTATTTCGTTTTTTCTAGATAAAGTTAAACTGTGAAAATACAAAAATTAGGATTTTTTCAAACAGTGATTTAGGAAATGTCAAATATATTTTTTTCCCGAAAGCAATTCTATTTACGGAAAAAAACTTTACATTCTATATACTGGGAGTGGTAAAATCATCTGAGGGGCGTTCTTTTCGTCGAGATTCTTAAGATTCTTATTTAGATTTTTAAGATGAAGCGTTCTTTAGATTAAGATTTTTAAGCCGCTAAATAAGAATCTTAAGAATTCTTAATGGGGAATTTAAGCGTACTCAGCATTGGCTTAAACGAGTAGCCATGACGACGTCGAATATTGTCACCCAAAATAACAAAAATCGTTCTTTATGACGTCTTAAAAATTTTATTTAGCTGGATTTTTCACCTCGACGAAAAGAACGCGCCTCTGACATTGATTAAAGTCTAAAGTCGGAAATAACTGAAATAAGGCGGACCGAATTCCGATCTTCGGAGTTGGTATATAATACATTAGCCGCAAATGTTGCCTTTTTTTTAACAAGAAAGGCAAAAATCATTTTAGAAATGGTATACCTTTTGATCGTTCGGAGAACAAAACTGAATATCGCTTAATTGCAATCTCGATAATAACAATTCACTGTTTAACCGTAGCTGGTTTTTATCCAGATATGCATCATATTGAACAAAAAAACTCAATAATAACCCCCCCCCCCAAAAAAAAAAAACTCATAATCAATATTGATAAATCGGTGGTCTACTGTTTTACCTTGTACAAACACTTTTCTCCGCCGTTTGCGCAGTTATCAGCGGACTCCCACATCTGAGCCTGAGCCTTGATTTTATCGTGGAACGTCTTACATGGTACAGACGGGAAACTCCTGTAAAATTATAATAAACAACCCGCCATTTTGGTACCTTATATTATTGTTATTTTTTACAAATTATATCTTTTCTAATATATTACACAACTCTTTCCTTTCTATCCACAAGAGTACATTATAATCGTTTTATTTCCAAGTTTAACGCATTACCACCAGATCCCTAATTTTTACTCCATTGAATAACTGAATTAAGGAAAATATTGTGGGAAAAGGAGAATATTGCTTATAACAAGTATTTTCGTCTGTTCTCACAATACTTCATACACTAGTTGGCACTTTTTCTTAATTCGATCGTTTGATGTTCTGTCAAGTTTAGTTAGTAAAAACTAGATGTCAAACGAATAGACGGAACTCAGATACGCTTACCATTTAATCCTACACGAAGCATGTAAGGGATAAGTATTAACATACATTAAGCATGCTAGGAGAGCGAAAACTATATACGTCGTCGACATGTTGAGTTTACTTAAAGCTCGGAATTTTCACCTAATCCGACCTCGAGTGATTAAAACTAAAGAAAGAGAGAGTCATGATCGTATTATCTTATCATAATTCTGAACTAGGTTAGCCTTACCTTTATTAGTTTTGGTATAAGTGTTTTAATAAACCCTTCTCATATAACCACGAATCTGAATTTCAGTCCATGCCACGGAATTGTACAGGGAATTTCCCATAATTTTCAATATCACGACAGTTTTTCCTGTATATCGAAATGCACCAAAGCGACAGCAAGACCAAGAATAAAATCTGCCGACACAAAAATAATTAATATTAAGCTTTTACCTAATTAGAAATAAAGCCTAGTGCGGTTAAATCTACGCCAACCGTACCCGGAAAGTAAGTCGCGGTGGAACTTTTTCATTTCATAAAAAGTTAGATGCGAGTAACAGATCATGCAATCTGATTAAAATCAGATCCACCATAATAGCCCATAGGAGATATTTTTTCACCCAATTGCCATGTCAACCAAAGTTCTCAAATTTGTAGAGCCGAAACATGACTCAAGGGATAACACATAAACAAGCTTTGTGGAGATTATAATAACTCAGAGATTCCAATTACTATATATATCAATGCTTTGGTTTCAGTGGAGAAGGTTATAAAAGTTTAACTTCTTTGTTTCACTGTAAGGGGGAAGCGAATAAACTTGATAGAGGTGCTGCATGACAAACATCAAAGCTATTTGCCTTCTAATATAGAGAATAAGACTTTTGATGTTTTATTATTTTCACCATTTTATTTGCCATGATAGTCAGATATAGGATTGGATTTTCAAACATTTGAATAATCTACATAAGTTTCACCCCAGGTTAACCTGCCAAGTTTCATCAGTATTGTCCCACTGTCCACTGGCTCAGGAGCCAAAGAGA
Organism: Fragum fragum; assembly: GCA_946902895.1. Lineage (NCBI taxonomy): Eukaryota > Metazoa > Mollusca > Bivalvia > Cardiida > Cardiidae > Fragum > Fragum fragum. The sequence continues at coordinate 27,770,328 of OX336377.1, read as the reverse complement.
AGATATGTTTTGAGGAATTGAAGAATGTGGATAACAGCCATATATAGCGTGATCACAATGACTCATTTGAGCTCTATGCTCAGGTAACCTAAATAATCTGGCGTAAAAAGAATGACAAGTCTGATTGTAGTATTGGTTATATTCCATGTTTTAACCCATTCCCACGCATAGACCCTGTTTGATGCCTCCCAAGAAAAACAAACAGGAACCCATTGTGTAAAATGAAGAAATTGCCTGTGCAATTTCTTCATTTTACACAATGTTTTCTACCTAGAAAGTTGAAAAAACTAAAGTTTCATATACTTTAATTGTTGCCTGTAACTCCTTTCAGTTTGGACAAGTCTGAAAAAATCTGTTTGGTATTAGGTAAAAACAAAGGTAAGTCAAATAAAGGGTGTAATCTAGGGTAAGGTGTTGTATTGATTTTTCAATGATACCCCCTCCTCCCCTATACACATGCAAAGAAAAGAATAGACCGGTACCGCCGTTGACTTTAAGAAGGCTTTATTGGAGTCGACAGTGGTACCAGTCTAAGAAAAGAAAAGAAAAATGATTTAGGCAAGATATTTGATAATCCTCCTCTGTCTGCAAGTCTGAATGTTATAAACAGGATTTCACTTATAAAGGGGCCTGGGCTAGGCATGTGGAAGTCTTTAGATATGTTGATCCAGCAGCTTTCTGCCCTATAAGAAAAACAAGAAACTTGTTTCAGTGAATGGCTTATTTTCATGAGTAAACTACAATAGCTTGTTTTCTTCTAGGACAACCCAAGTCAAAATAAAGTAAGACGAGATTTTTTTTTAAATATGAATGCTCCTAAAACTGCAATTTTCAGTAAAGAAAAGGCCTTGATATCTAGGATGATCTGGCATGTAGCAAGCAAATCTAAATAGGTCGAAATTTGAAGGCACTAGCTATTGGCATTCGAAATTCTTAAAGTTTAAACCATTACCCATTACCAAACAACAAAATTTTAGACTGGTCCAATTTGAAAGAAGTTGCAAACAACAATTTTAAGTTGATAGAATTTTTAAAATAATCGTCATTTAGGGTAAAAAACATTGTGGATAATGAAGCAATTTCTTAATTTCCCATTGTTTTCTAAAGGATTTTATTAAGCGGCGTAAGAAAGGGGATTGTGTGGTAATGGGTTAATACACATTCCTTTTTTATGGTCCTTAACCCTTGTCTTGCTAAATTAAAATCCTTTTCTGAAGTGCAGTAATATCAAAGAGTTGAAAGCACTGTAAACACTAGTTTTTGGTTGATATTTATTTTGAAAATAATTGCATAGAAAACTAAGGCTTGAAAGGGACACACAGGTTGTGCAGACTAAGAAGAGACTGCACTTATATGCAGGCTGATCTTTGTCTTTACCACCTGCCAAAACAGGAATACTCAGGGTTCAGCATGACAAAGGTTAAGAAACAGGAGGGACATTCCCCCTTAGCTGCTCACCTAGGTTAAAGCTTAGACACATTACAGACAGGGCAATTGGTGAAAAGACACCCGTTGATACCCCATGGCATGCATTATATGAAACCTTTAAGCATAGTGATTTGACAAAAGAAGATATTGAGCAAGGTCTTCTTTGTTTTCTATAAGTTAAAGTCTACTCTGGATGGGTCAAAATATGATCTCTAGTATCATCATAAAAACAAATTTGGAAGAGATTTACTAGCATCTATGCTAAAAAATAATATCAATGCTCTAGACATTCTTGCTTTGGAAAGGTTTTCTTTCTTTCTATTTCCATCTGAATTTATATCATGCATTACAAGAACTCTTTGTAGAAGTTAACGAGGAGATCTAACATACACTAAACAAATGTTCTAAGCTTTCTGGTTTTTGGAGGAGAAATTTCGAAGATTTCCTTCAACGCATTCCAACACAATCGAACATTTTTATGTACTACAGGAACTTAAAATAGTGACGAAAACACTTTAATCTTTTCTCAAAATGTTTTCTTTACTATCTTGCAGTTATTCTTAAATTTGCACAAGGTTTGAATTGTCTTCTGCCATGTCTTTTTATTTGGATCAGTCTAATATTTTGTTGTTTGGTTATGGGTTTACTCATCTTTTAAAATAAGATGTGCTCCATTGAAGGCCAAATATGACCAAAGGGTATCACATGAACAAACTTTGAAGAGGTCCACTAGAAGATGTAACATCTGATACCAAATATTAATGCTCACTGCTTTCTGGGAAAACTTTTGAAGGTTTTCTTCTTTGTTTCTTTGTGCCTGGGCAGGCCAAAAGGAATCCTTTTTAACAAATTTTACAGAGGTTCGCTTAGAATAAATATTAATGATCTTTTTAAGAAATTTTCTTTTTAGTTTTATATAAAATGGGATGTGTCTGAGTAGATTCTAAATATTGCCCAAGGTCTCATTTGTCCATCTAGGGCTGTTGGATCCCAAGAATGATCACAAGAATGTTTTTAATGATAATCAGTAAGTCACCCTTTCCTGTGTTTCCAATGCCAAAATTATTCCATGCATCTTTGAAGAGAATCCTATAAAACTGTTGACTTTATTGTATTAATAAAGATATTAAAAACAAGTTCTCATAAGGCCCTTTTTCCCGTGATATTTCACTGTTGGTTTTATCATTATGTGAGAGTTTAAAGTGAATCAGATTAAATGTGTGTACTTCATTATGCTTACTAGAATATTTATAAAAAATCGTATGGCCCCTTTTACAAGATACTTGATGGATTGTACCCATTTCTGAAAAGAGCCATTTAAGAGATTGTACAATCATTCTGTGAAATTTTGAAGTGAATTTGGTGAAATCAAGGGACATCATTGTGTTAATTAGAATATTCAAGAAAATTTTTCATAAGGCCCCTGTTTATGTGACACTTGCCATAATCAGATCCACAGTCAAAATCAACAATTGTAATGATGGTTCAATCAATCTGTGTAATCTGTGGAATTTATTGTGTTAATGAGTTTATAGTGAAATCTTCAAAGGGCCCCTTTTCCCCAGATACTTTATAGAACAAACCAAATTTCAAAAGGAACAATTCTAATGAAGGTACAATCATTATTTAAAAGTTAAAGAGAATCAATGAAAACAGTAAACTAAATTGTGTCAAGAATTTTTTGTAATAACTTTTTCACAAGGCCCCTTTTCTCGTGAAACTTAACAAATCAGACCCAATGTACAAAGGAACAATCCTAATGATAGATAGCGTGAAGAAAATGATAAAGACTGAGGACTTTATTGTGATAATGATGTTTTTGTAATATAATTTTCATAAGGCCCCTTTTCTTGTGTCACTTAACCAATCAGACCCAATTTACAAAGGAACCATTCAAATGATGGTACAATCATTCTATTAAAGTTTGATTTGTTTGTTTGAATGGGGTTTTACGCCGCTTTCAACAATCTTTCAGTTATATCGCGGCGGCTGGAGCACCTAACAATGGATTCCTGGTCTTTCTCACACCAGTACCGCCATCACATCCTTTCCTAGCCTCCAGCTGCTTTCCCACATAGGTCTACGATTATCGACCCATTGGTTGGAGACAAATAGTCGGAAAGGATGGGTGCCGCCGTCGGGGATCGAGCCCGGGACCTCTAGATTGACAGTCCGACGCGCTACCAACTGCGCTATGGCGGCGGCTATTAAAGTATGAAGTGATTCTGAAAAAAACCTGAGGATATTCTTGTGTTAATGAGGATTTGGTAATATTTTTTCATTAGGCCCCTTTTCCTATGATACTAGACAGATCAGGCCAACTTTGGAAAGAAACAACCCTAATGATGGTACAAACATTCTTGGAAAGTTTGAAAAGATTCCGATGAAAACTGCGGACTTTATCTTGGTGCAAAGATTTAAAAAAAGTTCATAAGGCTCCTTTTCCTGTGATACTTGAAGAATCGGGTCTCATGTCAGCATCAACAAACGTAATTATTGTACAATGATTCTATGAAGGTTTGGAGAAAATCCAATGAAAGCTCTGGACTTGGTTACAAGGATTATAGATAAAATTCTCAAAGGGCCCTTTTCCCATGATACTAGACAGATCAGGCCTAATTTGAAAAGAAAGAATTCTCATGATGGAACAATCATTCTGTGAAAGCTTAAACAGAATCTGATGAAAACGGTTGACTTTATAGTTGTACATGGATTTTAAAATTAAATTTCAAAATGCTCCTTTTTCTGTGATTCTTGACGGATCCGGTCTAACGTCAACATCAACAATCATTATTATTGTACAATTACTCTATGAATGTTGAAAGAAAATCCGATAAAAGTTCTGGCCTTGGTAACAAGGATTTATAAATGAAATTTTCATAATGCCCCTTTTTCCATGTTTCTTGATGGTTCAAACCTTGTTATGAAAAGAATTATCGTAATTACCTTACAATCATTCTGTGAAAGTTTCAACAAAATCTGTTCAAAGGTGTGGGCATTGTGTTAACGAGGATCCATATGATGGTACAATCATTCTGTGAAAGTTTGAATTGAATCAGACCAAAACTGTGGACTCTAGAGTGTTAACGAGGACTTTTTAATTGAATTTTCATAAGGCCTCTTTTCCCGTGTTTCTTGACGGCTCATACCCGTTTTCGAAATGATGGTACAATCATTCTGAGAAAGTTTGAAGAGAATCCGATGAAAACTGTGGACTAATTACTGCTAATTACGGAAAGCACTCATATAAATCAAAACGAATTTTTTAGCATAACAGGAGAGTTAGTTATTATAATTCCCTACATTCAACTTAATATGTGGCAATAATACTATATATCAGGTGTCTCGGGGTTTCCCGCGATAAATAGCAAGCCGTTTTGGCGAACATTTGATGGTCGACGACAACAACAAGAAAAGAGGCGATTGAGTTCATTTTGTACTTTCGATATTTATCCGACGTTTATTAATTTTAATAGACCTGAAATGATGTTTCTTCAATTGAGAAATGATAAGAAAAATATCACAGAATAAACACCGATGTGAATAGCTGTCTTAACGAATTAGCTAGGCCTCTTCCTTTAAAAACGGAGACGTCGTTTCCGGTGCATTAAATTAAGATTGTCATCGGCATTGAAATAGGTCATAGAATACCGTAATCACACACACGCACACAAAAGTAATAACATAAAAAAAAAAAAAAAAAACAAAAAAACAAAAAAACAAAAAAACATTACTGCTGTGTTAATCGATGTTAGAAAGGGGAATTAGGCAGTATATAAAGATAGTTAGATCATTGTATGTTTGATACATATCACCAGTTATTTTCTTTCTTTCAAAGACAAACAATATTTATCTAGTTGTCTTATTCTTTATAAGAGCAACTTCCTTTATTGCTTTTAACTTTTATAATTCGGCACCCAGGAACCACCAGCAAAACTGTTCAGGACTTCTTCGTTTTGCCCATGTGATGTGCTGATCTTGTAGCCTATTAAAGAATATTTGTCAATTTGAAATTGTAATGACTCTGAAAACAAGCCATTCCAATTAGATCGGTCAACAGATATTTGAATTCAACAATTTTGGAAATTCTATGGGTGTGAATGATGATACTTATTACGTTAGGGGTAAAATATGTGTGCTAGTTTTTCTTATTGAATTACTTTGGAACATCAATATGGACGCGTAAATATGCTTCTAAGACAGGGGTGTATACCTCTGAATCTGACAAATAATGATTGACAAACATTTCTCAAACAATCACACCAAATATTGAAAAATTTACTGACAATGGATAAAGTATTATCTGTTCATACCACACCAGGCAAAAAAATAGAATGAATCAGAGATGACAGATTGTAAATAAAAGACCCTACAGAACAAGAACTTATTGTTTGGCCCCCCGAATTTTCCAAGAGAAAGCAATATCCCACAAGATACATTAATTGCTTTTATGCACCATAAAAAATACATTTTTGCTTTGAAATCTAGAAATGTTATTTATCTTTCTAAACACAAATCAGATGAATAAATTATTTGCATAGAACCTACAGTGTGAAATGAAGTAAAGGGCAAGTAATGAAAGTCTTTTCAACATGCTTGCATGCACTCTAGAGATCACATTTTAAGCACACACCATTATTAACAATTATCTTCATGGGGAGTCATAGCCATGCCACGGATCATGTGGGTACATTCAGAACCTGGGAATGTCCTTTTGCAAGGCATTCAGTCACAACATAGTACTAGAGATACTGAGCAAGTACATGATAGATTGATTAAATGAAGTTTAACGCATCTCAATTTAACAGTATTATAGTCATATCACAGTCGCTGGCGCCATGGATTCCTGGTATTTCTCACACCGGTACGACCACTACATTCTCTGAGTCTCCAGCTGCTAATCCCACAAAGGTTTATGGCTATCCACACATTGGTGGGCTAACATATGTCGGACAAGAAGTTTACTGTGGCAGGGGATTCAACCCGGGACCCCATGACTAGGAGTCATATGTAATACCACTGTGCTATGGCCATGGCTGAAGTACATGAATAGATGAACCTTGCCGCGATGTAACTGAAACACTGTTCTTTGAACTTTATTATACCCCCATTTTATCAAATGAAAAAAGATTTCCATAACAGAATTTACATGATTTAATCTGCTTCATGCATGAAATTAATCTCAAGTGATCAAAGGCCAACAGCCTGAGGTTAATGCTCAATAGCCAATACCAAACAATTTGTCTGTTATTGCGATTCTCAGGCCCTTCAGGGATTTGATTCTTTGTGGTTCAGTAACCCGGTGAAAATTATAATGAAGAATATCGTCAGGATTGTTTGATATTTATGTGCTATGTACAAATAGCCTGGAAATAGAAATATTAAAACATCCTTAGCAAAGGAAAATCATTACAATAAAAATATGAAACGAGCAGATAATGTTAAGAATACAACCTACCAGAATACGATGTAATGCAGACAATGTAACCATGGGTTGGATAAATAACCCCAAAATTTTAGGTCTATCCTTTTGCAAGTCCTAGAGCAGAGAGCGGGCTGCACAGAAGATTAGGAGGGAAACTTGTCATGAAAAACATGCAGGGGCGGTGTTATGTGAACAGGTCTCACACTCATAACTTTCTCATTCATCTCACTATCACTCACCCATGATATTTACATGATAGCATGACTATATACATGAGATGAAGTACATTCAGAACATAATAACTTAACCCTTTTACAGTTGTGTGTAGAAGTTGCATCTGTTTGCATTTATTGTGTTTGAAATATCTCGATTACACTTAATACTTACAGGCAGCACATCAATCGAGGAACCTCTCTGCTTTTCTGTCGTTGTTTTCCATCTGAATAGAATTTATCGAGTTTCTCATTTGCGACCAACAATTACCAGAAAGATTTTATCAATACTAAGCATTTAGTGTGTGTGTTTTCCGTTTATTTATCGTCGCTACCGTAGCAGATGCCCGTATGGTCGACAGTGGTACCAGTCTAGGGACAATACTACATCTAGGGACAATGTTCCAGTCTGTTTGTAAGTATCCAGTCTGTTTTCATATTTCGTCACATGACTAGAAGATGGCAGACGAAATAGAAGGATGCGCTGTCTTGGCAAAATCGCTAAAAGCGCAGGTATTTTCTTTGCGATCTATTTATTAAAAGTTTAATGAGTGTTAGTCTCAAGTTGTCGTGTTTTTTTAAAATAATAGTTTGACATAAGGATAAGACTTATTGACTTTTGGCAAACCTTATAGACCCCAGGGAAGAAAGGGCAAAAAGTGGAACGACTTCAAAGGGTCATTTTTGAGATTTTTTAACGCTCGTCATCAATCTTATGCGAGAAACCATCCCTCACAACCTCGAGATAATCTTATTAATCACTATTATATGTTTTTGTTTTACATAAGAGAAAAGGAAAAAGAAGAATAAAAAAAAATAGTGTTTTAGCTCCACTAGCCTGGAAGCTAATTTCAGGGTAGACCGGTACCGCAGTCGACTTTAACAAAGCCGACAGGTAGGCCCCAAACGACTGCAGAAAGAGATTGGCCGATGGGCATTTAATGACGTATACCCAAACATCGAATCTGATTGGCTGATCGATTGTTTATAAACAATATGGCGGAAGCGGGACGCGGCGTTCTTCATGTTTACGTGAAAAGGGTGACATTGCAAGGTTATTCTCGCACAAAATTTCGAAAGTTGATGTGAGAAATGGTTTTAAATGTATCGTATAGGATGGTTATCCCGCGACGTGTCAAATTTTTTCAACAAAATGAGCTGCGCATGCCTCGTTTTCGACTTTAGTAAAGGAAAAAACCTAACGGGCCAGATTTTCTGTGTATGTAGCGAAAATCGGTGTATACCTGTCAGCTTTATAGTCGACAGTGGTACCAGTCTAATGTCAGGGCAAAGTGTCTGTCGTCTGTCTGTCTCACCATTTTCTTAAAAAAATGTCAATTTTCTTGAAAAAATCTTCTTTTCAGAATCTTCTGGTCAGATCTCAACCAAACTTTACACTCCTGATTGTTTCTTAGATGGTCTTCTTTCAGATTCTTCAAATAAAAATGTTCCATCAAAAACTCTGGTTGCCATGGCAACAATATGAAAAACTTCTTCTTTAACAAAATGGAAAGGCCTAGAGTTATTGTTTTGGTATGTGATATTGCCTATTTGGCCCCTAATTTAATGCTCTTACTTAGCCCTTAGCCCTTAATTGTGCAATCCCTGATTTTACATAGAAATTAAGGAGGAAATCTTGAAAAATCTTCTGCTCCAAAACTGATGGGAAAGGCGTGATATTTGGTATGTGACATCACCCAATGGCCCTCTATGAAAAATTACTTGGCAAATAACATGGCCTGGCGACCCTCTATTAAAATGCTTCAAATTATTGGTCTCACTTGAAAATTAGCCCTTTATTGTTGGATCCCAGTTTTTACTTAGAAATAGATAAGGAAATCTTGTTAAGAGCTAAAAGGATATTTAGCATGATTCACCAACTAATGGCCGGCTACAATCATGCTTCAAATTATTATAGTTGTTAAATACTCCCTGAAAAAAATTTGGTGGGAAGCATAAAGTTACCACTCTGTACATCCCTCTGTCGTTACATCTGTCCCAAGCCATTTCTCCACAACTTTGGACCAAATTGGATGAAACTTTATATATGAACTCCTTCAAAATATTTGCTAGATTTTTTTTTCTTGTTTCTCAATTTAAGGCTGTGTCATGGGATAAGTAGACTTTATGTAACAATTGCCTTAATAATGATTAGATGTACCATTTGTAACAAATTTTCAAATAGCTGCAAGGATTAGGTCATAGATCTAGGTCAAACATTCAAATTAAGCCCGTCCAGAGCATAACTCCAACATTTGTCCATGGATTTAGAATTATGTCGGGACACTTGGCAGTGCTCCAGCTAGGCCATTTCATAAGGGCGCCCCGCCCTGCCCTCAAAGTGCGGCGCCCTGCCCTTTTTTCAAATGCCCTGCCCAAATGAAAGACCCTAAACTCTGAGAATACTCTAGAAATTACCGACTATCCTTTAAATGTCGCATTAATTCGATTGATAGCACAAGTTTGACGTGATTACCGATGCGTTAATCCAGCATACACATTATGACCTGTAGAAGTATGGGGCGCGGCTTATATCAGCAAATTAACCAATCACAAAGAGCGATGCGTTATCGAGGGAGCAGTTTCCGATAATCTTTACATGGCAATTAGCACATGCCCTTAAATCGATTTGACAGTTGTAAACAAACACTAGCTGCGATATCGTAGCCCTCTTTCTGATAATCTGCAGGAGATTATCAGAAAGAGGGCTACGATATCGCAGCTAAACAAACACCAATTACTGTTAAATTGTTTGCGTATGGATGTACGCAATATAGCGTGGATGATGATCGAGTTTGACACCCTTCATTAAGAAATTTCATTTTTTTGTAAGGTTCAAATAGATGTAGTTTTTGTCCTTCTACTACGATTTATTCTTCCTCTGCTGCATCTTCGGAAATTGGGTCAATTCGAGACCTACAGATAATTCTTTTTACACTCATTCGAAATCATTTTTTAATCAATATTGAAAATTAATGCAAGAAAACTAACAGATAATAAGTTCAATTATTATAATCGCGCCGCTTTGTTGTCAATTGTCGGTTTCTTTAAACAGGGAATGAGAAGTGGAAACAATACGAGTCGAGTTTTTATATCACGGTTTGTCATTCTTTAAAATAATTACCTCCGTAATGCACATTCCAGATAGTTTTTCATGTTATGGTTTTATTCTTTTGAAATATTGTGTGAAAAGAAGGCAATCCTGAGCCCTCAGAAAAGTCACCTTTTTCCACAATATTTTTATTCTAGAACATGTATCAGTAATTGACCCATTCCCAATCAATCCCTCCTTTTTACGCCCCTCAACGAAAAAGCTTTGGAAAACATTGTGGAAAATGAAGAAATTGCCGGGATCAAGCAATTTCTTCATTATCCACAATATTTTCTATCGAAAAAATTCAAAATACCATCAACTTGAAATTGTCAACTGCAGCTTCTTTGAATTTGAACTGGTCTAAAATTCCACTGTGTTGGAATGGGTTAACCAGACAACTTTTTGTAATAGAAATAAAATGAAAATAATGAATAAATAAATGATAAAAATGATGTAAATAAAAAGTCACTCTTTTTGAAAACCAAAATACTATTTTAACTAAAACAATCCACCAGAGCCCATCTTTAAGCTCTATAAATTCACCCCCTCCCCCACCCTCCCCATCTTGTCGCTTCGTAACTTGAAGTGCCCTTTCAGGGCACTAGCACCCTGCCTTTTTTCAATCCTAGCTGGAGCACTGCTTGGTCTCAGTCATGAGTAGATGTGCCAATTTAAACAAATTTTCAGATAGCTGCAAAATTATGTTCATTGCAGAAGGCCAGATATTTGATGAGCTGGAAATGTTGTTCCTGCCTGTGTTTCTTTTTCCCCAACTAGATGAATTGAATTGGTCTATTTTGTAGTGTAATTAGTGAAATGGTACAAAATGTTTATAAATACAATATCTTTGATGCTAACTTTGCTTCAGTGGGATCCCACAGGAATCCCTATCTATTACCTCAGGGTTTCCTCCAGATAATCAGGGATCCCTCCTTTATATAAATCATTCACACGATATCCTGCTCTTCTAAGCCCAACTTGAAAAAAAAATCTTTGGAAAACATTGTGGCAAATGAAGAAATTGCTTGTTACAAGCAATTTCTTCATTATCCACAATGCTTTCTACAAAAACAAGCTATCAAACAATCAGGAGCATTAGTTGATACATTAAGATCTATTGTACTGATGAAATATTGAGGGATTCTGACGGAATCCCTAGCCTGAGACAGCTGGGGGTCCCTTCCATTTTCAGGGATCCTCCGGATCCCGGGACACTGTTAGTGTCCCTGTCTATGAGTACATACAACAAGTGTTTTTGGGCAAATGCTGAAATTTTACTGTTGAAAATTAAACTCTTTATCTATAGCTCTGTAAAAGTAGGTTGTTCTTTGCAAATGCTACCTGAGAGACCAGAACTATTCTTGGATCTGCAAAATAAGAAATAATTTTTATACACCGCTGAAGGTTGACTTCTATTGTTATCATCTTCTCCGTCTGTCCTCCTGTCCTTCAGTCCCAGTAGCTATCTATCTGCTTGTCTGGCAGTCTGTCAGTCTTTAGTTCAACATCTTGTTAGCACATCTTCCTCTATATTTATTGACAAGATTATCACAGCACATTCCTAGTCACCTGACCGTTTGCATATTGTTTTGACCATTTTAGGCTGTTTAACAGGTAGAGTAGGCTTAATGTAAAATTTCCTGTTAATGCAACTCCTACATTTCTGAAAATTTTGCATTATTTTTTGCAAAATATTACTAGACACCTGACCTTGTGCATATTATCAGGTTTTTGTCATTCAGCATCACAGAAAAAGGGACCTTAATGTGGTAGCGTATATTGTGACTATTGTACCCTTGTTTTTAAATGAAATCAAGGCAACAAAGATTAGCCTAATAAAAGTTCTAGGAAACAATTCTAATTCATATAACTTGGTCAAAATCACTGTATAGAGATGATTAAAGTGTTTGGTTTATGCTTTCAGGGGGTGGAGTACATGTTTGGAATTGTTGGTATTCCAGTGATAGAAGTAGCCATGGCTGCACAGAAAGAGGGGATCAAGTTCATAGGGATGAGAAATGAGCAGGCTGTAAGACTGATAATAATTAGGACCTGTCATATATAAAAGGGACTATTTGTGAATCCCCAATATTGTAGTTTCTTAATTGATTGTCTTGATGTGAATATTTCAATTATATACTACATTACAGAATTTAGGGTAATACAGGGATTAAATATTTGAATTTATCTTAAATCTAATTTTTCCCCTTTATTTGTAGCTCTGAAAGGCAAATTTATGTACAGTCAAATACCTTTATCTTGAATGTCCCTTGGCTGAAGTTCTCCCTATGACAAACTTATTTCAAATAACAATCTCTTTACTCTTTATTTCAAAGTAAATAAACCTCTATACATGGTTCTTTTTGGATCATAACCTATCATTCACTCATGTGTGAGGCAAACTGAATTTTGGGGGATTTAGATTTTAGTAACAACCAAGTTTTTTAGTTAACCTGAGCAAAAAGTGCTCAAGAGAGCCATTGTGATCACCTTTTGTCCAACCGTCATCCATTGTTAGTTGTCTGTCAACAATTTCTTTAAACAACATCTCCTCCAAAACAAGATGGCCAATTTGAACTAAATTTGGCAGAAATGTTCCCTGTGTGTTCTCATTTAAAATAGATGAAAAAAATTAAATCCATTGAAAACTCTGACATGGCAACAAAAGTGAAATTTTAAAAGAATCTATAAAAATCTTCTTCTCAGAAGGTGTAGAGCCCTGATATTTTGCATGAAACATTGGTATAATGACCTCTTTCAAAATTGCTAAAATCATTACCCTTGGGTGCCAAGGGGCAGAGCCCTGGGTTTTGGGGCAGGGTTTTCCCTTGACTTTCAAAACAGGGGACATTGTTCCACATTATGACCCCTATCATATAAGATAAAGAAGGCTGTCTAGATATTTTGGGGATCATTTCTGAAAAATGGGGGTCCAAATTCAAAGAAGGAGAGGGTCAGGGAAAACCCTGTTGGGGTTTATATAGAAATAAATAGTGATTTTTAAAAGACATTTCCTCCCAAACTATTGAGGCAATTTGAATCAAATTGGCAGAAATGTTCCTCAGGTGGCCCTGTATCAAAATAGCTAAAAGAAATTAAATTAGACTGTTGTAAGAAAAAGATCCTTTATCTCAGAAGAGCGTCTGAGGGCCAACAGCCCTCTTGTTACATTTTCAGAATAATTTTTTGCATGTCATTAACAGGTGTATTATAGTATTGGTTATTGATTATCAACCTGATTTTGTTCGTCTATGAGATGAAATTGGCAATGTTTGTTCACAATTTCTTTTTGAAAGATTCAAAAGGGGTAGGAAAAGTTAAGTCAGTGTTACATTCTTAATTTACAAAATCTTTACCAAGCATTCAAGAAACAAATCCTATGCATGTCAAACTATCTCTTCCCCTGAACTTCGAGGTATGTTTCTTTTTTTTTTGTTCTATTATTGATTATTCTTTGGGTCGATTGCGTGGTTCGACAAATTTCTCTTTCTTATGGGAATAACCAAAGTATCCACCTGGATTGGTTACCGGGTCCTTCCTTTAGCGCGTCACGTCGGTCGAAGTCGCTAGCCATCCCCTAGATAAGCCAGGTACGTCACCAAACAAGTCCAGCGTGGTATGGCTTTAGATGACTCTCTTGTCATTCTAAAATTCCATTGTAACATTGTTTCCACTTCTCTCATTTATTCAAATTATCAGATCGCAGACAAACAATCAAACAAAATCAATCGATATCCAATACTGAAACGCACTTATCTCTTAACCGTGTTAACACGTTGAAACATTAGAAAATTTAGTTGATTGCAAATTTCTACCTCTATGATTGAGGTTCATCCTAAAGAAGTGTGAATATGTGCAAACAAAAGTGACAGGACTTTGTAATTGATTCAATGTATGGATAGTTTACAAGATAAAGAGAATGACGTATGGAGGTTCAAATATGTAGAAGTAAAGAGTATTAAGATCGGGAATTTAGAATAACTTTTGACGTAGGGTTAACTTCGGCTAAGGGACTTTTGAGGTAAAGGTATTCGACTGTACCTTTATTTAAAGAAGAACTTTTCCTTCTTGTAAGTTCCCCAAACTTTGAGGTACAGATATTTGACTGCAGATAGATAAAAGCAAAATGATTAAAATCCTGCCTATGGCAAATAAGAAATGTCCTGAAATATACACAAGCATAAATCTAAACAAAACTTAATACTTATATTATGTTAAGACTTAATAGGAATGCCAGGTATCGTTGTAAATGAGAAAAAAGTGCTTGATTAACATAAAATTTTTTTTTTCTTGACATAGTCTTTCTTTATATGAAACATAAGAATCTTAGCAATACTTTTTTATATGAAACATAGAATTCTAGAAATACATTTTCATGCCCCCGCATCGATAGATCGGGGGCATATTGTTGTACTGGTGTCAGTCTGTCCGTCTGTCTGTCTGTCTGCAAAACTTAACATGCCAACTAAACATTTTCCTATAACTTCAACCCTGATTAAGTTACAATGCTAATATTTGGTATGTAGATAGATCTCAACAAGGCGCAACTGGGGAAGGTCATTTCATTAAGGTCAAGGTCAAAATTTTATCCCTTTTCCCTAAACCAAAAAACAACAAACAATAAAAATCACCCGTTTCTAAAGAATTCCTTTTTCGGGGGCATGGTGTTTCACAAACACATCTTGTTTTTTAAACTTTTCAGGCATCTTATGCAGCTTCAGCTATTGGCTACATGACTGGGAGGTATGTGTTTAACAGAGCTCCATATAGAGGGATAATTTGGCTTCATAATAAAAATGTTCCTATTTTTACACCGAGCCCTGTGTTCTTGGTACTTAAACTTGTTGCATAAGTGACAGTTATGTCTGTCAACTTCTTTATCCTCAAAGACAATTTACACCAATGTTATATAATTACATGTACAGTTTTAGAATCCTGTATCACGCTTACTGGGGTATATGTACTGTCCAATGAATCTCAATTTGTCAGCTCTTGGTGCCTTCCTTTACAAACAGATATGATGATTAAAAAACAAATTCTATGTATAGTATGAAGACCCCTTTTTGTATGCAAAGCTGAAATCATAGTGCAGTTGGTAGCTTATCAGACTCCTAATCTTCAATCACAGGATATCATGGGTTTGATCTCTGGCGGCGGCACATATTCTTTCTGACATTTGTCTCTCCAAAGGGTGGATAATCATAAACCTAAGTGGGATAGCAGCTGGAGGCTAGAAAAGGATGTAGTGGTAGTGCTGGTGTTAGAAATACCAGGGATCCATTGTTAGGTGCTCCAGCCGCCGCAATATGACTGAAATACTGTTAAAAGCTGCGTTAAACCCCATTCAATCAATCAATTAACTTTTTGTATGCAAAATTACTGCCTGATCATGAATTAGTACCTTTTTGCTCATCTTAGAATGTAGTGCTCAAGGTTAGGTATTGTGATTAACTAATATCCATTATCCATATCTACTCACAATTATGAAAACAGCCAGTGAAATCAAACAAACTTCACGGAAATGATCCCTAGGTCATGCTCTTTCAAAATTCTCAAAGAATTCGAACCCATAAAGAACTCTGGTTGCAATGGCAAGCTATGGAAGGAAAAAAAATCTTCAGAGATCTTCTCCAATACCATAAAATCTAGAAATGGTACTCTATCAAAACTCTTGATATGATAACTCTGGGATTAAATCAAAGCCCCATATTGTGGGTTCCTGACATTTTCAAAGAATTCATCACCTTCTTAACCGTTAGGCATTGAGCTTTCAAATTTTATATGCAGCATGGCCTTTTAGTACTCTACCAAAATACGGAAAAAAATCCCTATAGAACTGTTCATGGTATTTTTTGAAAATGTTGATTTAAGCTGGGTGGTCTTAACCCTTTCCCGTTTTAAGAAATTTTAGACTGGTCCAAATTGAAAGAGTTTGCAGACAACAAAGAAAATTGGATGCAATTTAAAATGAAACCGTCCTATGTGGTAGAAAATATTGTGGAAAAGGAAGAAATTGCTTGTTATAAGCAATTTCTTCTTTTTCCACAATGTTTTCCCAAGTATAAAATCACAGCAACGTAAAATCCAGTGTTTGAACGGGAAAGGGTTAATTCCAAAGTTTGGTCAGATCGTTCCCTAAACATCCCCCCCCCTCCCCCAAGATTTATTTATAATCTTCCATGCTGATTCTTGTAACTTTCATTTCTCTTTTTACAGGGTTCGCACAGGCTTGAAAAGTACTTGAAATGAAGGGCTGTCTTGAAAAGCCCTTGAAAACTAAAATTGCCTAGAAAAGCACTTGAAAATTAGCCATTGGCCTTGAAAAGCACTTGAATTTCACTTATTCAGGTATTCCAGACAGTTAGATTTGGTTCCAAATCAAAAGTGAGCATTTTAGAAGAATTTCGGCACCTCTGAATAAAAAAGATAAGATCAGCGAATGCGCCATAATGTAGGTACAGGCCGAATGTACATGGCGCGAATCGGAATTTTAGTTGCTTCCCTTGTGTCAAGTTGCGAAATGGTAGCCGCACTACGCAGCGTGTCCGAAAAAGTAGAAATGTACGTGAATCACGTAGAATTGACAAAAAACACCAACATCTTTTTCCCCCAATACGCCCCGGTCGTACGAAAAATAAAACCCAATTATGAAGAAAGTAACCATCCTAGATCCTTCCTATCCAGGGCTCCGAAAATTTGGAAATTTAAATCGGTCCTGGACAATTTAATTTTAGTAATGATGTGCTTTTTCATAAGCTAATTATCCAAAGCTCTGTATATCTAACACAGTCATATCGATTTTCTCTCAACACGAGCCTTTGTTGATGGAAAAATTCAGCTGACGTCACAAAAAATGTCGGGTCAGTCCATTCTACTCTATGGGATCGCAGGGTCATGACGTACATCAAAAAGACCGACGAGACTAACTCGAGTGGGTCGCCCACGTGTTGCACTATTTTTCCAGAGTAGAATTTGTGCACAAATCTCGGTCATTTATTAATTGTAGTTGATTTGCGATTTATTATTCGGACGTTTTCCACCCCTGAAGTAAGATTTCATGAATGGTTGTTTCTTTAACTTTATTGACAGAACTAGTGATATTATTATGCAGTTGTTTTCGTTTATATTCAAATTATCTGCATTCTGCGGATTTCCACTTATTGTTTGAATTATATTGGCTACGTTTCTTATCGTGAATGAAAACTTTAAAACATATTTAACGACATGACTTTTTTTACAAATTTCAAATCTGGTCTAACGTGCTCACTTGTGACAAATAATTTCATAAAAGCAAAATAATTTCATAAAAGCGCTGTGCTGAGCTATTCCGACTTTATATGAACGGTAACTGAAGTCTGTTCATCTCATGATTTATATACGCATCCCATATTATAGTAAAAGAAATTTGTTTCACAAGTAACGGCAAATTAAATTTGCGCAGTATTAGATGCCCATTTTGATTAAATATTAGATGCCCATTTTGATAAGACTTAGAATGTGTGTAAATCAAGCCGATCCTCCATTACAAATACTTTACAAAACTCGATACCTGAAGTTGGGTCAAGTTCAAACTTTTGCTCACTGCAAATTAGGGTCACGTGCGGATTGGCACTTGATTGGCCGGCAGGTAAACTAATTATCGATTTTTTGGCACTTTTGTATTACTCAATAACAAGTCCTTGAAAATGGTAAGATTTGTCCTTGAAAAGTCCTTGAATTTTACTTGGCCTTGTCTGTATGAACCCTGTTTTAGACTTTCCAGTTAGATACTTTTGCAGCTGCTTTCCTTCTAAGCCTGGTGATTAAATTAAATATTGTCAATGTGCTAATTTGATTACTTCAGTTAATTTTCCTATATAAGTTTGTCTCACCTCATTATTAGCAGTAATTTGGTATATAATGGTGCATCAGATTAGCTCAGTTGGTAGAGCACTTGACTTCAAACCTCAAAATCACAGGTTCAAGCCCTGGGCTGACCATATCAACTAACGCTGACCATATCAACTAACATGACTAATTGTCTTTTGGATGAGACATTAAACCGAGGCCCCTTGTGACGGTGCTATCCATAGAGCAGGTAAAAGAACCAGGCAGGGCTCTCAGTAGTTTCGTCCTGTATCCTTGCTCTATCCCCCGTAACAACTAACCGTCTTCTTGGGGCGGCACTCATATGGGCATGTGCTACGGTAGCGACGATAAATAAATGGAAATACATACATACTGTTATAAATTTAGGTGTTTTGGCCATTAGCAAACAATGAACTATGTATGCCGTTTCTAAACTGTAGGTTACAATACATTGTCTTATATATGTCGTATCACATTAATATTAAACAAAGGGTTATATGTGTTTTGTCTATATTCGTCATACTTATACACAAATCATAAGTTCAAACCAACATTTTCATGCATGGCTCTCTTGTGCAATGCAGTGTGAAGGGGGGGGGGGTTGATTCTGTCCGGGGGGGGGGGGGGGGTTGTTATTTTGTCCTATTTGCAATATATAGTGGGGGGGATTCTGCCCTCGTAGTACAATACAGTGGGGGGGGGGGATTCTGTCCTAGTTGTATTTCAGACTGGGGGGGGGTGTCCTAGTAAACAAAAAAAAGTGGGGGGATTCTGTCCGGATTCCTGGTTTGAGCAAATTTAAACTGAACGTGTTATTCCAATGGTTATTCACACTATGTGAATGACCCAATATTCATTTGTAACATTCAATTGTAACTTTCTTTGCGTAATCTTAAAATAGATTTCTAGCCAACATACGCTGGTAGGGACAAAAAAATTATTTATTTTGATAAAGGGCATCTAATATTTGAAAGAATTCTATTCAAAATATTGTATTCAGATAGCAAATGAGAGGGAATAAGAATAATTCAAATCTATGACATGAAAAAAGTATTGATGCCTCCCTTTAACCCAATACCTGACGGCAAAATTTAGACCAGTCCAATTTCAGAAGAGTTGCTGACGACAATTTAAAATTTGTGTTGTTTTTTTTTTGTTTGTTTTTTTACCTTTGGGGAAAGTAAGCATTTTGAATAATGAAGAAATAGCTTTTTTTTCGGGGGTGGGGGGTGGCATCTAAAAGCATAAATTAGTAGGAATGGGTTAATATGTAACCATATTTCTGGGATGGTTGTAAGGAGGGATTTGCTGTTCTTCAAATGTGTTGCTTCAGGATCAACATTATTCATTCTCCATAGAAATAAAGAAGTGATAATCAAAGTCTTCTCCTCCTTAACTTATAGGCATAGAGCCTTTACATGAAACATTTTTGTAAGGTCCTGTTTGCAATTACTTCAAATATCACTCATTGATGAAGATGTGTTCTATATATTTGGATTTTGAATTGTACATAGAAAATACAAGCAATTTCTTCATTGTCAACAATGCTTTCTACACTAAAATTAAAAAAAATCCAAAATTTCAACGACTTGAATTTGTCATCTGCAAATTAGCCAAACATCTGGCAGCAGCGCCTTTGATCACCTTTCCTCCCTCTAGTAAAATAAACTGCACCAAAAATGTTTACTTCATGTGTCTTGAAATATTCATTTGTATTGTTCCTTTGATCAGAAAGCCTGGAGTTAATTTTCATTTTATTACCTTAAAATTTTATTTCAAGGGATAAACTTTTGAGTCTGGTTTTTAGCTCTACTGGCCGAAGGTCACTAGGGCTATTGCGATGGCTTTTTCCCATCCGGCGTCCTTGCATGCGTCCATCTAATGTCTGTCTGTCTGTTAAACTTTTCCTTGTTAACACACTAGAGTCCACAGTTTTTATCAGATTCCCATCAAACTTTCACAGTTGATTGTACCATCATAAGGATTGTTCCTTTCAAAATTGGGTCAGATCCTTCAAGAAACATGGGAAAAGGGGCCTTATGAAAATTTAATTAAAAATTCCATTAAATATCCTCGTTAACACTCTAGATTCCACAGTTTTCATCGGATTCTCTTCAAACTTTCTCAGAATGATTGTATTATCATAAAGATTGTCCCTTTCAAAATTGGGTCAGATCCTTCAAGAAACATGGGAAAAGGGGCCTTATGAAAATTTAATTAAAAATTCTATTAAATATCCTCTTTAACACTCTAAGGTCCACAGTTTTCTTCAGATTCTCTACAAACTTTCTCAGAATGATTGATTATTAGATTTTAAGTAAAAAATTTTCGTTAACAGTCTAGAGTCCACAGTTTTCATCAGATTCAATTCTAACTTTCACAGAATGATTGTACCAATATAAGGATCGTTCCTTTTGAAATTGGGTTTGATCCATTGAAAAACATGGGAAAAGGGGCCTTATGAAAATTTAATTAAATATTCAATAAAAAATCCTCGTTAACACTCTAGAGTCCATAGATTTCATCAGATTCTCTTCAAACTTTCACAGAATGATTGTACCACCATAAAGATCATTCCTTTCGAAATTTGGTATGATCTGTCTAGAAAAATGGGAAAAGGGGCCTTATGAAAATTTAATTGAAAATTCCATTTAAAATCCTAATTAACACTCTAGAGTCCACAGTTTTCATCGGATTCTCTTCAAACTTTGTCAGAATGATTGTACCATCATAACGATAGTTCTTTTCGAAATTTGGTATGATCCATCTAGAAACATGGGAAAAGGGGCTTTATGAATATTAAAATAAAAAATATTAACGCTCTAGAGTCAACAGTTTTCATCAGATTGTATTCAAACTTTCACAGAATGATGGTACCATCACAAGGATTGTTTCTTTAGAATTGGGTCAAATCCATTGAAAAACACAATGTGAAAATTCAATGGAAGAATCTATCAAGAAATCCTCGTTCACACTCTAGTGTCAACAGTTTTCATTGGATTCTCTCCAACCTTTCACAGAATGATTGTACTGTGATATTGGGTATGATCAAGAAACACAGGAAAAGGTGCCTTATGAAAATATAAATAAAAAATCCTCATTAATAACCTGATCCAACATTTTTCAATGGATCTTGAAATTTTTACAGAATGATTGTATCCATCATAAGGATTGTTCCTTTGGGAATTGGATATGATCCGTCAAGAAACATGGGAAAAGGGGCCCTATAAAGATTGGATTAAAACAAATCCTCGTAAAAACAATAGAGTCCACAGTTTTCAACAAATTCTCTACAAACATTCACAGAATGATTATTACATTATATGGATTGTTCTTTTTTGAAGTGGGTTTGATCCATCAAGTTTCATGGGAAAAGGGGCCCAATGAAAATTTAATAAAAAAAAATCTTACTTAACACATCAAGGCCCTAGATTTCACCTGATCAACTTCAAACTTTCACATAATGATTGTACCATCATAAGGGTTGTACCTTTCAGATTGGATGTGATACATTGAGAAACATAGGAAAAGGGGCCTTAGGAAAATTAAATTAAAAAAATCTTAATTAATGCCTGTAAGTCCACAGATTCCATGGGGTTGTCTTAATATACTCAAACAGAATAATTATACTTTTGTAAGTAGAGTTCCCTTTGGAATTGGTTCAGATCGATCAAGTAACATGGGAAAAGGGGCTATATGAAAATTCAATTAATAAAACCCTGTTAACACAATGAAGCCCACAGCTTTGCTCAGATTTTATTGAAACTTTCACAGAATGATTGTAAGGTCATAACGATCATTCTTTTCATAACAGGGTTTGAACTGTCAAGAAACACAGGAAAAGGGGCCTTATGAAAATTTCATTTATAAATCCTTGTTACCAAGTCCAGAGCTTTTATCGGATTTTCTTCAAACATTCACAGAATAATTGTACAATAATAATGATTGTTGATGTTGACATTAGACCTGATCTGTCAAGTATCACAGGAAAAAGAGCATTATGAAATTTAATTTTAAAATCCTTGTATCACAATAAAGTAAACAGTTTTCATCAGATTCTGTTCAAACTTTCAAAGAATGATTGTTCCATCATGAGGATTCTTTCTTTTCAAATTAGGCCTGATCTGTCTATTATCATGGGAAAAGGGGCCTTTTGAGAATTTTATCTATAAACTTTGTAACAAAGTCCAGAGCTTTCATTGGATTTTCTTCAAACCTTCACAGAATTATTGTACAATAATTACAATTGTTGATGCTGACATGAGACCTGATCCTTCAAGTATCACAGGAAAAGGAGCCTTATGAAAATTTTATTTTAAAATCTTTACACCAAGATAAAATCTGCAGTTTTCATTGGATTCTGTTCAAACTTTACAGAATGTTTGTACCATCATTGGGATTGTTTCGTTTTAAATTGGGTCGGATCTGTCTAGTATCATAGGAAAAGGGGCTGTATGAAAAATCATTACAAAATCCTCATAAACACAAAAATGTCCTCAGTCTTTATCAGAATCTCTTCAAACTTTAACAGAATGATTGTACCATCATTTGGATTGTTCCCTTGTAATTAGGTCTGATTGGTTAAGTGTCACAAGAAAAGGGGCATTATGAAAATTTTATTACAAAAACATCATTATTACATTAAAGTCCTAAGTCTTTATCATTTTCTTCAAACTATCTATCATTAGGATTGTTCCTTTGTACATTGGGTCTGATTTGTTAAGTTTCACAAGAAAAGGGGCCTTACGAAAATTTTATTACCAATAATTCTTGACACAATTCAGTCCACTGTTTTCATCGATTCTCTTTGACTTTTAAAGAATGACTTTACCTTCATTAGAATTGTTCCTTTGGAAATTTGGTTTGTTCTTTAAAGTATCATGGGAAAAGGGGCCCTATGAAGATTTCACTATAAACTCGTTAATACTAAATTCCATAGATTACTCAGATTGATTGTACCATCATTACAATTGTTGATTTTGACAGTGGATCTGATTATGGCAAGTGTCACAAAAAAGGGGCCTTTCTTAAATATTCTGGTTAACACAATGATGTCCCTTGATTTCACCTGATTCACTTCAAAATTTCACAGAATGATTGTACAATCAATTAAATGTTTCATAGAACTGGGTACAATCCATCAAGTATCATGTAAAAAGGGGCCATATGATTTTTTTTTAGATATTCTAGTAAACATAATGAAGTCCCCATATTTCATCAGATTCACTTTTAACTTTCACAGAATGATAAAACCAACAGTAAAATATAACAGGAAAAGGGGCCTTATGAGAACTTAATTTTGATATCTTTGTTAACACAATAAAGTCAACAGTTTTATCAGATTCTCTTCAAAGATGCATGGAATAATTGTGGCATTCGAAACACAGGAAAAGGGGCCTTACAGATTATCATTCAAAACATTCTTGTGTATGTGATGAAGATCACACTTATAATCAAATTGTCTTTTAAATTTCACAGGACAATTTTAGGGGTGTAAGGAAAGTTCCTTTTGAATGAAATTGATCCATCAGAAAACACAGGAAAAGGGGCCTTATTGATTTTCATTCAAAACAATCCTGTTTATGTGATAAAGTCCACAATTATTGTCAGATTCTGATGAAAATTTCACAGGATGATTGTAGGGTCATAAGGTAACTTTATTTCGGAAATGGAGTGGATCCGTCATGAAACACAGGAAAAGGGGCCTTGAGGATTGTTGCTCAAAATAATAAAGGGGATAAAGTCCTGTTTTTTTTTCTTTATGCATTCTTCTTTGAGTAATTAACTTCCTTAAATATCCGATTTCTTTAACAGAAAACAGATAACCAGTAGAGCGTCTCAGGCTCTCATGGGCCTCTTGTTTGACTAGTTTGTGACAATTTGGAAGCAAATAAGTTGCGACATTTTCTAGGGGACCTGAGGAAGTGCTGCTTTTGATTTACCAAGAAAAAATTTAAAGGATAATTGACACTGGAAGATCAACTTTAAATGAGCAGCACAATAGGTAATGACACAATATCAATTTTCATGTTGTCACCTTGATGCATGTACAAGGTATCAGGTGTGAATGTCTTCTATCAACTTTGACCAGACAAACACTGTTTATTCATACGTGTCAATAGATAAATATAAACATTACATTCAGATGGTAAAAGCTTGATCCAGATAATTGAATCACTTTTATTCAGATTTTTGATATTTTATGCATTTCTGTCCTGTTCTGGAATGCAAATCTCCTGATTATAAAGTACCATTTAAAAAGTTTCAACAAAAAATCCATTCTCATCAAAATCTTTCCAGATTGTGTATAAAACGGTTCCAGATTGTGAATAATATGATTTAACGGTAGTTCTTCAAATAAGTTAAGCACTTTGAAATTGCACACTCATTTTTCTTTGCTCAAAAAAGAACTAAGGTGAACAATTTAGGGCCCTCTTGGTCCTCTTGTTTCCCAATAGCCTTGGTTAATCAATAAGAAGTTAATTGTAGTCCATCTGCTAATGAAGCAGATAATGCATTCATTAGACTTTTTGCGTCTAGTATTTCACAGATTTCAACCATCTACGCTGGAATTATAATAGGTCACTCTTTATCAGATTCCTTCAAAGATAATTTTCGTATATATATATTATGCATAATAAAAACTTTGAAACAAGTAGATTGATGTAAACAAAATGTCACAGGAATGATGATTGAATAGGCTTATTTCCATGTATGGTATAAACATAAAACTTTGCAATTATTATTCTTCTCAGAAACTGGAGGATGAAGTTAAATGAAATTTCATAGGAATGATCTTTTGGTGACCCTTTTGCATAGCTCTTAAAATGGGCCACATGGAATAAAAATTAGGTCACTGGGTCTTATCTTTAAAAAGCATTGTGTGCACTCAAAAGGGTACCTTTTTGCCTCAACTGTCATGATAGTTTGGTCAGGTCACTAGGTTAAATCTTGGAATACTTTATATGCGCTCTAGAAGCTTTTTTTGAAGCTCAAATATTTGATCAAAATGTTTGTCTCTTTGATGTTTAGGAGATTCTTAAATTTTGGTCATTTGGAGGTAAAAATGTAGGTCGCTAGGTCTGACCCTTGAATAAATTTGTGCACAGTGTAGAGGTTACATTTATGGCTTAGATATCTTAAAACTATAATTTCACTTTTGCTTTTTTGGGCATTTGTTCCCACTGACTCGGGTGAACGCTCTTGGGCTAAATGGCCCTCTTGTTTGTTGATTTAATCTAAATTGTAAAAAAGGAAAAAAGGTTAACTTTATGACAGAATAATCTCCTTCAAAGAATTGTCGAGTATATAGCAGGATCAAGATAATAAGTTGATTAAGCAGATGTGAGAAATTTAGTGAGAAAACTGTGGAGAGGAGGACATTGAATGCATACAATGTACAAGCTATAGAAGTCAAGATATAATCACAGGCAGTAGACTCTTTTCTGGAGAATGCCAATGTGTGACTGTGTAATACTTGTAATGTGTGTGATTTATTTTGAATCTCCTGTTTCAGACCAGCTGTATGTCTTGTTGTATCTGGGCCTGGGTTGATCCATGCTCTAGCTGGGATGTCAAATGCTATGGAAAACTGTTGGTGAGTGGGCTTTTTGTAAGAGAGCTTTGGATAGGGGGGTGTGTGATATTTTGATAGGTCCGGACAATATCCCCTTCTATGTTTTTTGACATGGCGGACATTATCCCCTTCCTAAATTTAACAGGTTGGACATAAGCCCCTTCTTCATTCTAACAGGGCGGACAAAATCCCCTTCCTAATATTAGCAGGGTGGATAATTTCCCCTTCATTGTTTTACTACTGCGGACAAAAGCCCCTTTCTAAAATATACCACGAATGTAAATGTATAAGGCATGCTGTGTCTCATACCAACACCATTTATAAAAAAAATAAGATCATATGGAAAGGGTAATAATATAGCTAACATTCAGCATGTTCTAGTTTGTTAAGTCGGTGAGGTTCAGGAAGGACAACATATTGCCAGATAACTTCAAATAGTTATAAGTTGAAGTTAACACGAGGTTTAGTTTGAAGAAACATTTTGGTAAAGAGGGGAAAGCTGTTCTTTGCCTTTACCATGACGTTTACTAGAATACAAATTTTATGGAGTCCCTCGCACCGAAATATGCAAAAGTATTTAATCAAAAATTGGGCACCGGTTCATTATTCAATAAAAAAAGAGCTAAATTAATATTAATCTTCTGAATGGAAGGGGTTATTGTTTGCTTCGTCACATTAGCTCGAAGAAACTTAGTACAATTTTACGAAGGGGATATTGTCTGCCTATCGAGGAGATAATGTCCGTCTTGTTGATAATAGGAAGGGGATTTTATCCGCCCTGTTAAAATTACGAAGAGGCTAATGTCTGCCCTGTTGAATTTGGGAAGGGGATAATGTCCGCCTTGTCAAAAATCATAGAAGGGGATATTGTCCGGAGGGGCTTTTGTCCTAGATTCATTTTGATAATAAGTAAAACGTAACAAACCTTGTCAGGATAACAATGTGGCTCAAACATTGATCTATCTTGCTCAAATCTAGAGGTGTATTTGATCTGTATTGTTTTTTCCAATCATTACATCGAAGGTCAGGGTCAAAGGTTTATCTTAAACTTTTTTTACCATGCCAAAGGTAATATTAGTATCGTGTTGTCTGTCTGACTGTCTATTCTGGAATTTGTATGTCCACATCTTGTTAATGGATCTCCTTCTACTGGTCCAAACTGAACGAAGTAACAGGCGACATTCCAAGGAGTGCTGCAATTTGAAAGGTATTGCTAAATAAGGTAGAAAACATTGTGGAAAAAGGAGGAATTGCTTATTTCAAGCGATTTCTTCTTTTCCTACAAAGTTTTTTGACAACTTTATTCCTTCAGGGCATAAAAAAGCAGGATTGTGTGTTAATTGGTTTAAGTCTTTTAAGATTATCTTTGAATGTACTAAATGCAATTTTTGGATGTCAAGGCTCCTTGATGTCTTTGCTTTACACACAATTGAAAATAGTGGAAATGTCATGTTCAGTTTCATGTGTTTGAAGACCAGCATTATGTGGCCTTAATAGTCTCAAAGTGCATTGATAACATTCAGTGATCATCTGAAGAAAAATTTCTACTTCTGGCAGCTATCTACATATAGTGTATAGTGAAGACCTTGATCAGGCTGGGCAAATTATCAGGCTGATCAGAGTCTTCACCTAGGGCACTTCTGAAATTATAGCTCATTTTATGTTAGCAGAGCTCCAGACAGAGGCAGTAACTTCTTTATTTGTTTATCAAACTGAATACTGTAGGTATTAGTTCGAATTTTCTTGTCTAGTGGATTCCAATGAGTACCCACTATAAAGAGTTTGCCAGAGAGATAACAGGTAAAGATTGTCATCACTTGCTTTTTAAGATCCCTAAAGTTTATTCTGTCGTATATTTGTAGGCCTTTGATTGTGATAGGTGGATCATCAGAGAGGGATCAAGACAAAATGGGAGCCTTCCAGGAATATCCACAAGTAGAGAGCGCTAGGTTATATACGAAGCTGTCTTGTCAACCTAGTAGGATTGAGAGAATTCCCTATTATGTGGAAAAGGTGATTTTTTTTTCCAGCTTTTAAAAAGTGTTGTTGTTTGTATTCCTTTGTAGATGTAGTTTTGAAGTTTCTCTGTATTGGATAATTGTAAATTTATTTTTATACACCAAAAAGGGAAAGCATTTAGTCACTGCTTTGTCTGTCTGTCCTTGCATCATTTCGTGTGTCTTTTGTTATTTCTCCACAGCTTAAGGCCAAACATTAAGATTAAGCTTGTCTGGAGCATAGCTCCTACAATTATGTATGGATTTTAAAATAACTTGGCACAATTGTTTCTTTCTATCTGGCTGGCATAATTCTTTACCATTAATGATATTCTGATTTAATATTTGTTGTAATAACTTTTAAACTGAAATAGTAATCAACATGTAACTATTTTAGTCCTGTTTTTAGCTCCACTTGCCGAAGGCCAGGGAGCTATTGTCATGGTGTTGTCCGGCATGCGTGTGTGCGTCCGTCCACCTGTGCGTAAGCTTTATTTCAAACATCTTCTACTCCTAAACCTATGGGCTGATTTTAATGAAACTTGGCAGAAATGTTCCTTAGGCGACCCTCTTCTTAAATTGTTTAAGAAATTTTGATTCACCCCCAAATATGGGCATATTTTCCTTTTTAAATCTTTAAAAATCTACTTCTCTCAAACCATTTGGCCGATATATGAAACTTGGCATGGATGTTCCTTGACTGACCCTCTACTTAAATTGATGAAGAAATTTTATTGACCCCCAAATATGGGGGTGGCATGGAGGGGCTTATTTTCTCTATAAAATCTTTAAAATTCTTCTCCCAAACCATTTGGCCGATTTATATGAAACATTGCATGGATGTTCCTTGACTGACCCTCTACTTGAATTTTTCAAGAAATTTTGTTCGACATCCAAATATGGGCATGGCAGGGTTGGGCTTATTTTCTCTTTAAAATCTTTAAAAATCTACTTCTCTCAAACCTTTTTGCCGATTTCATTGAAACTTAGCATGAATGTTCCTTGAGTGTCCCTCTACTTAAATTGTTCAAGAAATTTTGATTGCCCCCAAAATATGGGCGTGGCAGGGTTGGGCTTATTTTAATTTTTAAATATTTAAAATCTTCTCCTCCAAACCAGTTGGCTGATTTATATGAAACTTGGCATGGATGTTCCTTGACTGACCCTCTACTTAAATTGTTCAAGAAATTTTATTTGACCCCCAAATATGGGCTTGGCAGGGCGAGGCTTTTTTTACTCTAAAATCTAAAAAATTCTACTTCCAACTCATTTTACCAAATGTCAATGAAACTTGGTATCAATATTCCTTAGTAGACCTTTTACTCAAATTGTTCATGGAATTTTGATGGCCCCATGAATATGGGCGTGGCAAGGCGTGGCCAGTTTTCACTTTGAAAACTTAAAAAATCTTCTCCTCCCTATAGATTGGACTAATTTCAATGAATCTTGGTATGAATGTTCCATGGATGACCCTTTACTTAAATTGTTCCTGAAAATGTGTTTAGAATAATTTAGTTGTTGCAATTACCTTAATGTTGGTATTGTTGGTAATGGGTATGTGGGCTAGGGATAAATAAATATTTTGGTAAAATTCGGGTCAGACCCAGTAAATCATCACAAAATAGTTGTAAAGAGACCTCAAAATGCTGTTTTCAGGCAGAGTGAGCTTTATTTAGTAGAAATATTAATTTATCACTTTTAAACATGTAAATGCAAAGAGATGTAAATATTGTGAAAGTTTACATGTGTAGGAATATCTGAATAGGTACATTTTCTAGAACATTGATCAAAAGGAGATAAATGCATCTTATGAAGCTATAGAATTATTTCTTATTACTTCCCTTACAGACTTGTTCATGCCAAATACATAACAAAATCATCTTGATGTACTGACAATGAGTTATGAAAAACATTGCAGCTAAAATTAGTCTGCTATAATTTGTTGGAATTCAGATTAAACAAAACCAAAATTTTCAGGTTATGGGAGAAATATATTTATTTAACAATTTTTAGTTGTGAGAGTGCTATTGTCATGGCGTTTGTTTCGTCAGTGCGTATGTCTGTCTGTCCGTGCATAAACTTTTTCTTTAAATATCTTCTGCCAAACCAATGTACCGATTTCAATGATTCTTCTTGCATTGTAAAAGAAATTGAATTCAGACAAAAGAATACTACAAGACCAAGTATTATATGGGTTTTCTTTAATGAAAATGAAATTGGAACATCATGAACATCAAAGTACAGACATTTGTATCATTATGCCATTGATATATCATGGACACCCATCTTTGATTGCGAAAGAAACTTTGTATATTTGAGAAAAACTTTTGTTAGAATACAAATCCCTCTGAGCTTATATTTGGCATGATCTTATGTTTATGCATGCGCAAATATCAAAGTAATGTGACAAGATCAAAGTCATCTGTCAAGGTCAAAACTTGGCAATTGTGATTTAAAAACACATCTTGTTTTATGATATACACCCTTTCTTAGCTCACCTGAACACTTCATCATATGATCTATTGTGATTAGCCTTTGTCTAGCATCTACAAGCATTGTTCTGAAATTACTGACTTCAAATCTGGAGATGTTAAACCAGTGGAGCGATACAGGCCCTCTTGGGCCTCTTGTTTTGTATACTTTTTGTGACAGGGCTATATTCAGGGTGCATAATCTGTCTCTGACAGCTCTTTTTAAAAATAATAAAACACTACTATCTGAAGTTACACAAGTCTTATGCAGGACAAATATGCCAAAGTTAAACAAGAGCACTGCCCACGGCTGCCAACGCTCGGCTTCAGGTGCTAGATAATGCAAAAATTCTAAGTCGAAAAAGGGGCATAACTCTTACAAAAACGCTTTGTGAGTTATCCCCCTTGCTCTTGTGATGGTCAATACACATGCCAAGTTTCATGAGGATATCTTCAATAACAACAGAGATATGACCAAGGTTAAAGTTTGTCACGCCAATGCCAACTCCAAGACAGACGTGAACGAGACTCAGGTGATGACAATACCTTGGGTTTTCTCCGAAAACAACCGAGCTAAAAACACACACTTGTCCAGTATTTGTCCTAGTTATTTTTATAGGTGATTGCATTTGCTTAAAGGCCAATGTCATGATTTTTGTCTGTAGCTTAACTATGACCAAACTGAATATGACTATAACATTTCATCTGCACATTAGCTACCAAGATTTCACCTGCACTTGCATCAGATATAATTTTGATTTTTGAACCTTAGCTGTAACATTGAACAAGCTCAAGGTGTAGGTTACAGGTCAAATTCAAAATCAACTCACTTGTTCACATTAAAATCTCTTTAAAAAATTGACATAATTTTCCAACACCTAAAAGTTGAAGGCCGAATTTGTTCCTCACTTTTGTTTTGTGCCAACCCTAGTTGCACAAGAAGTTTTTATTCATTTCCTTAAAATTCAAGTTTACAGTTTTTATGTTTGGAATTAGTTTATTACATCCCATGACTTTGCCTGGAGACACCATTTTTCAAATGAACAATCTAATATATATATAATGACTACTCTATATCATCTGCTAGACTCTGAACCAGTTTCTTGTGATAATGATAATTGTTTTACAGGCATATAGAACCAGTATTTATGGCAGACCAGGACCAGTGTACATTGATATTCCTGGTAATTTTGTGATGAGCAAGGTTAATGAGAAAATTGTGAGATATCTACCTAAATGTCCCCCACCACCATCAATGTGTGCTAGTCAACAGGATGTGAAGAAAGCTGTGGATGTTTTATCAACCTCCAAGAAACCTCTTGTGATAGTAGGCAAAGGTTAGTATAACATTCTAAATTTCCTGGATGGGGCTTGTTAGTTTTCACTTTGAAATGGATCAACATCTTCTCCTCCAAAACCATTGGGCCAATATTGACCCATTCCCACACAATGAAACTTCTTGATGTCCCTAAAAAAATGAGAAAATATTGTTTTAAATGAAAAAAAGTACTTGTAGCAAGCAATTTCTTTGTTTTACACAATGCTTTTACTCAGAAAGTTGAAAAAACCTTATATTTCATAGACTTATAATGATTGTCTGCAACTCCTTTCAATTTGAAAGAGTCTCAAATTTTGTTTTGTTGGAATGGGTTAACCAAACATTATAGTAATATTCAAAACTTGTTTGTGAAATTTGAATTGGTTTTGAGGTTTTGTTTGGATTGATCTTGAGGTTATCACATGGCATCGATGGGCTGCACCTATTTAACTTTGAACTATTTTAATATACAATACCTCTAGGTCAATACAATCTGATTAGCAACCAACACCAGTTTTGTTCCTATAATCTTTTCTCAATGATGACTGACATTAAATGTCAGGTTACATGCACTCCTGAGTTATTGCCACCTAGCCCAGTTAGCTCAGTTGGTATCACACTGTGCTCCAAGGTTGTAGGTTCAAATGTCTTGGCCACCATTTTTAGCTAACCTAAGCAAATAGTGCTCAAGGTGAGCTATTGTGATTGCCAAGTGTCCGGCGTCCTATGTCGTCGTTCTGGGCTGTGTGTCTATCAATAATTTCTTTAAACATCTTCTCCTCCTGAACTGGAAGGCCAATGTTGATGAAACTTGGCAGGGATGTTCCTTGGGTGAAGCTCTTCCAAAATTGTTCAAATAATTGAAATCCACCATTAACACTGGTTGCCATGGCAACAAAAAGGTTGAAATAAGGAATTCTCTATATTTTTTTTTCCTCTTAAACCAGAAGACTGAAAGCTTTAACATTTGGTATGCATCACCTCCTAGGAGACCTCTATTAAGTTTGTTTAAATGATTTCCCTTGGGTCATATTAGGACTCTGCACGGGTGCACCCCATTTATAGTAAAACTAAGAAAGAAACTTTAAAAAAATCTTCATCTCTGAAACCACAATGCTTAGAACTTTTATATTTGGTTTGCAGCACCTCTTAGGAGACCTCTATCAAATTTGATCAAATGATGTTCCCTGGGTCATATTTGGGTTACACTCAGGCGTGCCCCATTTTATTTCATTTTACTTACCAATCATTACACATATATATATATATGATATTACTTCTTTGTTTACGCTCTGACTCATTTAGCCCCATCATCCATCAACCATGACGATACACACTGACATGCGCATACCTTAGTTTGTACTTTCAGCGTGTTCAAAGCAGTATATAAATCCTAAACAATCAAATATTACATCTGCTTTTCAAGTATGTGCAGATGATGTCCTATCATGATTGAAGGAAAATTCATTTGTTTCAAATAATTGTTTTTAGAGTTACCAAGTTGGCCAAAGATCTTGATTCTTTTGTCATGGTCATTTATCAAGATTCTGTATGGGCATTCAAAGAGATATCATAATCTAAATCCAGTTTTGGTAGATTTCTTCATCTTGATTCCAGAATTTTGACAAACTTTGAAATTAAATGGAACTGTGGCAACAGCAAGTTCGAGGTATAGCAGCTGATGTATAGGGTAATTGAAAGTTCTCAATTCAGCATCTTACAAAATGTTTAATTGTTTTCGGTCTAATCTATCTGAAAGAAGTGCTGTCTTACAAATTTGTCCTGGCATTGTCTTGGTATTGTTTTGTTTTGCAATGATAAATTTGACTACAAGCGTATGAATGCATTTTTCAAAAGAGGTTAAGTCATTCTTTCTGCAAGCTCTTGCACTAGAGTTATAATGCAAGAAGGAAAATACATGTATATATGACACACTGACAGGATTGTTGTGGAAATTCTAGTAGGTGCTGTATTTGTTCTCAGACAATGTTCCATACCTTTTATTAGCTCACCTGAGCACGTAGTGCTCAAGTGAGCTATTGTGATCGCCTTTTGTCCGGCGTCCATCCGTCGTCCGTCCTGCGTCGTGCGTCGTCCGTCAACAATTTCTTTAAACGACATCTCCTCCTAAACCACTGGGCCAATCTGAACCAAATTTGGCAGAAATGTTCCTTAGGTGGTCCCCTTCAAAAATAGCTAAAAGAATTGAAATCTGTTAAAAACTCTGGTTGCCATGGCAACAAAAGTGAAATTTTAAAATAATCTTTAAAAATCTTCTCCTCCTGACCCAGAAGGCGTAGAGCCTTGATATTTTGCATGAAGCATCAGTATATTGACCTCTTTCAAAATAGCTAAAATCATGATCCTCGGGTCCCCAGGGGCGAAGCCCCAGGGGGGGGGGGGTATATAGAAATAAAGAACGATTTTTTAAAAGACATCTCCTCCAAATTCACAGGGCCAATTTGAACCAAATGTTGCAGAAATGTTTCTTAGGTGGTCCCCCTTAAAATTAGCTAAAAGAATTGAAATCCGTTAAAATCTGTTGTGAAATTTCAAAATAATCTTTAAGAATCTTCTCCTCCTGACTCAGAAGGCGTAGAGACTTGATATTTTGCATGAAGCATCAGTATATTGATCTCTTACAAAATAGCTAAATAATGATCCTAGGGTTTCCAGGGGCAGACCCGGGGGGGGGGGTATTGGCATGAAGCATCAGTTCACAGACTACTTTCTTATTTCTGAAATTATAACCCATGGAAAAAGTTTTTTCCTTCTTTCAAATCAGCACTAAGGCCTTGGAATTTATTGTTTAGACTTTTGGATCCCCAGGTTCATAGTCTTTATATGTAATTGTGGCTCACTTTTTTCATAACCCTAACCTTAACATGAAATTAGACTGTTGAAAGAAAAAGAGCCTTTATCTCAGGTAAGCGCCCCAGGGCCAATGGCCCTCTTGTTTCATTTGAATATCTTTTGTGTTAGTTTCTTGAAAATGATTTGTCGTTCTTAAAACTTGGATCTGTCAGCTTTTGACCAAGAACCTGTTTAAGCAAGACATTGTGTCATGACTGCAGAGGATTGCTGATGCTGATGCATGTATTCAGACCAGAACTTGAATGTGAAACAGCTGTTGTCAATTTTCAATCAAGCAGTGCCAACAAGTGGAGCATTTTGAAAACATGGTTTTATAAAAAGTGATGCTAATAACATCAAATATTGATCATCTTACAAAGATTATCAGTTTCATAGTGGAATGAACCATTTTATGCTCCCCAAAAGGAGAGCATATAGCAGCTGCTTCGTCTGTCCATCCTGTCCGTCCGTCCGTCATTCCGTCCATCCGTCTGGAGCGATTTCTCCATAAGCCTTGGACCAAATCAAATGACACTTACCATATGAACTCCCTATGATAAAATGCTTATGTTTTCCCGTTTTTGGATTTGAGGCCTCGTCACAGAAAGACTACAAACTATTTGAAATATGCGGAAATAAGATGTGTGATTGAAAAAGGAGGCTAAATGTTTGATTGCTTTGCGTTTGCTCTCCATTTCTCTGCAACAAACTAACATTGGCCATAACTTTTGAATAATAAGAGATAAAGCCTTCATATTTCACATGTGCATAGTTATGACAAAAAACATTTCTGCTGGTACTAAAGTCAAGGTCATCTGTTAAGGTCAAGGTTGTTTCTCAAGGTCAAAATTTCAAAAAAATTAACTTTTACATTGTCCACAAGTTTATAATGGTAAGTTATATAGCCTTCATATTTCACATGTGCATTGCTTATGACATTACCTTTCTGTTGGTATTAAGTTCAAGGTCATCTGTTAAGGTCAAAATTTAAAAAAAACCCCACTTTTACATCATCCATAAGTTAACAATGGTAAGTGATATAGCCTTTATATTTCACATGTACATTGCTTATGACATGACATGACCTTTCTGTTGGTACTAAGTTCAAGGTCATCTGTCAAGATTAAGGTCATTTCTCAAGGTCAAAATTTCGAAAATTTTCACTTTAACATCACCCATAAGTATACAATGGTAAGCGATATAGCCTTCATATTTTACATGTGCATTGCTTATGACATGACCTTTCTGTTGGTACTAAGTTCAAGGTCATTGGTCAAGGTCAAGGCCAAGTTGTCAAGGTCATTAATTTTCAAATTTACCTCTTTTACAAATTGACTAAATTTCTTGTTACTTTACATCAATGTTGTTTTTTAAGTGCCCTAGGTAATGTTTATTTCAATTTTTGACCCAGTGACCTTACCATGCTAAAAGGGGGCTTAATGCCTGTAGCTTTACATTTTGTATATTTCCTACTCTAAAATAAATCAGTCTATTGTTTCTGTAAGACTACTCAAGGCAGAGTCTTCATTTTTTTGTATGTAGACATTTTTCATTGATGACTTTGATGGTCAAGGTCAAATATTTAACCCTTTACCATATAATGATATTGAATTATACCAGAATCAGGCCTGTGAAGCCAAACAGATTCCAATGTTTGTTTAACTTCCAAATTTCTTTTGAACTTAACTCTCAAACTATGGTTGCATTCAATAAGAAGTTTTGTGTCCAATAATGGCATACAGTTTTGTGACAAAAGCCTTATTTGGGGAGCATAATCCGTTACTGATAGCTCTTATTCATTTTGAACAACAAGAAGAAACTGAATCTAATTTATCCCGTATCTGGGCATATGATCCTGTTTTGTCCGTCATTGTGGGTTAACTTTTTACATTTTTGACATTTTCTTAAGAACCCTTGGATGGATTTCAACCAAACTTGGCAGGAAGCATCCTTAAGGGAAGGCTGCTTAGATTCGTCCATGTCATGGAGTTATCACCCCTATGGGCTCCATAAGGGACCAAAAAGGGTACATCTTTAAACATCTTCTTGTCATGAACTAGTTGTCAGATTAGATTCACATATGGTATTTAGTGTATTTAGGGCAAGGACTATCATGTTTGTACAAGAAAAAAATCTGTCAAGAAATGACTGTGCTTGGGGAGGGGGGGGGGGGGGCAAAGGTGGGTTGGGTACATAAGCTTACATAGTGACAACTTTGAAATTTTTTTTCTACCAAACCAAAAGACGTACAGCTCTGATATTTGGTATGTGGCATTCATCTAGTGGACCTCTATCAATATTGTATGAATTATAACCCCAGGGTCAAAATTGGCCCATTCTCGGAAGTCACAAGTTTAACACAGGCTTATATAGTGAAAATTTCAAAAATCTTCTCAAAAACTAGAGGGCCTAGAGCTTTTATTTTTGGTATGTGGCATTATCTAGTGAATTTCTTTCAAGATTGTATAAATCATGGCCCCAGAGACAGAATTAGCCCATTACCAGACGTCACAAGTTTTACAAAGGGCTCACATAGTGAAAATTTAAAACTCTCCTTTTCCCAAACAGGAGGGCCTAGAACTTTGAAATTTGGTATACAGCAATTTCTGATGGACCTCTATCAAGATTGTAAAAATTATTGCCTAAGGATTAGTAATTAGCTCATTCCCAGTTGTCACAAATTTAACAAATGCTTATATAGTGAAATTTGTAAAAATCTTCTTCTGCCAAACAGGAGGGCCTAGATCTTTCATATTTGGTAAACAGCATCCTCTTTTGGATCGCTATCAAGATTGTCCAAATTAGTGCCTCAGGATTAAAATTAACCTATTCCCGAATGTCAAAAATTTAACATAAGCTTATATAGTGAAAACTTTAAAAATCTTCTTCTCTCAAACAGATAGGCCTAGAGCTTTGATATTTAGTATGTAGCATCATCTGGGTCATATCAATGTTTTATGAATTATGGCCCTAGGGTCATATTAGCCCATTCCTGGACGTCACATATTTTACATAGGGCTTATATAGTGTAAATTTAAAACTCTTCTTCTCCCAAACAGGAGGTCCTAGAGCTTTAATATTTTGTATGTAGTATCACCTGGTGGACCTGATGACCCCAGGGTCAGAATTAGCCTGTTCTAAGATGTCCTAAGTTTATTATAGGCTTGTTTAGTGAAAACTTTTAAAAAACTTCTCCCAAACTAAGGCTTGGAGCTTTGATATTTAGTATGTAACATAATCTGGTGGACTTTTATTTGTTTCTGTGCTCTTTGGACTCGGGTGACCGATAAGGCCCTATGGGCCTCTTGTTTTTATATCACTTTTGTGTGAATGAAAAGTAGTACTAATGCACCTATATTAGATGAGCACCTGGTGGCTTTGATAGATTGTTGCATTGGTGTGAGAAATAATTTGAAGCCATGATTTGTTACTGCATGACCTCATTTGCATATGACCCCAAGTCAACTAAAGGTAACAAATTGACGAGCAAAACGGCCATCGTCCTAAATCATATCACATCAAATGGTTAATCCGAAACTAAGGTAAGTGTTTTTATTCTTAATAAGGCTTACAACAGTTTTGGACTGATCTTTACAGAATTAAAGACTGGCTAGCAACGTAACTCCTGATGACATTTTTTCGATGTAATTCAAACTAAATATGAGTTTCAAATGGTTATCGCATCACCTTAAATGACCCTATATTCTTTGCAACTGTCTCGGTTCTATCTAAAAATAGATTAGTAGCCAATGTAGGCTATTAGGGAAATACCCTGTTTTTTTTCCAAGAAGCAACCTCTGATTTTTGCAAAACTACTTTTCATAAGAGGAAATGAAAATGATTAAAATTTGTGACATGAAAAAAACATTGATACCTACCTTTAAGTAGCTGTCAAGACTGTTTAGTGATTGCATTCTCGCACTTTTGAAATTGTTATGTGCAGGCTTAATTGTAGTCAATTTTGACATTTATGATGGCAAAGATTTTAACCCATTACTAGACAGCAAAATTTTAGTCTAGTCCAACTTGAAAGGAATTGTACATGACAATTTAAAGTTAATTGTATTCAAGATTCTTTCAACTTTCAGGGTGGAGATCATTGTGAATAATGAAGAAATTACTTGAAGCAAGCAAGGGGTGTCAAAAAGCATCATTGTGTGGGAACGGGTTAAAGACATGCAGACTAGGAAAATTGTCTACGGTATCAAGTTCCTTAAAATGTGATTAACATGATAATTACTAAAGGACAAAATTTTATTTTCACAAAAATTGGAGTATGCACAAGTTTGTGTGACACAGGTATTAGTTAACCCATTCCAACACAATCCTACCTTTTTATACCCCCGAAGAAAATAATTTGGAATACATTGTGAACAATTATCACAGGCAAAGAATTTTTTGCCCCCGCATCGATAGATCTGGGGCATATTGTTTTACCGGTGTCTGTCTGTCTGTCTGTCCATCTGTCCGTCTGTCTGTCTGTCTGCAAAATTTAACCTGCCAACTAAACATTTTCCTATAACTTCATTCCTAATTAAGTTACAATGCTAATTTTTGGTATGTAGATAGGTCTCAACAAGGGGCAACTGGGGAAGGTCATTTCATCAAGGTCAAAATTTTAACCCTTTTCCCTAAAACAAAGACAAAAAACAATAAAAATCACCTGTTTCTAAAGAATTCCTCTTTTTGGGCCATTGTGTTTCACAAACACATCTTGTTTTCTAAATTTCACCAACTAAGAATCGTAATGCAATTCAAACTAGTGTAAAGTTCTATTGTGTGGTAAACGCAAGATAGTTAAAAAACAACAACAAGATAGGCTATGTTTGTTGTAGGGACTGCCTATGCCCAGTGTGAAAACGAACTAAAAGCTTTAGTTGAAGGCTGCAGACTGCCTTTCTTACCAACACCAATGGGTAAAGGAACTCTTCCAGATGATCATCCATTGTGTGTGTCCCCTGCTAGATCAAAGTAAGAAAGTTTTTGTTCTTGATGCTTTCTGGTGGATGATAGAGGTTTCTCAATGAATAACAACTGATAATTTCATAAAAAAAACATTGAAATTATAAAAATGATGAACACTCTTTTTTGGAAGATTTGCTTTTTCACTTTTCTAAATTTCATCTCGGTGGACTAAATGATGATGTCATTGGGTATTGATATAATTCAATTCCAAAATGATATGTTTTAGAGATTTTATGCAATAAAATTCATATTTTGTCTCTTTTTCATATGCCTGAAGGGTCCTATTATGTTAAGGTCCCAGTTGCTCATCAGTTCATCTGTCTGTCCATCTGTATGTCTGTCTCTTAGCTATTTTTAGCTCACCTGAGCACAAAGTGCGAGGTGAGCTATTGTGATTGGTGGTTGTCCGTCGTCCGTCAGTCCACAAGTTCTTTAAAAATCTTCTCCTTCTAAACCAGTTGGCCAATCAAGCTGAAACTTTTCAGGGATGTTCCTTGGCTGAAGTTCTACGAAAGTTGTTAAAAGAATTTTATTCCGTCAAAGACTGTGGTTGCCACGGCATTTGAAAATGGGAATATGAAGGAAATCTTTAAAAATCTTCTCCTCCTAAACCAGTAGGCCAATCAAGCTGAAACTTTGCAGGAGTGTTCCTTTGGTGAAGCTCTTCAAAAGTTGTTAAAAGAATTTAATTCTGTGAAAAACTCTGGTAACCGCGGTATTTGAAAATGGGAAATTTTAGAAAATCTTTGTTGTTTTTTTTTTCACAGACTACAAGGCCAAAGGCATTTATATTTCATATAGAGCTTAATCATATGGTTCTCTACCAAGTTTTTAAATATTTAATCTCTTTGGTCGAAAATGGCCCTTTCCATGAGGTCCGAAGTTTGGAAAAATGCCTAAGTAGAGCAATTTCAAAAGAATTCTCCTCTTAAACTATTAGGTCTAGGATATTCTTATTTGGTATGAAGCATAACTAGATGGTTTTGTACTATATCACTAAAAGTTGTCTTCCTCAGGTCAAAAACTGCCCTGCACTAGGGGAAAAATTGGCAAAAATGCAAAATTTGAGTATGATAAAAAAAATTTCTTCATTTTAAGGAGGAGGGCATTTGTATTTTGAGTGTAGCATAGCCTGGCTGTTATCTATCAGTTTTGATTAAATTTTGCCTGTAGGTTAATAAACCACCTTCCCTGGGTGTCCAAAGTTTGTAAAAATGCTCTTTTAGACCCTGTTCAGTAGTCTTTTCCTCCCCATCTACAAAGTCTAAGGAACTCATATTTTGTATATTGCATAACCAGATGGTTCTCTACCATGTTAGCTAAAATCTTAGCCCTTGGATAAAATATGGTACTGCCCCACAGGTCAAAAATTTTTGAAAACACCCAATTAGAGCAACATCAAAAGTCTTCTCCTTCTGAAATATAAGGTGATGGGCATACATGCATACATAATTGGTATGTATCAAGACTAAATAATTTTGTACTATGTAACAGGAAAATATGCTCTTAGGATAGAAAAATGTCTCTACTCCTGGAGTCGAAAATTGCGTAAATCACATTGAAAGAATTCTTCTTCTTAAATATAGGTTCTGGAGTATTTACATTAAAAACATAGTATAGCATTATTGTTATCTACCATGTTCATATCCTTTGTACAAACAAGGCCCTTCCCAAGGCATCCAAAGATATGAAAAACGCTCAATAAGAGCATGTTCAAATATCTTCCACTCCTCATGTATAAATTGTAATGCATTCATATTTTGATTTATGGTACATCCAGATTGTTCTCTACCAAGGTTGCTAAAATTACACCCATTGAAGTATCAGACAGTAATTAGAGTTAGTTTGAAATCTAAATACAAAGAATTTCAGGTAGAAAACGCTGTGAGAAATGGATAAATTGCTTGTCACTCCCTTTCTTGCTATGTTTTTAGAAACCTATTTTCCCTGAGGGTGACAAATTCTTGGATAGTTTGGTAATGGATTATACTATAGAGCCAAAGGAATTCATTCTTATTGTAAAGCTTTACAGGATTGTTTTGTACAAAGCGCGAAATCTTATATTTCTTTTATTTATTTTGCTCAAGTTGTGTCTTTTTTATACTAAAAAGTACTGTAATTTGCAGATGCCTCAGGTGAGCGATTTAGGACCATCATGGTCCTCTTGGTTTTGCATGTGCAACTCCTACAGTTTCAAAAGAATAAACTGTAACTTGAGACAATATATCACTATGATGTGTAGTGGTGCAGTAGACGGCATTTATTTTGATCTCTCTAGTCATTTCAAAATGATCTACCTTAACTTAGCAAAATAGCTTGAGATTGTAGATTTTTTCACTGACAAGACTTGTTTGCTATTCCTTTGCATTAAATAAATAGATTATCAGTATTTTTTATCAGTAATGTAAGTTTAATGTATAATCCATTTCATGAGGAACAAAAGCTATTTTTTCACTGCTTGTTCCTCCACTTGTAGAAATATAGTTTTCATGTTCACTCATTGAAAGATAAATTAATCTTACACGAGCACAAACAATTATCCTCCTTTTCTGAAATGGATTTATATGGGAACTGCCTCACAATTGAGGACTGTTCAAGATTAGCAAAAAGTAGGAATTGAAGTCAGACTAGATTCCTAGGCTTACGAGTGAAGTTATACTTTGATTTATCCTATCACTGTATTTGTGGAACAGAATTGCAATGTGATCCCTATTTTCGTTACATATTACATATTTTACAGTAAATAAACCGACACCAAAAACAACAAGGACTAACACTTTGAATAAAATGATTACACGTATATCAAAAAAGAAGACACATGAGATAATTTGTCATCTGCAACCTCTTTCATTTTTCTGTCTGTCTGTCTGCAAAAGTTAATCTGCCAATTTTCCTATAACTTCAACCCTGATTAAGTTACAATGCTAATATTTGGTATGTAGATAGATCTCAACAAGGCACAACTGGGGAAGGTAATTTTTTCAAGGTCAAAGTCAAAATTTAACCCGTTTCTAAAAAATTCCTGTTTTGGGGGCATGGTGTTTCACAAACACATCTTGTTGTAAGAGTTATGCCCCTTTTGCATTATCCAGCACCTGCAGCCGAGCGTTGGCACCCGTAGGCGATGCTCTTGTTAGGTTATATGTCATTACTTTATGTCAAAACTGTGTTTGGGGGGTATATAGCAGTCAGCTTGTTATATGTTTGGTTGATAGGTCTATAGGTTGGTTTTTCAGTCTGTAGTATTTTCTTATCCATTCATTTTCTCCTAAACTGCAGATTGGGTTTCTTTCTAATTTCACACAAGCACTAAATATCAAGCAAAGATGTGCATATGCTACTCGGAGTTAGAGGCCTTTGTTTTAAAAATCTTGTCTACATATGTTTCTTTTCGACTGTGGTTTTAAGTCAAGTTTCGCATGTGCCCTAGTATAGAACCAAAGATCTGCATATTCTGTTTTGGTATAAGTCCTTTAACTTTTCTTGGAGTCATAGTCCTTTGTTGAATAAAGGCTTTAAATCCAGTGGCAAAATGTTTTTTCAGAGACATGGGACTTTGGTAGGTGTTAACCCATCACCACTCAGTGATGCTTTTAGATACCCTCAATGAAAAAGGTTTGAAAAACATTGTGGAAAATGGAGAAATTGCTTGTTTCAAGTATTTTCTTTATTTTCCACAATGTTTCCTATCCAGAAAGTTGAAAAATCCAAAATTTCATAAACTTTAAATTGTTGTCTGCAACTTCTTTCAAATTGGGCCAGTCTAAAATTGATCAGTCTAGTAATGAGTTAATCATTAGTTTTGTAGTGATAGTCTAGTTACTTTTAAGGAAGGTAAATACACACACAATGTTAGAATAAGAAAAATCTAGTTAATGAACCATGTTTCTATAAATAGAATACTATCAAGAATTTGACTTTGTTGACACATTATCAAGTTTATCAACATCTTACTCACTTCTTTCATAAGGTAACAAAATATTATCCTATTCAGACAGTCATCATATCTAAAGGTATAAAAGTGGAAAACTTAATTAGAACTTGAGTACAAATTGGTGAACAGCCTTTTGGGCTATTATCTTGGCATTGTGTCAGTTTGTGTCTCCGTGCATCTTTAACCTTTTTAATTTGAAAATCTTCTCCACAAGAACTACTGGATGAATTTCATTTCACAGGAATGATTGTTTGTTGGTCCAGTTTTCATATTCCTTCAAGACACTTTGGTCAGAAGAAAAACATGGCTTTTTGGGTAGAAATAATTTCAATATATGGTATATATAAATGCTGATGTTCTATTTATACCCCCCATAATGAAGTAATGGGGGACTGTATTGGAATCAGGCTGTCCGTCTGTCTGTCCATCCGTCCGTGAATATAATTTTGTGTCCTCATCTCCTCCCACACTTCCAGACCAATTCTGCTGAAACTCTACCGAAATCTTCCTTGCAATGGGAACTTGTGCACCTGCATTTTTCAACTGTTTCAGGAGTTATGCTCCTTTGAATTATTATCCTAAATAGAATATATAAAATGGTGTTCTCTCTGAAAGTAAAAAAAAATGGACAGATAATGATCAAACTTAGCAGAAATGTTCCTTTGGTCGAGCTCTTTCAAAGTTGTTCAAAGAATTGAATTCCATGAAGAACTCTGGTTGTGATGAAAACAAAAAGTGTGAATTTCAGAAAATCTTAAAAAATCTTCTTCTCTGAAGCCTACAGCTTTGATATTTGGTATGTTGCATCATCTAGTTGACCTCTATCAAGATTGTTCAAATTATTGCCCAATGGTCAAAATGGGCACGTCCCCAGGGGGCACAAGTTTTACATAGGTGTATACAGAGAAAACTTTAATGAAATTTTTTGATGAAACAGAAAGGCCAAGAGCTTTGATATTTGGTATGTAGCACCATCTAACGGACCTCTACAAGGAATGTTCAAATAAGGCCTCCTGGGTAAAAATTGGCCTGTCCCCGGAGTCACAAGTTTGAACTGGGTTCAAATAGTGAAAACTTTTTAACATCTTCTCCGAAAGAAAAATTCCCACAGCTTTCATATTTGGTATGTAGCATCATCTGGTGAATCTCTATCAAGATTGTTCAAATTATGGCCCCAGGGTCAAAATTTGCCCATCCTCGGGGATCACAAGTAATAGGTGCATATAAGTGAAAACTTTTAAAATTCTTCTTCTCAAAAACAGAAAGGCCTACAGTTTTGATATTTGGTATGTGGCATCATCTATTAATTAACTATTTCAGGAGTTATTTCCCTTTTAATTATTATCCAATATACAGGTAGAATATATAGAGAATAAAAATTGTGTCCGCTTCTTCTTCTACAGTTTTTACCCAATTTTTCTTAAACTTTAATGGAGTC
Organism: Fragum fragum; assembly: GCA_946902895.1. Taxonomy (NCBI): domain Eukaryota; kingdom Metazoa; phylum Mollusca; class Bivalvia; order Cardiida; family Cardiidae; genus Fragum; species Fragum fragum. The sequence continues at coordinate 27,725,769 of OX336377.1, read as the reverse complement.
TGCAGCTGCAGTTTCCATTATGATTAACTATATCAAGAGTTATGCCCCTTTGATTTATTTTCTTATATACAATATATAGAGAATAAATCATAAATCCCTGAACAGGTTGACAGATTAATAAAATAAAAGTGGTTCACAAGTTTATTCTGGAACATAAGTGCCATGACGTTGCACGAAATCCATAATTTCCATCTTCAATGTTGAACAAAAACCCTATAAAAACCAAATAAATGTAATCAGAAAAGTATAGGAGAGGGGAAATACCTGTAGAAATAGATTTTTGTTGTTTTATTGAATTTATTTGATAAAATGTAGATATATAAGAATTGAATACTAAGTTACAATAGAGATCCAACATCTTGTATTTGCTTCTTGCTGCAGAGAAAAATTTTGATATACCAAAAATTTCCTCAACAGCAAGAAGCAAATACAAGGTGTTGGATGGCTACTGTAACATAATGTTCCCTATTAATTTGTTCATGTATTTATTTTTTCTGTACAAAAGGGCCCTTCAGGATGCTGATGTTATATTATTACTTGGTGCGAGACTAAACTGGATTCTACATTTTGGAGCTCCACCTCGATTTAAACCTGATGTCAAAATAATACAGGTAACTTATTCATGTTAATTGATACAGGGTGTCAGGTAATGTGTAGGTTGTTCCTTTACATTACTAATTATTGTCAACCCACTATGACCCAATTCTGCACTTGAAATGCTTAAGAAAATGCCAATAAGAAATAAGATTGGAAAGGCGACTGTACTTGTAACAAGCATTATCTACAAAGTATCATATTATGTCAATCTTAAGCTCTACTGGCCGAAGGCCACTAGAGCTATTGCGATAGCTTTTTCCCATCCGTGCGTCCGTCTGACCATGGTCCATCCGTTGAACTTTTCCTTTTTAACACTTTAGAGTCCACAGATTTCATCAGATTCCCTTTAAACTTTCACAGAATGATTGTACCATCATAAGGATCGTTCCTTTCGAAATTGGGTATGATCCTCCAAGAAACATGGGAAAAGGGGCCTAATTGAAATCCTCGTAAACACTCTAAAGTCCACAGTTTTCATCGGATCCTCTTCAAACTTTCACAGAATGATTGTACCATCATAAGGATTCTCCCTTTTCGAAATTGGGTATGATCCATCAAGAAACATGGAAAAAGGGGCCTAATGAAAATTCCATTAAAATCCTTGTTAACACTCTACAGTCCACAGTTTTCATCGGATTCTCTTCAAACTTTCTCAGAATGATTGTACCATCATATGGATCGTTCCTTTCGAAATTGGGTATGATCCTCCAAGAAGCATGGGAAAAGGGGCCTTATGAAAAAAACCATCGTTAACTCTCTAGAGTCCATCAGATTCTATTAAAACTTTCACAAAATGATTGTACCATCATAAGGATTGTTCCTTTCGGAATCAGATATGACCGTCAAGAAACACAGGAAAATTTAGTCGAAAAATCTATTAAGAAATCCTAATTAACACTCTAGACTCCACAGTTATCATTGGATTCTCTTCAAACTTTCACAGAATGATTGTACCATCATAAGGATTGTTCCTTTCAAAAATTGGTATGATCAGTCAAGGACCATTAGAAAAGGGGGCCTTATGAAAATTTGATTAATACAATCCTCGTAAACACAATAGAGTCCACAGTTTTCAACAAATTCTCTTCAAACATTCACAGAATGATTATTACATTAAATGAATTGTTGCTTTCGGAAGTGGGTTTGATCCATCAAGTTTCATGGGAAAAGGGGCCTTATGAAAATTTAAAAAAAGGATCTTACTTAACACATCATGGCTCTAGATTTCAACTGATTGACTTCAAATTTTCACAGAATGATTGTACCATCATATAGATTGTTCCTTTCAAAATGGATATGATCCATCGAGAAACATGTAGGGGCCTTAGGAAAAATCAATTTAAAAAATCAATTCTTTTAAAGTCCACAGATTTCATGGTTCCCTTTGGAATTGGTTCAGATCCATTAAAAGTAACATGGGAAAAGGGGCTATATAAGATTTCAATTAAGAAATCCCTGTTAACACAATGAAGCCCTCAGCTTTGATCAGACTTTGTTGAAACTTTCACAGAATTATTGTAAGGTCATAACAATCATTCTTTTCTTTCTTTTAGAACTGTCAAGAAACACTGGAAAAGGGGCCTTATGAAAATTTCATTTATAAATTCATGTAACCAAGTCCAGAGCTTTCATTGGATTTTTTTTCAAACATTCACAGAATAATTGTACAATAAAAATGAATGTTGATGTTGATATTAGTCCTAATCTGTCAAGTATCACAAAAAAAGGAGCATTATGAAATTTAATCTTAAAATCCTTTTACCACATTAAAGTCAACAGTTTTCATCAGATTCTGTTTAAACTTTCACAGAATGATTGTTCCATCATGAGGATTCTTTCTTTTTAAATTAGGCCTGATCTAACTATTATCATGGGAGCTTTCATTGGATTTTCTTCAAACCTTCACAGAATCATTGTACAATAATTACGATTGTTGATGCTGATATGAGACCTGATACTTCAAGTATCACAAAAAAAGGAGCCTTTTGAAAATTTAATTTTAAAATCTTTACACCAAGATAAAGTCCGCAATTTTCATCGGATTCTGTTCAAAGTTAACAGAATGTTTGTACCATCATTAGGATTGTTTCTTTCAAAATTGGGTCTGATCTGTCTAGTATCACAGGAAAAGAGACTGTATGAAAAATTATTACCATACCCTCATTAACACAAGAATGTTCCTAGTCCTTATCAGAATCTCTTCAAACTTTAATAGAATGATTGTACTCACATTTGGATTGTTTTTTTGTAAATTGGGTCTGATTGGTTAAGTGACACAAGAAAAGTGACCTTATGAAAATTCTATTACAAAACATCATTATCACAATAAAGTCCTCAATATTTATCTTTTCTTCAAACTATTATTAGGATTGTTCCTTTGTACATTGGGTCTGATTTGTTAAGTTTCACGGGAAAAGGGGCCTTATGAAAATTTTACTACAAAAATTCTTGACACAATTCAGCCCATTGTTTTCATTGATTCTCTTTAACTTTTAAAGAATGACCATACCTTCATTAGAACTGTTCCTTTTGAAATTTGGTTTGTTCTGTAAAGTATCATGGGAAAAGGGGCCCTATGAAGATTTCACTATAAACTCATTAACACAAGAAATTCCACAGATCATACAGATTGATTGTACCATCATCAAAATTGATGATTTTGCCAGTGGATCTGACTATGGCAAGTGTCACAAAAAAGGGGCCTTATAAAAAACTTCTTAAATATTCTGGTTAACACAATGATGTCCCTTGATTTCACCGGATTCACTTCAAAATTTCACAGAATGATTGTACAATGTGTTACTTAAATGGTTCTTTCAGAACTGGGTACAATCCATCAAGTATCATGTAAAAAGGGGCCATATAATTTTTATTTTTTTTTAAATATTCTAGTAAACAAAATGAAGTCCCCATATTTCATCGGATTCACTTTTAACTTTCACAGAATGATAAAATCAACAGTAAAATATCACGGGAAAAGGGGCCATATGAGAACTTGATTTTAATATCTGTGTTAACACAATAAAGTCAACAGTTTTATCGGATTCTCTTCAAAGATGCATGGAATAAATGTGGCATTCGAAACAAGAAAAGGGGCCTAACAGATTATCATTCAAGACATTCTTGTGTATGTGATGAAAGGAAAGTTCCTTTTGGAATGTAATTGATCCATCAGAAAACACAGGAAAGGGGCCTTACAGATTATCATTCAAAACATTCTTGTGTATGTGATGAAGATCACACTTATAATCAAATTGCCTTTTAAATTTCACAGGACAATTTAGGGTTGTAATGAAAGTTCCTTTTGAATGAAATTGATCCATCAGAAAACACAGGAAAAGGGGCCCTATTGATTTTCATTTAAACAATCCTGGTTATTTGATAAAGTCCACAATTATTGTCAGATTCTGATGAAAATTTCAAAGGATGATTGTAGGGTCATAAGGTAATTTTCTTTTGGAAATGGAGTGGATCCGTCCTGAAACAAGGAAAAGGGGCGTTGAGGATAAGGGGATAAAGTCCTGTTTGTTTTAGCTCACCTGAGCACAACATGCTCAAGGTGAGCTTTTGTGATTGGTAATTGTCAGTCCATCCATCCGTCTGTCCATCTGTCCGTCCGTAAACAATCATTTAAAAATCTTCTCCTCCAAAACCATAAGGCCTAGAGCTTTGATATTTGATACATATCTTCACCTATTGACCCTCTACCAAAATACTTCAAAGAATTACTGTACTCTTGAAATAAACCCTTTTCTGTGCAATTCCTGACTTTGCAAAGGAAATTTTTAAAAATCTTCTCCTCCTAAACCATAAGGCCAAGAGCTTTGATATTTGGTACATATCATCAGCCATTGACCCTCTACCAAAATACTTCAAAGAATAATCATACTCTGAAAATTAGCCCTTTTACGTGCTATCTCTGATTTCACAAAGAAATAAAGAAGGATATCTTTAAAAATCTTCTTCTACCAGACCAAAAGGACTAGAGCTTTTATATTTGGTATGTATCATCACCTATTGACCCACTACCAAATTTTTCAAAAGAGTTATGTATTTTGAAAATTAGCCCTTTTCTGTGCGATCTCTGATTTTACAAAGGTAAAAAAGGAAATCTTTGAAAATCTTCTCCCAAACCATAGAGCCTAGAGCTTTGATATTTGGTACATATCATCATCTATTGACCCTCTACCAAATTACTTCAAAGAATTACCGTATTCTGATAATTAGCTCTTTTCTGTGCCATTCCTGATTTTACATAGGAATAAAGAAGGAAATCTTTGAAAATTTTCTTCTCCCAAACTATAAGGCCTAAAGCTTTGATATTTAGTACATATCATCACCCATTGACCCCCTACCAAAATACTTCAAAGAATAACTGTATTCTGAGAATTAGCCCTTTTCTGTGCGATACCTGATTTTACAAAGGATTAAAGAAGGAACTCTTTTAAAGGTTTCCTCTCCCAAACCATAAGACCTAGAGCTACATATCATCAATTAGTGACCCTCTACCAAAATACTTCAAAGAATAACTGTATTCTGAAATTTTGCCTTTTTTTGTGTGATCTCTGATTTTAAAAAAAGAATAAAGCAGGATTTCTTTAAAAATCTTTTTCTCCCAAACCATAAGGCCTAGAGCTTTGATATTTGGTACATATTATCATTTATTGACCCTCTACCAAAATACTTCAAAAAATTACAGTATTCTGAAAATTAGCTCTTTTCTGTGCAATCCCTAATTTTACAAAGAAATAAATAATGATATCTTTGAAAACCTTCTTCTCCTAAACCATTAGGCCTAGAGCTTTTATATTTGGTAAGTATTGATGTCTATACTTCAAAGCATTACCATATTCAGGAATTTAGTGCTATATGGTGGGATCTTCAATATACCTAGGATTAAAAGAGAAATCCTTAAACATCTTCTCCAAAATTATTAGACAGAGGGCTTTGCTATTTTGTTTATATCGTAAAGCCATGAATCATACTCAGGGGAGCGATTTAGGACCATCATGGTCTTCTTGTTTCTTTATGCATTCTTCTTTGAGTAATTAACTTCCTTAAATAACAGATTTCTTAAACATAAAACTTGATAACGAGTAGAGCGTCTCATGCCCTCATGGGCCTCTTGTTTCATTAAAGAATTATTTTTCATTAATATTTATCTTTAATTTCATGAACAGCAAAAACATATTTCCACTTGTGGCTCAGCAGCTTATTAGTCTCTATAGGTTTGCGCTCAACTTGTCTCTCTGTCTGTCTGTCAGTCCAGACATACAAGATTTCCAGACTTTTTTTCTAACCCTGGGAGATATTATGCTGATTTTTGGTATATGAGTCTGCGTCAAAAAGTTACAGAACAAGTTTAAGTTTGGTTATGGTCCATTGATTTTATAGAAGATACAGATGCTGGACTGAGAAAATACCAGAAATTAAAGTTTTCTGGACTTTTTTTCTTAACCCTCGGAGATATTAAGCTGCTTTTTGGTATGTGAGTCTGTGTCAATGAGTAACAGAACAAGTTAGAGTTTTGTTCCACTCCACAGATTTTTTGTGGAAGATAGGGATCCTGGACTTAGAAAATACCAAGAAATTTCAGTTTTTGGGAATTTTTTTCTAACCCTAAGAGATATTAAGCTGATTTTTGGTAAGTGAGTCAATATTGATGAGTTACAGAACAAGTTTAAGCTTGGTTCGGGTCCATTATCAGGAAGATACGGATGCTAGACCATGAAATTTCAGTTTTCGGGATTTTTAGTTCCCTACCGGCGAAAGCCGAAGGGGGCTTTAGGTTTGCATCAAAGTGTTACAGAACAAGTTCGAGTTTGGTTCCGTTCCATTGATTTTTATGGAAGATAAGGATGCTGGACTCAGAAATTACCATGAAATTTCCATTTTCTGGACTTTTTTTCTTAACCCTCAGAGATATTGGACTGATTTTTGGTATGTGAGTCCCATTAATGAGTTACTGAACATGTTCAAGTTTAGTTCCGGTCCAATGATTTTTGAGGAGGACTTAGAAAATAACCAGGAAATTTCAGTTTTCCCAGCTTTTTTTCTTAACCCTCAGAGATGTTGAGCTTATTTTTGGTATGTGAGTCTGTATCAATTAGTTACAAAACAGGTTTAAGTTTGGTTCTGGTCCATTGATTTTTGTGGAAGATACGGATGTTTGACTTAGAAATTACCAAGAAATTTCAGTTTTCCGGACTTTTTTCCTAAGCCCTCGGAGATATTTAGTGGATTTTTGGTATGCGAGTCTGCATCAATGAGTTACCAGACAAGTTTGAGTTTGGTTTTGGTCCATTGATTTTTGAGGCAGATACAGATGCTGGACTTAGAAAATTACCAGGAAATATCAGTTTTCCAGACTTTTTTTCTTAACCCTTTGAGATATTGAGCTGATTTTTGGTATGTGAGTCTGTATCAATTAGTTACAAAACAGGTTTAAGTTTGGTTCTAGTCCATTGATTTTTGTGGAAGATACGGATGTTTGACTTAGAAATTACCAAGAAATTTCAGTTTTCCGGACTTTTTTCCTAAGCCCTCGGAGATATTTAGTTGATTTTTGGTATGAGAGTCTGCATCAATGAGTTACCGAACAAGTTTGAGTTTGGTTTTGGTCCATTGATTTTTGAGGAAGATACAGATGCTGGACTTAGAAAATTACCAGGAAATATCAGTTTCCAGACTTTTTTTCTTAACCATTTGAGATATTGAGCTGATTTTTGGTATGTGAGTCTGTATCAATTAGTTACAAAACAGGTTTAAGTTTGGTTCTGGTCCATTGATTTTTGTGGAAGATACGGATGTTTGACTTAGAAATTACCAAGAAATTTCAGTTTTCCGGACTTTTTTCCTAAACCCTTGGAGATTTTGAGCTTATTTTTGGTATGCGAGTCTGCATCAATGAGTTACAGAACAAGTTTGAGTTTGGTTTTGGTCCATTGATTTTTGAGGAAGATACAGATGCTGGACTTAGAAAATTACCAGGAAATATCAGTTTTCCAGACTTTTTTTCTTAACCCTTTGAGATATTTAGCTGATTTTTGGTATGTGAGTCTGTATCAATTAGTTACAAAACAGGTTTAAGTTTGGTTTTAGTCCATTGATTTTTGTTGAAGATACGGATGTTTGACTTAGAAATTACCAAGAAATTTCAGTTTTCCGGACTTTTTTCCTAAACCCTTGGAGATGTTGAGCTTATTTTTGGTATGCGAGTCTGCATCAATGAGTTACAGAACAAGTTTGAGTTTGGTTTTGGTCCATTGATTTTTGAGAAAGATACATATGCCCCATGCGAAAAATATCAAGCTAAAAGCCGGCTTTTACGCTGCGTAAAAGCCGGCTTTTAGCCGGCTAAAAGCCGGCGGTATTGGCACCTGCGTAATAGCTAGCTTTTACCCAGAGCTGCGTAAACGCAGCTTACATGGAATTTTATCTCAAATAATCACAAAAGCTGCGCATTTTCAGCGTTAAAGCTGAGTAAACGCAGCTTTAACGCAGCTTTAACTCAGAAAATTCAGACTTTACAAAAAATTGCCTTTATTTTTCCAAAACCTGCGTATAAGCTGCGTAAACGCAGCTTTAACGCAGGTGCCAATACCACCGGCTATTAGCCGGCTTTTACGCAGCTTTTATCCAGCTTGATGGATGAAAAACGCAGAGCTGCGTAAATATAGGGTAGCTGCGTTTTTTATACGCAGAGCTGCGCATCAAAATGCAGGGCTGAGTTTTAAAAGCGCAGAGCTGCGTTTTATGATAACAGGGAGCTGGGTTTTGAGGAAGCTGCAGTTAAGCTGCCAATAAGCTGCAAATTTCTAGAATGCAAAAAGATTATTTTAACTCTTGTCATGTTGATCCTGGAATATTGCTGCTTTAATGTGGGCTTTGGCAAGTGTGTGTCATGTTAAACCTGGAATATTGCTGCTTTAATTTGGGCTTTGGCAAGTGTGTTGATTAAGATCAGACTGCACAAATGAATCTGATCTTAGCTTACACTACCTGCTTGCTGTCATAGTGTTCAGAAAATCTTTAAACCCAACATTGATCAACTATGTCAAAGTTTTAAAATATAATGGAAAAAAGATAAATATACAGTAGGACTAGGGTTAAAATCTTATTACCACAGCTGTGTTGATACAGCAATTAAACAGCATAAAATAATTGGAAAAGCAATCATTTAATTAACAGGAGCTACAATATATGGTGAATATATGATGATGAATCAAAATTTTTGACAGGTCCAAATTCAAAGGAGTTGCAGACAACAATTTGATGTCTTTGAAATTTAAGATTTTTTTTTACTTTCTGTGTAGAAAACATTGTGAAAAATGAAGAAATTGCTTGTTGCAAGCAATTCCTTGATTTTCCACAATGTTTTCCAAATTGTTTTTCATTGGGTGCTTCTAAAAGCATCATTGTGTGGGAATGGGTTAAGAAGCACTTATTGAAATCACAATTTTGGTTAAAAAAAAACACAAAATATTTAAGAAACAACAATAAGCCTTAAAGTTTTTAGTGGATTGTATCAGTTTGATCATTCTGTAACACCCTGTGCTCTCTATCCTTGGGTTGTTATTTCCAATCCAGGCTCAACAAACACTCTCTCCTAAATTTGATAAATATCAATGTGGCTTGCTTCATTTGTCTCACACTAAGCTGCCAGTTTAATAGGGATGAGCTGCTGATGGCTTTGAAGTAATGTTTTGATTGTTCTAGCGGGAGAATCCACAAGGAGCTGTGATTAGGTCACCAGTCACTACAATATTACAAAAACATTTCTCTGAAACTCCAAATATTAATGCAATTGATACTTTCAATTATCAATTATTGGATTTATATTCAATATTGATTTTGTCAGTATATCTACTTATTAATTTCAGCTAAAGCCTCATGTGTGGGTGCCAGGCTCATCTGATAATATTCCTAATTGAAAAGGGGACATATTTTTTACAAAATTTCTTAGTGTTTCCTCCATTAATGGCATGAACTTCTCAGATAATAGTAAACATATATACCAAGTTTCACAAAATATCTTAAAAAATAATGGATTGCAACTTCTGCAGATATTCTGATCAGACTTTACCTTATGGAGGCTCTGTCTTCATGTGATCTCATTTGTTCAGGGGATGTAAAACCCTAAATAATTAATCAATAAATCAAAATAGATATTATGCATTTAGAGTTGCCTCTCTTAAGAGTATAGATTGCTCTTTTGAGATTGAAAGTATTATGCATCTTTTTACTCAAGATTTCTAAACTGTTATTGCCCAGCATCACAACTAAAAAAATAGCAGAGCTAAACATGAGTTCAGAATTATCCTACTTAGAGCCATATCTGCTCTCCAAGGAAGAAAAAAATAGTTGAAATAATCTATCGCTTATTTGATCACTAAAGCAAACACAAGCTTTCTTAATATCAATATGCAAAAGCAGGTTTTAATTGATGTTCTCTAGAAAGAGTATTTTGTGTTTTTCTTGTTGATTTCAATTAGTGTTTGTTTACATTTTGAAATCGAGACGAATGCACCAGACACTTCACCAGATATCTTCGCTAATCTTCGGCATTGACTGTTATATGCACAGGCGCTGATGAATGAACTTTATAGATGATTTCGTTAATCTTCATGACCCAGCTAGTCGTTTGAATGACTAGCAAAAGATAAAACGTCATCACTGACTTCATATTTTATTGTAAACAAACCTTAAATTTGGTGGGTCACATTTTAAAATATTGTAACTTCTTTCATGAATTGTAGGCTTACTGCGTAGAATTATGTTGATCTTATAATTTCAATTGTCATATTTATTTATGCTTTTAAGCCTGGTGTATATTTTTTTTAATTAATTCAACCCTTGTCATGCTGAACCCGGAATATTCCGTTTTTGACAGGAGGTGTAGACCAAGATCAGCCTGCATGTAAATGCAGTCTTATCTTGGTGTACACCTCCTGCTCATTTTTTTTCTGCCAGATTTGTTTTTGAAATTGATTTCTAAAAGAAATATTGATTTTTCACCAACAAGTTCTATAAGTGATTTCAGCCCTTTGATTTTACAGCAATTCAGTAAGGTAGTTTATACAGCATGACAAGGGTTAATAGTGTGTTTTGAGGGAAGATATGGCTTTAATGCTATAAATTGATATTTTATCAAAACATATATTCTAAGTTTCATATCAATACCTAAAATTATGAAACAAATATCACTGTCTATTTTTTGCATCTGACAAGGCCACAGCTATAGCACAGTTGATAGCCCATAAGACTCAATCATGAGGTCCTGGGTTAAATTGTGGGTTGCAGCAAATATGTGTCACCTGCAAAAGGATGGATAATCGTAAACCTAAGTGGGATAGCTGCCTGGTGCTCAGAAAGGATGTAGTGGTAGTACTGGTGTGAGAAATACCAGGAATCCTTGGTTACATGACCAAGCCGCCACACTATGACTGAAATACAATAAACAATAAAAATATACCGCTATCCCAATAAATTTCTGAAAAATAAACTGAATCTTTAAACATGTGATATTGTGCAGACCTATAATTGGTAAGCACCATCTGAACATTCAAATCAAGTTTCAAGTTGATGCTTTCAACAGTTGCTGAGAAAAATGTGATGAAAATACACCATTATACCACCTTATGTCTGAAAATGTGACAAAATCTATTGGAAGGATGGACAAAGGAAAACCAGTATAACCCCCCTCTTCTTTGAAGCAGGGGTATAATTGATGTTTGATATTATTTAATTACCAACACAGACATGATAGGAGTTTATCTGGATAGACTTGAAAAATGGCTTTAATGAACCCATTCCGATACAGTGACGCTTTTGGACACTCCTCAGGACAAAAGAACTGAGAAAACATCATGTTAAATGAAGAAATTGCTTATTACAAGTAATTTCTCTCTTTTACACAATGTTTTCTACCAGAAATTTGAAAAAATCTAAAATTTGACAAACATTAAAATGTCCTCTGCAACTCCTTTCAATTTGGACCAGTCTAAATTTTCTTGTGGGGTTAATGGTTAAAGCCTTAACCTCTTGACCCAAACAAAACACCAAAATTTTAAACTGGTCCAAATTGGAAGATGTTATAGATTACATTCATGTTTAGTGAAAGTTTGATATTTTTTTTGTTTTTGAGATAAAGCATTGTGGTTACTAAAGATGGCTAGTTGTCTGGCTAGTTGGCCGGGAGGTTAGCGTGGTCGACTCGTAATCTGGTGGTTGGGGGTTCGAGCCCCATCGGAGGCGGGTAGTGTATTTGGGCAGGACACTTTACAGACAGAGCCCCAGTCCACCTAGCTGTAAAAG